>CM052802.1:42899153-43097297 GCA_028533885.1 Nasua narica | reverse complement strand
GACTTCCACATATTGTCAAACTCATTTTCAATCATTGGCAAAATTTTAGTTGACTTTAATATTATTTGTTTTCATTTTTTTCTTAATTATCCTTTTCTATTTAGTTTTGCTTATTTTTATAATATGTATTGAGAATTGTTCCCTTTACCACATTGTTTGTTCTTTAAAGTTCCTCTGCTAGTTTCTTTTCCTACAGTTACATCCTAGTTAACCACATCGGTTTCTATCCTTTGTTTATAATTTTGCAACACAAATTTAATCCCAGCTTCTCCCACAGGGTCAAAAATGTTCCCCCTTTTCCTGAAGTATTATTTCCGGGCATACTTAAGTTCCATTCCCTTAGGGCTCCTCTTGTTTTACTCAAACTTTTCCCACATTCATAAATGAACCAACTGTATTATTTCAGGAAGGTTGAACAGATGCACCAATCATTTTAAAATACTTGTTCCCAATTTGGCTCTTACTATTCCAAACAGTTGAATATTTTTATTAAATTCATTAGGACAGAAGTGACAGTCTTCAGAATAAAATCCACTAACATGGAAAATGAAAGCTTAGTAATGTCTTGTGTTGAGTATGTGATAACCCTTTTTCGTCTGGGAGGTTTGTGATGTAAGACTTTCTGCTTGCTAACTATCTAGAACTGATGTACTAGAACATGGTATAATATTTTGAAAAAAATGAAAAAAAAGAAAAAATATTTTACTCATTCAAGCAATTTTTTTTGCTATAGGTATTTATATCTGTATAAATGTGTGTGTGTGAGAGAGAGAGAGAAAGAGAAGAGAATTGAGACTGCCTTAGTATCTAGAATTACACAATACTATCTGTGAACATAAAAATTATATGTTTTGTCTCCACTACCCAAAACATTTCCAGAAGAAACTATCAGATATTTCAATATCTTGACATTTTTGGTGAACAAACTTGGCTTATTAAAAAATAATTGAGCAAAATGTGTTTCGTACTGGCACATGGCAGATGCCAGAGTTTCTTAGTGAATGAATAACCTTTCCCATGGAGCTGGCCTTAGGTGCGGCGCTGACAGTGCACGCTACTCTCCTCGTCTGTTCACATGCTGGCAGTAACCTTTCAGTGAACCAGCAAATACAGTAACGTGTTAAGTAGAGCTCTCAGAAGGTACTGCATGAGCAAATTGTTAAAAAGTAGTAACTCCTAACAGTGAAACCACAGACTTTCCACTTCCCTGAGTCCCTATAGATTTCTTGTTTGGCCTTTCTGATCCTCAGACTCTTTATCTGCAAAATGTGATTTCTGGCCTGAATCTCTGGTGTTCAACTGAATTTTGTGGACTCATGAGTAAGGTAAGATGCTTTAATGGCTGCCTGACAGGATGAGAGAAAGACTCCGAAAGTAGAACCCTGGACTTTCCTCCTATAATCGACTGGTTGTTACATCTTTGGTAATATATTCATCACCTCTTTTAGTTGTGTGGATGGATTATCACTTTTCAGCTAAGGAACCAGAGGCTCAGGGGCATGGCGTGGCCTGTGCTGAAGACACCAGGGCTATAATCCAGACTCCTCCCCTAGAATCTGCTCCACTCTACCATTTTTCTCCTCTTATTTCAGATGCACTCAGACAGTTGCCATTCACCATTCACTATTCTAACCTGTACTTATTCATCTAACAGAATAGTCTGGGCTAATATTCCTGTGGCACATCTTGACTCAATGTTCATAAACTATTTGTGTACTTTTTTAGAAATTACACAAATAATTGAGTTTACTCCTATATAGGTGTTTTCACTATATGTATTTGTAACAGGTGTTACAATTCATGGATTCTCAGTCCCAAATAAAGTTCTCTATTGCCTGTACGAAACACAGCTCAGTGATGCCCACAGAACACAGAATGCTTATAGTCAACTTGCAAGCTATCTTTCATTTATCTATACTTATCTTCTCCCCCAAGTTGTGCTTATCAAGTCAGTTGTGTTTGTTCCCCAACATTAATCATGCCAGTTTGTCTTACTATTATAATCATACAGTTAATTATATGTTATAAGAGCCTATGAAACATGACTTTGAAAGAGTTTGTGTGTGTGTGTGTGTGTGTGTGTGTGTGTGTGATGTTGAATGCTTTGAAACATTGCATGAAGATGAATCATCAGAAAATACTCTTGGATTAGATTCTGGTTGGGAAGTCAGAACAAATTAAAAAAAAAAATGAAGATACAGAACAAGTGTTGCCCTCAAAAGTAACTATTATTTTGTTCAACAGATTTCAAACAATGCTAAATGAGTCCATTATATTGCCTAATATTCACCTGATTGATATTCAACTTTTAACCAACTCCAACACCTGATCCTTACAAAATATATAGGTGGCACTTAAGGGATGAATCAACTAATTAGATATTAGGAGACCTTACAAAGAACCAATCCAGAATTAAATAATGTTTTTCATTAATTTAATTACATTCTCAAATGGTCAAAAAATTTTATTTATCAATGTTTATTGTCATAAAACCTTGTCATCATTGACCCAAGGCTTGCAGGTCATACTGCCCAAACTCAGACAAAGAAAAAAATCCAGTTGAACAAAAATATCCATAAGTCTGAATGTAATGTAGTTATTTTGCAATCAAGAAAACTAGCATCAATCCAGAAAATACTTTTTGTTGATAAAAAGTAAGATGAGAATATATACAACTTTTAAAATATGTGTTTTAAGTCTATAACTTGAAAACCCGTGACATTAATGTTGATTTTTCTTTATTTTCAAAGGAAGATGTTTATATTTCTTTTTTTTAAGATTTTATTTATTTATTTGACAGAGAGAGACACAGCAAGGGAACAAAGGCAAGGGGAGTCAGAGAGGGAGAAGCAGACTTCCCACAGAGCAGGGAGCCCGATGCAGGACCGATCCCAGGATGCTGGGATCATGACCTGAGCCGAAGGCAGACACTTTGTGACTGAGCCACCCAGGTGCCCCAATGTTTGTATTTCTGAGAAGAAAAATATAAAAAGCAGTCATTAGAGTGATGTCTCCTTAAATTCACAGATGAAGAAGGAAATAATGTTCATATAAGGAGTTCTTAGAATTCTGGGAGAACAAATCAGAGACTGACTCTCTCTGAAGTGTTAGTGATTATTTTATGTAGCAGATGTTTAAGCTGAGGCTAAGAAAAGGAGTTTCAAGGTAGGTAAGAGGTGAAAGCAAGAAGAGTAGTGTAGAAGAGGCATGTGAGAAGTCAGACACTCAGTATGGAAAGAGTACCAAGCACAGTGCAGAGGATGATAATAGAAGGGCTGGTGAGGAGATGGGGATGGAAAGGTGGGTTTCTAAGAAATTGGTTTTCACTGTTTCCCCAGATTTGTCTTAGAGCGGTTTTCATCTTCCCAGACTAGGTATGAATGTGCGAACATCTAGTGAATGCATAAAAAGCATAATCAGTTGAATATTGAGAAAACAATGTTTTATATTGAGAAATAAAAAGGAAAGAAGACAACTATCATATTTTCATTGTTAACTCAGTGCCAAGCATGGAACAAGGCATTATTTATGGTTTCATATCTAATACCTATGAAATAGATATTTCTTCCTTTTAATAACTCAGTCTTAATGACGTTGTGTGACTTACTTCAAAATTCTTTAATTAGTGGTGTAACCAGTATTTGACTGCAAACTGTCTAAAATAGGAGTCTACATTGAAAAGTAATTAGCCATCTAGGCCACCTGTGGATGGCCTTCAGAACATGAAACCAAGGCTGTAGTAGTTAAGGGCTTTATGGTTATGGGCAAAATTCTATGCAGAGCTGTGCGGGAGGGATAGGAGATAAGTAGGCAGGGAAAGTAACTGGTACAGATTTTAGCTGAAGCCCACATCAACCAAGGCTCAGGCCATGGTGGGAGGGCCTAGGGTTTAGGTAGATGTAGATCTTTCTGGAGCCCACAGTCCACAAAAATGTCTGACATCCTGATAGCTAGAGAAGAGAGACTTGAGTGGCTCACTGATGACCTGGATACCTTAACCATTTACTGTATACTAAAGGCTCAGGTAGAGGCGCCTGGGTGGCTCAGTGGGTTAAAGCCTCTACCTTGGGCTCAGGTCATGGTCTCAGGGTCCTGGGATCAAGCCCCACATCAGGCTCTCTGCTCAGCAGGGAGCCTGCTTCCCCCCCTCTCTCTCTCTGCCTGCCTTTCTGCCTACTTGTGATCTCTCTCTCTGTTGAATAAATAAATAAGATGTTAAAAAAATTAAAAAAAATAAAGGCTCAGGTACATAGATGACTCCATCTGCACAGAGAGGCCTTATCACTTTGAATATGAGCATTGAGACCCAAACTAGATACATGGGTCATATCAAGTTCATCATTCCTGGAGGTCTGACCTTTTCATACATAGCAACTCCAGGCATAATGACTGCCATGGCTGCACCCCAGGAATTTTCTGCTTCCCCTCACCCACCTTGCCTTCATTGTAAAAAGAGAGGCTCAAGGCAATATCACTCATAGTCCTGTGAGCCACCTTCCTCCCACCCAGCCAGCCAGCCATTTTCCTACGTATAAACACCAGTGCATATTTCCCCAAGGATCAACTCAGAGGTTTTATATGTTATTGATAATTTATCCCAAAGAATAATAAACAAATGTGATCAGGTTTAGGCCATGCATCTTAATTCATAAATGTTGACATACATGTGACAGGGAAATAGTAATTGTGTATATGAATTATATTTGCCTTTCAGCATTTATTTAATCTTTTAAAAATTATTCTTAGAATATCTATAAGGGGTAACACTAACCACGAGGCATTCTACAAACAAAATTCAGTGTATAGATAGATGTATGAGGATTGTATATACTCTGAATTTATTAGAGACAAAGTTTTAATAAAACTTAAATAGATGTTTCAACTCTGTTTAGTCACAAACTATAAGCTCCTCTCTCGAGTTTTATAATCACACTTGTTAATTTTGTATCTGAGAAGTTGTTAACTGTATATATAGAAAATGCATAAACCAATAATTAATAGACATTATAATTGTGTTAGTAATTTTACAATAGTAATAAATATTACAATAATACAACTGTATTATTTAACCTCATTATAATAAATGGTATTAGTTACAGAAATGTATTAGAAATTTTCATTGAAGGAGTACCTAATTCATCTTTCTGGTTTATATTTTAGAAAAATAAACTAAAATCTAGAAAGTAGTTATACTACTTTTTGTTTAATGTGTCCAAATTACTGTAAACTTTAGAAAGCTAGAATTTAAATGTTTTAAATTCTTCTTCCAAAGAAGGAAAGAAGATCTGTTAAAAAAAAATCTTAATTAAGTATGATGTCTTGAAACATAAAATACCTTTCTTGTCATGGTATGCTTATGCAAACTAAAATATAAATTCAGTTCCTGGCAGAATGATTAATGTATTTACATCAACCCTCAGGGAATGTTGTGGCAAGGAGGTTATAAGTGTCTTTAGTTTGCCATACATGGAATAATTACTCTTTTGCTTTCACCACTCAGTCCTGTGCCTTAGAAAAATCAAAGGAGAACATGGTCCAGGTGTCTTAAAAAACATCTACAGCTAGTGTGAAAAATAAGTCTCCGTGAAGCCAAATTATAGCAGCACCAGGCTAATTATTATGGAAACAATGCAAGGGATTTGTGTAAGGGGCAAGTGACTGGGCTTAAGATCCCTTGGTGGTCATTAGGAACAAGTCAGTTTGAGAAATTTGGGTCGTAAGTGGAACCAGTTAGACATTGTCATCCTATATCCACTTCTGAGACTTAGCCTTACACTATACTTTGACTTCAAGTAATAGGAGGCAAGTACACAGTTTTATTTTTGAAATCTGTAAGTCCTTCCAGTGTTTATAACAGAACCCTTAACATAGTGGGCATATACTATATATTTTTGAAAGTGGGACACTCTTCTGGAATAACATATTGGGAAAAAAATAAACAAATACAACCTTCACAACTAGAAAATTTACTTCATATCACTGCAAACAGAAAAAAAAATCCTATCAGATTGCGTTTTTCCTTCTTTATATAGAAGTCTCTATCTTCATCCAAAATATATTTAGCTTTCTCATTTATTGTAGTCCTTCTTTTTTAATATGGGTGATAGAAAGATTTTTCATTGCAATTTATTTTTGTGAGATATAATTTAAATTCAGCCAATCATAAGTCTTTCTCATTTTCTTTTTTTTTTTTAATTTTATTTATTTATTTGAGATAGAGACAGTGAGAGAGAACATGAGAGGGGAGAATGTCAGAGGGAGAAGCAGACTCCCTGTGGAGCTGGGAGCCTGATGTGGGACTTGATCCCAGGACCCCGGGATCATGACCTGAGCCAAAGGCAGTTGCTTAACCAACTGAGCCACCCAGGTGCCCAAGTCTTTCTCATTTTCAATGAGATTTATTCTTTGAATAGTCCCTGTCCAAGTATAAAATGGCTTAGTAGAGCTTAATTACCAAAGCTTATAGAATTAACCTCATCAGGTATACCTTGGTTGTATGCTGAATTAAGGCTTAAGAAAACAGAGAATATTTATTCCAACAGACTATGTTTATGAGAAAATATGCCTACTAGGTAGGAAAAAAAATAGGCATACACTGGAAATAGAGCACCAGAGGGAGAATATATGGAGAGAAAAAATAAAATTACATTATTACAACTAATACAAAATCCCACCTCCCCCTTTTGTCCTTCCAAAGGCCTGTGTGGACTGTACAGGGCCAAGGCAATCATTTATCTTCTCATTTCTTTGTACACATAGGAAACATATAAGGAACTGAGACCTAGAAGGCTGATGTCACTTTTCTTATTATACACAGTTTATAACTGGTAGAGGCAGGACTAGAATTCAAGCCTCTGTTCACCACTCTATTGTTGGAATTCTTCTCACTCTGGCTGGACTTACATGTAAGGATCATTCAGATCAAGAAGTATATTAATCCAGGAAAGAAGATGCAATCCATCAGAGCAGATGTAAGAAGTTAGAAGAGAGAATGTCTAAGGCAGAATTCTAGACTGTGCCAATATTCAAAACACAGAAAGAAATAGAAATGCTAATAAAGGTGATGATTAAGAAACGGCCAGGGAGCTCACAGGAAAGCCAAGAGACAACAGAATCATAGATATTAAGGAAGAACGGAATTTTGAAAGGAAAGTTTACAACATTACCAAATGATTCAAGGTCAAGCTTTCTTCTTGAAACTCTTCCTTTGCTTCTGTGATACCACATTTCCCTGTTTGTTTACTTACTTCCTTACACCTGCCTGGCTATGCTTCAGTCTTCTTTGGTGGCTGTTCCATCCCTAGTGAGCCTCTAATTTTTAAATGGACATTGGGGAGAGTATGTGCTATGGGGAGTGCTGTGAGTCATGTAAGACTATTGAATCACAGACCTGTACCCCTGAAACAAATACTACATCCTATGTTAATTAAAAAAAAAAAGCAGATTGGTGTGTCAGATATAGAAAAATAAATAAATAGATCGGGCCTATTTCTTGGACTCCCCTTCTTCTCTATTTATACTTCCTAAATGACCTCATTCAGTTCCACCACCTTAAATATTCTGCACATACTGATGACCCCAAATTTTACATCTCGAATCTCTGCTTCTCCTGAGAAATCCTAACTTACATATATACAAAATCTTCCTTGACATCTACATATATTTTCTTTTTTTTAAAAAAGATTTTATTTATTTATTTGACAGAGAGAGACACAGTGAAAGAGGGAACGCAAGCAGGGGGGATGTGGGGAGGGAGAAGCAGACTTCCCGCTGACCAAGGAACCTAACATGGGGCTCCATCCCTGGACCCCCAGGACCCTGGGATCATGGCCTGAGCTGAAGGCAGACCCTTAACTGACTGAGCCACCCAGGAGCCCCTACATCTACATATAATTTCAAGCTCAGCATGTCAATTCTTGATTGTTAGCCCGCAAACTGCTTCTCTTCATCTCCTCCATCTCAGTGAATGATACTTGATATAGTCTGTTGCTTACATTAGAATCCTGTTTCCCATGATTATTCTTGGCTTCTTCAACACACTACATCCAGCCTAGTTCTGTTTAATTAAAAGTTACATCCTGAATGTGTATTCCACTTCTCTTTTTCTCTGCCATCACTAAGCTTAATCCTAGCATCCGCTTCTCCATTCTTGACTCCTGTAAATATCTCTCTATTGATCTCTATTTCCATTCTTGATCATTTATCATCTGTTCTTCAAAAGGAAAAGGAATCTGATTTAAAACATGGGTCAGATCTTATTTCCTGCCTATTTAAAACCCATGCATTTCTAACTCAAGTACATTTAAGCCATGGTTGTGCTCTGGCCAGCAGAGCCTTATAAGATTTAGCCCCTACCTAATACTTCAATTTCATTTTGCACTACTTTCTCCTTCAATTTTCTTCCAACATCACAGACCTTTTATGTCACTGTTGTTCTTTAAATATGATAAGCCCACTCTCATTTCAAGGCATTTGATTTTGATTTTCATTTACTTGGAAAATTTTTCCCTGATCTTTGCATGGATGATTATTTCTTGTCACTCAACTGTTACCATATATGTCACCTTCTGAAAGAGACCTTCTCTGAGCGATCAGGCATTATCTGGTGCATTACCCTATTTTAAATATCTGCATGGCATATGACTGATTTATTTTTTATTTCTTCTACTTATTCTCTAAAAATGTAACTTGTATGAAAACAAAGTCCTTACCTGATCTCAGAATTATACCAGAGGTAGAACACATTTAATATTTATTGATTAAAATAATAATAAATATTTTTATCAGGTGGTCATTAGATGCTTTAGATAAGTTATGGAGTTGGATTACTAGAGGAGTAAAGTAGCCATTTTTTCCCCATATAACAAAGTCTCTACTCAGTTGTCTGACACAGCATTAGGGAAATGGAAATGGAACTTGGCAAGGCAGTGGCAGGCCTTGCTCACTGGAGAGAGGATAGTCATTTAAATATAATTATGTAAATTATCACTTAATTGGTCTTGTTATAAGATCTATAAGTGAACAATGCATGTTGCTTTGGAGCATCTAATCAGGGAATATAACTAACTAGGGATCATGGAATATAGCCTAAAGAAGTAGAATTTAAGAGCCATTTAAAGTTCCAAAGGATAAGTAGGAATCCATAATACTGTTTCTTGGTGACCACTTTTTTATGTTATGTAAATTGTGAGACTATCATGATGTTGAAGGGACAGAAAAGCCTTATCTAATTATTAGTCATGAGAAATAGATATCCTTCACTGAAGATGATTGAAGTATTAAATTTGGCTTCCTGCTTTAAAACTAAGTCTCATGAGAGCTTAGGAGGAATACATTTCCTGAAAAGTCATTGATGTAGTATTAATTAATAAATGGAATTTGGGTACCTACAAATTTGGGTACCAGATGGTAGTCTGTCATGAATGCTCCAAAGGCTGATTTCCTGTTGGATACTGCCTCTCACTGTGATACTGTTTTCAATTTCAACAACAGTTTTATGAAGGCATGAAAATTTTTCTTATGAAAAAAGAGATAAAATTTGTACCTTTTCTGCCATTTGTTTCTAATATAATTCTTTTCCATAGCCAGTGACATCAGAAAGATACAATTTTTTCCATGTCTGCTTCAAGAAAGGTTTTGAAGTCCCAAATATATGAGATTTTTATATTAGGTAAAGCCCTGATGGAGCTGAATTCATAATTCTTTTGGGTGAGAAGCATTGCTAAAGATCATCTAGTCAAACAGATTAAAACATAGAGATGGGACGGAAAAGAGACAAAACAGATGTTATAACATGTTCATGAAATTGAAGGAATTTTCCAGTAAATACTCAGCTTGTTAGAAAACAAGGAATCAAGGAATTTAATGATTTATTCACTAAATTCTACACTGAATTCAACTAATATTACATTGTATGCTAAATAGAATTTAAATAAAAACTTGAAAGGAACAACAAAAAAGAACAAGGGATTTGTCTCAACATTTATGCTCTTGTCATGGCATCAACAAAAGAAATATGGAAATATTTCACAATATTATTATAATTTTCTATTACTTATTTTTGTTCCAAAAAATATAAAGTTCAAGACCTTCCTTACCCTATCTGATATGCATACCTTCTGGCCTATTTTCCACTACTCTTCCTTTAAATCTTATATTTCATGAATATTTGTATTTCACTAATGGAGAAGTGTGTTTTTAAGCCCCTAAGTCTTTTTTTTTCCCACTGTTCTTTTGTCTAGAATGACTTTCCTGGGCCTTTTCTATCAGACAAAGTTTGCAATCTCCACTCCCACAAGAAGGGTTCCCTGAGCCTAGGCTGGGTTCAGTGTCTTAGGTGTCCCCACAGAAGTATCTGTTTCTCCCTAAAGATATAAGAATATCTGGAGAAAATAAGATATCTGGCTTTGTCATTATATATTCAATATTTATCAGAGTGTCAGATGCATATCATGTCCTTCCCATTGGTTTTTGATTAAAGGAAATTAATACTGTGAAGTCCTTAATCTATTGACCTGAAATATTGATTTTACTTGCAAAATAATATGATTCATTCCTATGCTTATTATTTAAAGAGTGATTTGAAATTTCTTTTTATATATTATATTAAAATTATTTCTTTTTTTAAAAGATTTTATGTATTTATTTGACAGAGGGAGAGAGATCACAAGTAGGCAGAGAGAGAGGGGGAAGCAGGCTCCCTGCTGAGCAGAAAGCCCAATGCAGGGCTCCATCCCAGAATCCTGAGATCATGATCTGAGCTGAAGGCAGAGGTTTTTGTTTTTTTTTTTCTTTCTTAAAGATTCCATCTATTCATTTGACAGAGAGAGAGAGATCACAAGCAGGCAGAGAGTCAGGCAGAGAGAGAGAGGGGAGGAAGCAGGTTCCCTGCTGAGCAGAGAGCCTGGTGCAGGCTGGGTGGCTCAGGCGCCCCTTAAAATTATTTCTTAAAATTAAGGTATTTTATTTCTGCTTAAATCTAACTTGTTACTGAACCTAATTTTTATCTCCTCTGGTTTATATTTGATATTTTCATTTAAATTGAATATATTTGGAAAAAAATACTGCGTTTAACAGTGCAATAAAAAACAAACTGACAATTTTATATTTGCTTATAACTCTAAATCACCAATTTCTAAGTCATAGACTTTTAGAACTAAAGAGTATTCTAGGGCTTAATTCATCCAATAGTTAATAACTCATGCTGAATAATTCATCCATGGTTATTATCAGAAAAGCTGTCTATGTTGCATTATAGCCTAGCTCTTTCAACTATACACTGTTGCCTTTTCTGCTACATATTTACTAAAAGTTAACTATGCCAATAAATTTCAAGAGTCTAAAAGGAAGATGATTCACTTAATTGGTAGAAACTTTTCTCATCACTGATGGTTTAATATACTATCTTCAAATTATACAGCAAGTCATTGAGAAAGCCCTGGGCCTGACTCAATAGTTGTAAGGTACATATCTACTTGTTCAGTAAATCTGGAATTAGTTTTCCTGTCTTGAAGTCTAACTCACTAGAGATCTACTCTGGGTACCACATAGCCATGCACTAGATGCGTCATAATTGTTCTGGACAACTCAGTATCTAAGTATATTTTAATTTCTTCCCAAATTTGAGGATTTGAGAGCCTGCAAGTTTCTGCTCCTCCCCTAGAGAATGACTTTTTGTCTTGCTGTCGATTGCTGGTTATTTCTTTGAATAGCACATGAGTTTTTAGGTCTGACTTTAGCTTCCAACTATAGTTATGTCCTACTCACTAGTTTGACTCTCTTTCATATTGATCTTGGTTGAAGCAGACCTTAATTTACTATATCTCTTAGAAACTGCATGGTATATTGGCTACCAACTGTGAAACCAGCCCTAGAGACAAATCAATGATCCAAAACTCATCTCGGTTCTGCTTTATCTCCCCACAACACCATTGCTCATGTCACTGAGATTCATCATGTTTCAAGGATAAGCTGGCTAGATTATAACAACGTGAGTTGTACTTACTCGGGTCTGTAACTGAAAATATCAATACATTTGATCTTGAAACACAGGGGTAATTTTTGAAAACTTGTTGTAGTGATAATGTCTTAAATAAAACAAGAACAGCAAAAGATAAGATCTAGAAATATTAAACAGTAGTCAATATCCTTAAAATTTATTTGATTCCCTAGTTTTAATTTCATTCTTCAATATGATAAAATTTAACATAAATTTACCATTTGAGCCATTTTCAAATGTACAGTTCAGTATCATTACTTACATTTATGCTGTTGTGCAACCATCCTCAACATCTCCAGAACTTTTTCATCTTTCCAAACTGAAATCCTGTACCCATTAAACACTAACTCCCATTCTCTTCTTTCCACAGTCCCTGGAAACTACTATTCTTCTCTCTGTCCCTGTAAATTTGACTATTCCATGGACTCCAAATAGGTGAAATTAAATAGTATTTGTCCTTTGGTGACTTGCTTAGTTCGTTGTTCTCAAGTTCCCTCCATGTTGTAGAATGTATTGGTTTTCTTCCTTTTTGAAGGTGAATAATATTCCATTTATACATACATATTATATATGTTGTATAATATATATTATATAATGATATATATCACATTTTATTATTTTGAGTTCAAGTGTGAAAATAATCCGCACATATATACCAAAAGGAATGTGTTTAGTAGCAGCATTATTTATAATGATGATAGCCAAAAGAGAGTTTAAGTGCCCATCTAAAAAACTTATGGGCTGTCAGCAGGATGAAAGGTCATTTAATATATAGATATAAAAAAAATGAACTGAAGTATAGTGGAATTGTTCAGAGCTTGCTGTTTGGATTATAAAACCAGTGCCACGTCTTACAAACTGGGTAAAATCGGAAAGTTGTTTGAGTTTCCTGAGCCCCATTTTACTCATTTAAAAAATTAGATAAGAATAGTATTTTTATGAAAAGTTACTTGTGATTACTAAATAAATGACATACACAAAGCAATTAGTTCAACAACTGATATAATAGCTGAGTAAATGTTAGTTATAATTAGTTATTTTTTACTGAGTGTCAGCATGTTAATTCCCTGCTAAATTCTAGAGATGAGAAATGACTAACAAAGGACTTCTGCATTTGAGGGGCTCACATATAAGTGGAGAAAAATACCTAAACTCTGAAATACATGTTGACTTTTGAAACTACTTTGATGTATGCAATTTAGTTTTATCCTTGGACCCGGATATAGGTTTATGATATAATGTAAAAGTAAAAATCAGAATATGAAATCAATGAAGTACATATTAATTACAGTTATGCAAACTATATTTCAGGTGAAGGAGCAGAGCAGGGCTGGCTCCTTTTGCTTACACCCACCTTCTTGAGTGTGCCCCCCCCCCTCCCCCGCAGGACCTGCCTCTGGGAGGGTCTGAGTGTGGCTCAGCCCTCCCTTGAGCTAATTAGCCCAGACGGCCTATGGGGTGGGTTTGGGTTAGCCAATAGGAACGCGGAACCCCTGCCCGGGAAAGAATATAAGCCCCGCCTTTTGCCCGCCAAACTTGCGAGCCAATTCTGGCCAGGGTGATAGGCTAGTTCAAACAGTTACTAAGCAACTTTCTGTGTGTTACAAACTCATTGGCCACTGACCCCTCTAAAACTGTTGCGCTCTTTGAAACTCTCTCTCTTTCTCTACACCACGCCGCTGTGTCAGTGAGTGTGAGAGAGAGCTCAAGCTGGCTTGAATAAAGGGCTCTTTTGCTTTTGCATCGGACTCGGCTCCCTGGTGGTCTTTGGGGATCTCAAAATCTGGGCATAACATCAGGCACAGATACACATACATACACACACGAAAAGAATGAATGTTTGCTAGGATTTTTACATGTAAAGTTATCTAAAATCATTAAAAAATAATAAGAATACAATAGTTAACAGTATGAAAAATCATTTTAAGAATCTAGGATATGAATTTGAAGGAAAAATCACTAAGCAAGTCCTTGTCCTTTTACAGGCTAGAATAAGAATATTTTTGCTAATAGGGATTTAGATACAATTTTGTCCAAAATCTTCATTTCATAGATAAGGAAGTTTGGAGATGTTTAAAGATTGCAGCAAGAATGGAAACCAGTCTACTATCCTCTGTCCTGCAGTCTCTCCTCTAAACCATAAATTCACTTCTGAATAGGCTTCTGTAGACCTCATTTTTGTTAATCTTCAGTGTATTTAAAGGTACATAAGGTCCTTTCCCCCCTTTTATCAGTTCCATGGAACATACAGAACTTGATGTAGAATTGTCTAACACATTTTTAAAAGTTATTTTCTTCAGGATTGCATTATTTAAATATAATACTTCCCACTACTCATGATGTTTATTACAATGCACAGCATTGAAGATTAGCCCAGTCTACAGAACAAGTCTCTGAAGGTAATAAAATATAATTTTTAAAAGTTCACTTTTGCAAAGACTTTTAAGGCATAGTAGTAAATATTCTGAAAGCTGCTAAAATGCTTTTAATCGATATTGCACTGGTTGTAACTTGATTTACTATATGATTACACTGGCTTCTCTTTTGATACCTATACGAATAAGGATTTGCCCTTACTGCTTTGAAATTTCTTTTATGTACTTAGTAAGTGAGCCAATAAAGTAATTTTTAAATCTCTGCCATCACTGTGGAAATATGATTTTTCAAACTATATATTGTCTGTTTGTGTACTCTGTCTTGGATCATGTACTGGGAAAATAGCTCTCAGAGGTTGAGGGTACCCTAACATTTTGTTCTTCTGTGGAGATCTTTTCTTGAATTTCTTTTTGATTAGAAAGCATATTTTTCCTAAAAGACTGATGGAGAGCATTTGAATGATAATCTAAATATTTTCTTGGCTTTCATTGAAAAGGATATAATATCTTGGCTTAGGAAAAAGCTTCTTATTTTGCTATACATTTAGAAGGCATCCAGCATATTTTCTATACAGTCAACACAATCTTTAAAGCCATCTGCCGTTTGCAACAATTTTATAGTTTAGTAGCTTAAATTGATGGGAAAATGAGCTGCTGACAGACATGTTTTTCCAAATTGATATTTGAGGATGGTGCAGCCAAAATACTTGGCGTGAAATAGCAAAGAAAATGAGGAGTGTGTATCTACAGAACACAACTCCGTATTCCAGCACAAGCTAAAAATGCTTCCAGTTTGAGATTTCACTAGTTATCTTGGGTTTCATGTTGTAGTCTTTGGTGAAACGTTGCATTAAAACTTAAAAAAAGACTACAGTATTCTTTTTCTCTCTTATCTAGGTAGATAGAGATGGTTCAATTACTGGCAAGTCTTCTTGAAAAAGTAAGTTCCATTTTAAATTCATACTCTTTTGAGTTTTGCTTATATATGGATTAATTAAATTTTCAGATATGAAAAAAAATGGATGCAAAAATAAAAAAGTCCATCGTATGTATTACAGTGGTAAGGAAATTGCTAACCTCAAATTACTTTTCAGGATTCTAGCTCTTTATGTTTTTATGTCACTGCTAAATTTACTAAGACCTTTGCACTGTACATACACACAAATGTACAAGACACATATACACACACACGCACTTTTATATGTAGTACTTCAAATGAAAATATAATTTGAGTACAAAAAATTTTGGTGCTTCATTTTTTGTTTTGTTTTTTCATTGTTTAGTTTGAGGCTAAATAGTGATGGTGTTGCTCTAAGACAATGGGTCAAAAACAGAAGCAAACTAAGAAACAGACTCTTATCTATGGAACAAACCAAGGGTTGCTGGAGGGCAAGTGGGTGGGAAAATGGGTTGAATGGGTGATGGGTATTAAGGAGGGCAGTTGTGATGAGCACTGGGTATTGTATGTAAGTGATGAATCGCTAAATTCTACACCTGAAACTAGTATTACATTATATGTTAACTAACTGGAATTGAAATAAAAACCTGAAACTAATTAACTAACTAAATAATAAAAGACCCCTGCACAACCATCAGTATACTTTTTTTAAAAAAGGTATTTTCAAACTTTTTTGAATTACAAAAAAAAAGTTAAATTTGTGTTTTTGCTAAGTGATCATTGCTATTGGACATTAATTAACATTAATTAATTCAGTCAACAGACACTTGTATCAGGTCCCTCTGATACAAGTGATGAGATGTCATTGCTGTCTTCATACAGGTAGACGTTTGGCACCTCTCTATATCACTCTCCTTTCACCTTAGAGACTCATGATTTATAGCCCAGGTCAAAGAGAAGGCTCTTAAACATTAACTCAGCCTGAAGGGAAATTGAAAAGGTACTCTAGGCACCAATACTAAAGTTTCTTTAGCCCTCTACTTTCAGAATTACAACTTCCTGGTAGAAAAGTCATCATTGTTATTCACATTGCTCCTCCCCCACTGACCAGTACTATGATTCCAATATGCCCTGTGATTGAAGGAGCAGAGCAGGGCTGGCTCCTTTTGCTTACACCCGCCTTCTTGTGTGTGCCCCCCCCCCCCAGGACCGGCCTCTGGGAGGGTCAGAGTGTGGCTCAGCCCTCCCTTGAGCTAATTAGCCCAGATGGCCTATGGGTTGGGTTTGGGTTAGTCAATAGGAACAAGGAAACCCTGCCCGGGAAAGAATATAAACCCCGCCTTTTGCCCGCCAAACTTGCGAGCCAATTCTGGCCAGGGTAATAGGCTAGTTCAAACAGTTACTAAGCAACTTTCTGTGTGTTACAAACTCATTGGCCACTGACCCCTCTAAAACTGTTGTGCTTTTTGAAACTCGCTCTCTTTCTCTACACCACGCCGCTGCATCGGTAAGTGTGAGAGAGAGCTCAAGCTGGCTTGAATAAAGGGCTCTTTTGCTTTTGCATCGGACTCGGCTCCCTGGTGGTCTTTGGGGATCTCAAAATCTGGGCATAACAGTGATGAGACCATGTGGATTATGTAACAAATATATACAAATATAAAGTATTTTCAATGTGGAAAGCATTTTGAGTTGGTTTTAAATGTCATTTTTAGGGGAAAAACAGTTCCAGATAGTACCGAAACTGCTTAATGAAACTAAATTATTTTAATAATAACTTAGAACTAAATTAAGTAACATGTACAAACATTAGTATTCTTTTCAGTTTATAATAAACTGTGAAGCACATTTCTCCAGCCCACAGTTTTGATTCACAGAAACCTAGATTATGCCACCTCAGTAATCCCATAACCACTCAGCTATAAGTTTACATACTCAATATCCTTTCAGGGAAGCCAAGTGTTATCTGGAAGTGCTAATGAATGACCACTTTATACAATGCTTGCAATTACCATGCAAAACACTCCGCTAGGCCTGAAGCCATGTGAATTTGTCCAATTTTAGATTTCATCAAAACTTAAATACCAGCTTAGCTTCTATTTACAAAGAGATCATATATTCCAAATCATGGTTCTCAATTTGAATTCTTAAAAAGAGTATAAGATTTTGTTAGATTTTGATTGATTCAGTCAAATGTAATTCAGATAGAAAATTGAAAAGTTTATAAAACTAAATGAGTGGAGTTCCTCGGTGTACATGAATTTGAAATTAAATGAACTACTAGCAGTATGATTTTTTTTTTAATTGTGAAAAATATGAGGGCATTCAATAAATGTTCATTCGGCACCAATTAGATGTTAGGCACTATTCTACATCCTTGAGGTACAGGTGTGCACTGATTAGGGAGTAGCCCTGTACCTCATCTAGCTGTCACTCTACTAGGAGAGACAGACAGCAAAAGTAATTATATGGTGTAATACCAAGCAGTGATAAATGCCACAGAAAGCAAAGCAGCACAAGAGCATAGGAAGTGAAACATAGTAGGCTGAGTGAGGCTTGTTCACCTGAAGGTAAAGGTGATAAAGAAATCTCCATGGAGTGAGAGGTGAGCCACTGGGGCAGTCCCCAGGCAGAGGGACAATGAAGACCCTGAGGTGGGTCTTCAGGAGGCAATACTGATGGGTTGCTATAAAGAACAGGGAAAGTGTTAGAAAATGGGGTTAGAAAAGTAGCCAAGGCTATGTCACAGAAGGCCCTCATGCCATGTAAGGGACACTCTAATATCTGTTGCGTATAAAATTTCCAAGAAATTATTTTATCTGAAGAAAAAGACAAGTGTGTGTAATTTTTTAAACTATCTTTTAAAATGTGTTTGATGCATACACAAGAATATATGCCCAGGGAAGTAATTGGAGAACTCTGGTCTCCTGACTCACATCCTCTAGACCCTTTTATATTTCTAGCTATTCCTGCCACAACCAACTTGCCTCAGCTGCAAAGTAATCTCTCATCTGGGAGGTGAGGCTTCCCTAAAGCCTCTACATGGGGGTCCCGGGGGGAACTCCCAGCCTGGAAGTGGACTGTTAATGCTCCATGGGGCTACCCTTGACCAAAACAGTCAGGAGCCAGTGACAAATGCTTCTCTCTGCAATTCTGAGGTATATTCTTTGGGTTCCACCAAAGATTCTAGAAGGCTTGAGTTCCAGTTGTCCTCCATAATTCTTCTGGCTTTCTCTTTTTCTCTGTTTAACTCTCCCAATAGCCTTAATCTTGTTCCCTGGAATCATTTCCCAAATAATCTGTATGTCAGCCCTTGTATCAGGCTCTGTTTTCCTAGGGGAACTTTGGGTACAATATCAAGTTTAAAGCTTTGAAATATAAGTATATAAAATACAATAACCTTGGGTACACCCATTAATCCAATAACTAGTGTATTCTCATAACTTTCAGCTACCAATGTGCTCCTCTCTGTCTCATGCCTCAGTCACCACTATCTCCACACCTTCCCTGAAAGCCCAGATAGGGAACCAGGGCAAGAAGGTTTGGTTTCATCACTCTCTTATCACAGTTTCTTTAAAAAGCTTTATCAGGGTGCCTGGGTGGCTCAGTGGGTTAAAGCCGCTACCTTGGGCTCAAGTCATGGTCTCAGGGTCCTGGGATGGAGCCCTGCATCAGGCTCTCTGCTCAGCAGGGAGCCTGCTTCCCGCGTGCCCCACCCCCCCTGCCTCTCTGCCTACTTGTGATCTCTTTCTCTCTGTCAAATAAATAAATAAAATCTTAAGAAAATAAAAAAAAGTTTTATCATATATTTATATATTGCAAAAGAATAGATTGTTTTCCTTTTGTCTGTCTTCGAGTTTTATGAAACAGTAGCATAAAATGTGGTTTTATGCAACTATTTTTTAACTCAAATTATGTTTCTTTCATTCTTGTTTTATGAAGTTTTACTTCAATCCTGCATGATAATATAATTCACTTATCATAATTTATTCTTTTTTTGTCAATAAGCATTTAGGTCTTGCCACAGTTTTGCTATCTTGAGCATATAAATATTTTTGTACATGTGTCCTGGTACACATATGCAAGAGGCTCCCTTAGGCTATGTATCCAATGTGGTGGCACCTTGCCACTTGTGGCTATTGAGCTTTTGAAATGTGGCTAGTCCAAACTGAGACATGCTGTAAAGTATAAAAAAGTACCATATTTCAAAGAATAAATATAAGAGAGAAAGAAAATATATTTCAAATAATTTGACAGTACTGACTGCATGCTTAAATGCTACTCATTTGGATAAATTTGGTTATATGAAATACACTATTAACATTAACTCACCTGTTTCTTTTATATTTTTAATTTGGCTACCAGGAAATTTAAAATTTTAGCTTTGGCTTGCATTTGGATTGCACTAGTCTAGGGATTATGCTACTCAAAATGTGTTTCCCTGACCAATAGTATCAGCATCACCAAAGTGCAAAATCTCTGGCCTCAACCCAAACCACCTGAAAGCCTTGCAGAAATATGAAATTCAAAATGAATGAATGAATGAATAAGTAAATAAAAATAAAGGAAAAGAGAAGACATGGAATCCAGGAAACAGGAAAGAGGGACAGTGTACAGAGTACTGATCTAGATCAAAACTGAACACAGAGCTCTGAAGGAAGATCTCTGAAAAAATATAAAATATGTGATTAGATAGAGAAGTTAATGAAAGAAATAGAAGATATATTTATTATAAATGGTACATATGAAGGAACAATTAAAAACTTCAGGGGAAAGAAAGACAACATCAGAAGTGAAATAGAGTTACAGTCATTCCTGGATTTTTCAGAAACAATATTTATACACAATTATGAAAATATTTTTCAGGGGGTAGGATGGGGAATATTGTATCTATCCTTTTACAAACTAGATCATCAAAGAGACCATCCATACTTGAGGGAACATGAAATAAGAAGGTAAGGTAATGTATCACCTACAGATACAAAGGGACATCTAAAAAAAAGGAACTAAATCATTAGGGAAAAAAATACACATCCCCAACAAGGGAAGAGGGAGCAGGAAGTCTGGCAAAAGAAGATAATTTTCTGTCATGGCAAAAGATGGTCAATGACTAAAATGATGGGTGAACTAGCACTAGAAGAATATTATTTTCCAGAAGAAAGATCCAAATGTGTTCACTTATAAAGAATAATCTGAGGGGGAGATGAACCATGACAGACTGTGGACTCTGAGCAACAAACTGAGGGTTTTGGAGGGGAAGGAATGGGGGGTTGGGCAAGCCTGGTGGTGGGTATTGAGGATGGCAAGGAGCACTGGGTGTGGTGCATGAACAATGAATCTTGGAACATTAAAAAAATAAAATAAAAGTATTTGGGGAAAAAAAAGAATAAGTCTAGAGTAAGAAGTGTCAGGGGAATCAATGCTTGTATTTAATTTGTATAAATTATTTTATAAAAATATGAAAAATTGGGGCACCTGAGTGGCTCAGTGGGTTAAAGCCTCTGTCTTTGGCTCAGGTCATGATCTCAAGGTGCTGGGATCATGCCCACATCTCTCTGCTCAGCAGGGAGCCTGCTTCCCCCTCTCTGCCTGCCTCTCTGCCTACTTGTGATCTCTCTCTCCTGTCAAATAAATGAATAAAATTGTTTATAAAATATGAAAAATTAATAAAATACTAGATATAAAGTTAGATACCTAGATATACTTACATACTATGTATAATATATAGATATATCCTACTTGGAAACAGCCCACAATAAATAATTATGATATTAACATCTTTTGTTGACATATATTTGTAGTTTTTCTCAGATTTCTCCAAGTTTAATTTTTATGACATTTGTTTTGTTTATTTTTTCAATGTATATGCCAATATGCCATCTTCTATCTTAAAAGTTTGAAGTTTTTTTGATGTCCTCTGTCTTGGTTATTGATCTTTTATAAGACAAAAAATTATTCACCTCAAAAATTGTTTTCTTATGAGAGAAGATTTAAAAAAAATAAGGTATAGCTTAGATAAAACTATGGAATTTATATCAGAAAAGCATTTAAAGGTATATTAAAGGCAAATTATATGCAATGAAGTAAATTTTCTAGGAAAAGAATGGAATTGTGCTTCAGTGAATGTGATGAGAAAAGCAATGTTTAAGAGCCAATTTTATTTAATATAAATAAAATTCATAAATATATAATATAGATAATATATTTAAGATATAATACACAGAATATATAAATATAATTATATTTTATAAATACATATTTACATATTATATATGCTGTTATATATAACATGTAATACAAAATAACATATTTATATAAAAATAAATATGTAATATAAATATAGTATTAAAAACTAAATTCATAATATACCCTCTAAAGACAGAAATTATTTTAAACATTAGAAATACTTCATAACTTCTAGCTATCTTTCAATGAGTATGTCTAGCATTTTAATTTTTTCTTTATTTTTTGTAGTAATTGATGAATGCAAGCCCTATCCAGATACATAGCCCAAGGTCCTCATATATCAATGAGATTCACAAACTTTGCCAGCAAAATTCTTGTCATGAGATTGATGGCTCTAGATAATTGTTTTCTTTGGGGTTACTATACTATTTATGCAGATTATTTTAGTTTAGAAAAGAATCAAAACTGGAAGATATGGTAAGCAGATAAACTATATTTGAGATTTTTTTTTTAAGATTTTATTTATTTACTTGACAGAGGGCGAGAGATCACTAGTAGGCAGAGAGGCAGGCAGAGAGAGAGTGGGGAGCAGACTCCCTGCTGAGCAGAGAGCCCGATGTGGGGCTCAATTCCAGGACCCTGAGATCATGACCTGAGCCGAAGGCAGAGGCTTTAACCCACTGAGCCACCCAGGCACCCCAATATTTGAGGTCTTTATACCAAAAGGTTAGTTTAACTTTTGCTCAAATCTAGATGAAAATTTTGTCTTATATTTCATGTGTCTAAATTATTAAGAATAAGTGTCGTAACACAATGAAACAAATGTGAAGAGCTAATTCACAGAGCACGTACCATGTTAGTAGCTCTTTAGTCTGGGCAATTGCTGCTGATCCCGAAAACAGCTGGAGCAATGACATTCCAATAGTGGAGAGTGATCAGTGAGAACAATCCATGGAAATATTTGTCAATAATTTATATATGGTTGTAATCTCAACAAATAATATATCTCAACAAGTAATATATCTCTGTCCAATTTATTATCAGTATGAATAATTTCAGGAACAGTTTTTGTGGAATGAGAGCCTCTGGTAGTGCTATAAGATTTTAGAGAAAGAAGAAAACTATTGTGTAATTTATACAAACTCTATCTCATTATTTTTTAAAAGACTAATCTAAAACAGAAATTAAGGAAGTTGCTACCATCAGAGAGCCAATGGTCTGAAACTTTGAACATGTTTTCCCTAACTGATAAAGTATGTGCACTTATGTTTTAAGAGCTTTAGGCAAATTCTGAGTCTGGAGGCAGACAGAGCTATCAACTAAACAAAACACAAAACAAAACAAAAAAACCCCTGGTTTTTCAATTCAAGGAATTGAGGGACTACTGAATCATCAATAAACTGACTTGCTGGGATTATAGATGAACTGTTCACTATCTGGTTCTTTTCAGCCTTGTAGATAGCTCCAGACATATCTGGCTTATAAAACAATAGACTCCTTATTCTGAGAAAAACAGCTGCAATAGCTGTTCAAGAGATGGGTGGTATTCTACTTTGTTTAAAATATTTAAATTTTATATGACTGAAAAGACAATGTTTTATCGTTTAATAATTAAGTATAGAGCAATTGCTATTGCAGGGCATTCTCTATAATAGCAGTCTATAGATTTTCTGCAGTATGTTTCATTCACTAATTGGAACCAGGACATTGGCCATAGTGATTTATATCTCTGAATTCCTTTTTAAATTGACTTGTGCAGTCTTTAAAATTCCTTAGCTCAGCTCACCAGCCAGTTAGATATACACTATTTTTTTTACTTGTGAATGTCTTAAAATTATATGTAAAGGTTAAATTATTTCACTTTTAGAATATGAACAAACTTTAAATTCCAATGTTCCATTGGCTATTAGAAATCTAACGAATAAATTAGAATTAATTTATTCACTTAAATACGTTTCCTTTAAATTTAAATAAGATATTTAATGCTCTAAGCTAATATAACAAAATAATGCATATGCTATTACAGATATGTGGTTTGCCCTTTATACATTTTCTAAAAGAAAATTGAGATTAATATCTCATACTGATGTCATACATTAAAATTATTTTACAGGGCGCCTGGGTGGCGCAGTTGGTTGAGCCACTGCCTTCGGCTCAGGTCATGATCCCGGAGTCCCGAGATCGAGTCCCATATCAGACTCCCGCGTCTGCGGGAAGTCTGCTTCTCCCTCTGACCTTCTCCCTCTCATTCTCAGTCTCTTGCTCTCTAATAAAGAAATAAAAATCTTTAAAAAAAAAAAAAAATAAAGTTAAAATTATTTTACACATAGACTTATTTTCTGATATTTTAGTAAATAAACTGACAAACATAGAAGAAAAATAATATTTATCCCATTACCTTTGCAAAGTATGGTGGCCATAGTCAAAGGAAAGTGAATAAGCTTTAGAAATTGATCAAATTTCACTGAAATCGTGACATTTTCTCAAAAGGAAAATCATAAAACTCTCCCAAAAGATCGTTTTGTTTTTGAAAGTACTTCTGATTCTCTCTCCCACCCCTCTGCCTTCCTTTGGTTTGTTTACTAAATTTCTCATAAACCCAATTAGGTTTTTCTTCTTCCCTGTTCTCCTATCAGACATAGATTCCTCTCAGGCAGATTTTTACAAGGACAACTTCCACATCTTCAGGCATGAAACTGACTCCAGGCTTGCTCTAAAGTCTATTGCAAGATGGTTTGTTTACTGTGCTCTATGACCTTCCCTCTTCATCTTCTGTGACTAATTAAAGGCATCAGATCCTGTTTCCTGAGGCTTCTGGTAACTTGCATTTGGTTTATTCCTTCCAAATTTGGCCTTCTTTTTCACTTTCTATATCTGAAGATGTAGTAAAACACCCTCAACTATCTTACTTCTTCTATAAGGTCCTATTTGTTGCCTAAAGTTTAGCTTTTATAAAAGAAGTATGCAGCAATAAGCCAAAAAACTGAAATATTTTAGAGGTTGATGGTTTTCATAAAATGTGATTTTCTAGAACACATCAAATTGATTTGTGTCAACAGTGATCACAGCATGCTAAGAATAGGTTGATATTTATGAGCTCATTTTAACTGCTTATAAGCCATAACAAAATTGAAATTATAGCCACACTTCCTATTAAATGACTAAAAAAATTTCTATACAGATTTTGAATTAATATATGTGTTACTTCTTAATATTTCTTTAAATATTTTTCTTGAAACTTGTAAAATCAAAACTGTTTAAGATGGAGAGCCTCAATATTTGAAGATAACAGAAATGCATAAAGATAATTTTATGCACCAAGCCAAGGCTCACTCTGAGCACGGAGTAAACAATAACTACCAGAGACAAAAACTCCGACCCTCAAGAAGATTACAGTTTAGTCTAGGAGACATTTTGTCACGCAAACCTATGACTACAGGTGAACTAAGGGAAAATGAACTAAAGGAAAATGGTGAACTTAAATCAAGCATTCCACACTAGAGATAGCAAGGTAGAGGTTGACAGGACTTTAAGCTTTACTGGGCACATAAAAGAAAATCCTGTCAGAGATCCTTGGAAGGAGACTAAGAAAAGAGGACCCTAGAGTGGGAGGGTGCCAGGAAAAGACAATATGGAGTATGAGCTCTAGTATAAAATACTTCTTGCACCAAACCCCTTCCTCTCATATGCTTTAGTTGAGAAGACAGTCTAGCCGAAGTTCTTAACAAAAGGTCTGAGCAGGGCAAACAATCTCTCATTGTACTCAAAAATAGTGTCTGGACGGTTATCTCAGTCTGGAGCTCTAGGTACTCATAGTCCCACAAACAGCTCTCTACATGTGGGAAGCTTCTGAACCTCACCAGCAAGAGCACACCCTCAGGACTAAGGTTTTGTTCCTTGTGTTAGCCAAACGTGATGGTTCATGGAAGGTGATGTTTGTCATGCAGTGGTTCTCTATCCTGGCTACATATTAGAATCCTCAGGGGTGAGGGACATTAAAAAAAAAAATACTAATTTGCAGATCTCATCCTAGACCAATTAAGTCAGGTTGGTATATTTATTAAATATTCTCAATGCGGTTTTAATATACAGTCAGGGTAGAAAATCATTGATCCTGAGGCACTCACAGGAAAAACTTTAAAGCTCTGAGGGAAAGATAAGAAAGTGAAGCAAGTCCCCAGATACAAGGAAAGAGCCAACTAAAGTGGACTAGGCTGGAAAGCATTCTCCTGTGTTCTGTTCTCTTTCTCATATTGCTCTGAGTTGGGCCAGTCCAAGAACTGCCAGCAGGACAGCCTAAGAAAATCATCACTTCCTCCATTGTAGTCATAAATTTCCACTAGTATTTTCTGGCTGACTCAAAGTCTCCCCCTCTCTTCCTCCTCCCCCCGCTCATGAAAATACAAAATAAGATGGTAGATAATAAAAGTAATTGGAACTAATGAATAGGTGAGAGTTAATTAAATATAAATAGGTAAAAACAATCAAAAGAGAAAGTGCCTCATATCTACTTAAAAAGAAGATTCCATAGTATATTGTTTGCAAGAAAAATAAAACAGGAAACAGAAAGTATGAAAATCAAAGAATAAAAATATATATCAAAAATATAAGAATTAAAAAAGCCAATATAGCAATTTCAACATAAGATACAATAGAATTTAAAGTGAGAGCATCAGAGAACTTGAATAGACATTTTTCCAAAAAAGACACACAGATGGCCAACAAACACATGAAAAGATGCTCAACGTCACTAATCATCAGGGAAAGGCAAATCAAAGCCACAATGAGTTATCACCTTACAAATGTCAGAATGGCTAATATAAAACAAATGAGAAATAAGTGTTGGTGAGAATGTTAGGAAAAAAGAAACACTCATGTACTACTGGTGGGAATGTAAATTGGTACACTGAAATGGAAAATGGAAAACAGTATAGAAGTTCCTCAAAAAATTAAAAATAGAAACTTTATATGATCCAGTAATTCCACTGTTGTGTATTTACTCAAAGTAAATGAAAACACTAATTTAAAAGATCTATGCACCCCTATCTTTATTACATCATTATTTACCAAGATATGGAAGCAACCCAAATGTCTATTGATAAATAAAAGGATAAAGACACACACACACACACACACACACACACACACACACACACACACAGAGGAATATTATCCAGCCATAAATAAGGATAAGACCTTGCTATTTGTGACAACACAGATGGACCTAGAGAATATTATGCTAAGTGAAATAAGTCAGAAAAAGACAAATACCATATAATCTCACTTATATGTGGAATCTAAAAAACAAAACAAACAAAAAACAGAAACAGACTAAATTCAGAGAACAAACTGATAGTTCCCAGAAAGGAGAGGGGCAAAATGGTGAAGGGGTGAGAGACACTGGCTTCCAGTTATGGAATGAATAAGTCACAGGGATTAAAGGAACAGCATAGGGAATATAGTCAATGGTATTGTAATAGTATTTTTATGGTGACAGTTGTGGTGAACATAGCATAATGTATAGACCTGTCAAATCACTATGTAGTACACCTGAAACTAATGTAACATTGTATGTCAACACTACTGCAATGAAAAAAAACTAAGTGAAAAGCATCATAAGGAACAGTAAGAATATTATAAACTATTAAAAGGCCAACATATATTAGAATGCCTGGACTGCTCAGTCAGTTAAGTATCTGACTTTGGCTCAGGTCATGATCTCAGGGTCCTGGGATAGAGCCCCCATGTCCAGTCCCACTCAGTGGGGAGTCTGCTTGTCCCTCTCCCTTGGCCCCTCCCCCCACTCTTGCTCTGTCTCAAATAAATTAATAAAAATCTTTTAAAAAATAAGTAAAAGGCCAGCATATCAGAGATATAACAACCACTTAGTAAGGGCATTCACTATTGTGTCAGTCACTGTGCTATGCCCTCACCTAGCAACACAAGAGTAAAACTATGAGACCTCCAACTTAGTCAAACCTCCAAGTTAGTCAGACACCCTCCAAAAAATACAGGAGAGCTCAAATAACCCAGGAGTTCTCCTTAATCTAATGCGTTGATGCACATATTTTTTCTTTTGGTGTAGGTATTTCTATCCTAATCCCTCCAAATAGCCAACAAAAGGAAAATATTTTATTTAGGCTTTTTTTCCATGTCACCATTCTTTCCTCCAGGCCTAGTGACTTTCACTTTAGCAATACTTTCTAGCTCTTAAGGCTTTCCAGTACATAAAAATTTTATACCCCCAAGGCTCCTGAGACTACACAAGGAGAAACAAAAACATTCCACAGTGTATGACTAGGGCTCCCAGGAAGTCTGGCAGCCTTTACTTCAGATATACCACAGAAAGTTTCCCAGTTTCCCAGTCTTGGGGCTTCCTGTTGGTACTGTGACCCAAACGAAATTTATTATTTTTACTAAGGTGATGATATTCTTGATAAAAAGAGAGACTTAAAAACAAAAGACTGACCAAGTTTAAATTTGTTTTGCTTTGGGAATTATTATGCAAAGCACAACTTTATATTAGGCAAGTATTTCAAGGTTACTATACTTGGCAAGAAGGCGAGAAATAGACATGGAATCAAATTCATGGGACATGCAGCTTAATGAAACATCTAATTGGGCATCAAACTTGAAGTCCAGCTTGTTGTGGATAAAATTACATATTCACCATCAATTATAAAATGGACCTTAGCTCCCTGACCTGGAAAGGGGGTAAATGTTGAGAAGTCTTTTTTTTTCTTTAAACCAAAGGACACGGCTGAGTTTTACATAAAATGGGGTTGGTTTTAAAAACAAGATTTCAGCTTAGGACATCATGTGTCTGTTTTTAAAGTTCCTTTGGCAGGCCCAAATGGCATCATAAATTTAATGTACTGAAATTTGAGATTTTTCATGGAGGAAATCAGGCCAGGATATGTCAGCTCACCAAAAAAAGCGTATTATTCTTGGAGGTATAAAATATTAGTTCCGTAGCTACAGACATATTAAAATTTCCTTCAGTTTGAATTTTAAGTGTTCCTCATGGAACGTGTGATGAAGCTCTATGGTCTTGGCAGACACTGAGTAACCTCCTCTAGAATCTCTTTGGCCTGGACCTAAGTACAACTTGGTCCTGTTTTTCTTCACCTTGATAGGTATCTGGGGATGAGATCATGATTTGACTTTCTCCTTTCATGAATCACAAATCTAAGGCCTCACTTCTAAAGAATAGATCTTTGATTGCTTGTTCAAATTCTTTACTAATATGAGGATCTGCGGAGGATATTGGTAAAAACTTAGAGACAGAGCGATAAGAAATAGAATTTAAATGCTATTTAAATAGAATTCAAAAATCTGTTCAGGATAAGTGCCACACAACTAGTGAAAGATCTGTCTGAAAGACAGGTCAGGATGATGGCATTTTATTAAAGAGCTAGAGAATAAGACATTATTTAACAATGAAATGAAGGCTTGGTCTCCAAGATCAGAGGTTTAAAGAAAATGATATGTTAAAATCTGCAAAGGAAATAGAAGTCGCCTTTCTCCTTAGTCTTCTAAAACCCAGCAGGACCAACCTTATTGCTTCTTAGGTGAAACAGACTTCATCAGTTCTCCCATTAAAACTAAATTGGTCATATTGTAGTGAATAACAGACTGTCTACATGCCAAGTGTATCATCCTTTATAACTAACTGTATAATGAGTTAACCTGAGAAAGAGAGGCAGAAGTATTGAGTGGCTCTAGGGAACATCAGGCTTCTGAGATGTGAAAGATTCTCATGCACACACAAAAGAACCTATGCGTCAAGAGCTTAGTACTAAAAGGAACTCAGGACAAGTGTTAAACTGTGGCCACAAATGACCCTGATCTTAAGTATAAATGCCTTGAATTCCTATTGCAAATGTTTCTAAGCATAGGTACAATTTTGTGGAGATGCTGTATGAATATAAAACAGCCTTGGTTTTGACTCTTATAAGAGAGGTTTTCTATCTTCCTTCAATTTTCTCTTACACACCATGCAACTGACAGACTTCTTAGTCTTGAGTATGACTAGTTTCTCCTAAATTAGAAAGAAGTCCCTAGAAGCACAGAATTAGAGATAAACTGCACATCTTGAAGATTACCTACTCATTTCTCCTATCTTAAGGAGAATGCTGAACTATGGAGAGGTTAAAAGAAAACACTAGCTAATGTCCAAGTTCCCCTTGTCTTAGTCTGGCGATAAGCCTACTATAGTAAAGAAAATGATTCCTACCAATGGTCAGAAAAATACAATTGTCATGCTTCTTCAACTCCAAAACCTGGTGTTGGAGGAAATTTCAGGCATTCCTAATACCTTGTACACTGGCTCCCATTTGCCCTCAATTGTCATTCATGAATATATGGTTTTATTTTCTTAATCCATCTGTTTGGAGTGTACTCTTATTATAGAAGTAAAATATGTTCAAATTCTGAAAGCTGGTTTAAAAATATCCATAATTGTTGGTAAATCTGAAGTAATAAGTGAAGGAATTTTGACATAATCCAGCTGCTAGCACCATTGTTGCATAAACGTGCTTGGTTTCTTATTAAATGTTTCTAGCTCCAGGAAGAAAAATGCCATCATGTTTCTAGAGTTTGTAGCTATAAAAAATAAGAACTTTTTAATCTGAAGAGCAAAATGGGGTTTATGGATAATAATTTTTTCACTGTGAAAATTTACTTCCACAAGAACCATTAAGTTTAGTCGAAAAACACGTAACTATCGGAATTCACATGCCATGACTTACACCTGGACTTTCATAGCCCTAAATATGTGTAATTAAAAGTAATGGTAATGAAGGCTTTGAAAACAATAGGAAAGTTGATAACCAATGACTCAGGTCTAGAAAATGGGCTGCCTATATTTGAACTGGACATGATGCACTGACCACCATCTTGTCCATAGTACTGCTGGTGTGACCCACTCCAGTAACTGACTGGTTTCTAAGGTGTCCAGGGAGATTTTGGATACGTTATAGACATTCCACTTTACTTTCTAATGCCATCAGTTTACATATTTATCATCTTGGATAGGTTGAGAATCACAAACAAAAAGAATGGGTGGGTAGAAAGATTAATCGCATGCATTAAGTAAAAGTAATTTAAACAACACTATAATAATGGGTTACTATACATCATGGTTTTTCTGGGGCAATTTTATTCTAAGTCCCATGTATTGTCTGGTTTAACATTTGTCCCAGACAAAACTTCCAGGTTTGGTAAATTATACCATTGTTCAAATAACAATTGATAATATTTTAGTGTTTATCATATTCCACCAAGTATATGTCATCTAACTTAATCCTTTCAACACTATAAAATATAAATTATTATTGTAGTGCCCATTTTATGAATTAAGCAGTAAAGCACAGAGTTCATGTAATTTAATAATTATCACCCAACTATTAATTGGTGGAGTCAAGATTGCTGACTCCAATTCTATATGACAATTCTTGACTGCCTCATAACAAATTCACATTTCCTGGGCTTTGTCAAAGTAAATATTAAAAGTGTAAATGAGAATAAGTTTCAATAGCTAACCATAAATTTAGTAAATCACTTATTTTTAAACTAAGTGTCAAATAGTATTTGATTACTGCCATGACATTTCAAAAAAGCAAAAAGTTCCTTTAGCAAGTCTGGAAGATGAAAACTAGGGCCTATCCCTTGAAACCTTAAGAGATAAATTAAGTAAAAATTATGAAAATGTATTTTATAGAGCAAAGATCCATTTGTGGGTCTTCTTGCTGTCAGATGTTGATATAGACTAAAATTCAACCGTGTTTGGATGATAACTGTAGGGACGATAAGTTAAGAGTAAGTTAGTAAGTGCTAGGGTGGGGGGAACATGTCACTTTTTGAGGATGATATTATAAAGGAGGCCACCTTAGAGCACACTAGAAACCCATGTGGCCTAAGAATGGGTCTGACCCAGTTGGGTAATTTGTCTTTTCTCATGAAAGTTGGGCAAAATCTCCTAAACCACATAGATCTTTGAAATAGCAGTTGCTCCAAATTAAAGAACATTTTATATATACAGTACATTCTGAAATCTGGTGATCTTTTCCTTCAGTCAGAAATCCCCATTAACCAGCACTGCATTTCCTGAGGTCTACAATTGCCATTCTTCATGAAGAACAACTTAAAATGACTTCTAAATCATTAAGACTTATACTAAAAGCAATGCTATTGGTTCGCATTTCTGTGAAACTTGCTAATCTTTGAAGACACATGTAGAGTAACTCTGTGTTACCAAGAATATTTGAATAATTTGAACATTCCACTCTCCAATTCATCAATTAAAGAGTATTCGCCATATTATGTGGATAAGATTTCTAGTACTGTAGGAGGTTTTTTGTTTGTTGCCTTGTTTTGTTTTTCAAGTGGCATATGCATACACAGATGGGTAACATTTGGTAGCCTTACCTTGAAAAAGTTTGGAAACATGTTGCTCTGTAAAGTCTCATTATCAAGGGGAAATTTATCTTTTACTTGCACAATGGGTTGCTGTATGTACTCCATTATTGAATTTGGTTTGTTCATATCTATAAGACACAAGGACAAATGATACAAAATTACAGCAGGAGAAATATGCTAAGGAGCCAATTTCTAGGAGGCCAATGATCACACTTAAAGTATTTTAATATAAGCAGCTGAATTACCCTGTCCGCTGAACCATTTAATACTCTTTTTGACAAGAGGACCCAAGAGCGTTCACAGCTGTATTGCCATATTGTGTGTGTTTGCCAAAGAGGTTGAGGTAAACTTGCCAGAAAGATGTGAGCTCAGTACTTGGCTGTATAACCACTTTAAAAGTCTACTGAAAAACATTTGAATAAAAAGATAAGTTCTGAGTGACTCCAATTAAATTTGGATAATATAATCTTGTTGCTAAAGAGTATTGATTTTTATGCATTTCTTTTTTGTAGTGATCTATAATTTGGATGTAATACCACCAAACATACATATAGACCACCACCACATACATACAAGTGCATTCATATATATGTGTATGTTCATATGTATATATATGTATGTGCTGGCTGTGATCTTAACAATCCAAAGGGGAAAATTTTAACTGTTCTGTGACCTATAAAAATTTTGTCTAAATATTAAAAACACTGTGTAAGTTTTAAATGTATTTCAAAAATGAAAACAAGGGCAAATTATTATTTACTTAACACAATGTAATTTAAACAATTAGAAATATTTAGAATTAGAGTGTTTTTTATTTATTTGTAAAAAAAAAAACTTATCAAGAATGGTTCTTTGAATAGTGCCTCCTTTCTCGTCATGTAACGGGATACAGAGCTACCATCTTTTCTAAGCCTTGGAGAACTGTCATATTTCTTTCCAAGTTTGAATATGCTTTTGGCATTTTCTCCTTTGTACTTGCAATATAGTGAAATATTTCCAAGACTTTCTTTAATATGAAGTGTTTTGCTAGCATTACATCCTCTAGCATGCCTTCATCCTTTTGGTCACAATCACCTCCTCCATTTACATCAATAAGTTCTCCATTACTAATTTCTCCTGGCTGCACATCTAGACTCTTGGTTGGGGGTTGTGTCACCATTCCCATGGTCAGTGATTTCTTCTATAACTCCATTTATGCCCACTTTGCATTTTACTTCCAGCAACATTGTTCTTCATTTGTTTGCTCTGCTTTGATCTCAGTTGGCCAATTTTCCTTATTTGATCATTCATTTTTGTAAATGTCATTTAGGTTTACACCTGAGAGACTAGGAAGTAATGTAATGATACCCTTTGTTGTCTGTGGATGAACCAAATCACAAATATGCACTGACATGTGCATTGACAGACTTTGAAAGAAGTGATGTGATTGGTCCCTGATCATGATGGCATTTGTTATTTACATAGTGATTTATGGACTGAGAGCTATCTAAGTTTGTATCTAATACAATTACTGGCAGTTAATACAGTGATCACTGAAATTTGAGCAGTGTTGCAGGAAGACTGGTGTTACTGAAATTTGTGCATACCAGAACTATGCAAAGAAAGGGATGCCTGTAAATTTGTCTTTTTCCCGTTTGTATACTTTGGGCTATGACCTGCCCTCAAATACTTAAATATAATAAAAGTTGAAGCAAAGTTGACCAAGTTGTAGATGGGTTAATCTTGCTTCAGACACAAAGAAAACACTCAGTGTTGAAGAACTACAGTTACTAGGAAGGGCAATTTAAAAGGCACCCTGGCCTCACATCGTGTGGAGGCTAGTGATCAATTAAAATCCATCCATCCATACCTGAAGCACAGCATAAAAAACAGGCTACACAAAAGTCATCCTTGGGCTTTTCATAAGCTCGGAAATCTTAATTAGGGAAGGGAAAGTCTTCAGTGGACTTGTTCTACACGGGAATTAGTATGAGTAGGACACAGAGCTACTATGGTTAAGAGTTATTAAGACAATGACAGTAATAATGGGGTGAGTGAGTGACTACTGCAGAGGTGCAGGAGCCAGGACTTGTCACCGGGAGATAAACATGGAGAAAGGAGCCATTTGGACAACTACAGTTTCAAGCTTGAGTGATTGGCAGAAACCCGATGATCTGATCCTCACAAGATGCCAGTAATGCTTAATGTGGTTCATTTGAAACAGATAAAAACAACTGCTAGGTTCTCTCAATAGGTTGCATGTGTTGTCTTACATGGTCATTCACCTATATTGCTGGGTCCTTTAATTTATAGACTGTCATAAAAAAATAAATAAAGAGCAGGTAGCATGATCTACTCCTTTAAGCTTTCTTTCATCTAGTGTCCCAGCATGTTTCAGATAATACAAGCTTTTCCCTTTCTCAAAAATGTGAAGATAATTATACTGAAGTTCATATTTGTAATAGAAGCAACAAATCAAGGCTTTCCAATCTTCCCACATCACAGTTTTAGAAAATCTGAGGCATGTTGTGCACATTTTTAGTTTTCCTAGTCTGTTTGCCATCAGTGATCATATGCTTCTAATATTATGAGCCTCACAAATGCCATAGTACCTCTTACATTTGTTTCACAACATGTGTTTGCCAACTTTTGTCCACAAGGGAAAGCTTTTATAAATGCCAAGTAGGTTTGGCATAATTGTTCAAATACAGAGAACTTATAATGATACAAGCTGAGCCATGGTGGTGGGGGGGGAGGAATTACATAGAATGAATACTTGGTAATATTAGAATAATATTGCCAATAGAGGATTGTTAATACTTTTGTTACCATAATCCAGTTTGCCTGAGTATCTTAGTATATTCTTTTATAAATCAAGCTTAAAATCATCATGTATGATTGCTTTTTTTCTCAGAAGCTCTGGTGCAACACAACCTATAGTAAATTCAAATATATTCAGCTGTGGCTTGTAGCTGTTTCTCACATGATATACAAGAGTAGACTAGGCTTTTCTGCCAATATTAAGTAATGAAACCGTATCAGAACATGGCTGGGCTCATGTGGCACAGCACACTAAAAGAGGGGAGAGTTGAGGTCCAATTCTGATTTTGCCGTTCACTCAGCTGTATAGCCTAGGTAGAGTAAGAAAACACACTAAGCCTCCGATCATTCCTTTATAATTTGCGATAATAACTATTCTTCACCCATGTCAGAATTTTGTCATTAAAAGCAAGCAAGGAATAAAGTCCTACTATACAAACTTATAAAATGTTATACAAATATAAAGCTTTCTTATTATTATTATCTGTAAAACAGGCTTTTTTTTTTACATTGGAAAATCTGTGATATATAACAGATTTACATTTATTAGGCTTTTTCATGCAAAGAATGTCCTTGACTTACAAGGGAATTACATTCTGGTAAATTCATTGTTAATTGAAAATACCATAAATTGAAAATGCATTCAATACATTTGACCTACCAAAAAACATAGCTTAACCTAGCCTAACTTAAATGTGCTCAGAACACTTAATTAGCCTATAGTTGAGCAAAATCATCTAATACAAAGCCTTTTCCTTATAATAAAGTATTGAATATCTCATGTAATTTATTGAATCCTATACTGAAAGCAAAAAAAAAGCCCAAAGTGGCTGTATGGGTGCAGAATGACTATAAGTCTATCTGGTGTTCACCCTCATGATCACATGGCTGACTGGGGGCTCTGAATTGCTGCCTGTCATGACGCTGGGGAGAGAGGATCATGAGAGAGGATCATACCACATGTCACTAGCCCAGAAATAGACCCAAATTCAAAATCCAAAGTACGTTTTCTGTTCAATGTATATGGCCTTTCCCATGATCATAAAGTCAAAAAATCTTAAGTTGAACCATAGTTAAGTAGGGACCATCAGTACTTATTGCTAGTAGAGATAAAAATGAGGAGGAGGATCACCAGAGAGGAATAGGGTATTTAAAAAGGGATTTGAATGCAGGTAATGAACGCTCCATGTCACATTAAGTTCTCGAGCAGTGATGGGCAACATAAAGCCTGTTGAGGAATATGTTGCTGGCTGAGTTTGGAGATACATGACAACCTGTGAATAAAACATGAAAATATTACTGCTAGTTTCTAGTTCTTAAATATATCAAAGACCGAGTGTTAGTGGTCCTAATACAGACCAATTCCACAATGGCATTCAGTAAAGCCAGTGCTAAAGGTTTTTTATATATTGTTTTTCAGTGTCTTTCAAATATAACAAATTTTATTTTGAAGGAAAAAATTGGCCAATAAATGTTTTTTCCTCCTAGAGATTTTAGAGAAAAAAGAGGAAAGAGAACTTATGCCATCACTTTTTAATGCATACTAAACCATAGTAATAAAAAAAAAGTATATTCATGGTACAGGAAGAGATACATAGAATCAAGGAAAACAGGAATGCCCAGAAACAGATCTATTTATGTAATGTTATGTAATAATGGTGACAACACAGATCAGAGGTGGAGTGGACTGATTTTTTTAATTCATTAAATTTATATTGTTGAATTTCTATATAGGAAAAAATAAAATTCAACCTTTCAAAAACACAGATGAATCAAATGTAGATTAATTAAAATTCTAAACAGGAAGGTAAAACTGTAAGATAAATAGTAAAAAAAAAAGTGTAGAAGGATATCTTTTGATTTTGGACTAGAAACTTCTTCAATAAAATGCAGAAGCACAAACCAAAAAGATAAAAAATACATGATTCGACCATATCAAAATTAATGATTTCTATTCAATGAAGAATACCAAGACAAAGTTGTTAAAGTAGGACCCACTGGAAGAAGTATTTAATGATGCCTAAATGAAGAAGTAAATAATATCTAAAATTAACAAATAATCCTCATTAATTAGCAAGAAAATGATGGTAAACACAATAGAAAAATGTCCCAAGGAAATGTATAGACAACCTACAAATGGAGATCCTAAATAGCTTTCATGTAGGAATGACGTGATAAGCTGATTTTTTTCAAGTTTTTATTTAAATTCCAGTTAGTTAACATACAGTGTATATTAGTTTCAGGAGAATTTAGTGATTCACCATTTACATATAACACCCAGTCTTCATCATAAGTCCCTTATGCCAACAAGAGAATGCATATGGTGTCCTATTTTTCTCCATTAAACTAACAAAAATTTGTAAATGCTCAATAATACTGTTTTAAAAGAATATGGGGGAATACAGCCTTTATTAGAGGGAGCATCAACCAGTTCAGCCTTTCTGGAAAGTAGCCACAGCAGCTTATTTTTTCTGAACCAGCAATCCTACTTCTTACTGTGCCCACAGGGATTCTTACACACGGGTCCATGAGTGAACATGGTTATTGGATGTTCATCAGAGCAGTTTCTGGGGGGTTGGGAAGCTCATACAGTGGAAATATGTAACAATATATTTTGCAGCAATCAAAGCACTGAAGTTGGTGAGCATGTGTATGTATGTATGTATGTGTGTCTTATATCTCACTATGAGTGGGTGCTAAATGCATGATGCTGCGTGGAAGAAATTGAGAAAGAAAACAAGAATATAACACAACATCACTTTAAAAAAACAAAGTAGCATACTGGAAACAATCATTCATACAGCTATATAGATATAAATATAGATAGTTTTTAAGATTACATTCATACTGAATTTATATATTAAATACATTAGATTGGGTCCCTATAGGTGGTAGAGGCTGAAGTGGGAAAATTAATAGCCTCAGATAAACAGACCAGTGACAGAGTGCCATGAGATGAGCACTATAATTAGCTAAACTATATGGAAATGAGACTCATAAAACAAAAACCAAAAAGTCAATTAAAATGTATCTCAATGAACTCAAGGTAATGAACTTAATTTTTGTTTATGATTTTTTTCTAAAAATACCCTTAACACTACCATAAATATACCCCCCCAAAAAAACTATTAATATTGGCAGGTGCAAGAAGTGACAGGGATAGCAAAAAAAGTAATGAGATATTAGTGTTTGATCTGATAATATAATAACATAAATATTTGAAGGCAGTACATGATATAATAATCTTGTCTGAAATAGCAGCAAGGAATGCAATGCACAGTGGTAGGAAAACATGGGCAGGAACTTTAAAAAACAAGCAGATACCATCTAGAATTATAACTCTGGATACATTCCCTCAGGTAGACAAATGGAGAATTCCCATTATGCTAATAATATTTTTAAATTGGCCAAACCTCAAAATTTTATTCTGTGGTTCTGTGGATGACATCTGATATAGATAGCTAAATTTTATGATGTTCCAAATTAACTTTTGATTTTATATAATTCTTTATTGTCTCTAGGCCAGGGATTATTGACCAGTTTTTTGTGGAATGGACTCTTTCGTTGTCTGTAAAGACCTTGGACTCCTTCTCAGAATCATTTTCATCCAAATTCAACATTCATTTGTTAAATATTATTAACAGGCTTTGCTATGATTTGTGGTTCTCAGCCGGAAGACAGTGATAGGTACTAGGTATTTATAGACAAATATGGATTTTGTAAATGCTTTTTTGCACAGGGGCAGCTCCTCTTGCCCATGAGTAGCACTGACTACCCTTGTTGCCTAGCAACACCGCTTTATCAAAGACAACCTGGTAGTCAACTGAATTGGAAGAGTCAGAAGTTGAAATGGAAAGTATAGTAGTTATATGTCTAGATTGAGATTGCCTGGTTGTCTATAACCGTGAAAACACTGGCTTTGGGAGTATTTTTTTTTCTTGTTTATAACCCCATTAACATAGAAGTAGGATATCAGTAAACTGCTGCACCAATGTTATCTATTTTTAGCCAGAAATGATCTCAGGCAGCCTGAAGCAATTGCTGGGAGTATTTTAGCCTATGCAGGTTCAGGCAGAGTCAAGAATAATCATTTGAAAAGTGTTTCAAGGAGTCAAGCTTCAGATTTTTTCTTCTATCATAAAATTTAATTCTATTTTGAAGTGATCTGGTTGCTTAAAACTGAGATATTGAAAATCATTTCCTGTTCCTTTTCCCCTCTTTTTAACACATGTGGTTTTATACCCCAGTGTCTCACTTAGTTGGTCAATTTAAGGCATGAATAATGTTAGATGCCAAGAAGGGGGGAAAGGAGTAACTTCCCTATGGGACCTCTTTTTCTTATCTTCTGCCTCTTCCTTTTTCAGAATTAAGAAGCTAAGAGGCAGAGATCAATGGATTTTAAGAAATATATGCATGATGTCAGTTTAGGAAAGCACATTGTTTTTGACCAAAACTTACCCTGGGTTCTAATTTAAAGCAGATAGGTTCAGGGATGATCCACTTGAATCTACCAGCCTACTCTGTTTTCATTGTGTTTTTTTACATGAATCACCAGTGTTCCATTGTTAGCACTCAAAATCGATCTTCTCACACTCTTGGAAGTCTGTCTCCCATGTACCTATACCCCTTTCATTCTTCCTGTTCTCATTATTCTCTTACATCATCATCATTTTATTAACTCCATTTTATTAATTTATTAATTTTATTTATTAATTTTTATTTTCAAATTCCTTTTTAACACTTTAAGTGAGTATATAGGATTCATAAAACTACTGTGCACTGTGTTTATTGAATATATATGAGTATTTGAATATTGAGTGTATCTTGAGAACTCTCAGTATCCCCAAATCACATCTACATGTTATAGAATATACAATATAAAAGCTGGACTTATAAACTACAGGCGTGATTCAATCCATGGTTTGATGGATCTGTTATAATGAGCTATGCAATGCCAAATCTTCACAGCACTACTAATGCCAAGTAGTATATGGTATATATTATATATATATATATATAATATAAAATATACTAGTATACTGGTAGTATATTAGTATACTACTAATGCCAAGTGGTATATGGTATACTTGAAAACTAATATACTACAATGCCAAGTAGTATACAAATCTGTGGTTCGATGAATCTGTTATAATGAGCTATGCAATGCCAAGTCTTCACAGACTACTAATGCCAAGTAGTATATGTTGTGTGTGTGTGTGTATATATATATATATATATATATATATATATATATATAAAACATACTAGTATACTGGTAGTATATTAGTATACTACTAATGCCAAGTATTATATGCTATACTAGAATACTAATATACTACTAATGCCAAGTAGTATATAATGTCAACATTTCACAGCACTACAGTCACCATTTTAACTGTGTAATGTTAAATTTGAAAGTAAGTATGTGACCCTACAGAGTATGGGTTTCTATTTAAAACCCTATGGTCCTATTACCATTGAGCTTGAAGGATCAACTTGCCATTGTTTAAATGTAATCACAAATCACAAATTGGTTAGTTATTTTTCTTTTGGTACTTTCTCTCTCTCTCTCTCTCTCACACACACACACACACACACATAGACACACACAGCACCACAACTACCATCACTACCACCAATTTCCTTTACTCCAATTTAGGAATAAAAATGTAGCATTCTTTTCTTGTCTGCCTTTACATTTTTACTTGACACACATTTTCTATTGTTTTAGTTTTATATTTTTATGTTACATCTTCATGTATTTATTTGTTTTATTTATACATTTATTTCATGTATTTTATTTCTTTTTGCCAGAGGTTGTAGCCAGATTAAAATTTTTATTGATTTTTTTACCTCAAGATTATTACAACCTCTTTTAAATAAAAATTTGTCATATGAGTTCTTCACTCTATTTTAAAACACAAGTCTCTCCTTCAGTTTATTTTTTTAATTTATTTATTTGAAAGAGAGAGGGACAGAGCACAAGCAGGGAGAGCAGCAGGCAGAGGGAGAAGCAGGCTCCCCGCTGAGCAAGAAGCTGGACATGAGACTTGATCCCCAGACCCTGGGATCATGACCTGAGCCAAAGGCAAACACTTAACCGATTAAGCCACCCAGGTGTCCCTTTCCTTTGGTTTATTTAAAAGACTTCAACTCTGAACTTATTTCCAGCCAAGTATTTTTCTAAGAACATTTTCAGCAAAATGAACTTAGCTGAAAGAACTATTAATTACAGCATGTCCTAAATGGTAGAAATTTTGTTACTTAATTCTGTCAAGATATATTTATCTGTTGTCCATACTTTTAACAAGTAGACTAAAAATTCACAGTATTAAAAAACTGTAGAGTTCTTTCAGTATTTGCAATTGTTGTTTTATTTAGATAGGTATCAAATTAGCTATAATCATGCTAACATTTCAATTTCACCCTATTAGTATCCTTTTTTATTTCCTAATGTATTTTGGACTATAGTTTGTATAATAATCTATAAAATTCTTTGATTACTTTTTTTAAAGATTTTATTTTATTTATGACAACAGGAGACAGCAAGAGAGGGAGCAAGCACAGGGGAGCTGGAGAGGGAGAAACAGGCTCCCCACTGAGAAGGGAGCCCAATGCCAGGCTTGATCGCAGGACTCTGGGATCATGACCTGAGCTTAAGGCAGATGCTTAATGACTGAGCCACCCAGGCACCCCTGATTATTTTAAATGCATACATTTTCTTTGCCTTACATCAAATTCACCTTCACCTATTCTCTGCTTTTTATTTGCGTCTGGCCTCTCTTTACCCATTGGTTTACTGGGTTTCTGTGATTCTAATAAAACTGAAGTCCCTTTACGTTCTTCATATTACTATTATGGTTTCCATTTCATTATTTAAATTCTGCTCTTTGGAGTTTCACGGTTTCTTTTGATCTTTAGAGCATGTCAAGAATAGGAAAAAGCCTGCTAATTATACATTCATTTAAGGTACATTGATTCCTCTCGATGGAGATAAAGTGCCTTAAAATATCTGATTGACAAGGTAACAAGTTTCAGATTCAAGGACAGGCCAGGAAGGATCTCTATCTCATTTCTTTCAGTGTTAGATATTCAGTGATTTATTGTTGGTTTGCTGGACTCCTTCTCTCTCTCTTTAAAGGAAACTTAGGAAAATAAATGAGACTGAATTCCATTTTAACTTAAACTCTACCAAAAGCAACAACAAAAATCCCAATGAATTCTGGTAAATATGCTTGTCATTTCTCCCAAGTCTGAGCGGTAGTTGATTTCTCCCTCCATATTAATTCAGAGTCATCACAGGCAAATCTCTTTACTGACTACTGATAGTCATTGTGGACATTCCAATTAGACCAACAAATATTTATTTTTGCAACCAAGTTTTATACATTAGTATTTTTAGTGGAGCTCTTATAAGAACTACAAAACGAGTCAGCAGTAATGCCTAGCGAATCACCCTTGGCTCAGTACATCTTTAAGAAGATATAGCCATTTTTTTTCTTTTACTCAGTTGTCGTGTGCACTGCTGCTATTTGAGTAGAACCATTTCCTTCTCTGATTATTCTCCCTTCTGTTTTCACAAAGCAAAGCTCTTACGAGAAAAAAGCAATCTTTGCTTGATATTAGCTTAATTTTGAGCCACACTTCTGACATACAATGTTCAGGAGTCCTGTTCAGTCCTGTTCAGCTGAGTCCTGTTCAGCTCAATATCCCATACAACAGTAACCACCAAACCCTGTATTTTGCAGCAATAATGAATTAAATAAGTAGTTCACAATTCGACGGGACATTTATAAAAATTTCATGGCATACAGGTTGAGGTCAGACTGTATCCTCCCCTAAAATATTTTTTTTCCCATCTCCCACCAGAATTCCACTCATCATGAAGGGTTTAGTTATAGTTAAGACCCAGTCTCTCTCACTTAGGATTCCTTTCCCACCCAATCCTACATTGATCTTTCCTTGGTCAGTGAACTTATGGTCAATGACAATTATTTGATTAATTATGTTATATCTTTATATCTTTCTGGTTGAATTATGAGATACCTAGAAGTCAGAGAAAATGATAAAATTGTTCTATAATCTCAGTGAATGTATTTTCAATAAACATTTTTGAATGATTATGTGATTAATTGGGAAGGTAATAAGAAGATCATGCAAATGGGAACTGAAAAACTAAATTCTATTTGCAGTTTTCTGAACATTAACTCAGTTATCTAGAACAAATAAGTTTGTTTCTCTGGGTCTCTGTTTTCTCATAGACAAAAGGAGAAATTTGCGTCTTTTTTAGTCCTGTGATTTGATGAAACAATGAATGAGGCAAGAGTATGGGGGATGAGTAAAGGTAAAGATTGCCAGTAGGCAAAGATGTTCAAAATATCTAAAGGACATTTGCTCTTATATTCTGAGGATGATTTCCAATTTTTACATTAAAAACAAATATTTTAGTTGCTGCTCATGAGAGAGAGCTGGATATAGTGAACTTGGAAGATGGAGCACAAGCTTAGCTCTACTTTTGTAGTTGTGTGATCTTGGGCCATTGACTTACCCTCTTTGAGTCTCAATCTTTTCACATGTAAAGGGAGAAGAGTAGTAACTCAGGAATAAGTTTATAATTATTTTTAAAAAAGTGTTTATGAAATAAGTTTGTAAATACAAGGTATCACAAGTAGTTATACCAACATTTTTTATATAAGTGACATAACACTATTTGTCATTTTTTTATCAAAATTTTTTGTTATTTAAGCAGCTTTATTTCTACTGTTTCCAAGCCTGTGTACACTGATTTTATTTTGCATGATTTTTGTAGAGGCTTGGAAACATGAATTTCCTGGACCAAGATTATCAACAAAAAGATAACTATACCTTGCCTATATTTGAAAATATGTTTCTTGTATTTATTTCCCTCTACTTCATTGAGAACAGGATGTTGTTGGTTATCATCTAAAATACATCAATATATCTATGTATTCTTGTACATGGAAGATAAAAATTGAATTTTTAACATTTCTCAGTTATAGTCAGAAAATTATCTGAGAGTGGAATTGTTTTTTTAAGTTTTTATTTATTTATTTTGAGAGAGAGAGAAAGAGAGATAGTGAGAGAACATAAGTGGGGAAGCAGGCTCTCCGCTGAGCAGGGATCAGTGGTTCAGGTCACGATTGCAGGGTCCTAGGATGGAGTCCCACATTGGGCTCCCTGCTCAGTAGGGAGCCTACTTCTCCCTCTGCTGCCGTTCCCCTTGCTTGTGCTCTCTGTTTCTCTGACAAATAAATAAATAAAATCTTTAAGAAAAATTTTAGCCCAATAACAATAACTGAAAACTTTATTAGGTTCCTGAAACCTTTACAACTTCCATAATTTTGTTATATTTGTATCGTCTTTTATTTTCTAAAAAGAAGTTATTCATGAAATATGGGGACTCCTTGGGATTATGACCTGAGCTAGCGGCAGATACTTAACCCACCGAGCCAATCAGGGGCCCCTGAGTGGAATTATTTTAACCTATGGTACATGTTTTGTGTTCATATGGCATTTGATTTTAAATGACAATTGATTTTTATTCTTTCTCTGCGGAATGTCTTTAAAAATACCTGGTGCTGGGACGCCTGGGTGGCTCAGTTGGTTAAGCAGCTGCCTTCGGCTCAGGTCATGATCTCAGCGTCCTGGGATCGAGTCCCACATCGGGCTCCTTGCTTGGCAGGGAGCCTGCTCCTCTCTCTACCTCTGCCTGCCTCTCTGCCTGCTTGTGTTCTCTCTCTGTTAAAATAAATAAATAAAATCTTTAAAAAAAAAATACCTGGTGCGTTTAGACATTTATTTAATAACATTTGTTCTCACATTGCTATTTTTTCTATAGCAATCTCCAGCAAATTAAGACTAATATTTTCATTTATCAGTTCTTTTAGATCAGGGAATATTTACAGACAATCTCACAGGATGAAGTCTATTTAGCTATCACTATACTCTAAAACATTTTTAACATTAATATGATTTGTCTTACACAAGTGTAAACATAATTTCTTATCTTTTTGTCCGTGAATACATATAACTCACACTTGAAGGATGATGAAGATGAAGCTAGATGTCACAAAGAAAATTGTACAGACCCTGATGCCCCTCTGTCACCTCTAGTGTGTATGTTTGATCAAATGAAGAAGATGGTTTGTGGGAACTGATCATCTGTACTCGAAACTTGAAGCAGGGAGCATTTTCAACATCACAACCAACTAATGTGATTTCCCAGAAGACCCTGAAGTAAAAATACATATAGTTGGTGAGAAGAGTTAGGAAATTGTAAAAGACAAAACACAGGTCTGTTGGTATACAACTCCGTTCTCTGGGAGGGGGAAAAAGCAAAAAAGCAGCTTCCTGCACAGGAAAAGAAGTTCTAAATAGAACAAGATGCTTCCTCCCCTAAAACATTGACGTTTACTTTCAAGCACTCAAAGTAAGGAAATAGATTTAAAGTATCAGTTGCTTTGAACATTAAAGGGCAGAAAATTCAAAAGGTTCAAACTTATTGCTTTTATCCCATTCTTTTCTCCCATCTGGTTGTTGAGAACATTCTTTTCGATGGACATAAATAAAACTGAACTACTATTTAATTCCTTTATGCTCACCAAAAAGTCTGGAGGAGATTTACACCAACTAAAGGAAAACCAACACATAATCAGTTGAAAAGCAGTAAAAACTGAGATACGACTTTTAAGTGATCATTCTTTATTCAACACTTACTAAAAGACAACTATGCATATTTTAAATATTGTATTTGGTTCTAAGTCCAGGTTGAATTAGACATGACCCTGCCCTCTAGGAACTCATGAACTAGAATAGGAAATAAGCACATAGAAATTAAAAAAAAAGAAAATAGGGGCTCTTGGGTGGCTCAGTCAGTTAGGTGCCTGACTCTTGATTTCAGTGCAGATCATGATATCATGGTACTGAGATCGACCCCCAAACTGGGTCCATGCTCAGTAGGGAGTCTGCTTGAGATTTTTCTCTCTGCCTTTCCCTCTTTTTCTTCCCCTAACCCTGCCTCAGAAGAAACCAATTCTGTCAACATGTCAACACCTTAATCTTAGACTTCTAGCACCCAGAACTGTGAGAAAATAAATGTCTGTTGTTTAAGCCACCCAGTCAGTGGCACTTAGTTATGGCAGCCCTGGTAAATCATATAGAGATAATTTATTCAGATTCTGAATTAGAGAATTTTCTTAATTTTTCTTATTCATCCCAATTTCCTTTCGTATTATACTTACTCGGGGACAACTAGATTAAAAGAAATACATAATAAGTAAAATGAATTTGGCTTCTCCATCTGCCTTTCTTTTTTCTCAGGCTAAAATCAGACTATTCTAATTATTTTGTCTAAGAGATAGGGATGAAACAATGTTTATGTGGGACCATCATACTTCCCAAGTGTATACTATCTTCAATGGTGGAAGACTGTATCATTGTTAGAGGCTCTGGTAAAAGTGTCAAAGGAAGATAAGGTGAGGAGTAAAGGGTAAAGTAAAGTTGATTATTATTTTAGTCAATTTCAAATTAATTTATATATAGATTATTTTAGTCAACTTATTTTAGTCAACTTCAAATTAATTTATATATAGACAGATAGATAGATGATAGATAGATATGCTTTCTGTGCTCTGTGCTCTTCTGTGTTCTTCATTCTTCTGTGTTCTGAAAATGTTTTTGTTATGTTTAGCTGAGGTGCTTCTTCAAATACAGAAGTGGAGCCCCGCTTTGACCCAAGTTCAGAACTAGAGAAGTATAACAAAGATAATGAATCTCAGACAGGAACATAGTCTCAGGGGAGCAGCTTTGCATACTTGCGAGCCTCTCCCCACAGCTGGCTTGCTTTGCTCACAGTCACTTCCAAGCCTTGCTTATTATTTCCACTATGAATACAAGTCAGGTTATTAAATCCTTGTGTTTAGAGAGTTATAGCAGCAATACAGCTCTCTTGGAGCATGTAGAACAGCAAATAATACTGAGAAGGTCTTCCTGACACTTCAGATACTCTCATTGTTTTCAGTCTCTGCAGCTTCAAGGCAATTTTGCCCTCCAGCCCCTGTCATGGTAACCTGCCTCCAGGGGTTCAGATTCCCAGTAAGCTACTGCCCAAACTTTTGTCTCCTACCTGAAAGCTTTTTTCCTGATGCTAAAGCAAGAAATAGAAGAACCAGGCAGGCCCACTGCACATTAACTACATGGAAGTGGAGAAGAATAAGGTTCCTGTGGTGAACCAATATGAGATGAGTGCTGTCAAAGAAATTCTTATCCTTCTCCAACCTGGCAAGATTGCTCTGAGAATCAATTATTTATATGTCCTCTCAGATGGCATTCCCAAGAGATTAAGTAATTCATTACACTTGATGCCAGGTAGGATCTGCTTGATAAGAAAGCCTTTGATGACGCCTCCCTTTCCTGCTTCTCCAGCCCCCCGCTCTGCCCCCCATCTCTAGGCCAGGATTAAAGGCTTTATTCTAGGCTTTGCTTTCTAGGTGACCTAGGCTAAAACAGAGGGAAAGAAAGGCAGTTCTTTCTTAAATTAACTGGCATTATTTGCTCCAAAAATGACAAAGAAGAGATTACTTAATTACCAATTTCAAATCATGTCAATTTATTTCCTTTTTTAAATTTTAAGTATAATCAACATATAACTCAATGCCAAGAAGATCTGATTAAAAATTAGAGAACTTGAAAAGACATTTTTTCAAAGAAGACATACAGATATCCAACAGACAAAAAGATAAGCAACATCACTAATCATCAGGGAAATATAAATCAAAACCACAGTGAGATATCACCTCAGAGCTGGTAGAATGGCTATATCAAAAAGAAATGAAATAGCAAGTGTTAGCAAGGATGTGGAGAAAAGAGAACCCTTGTGTACTGGTGGAGAGAATATAAATTGGTGTGGCCAAAATGGAAAACAGAATGGAGGTTCCTTGAAAAATTAAAAAGAAAAGTTCCAGTAATTCCAGATGATCCAGTAATTCCACTACTGGATATTTACTAAAAGAAAATGAAAACACTAATCTGAAAAGGTATATGCACCCTGATGTTTACCACACCCTTATGTACAATAGTCAAGGTGTGAAAGCAACTTAAGTATCCATTGATAGATGAATGGATAAAGATGTGGTAAATAGATACAATGGAATATTACTCAGCCATAAAAAAGAATGAAATCTTGCCATTTGTGACAACATAGATGGACATAGAGGACATTATGCTAAATGAAATAAGTCAGACAGAGTAAGGCAAATACCATATCTACTTTACCAAATCTGTGATAGTTTTTAATTGTGTTAACTTAGCTAGGCTGAGCTACATTCCCTAAAATTCCCTTTCTAGTATGTTTCTGGATAAGGTAGGCTATAAGAGATAGTTTCAGATTAGGGTAGGATGATGGAAAGGAGACAGCACCATTCTGTGATATAATCACGTATTATCCAGTTATTCAATCAAACACTAATCCAGATGTTATTATTTTACAGATATTTAAAGTCCCGAATAGGCTAAGTTAATCAAGAGAGATGTTATCCTAGATGGGCAGACCTTAATAAATTGTAAGACCTTTTAAAAGAAGGTTTACACTTTCCCTGAATGAAGAGATACCAAACAGCTGTGTATGGAACTGTTTCCCCTTCCCCTGGATCTTCCTATGTGAGTGACTGCTGCTGATGGTCAACAAGCTTCAGCTCATGCCCATGGAATCCAGCCTACTCATGATTCTTCCATCCTGACTATCTGCCCTGTGGATTTCAGGCTTGCTTAGCCAATCCTCACAGTTGTGTATACAATTATTTGTAAACAAAAACCAAAAAACCAATAAACTATGAAACTTGAAAAATATTTTTTCCTTTTATAAATACATAGCATAGCCATCTAACTTATTATGCTTTATGGCAGACCTATTATTTATATCCCTTTGGCAGTAAAAAAAAATAACCCTAAAACAAACCACAATATAAAATTTTAAAAATTTATTTAATTTTAATTAAGTTGCATCTATTATATGACAGATAATATGTAGCACTGTGGAATCAAAGATTGTTCCTGTCCTCTAGGGACTTGCACCCAGTAGGAAAGGCAGATACATATGCATGATTATTTTACACAGTGTAGCTGTCTCAATCTAAGTAACATCAGGTTATCACATTGGCACGTCTTCCGATTTTTTGATTCAAGAGCTAAAGGACCTAATCAAGCTGTCAACCAAAAGACAGAGGTAGATGATGATAGATAGACAATAGATAGATATAGATATATGTATAGGTATAGATATAGATAAAATGACATATGACATAAAGCCGGGTGACATTGCTATATCAAAACAAGGTTCCTTTTCAATCATTTACAAGAATGAATGTAAGGATAGATTTGATGCCAAGCTTATTCTTAGTCTTGCATTACATGCTATTGATCCAAATGTATGGGAGCTATTTGAGGAGAAAGCAGCTATCTATGTTATTAAAAGATTAATTTCTAGTAAAATTTTGAATTCTGTGTTTAACATTCTATTATAAATGTAATGTATTTATATTATTTTGACCAACTTTATGGAAATAATTATTATCTTAACATCTCAATCTGGCATAAATGTTTAGTAGAGTATAATGGCCAGAAAAAGCTTAATTTAAAATTTTAATATATTTTTTAATTTTTAATTGAACAGAAGTATGCTAGAGTCAACTATAAAAGATTTCAAACATTAAACACATTAGAATAGTTTTAATTAGTATGATGGATTAATGTATTTGTCAAGTTAACTAGTCTATGGGGTACCCAGATATTTGGTCAAACATTATTCTGAGTTTTTCTGTGAGAATATTTTTTGACAAGATTAACTTTTTTTTTTAGTAAACAGCAAAACAGAGTGCCTTCCATAATGTGGGTTAGACTTTTCCAATCAGTTGAAGACCTGAATAAAACAGACGCTGACCCACTGCTGACCAGCAAAGGCTCTAGGAGGTCTTCAAACTGGAACATTAGCTCTTCCTGGTACAATAGCAGCCTGCTAGCCTTCAGGCTTGAAGAGGGATATTGGCTCTGCAGATTTGGGACTTCCCAGCTTCCATAATCACATAAAACAATCCTTTACAATAAATCTTCATGCGTATGTGTGTGTATATGTCTCCTATTGGTTCTATTTCTATGGAGAACTCGAATACAAGAGGTAAAATGAAATGAAAATATTAATTCAAGGAGAAAAAGAACTACATGTAATATCTAGTCATTGAAGACCTTATTTATTATTTTTTAAATTAGCATTGGTGTTTTTGGATCATTGTAGTAAACAGATTACATTGGATACATTTTAAAAGTGGCGTAAGAGTTTTGCTCTAAAACAGGGCTTCATGAACTTTTTCTGTAAAGGAGTTAATAGTAAATATTTTAGATTTGTGAACCACACAGTCACTGTAGTCAGATAGATTTTTTTTTTAACAAGTCCACACATATGGGTTGATGAAAAGCTCCTAGGATAAAAGAGGTAGTGTAAAGATAGAGAATTAAGGAAACAATTGAGGGAGCATGGTCTCAGTGAAGAAGGCTAAGGACAGATAAAAATTGGCATGAGTGAAAGAGAAGTAATAAGGAATGAATGGAATTGGAAAATGGAGGGAAATCAAATCAAAAACATTCAAAGTTCTCATGGAAGATGGAAAGGGCAATCTACAGAGAATGGGAGGGGAAATGAGGAAGGTGAGGTGGGAGAAGAGAGTTGATTTAAGGCCTTAAGGAAAATGGTAAAATGTGGAGACATTGAGGAAAATATTTTTCAGTGAACCTGTGCATCTGACATTGCTAGGACTCAGCAAATATCCATCTTGTCCTTTACATTTTCTAAGCATTCATGTATCTAAGAGGGCTCATGTGAGCAAAAGTTATGTGGTGTATCCATTCTAAGGCAGTTTAGAGTGGGTATTTTTTTTAAAGATTTTTTATTTATTTATTTGACAGAGAGAGAGACAGACATTACAAGTAGGCAGAGAGGCAGGCAGAGAAAGAGGGGGAAGCAGGCTCCCTGCTGAGCAGAGAGCCTGATCCGGGGCTTGATCCCAGGACCCTGAGATCATGACCTGAGCCCCCCTGAGATCATGACCTGAGCCCCCCTGAGATCATGACCTGAGCCGAAGGCAGAGGCTTTAACCCACTGAGCCACCTAGGCGCCCCTAGAGTGGGTATTCTTACTCCATGCTCTCTCTTGCCTGGCTCTGAAAATCTGAAATACCATGTGTTCCAAAAGGAATAGCTATAAAGTAAGAATTACCAGAGTATGATATGAGCAGAAAATGAGACTTATGTTAAACTGCTGAGATTTGGAGGCTTATTTGCTATGGTAACATAGGTGAGCTCATTGTCACTAATGAACCAAGGATAATTGAAAGGTTGCTACCAGGATTATAGACCAGGATTTGCAGGACTGGTATGTGTAGTCAAGTAATAGTTAGCTCTCTGTCCATAAGAATTGAAGAAAGCAGGGTTGGGATTGCTGATGTCAAATGGTGGGGGCTGGGAGTGGAATCAGAGGAGGGAAGAAGAGAGGGGGAAAGGAAAAGGGAAAAGAGAGAGGGAGAGGGAAATAGACAGGATTGAGCGGTGTATAGGCCTGATAGGCTGAGAAAAGAAAGAGTATCAAGGAGTGTGAGTCTCGTTTAGTTAGAATAGCAGGTATATTGGGGAAGTCAGAGTGAGGCTAAAGAATGGAAGAATGTGGTCAAAGAGTAGAAAGTTGCATTTATAGTTTTCAAGGTAGATCATTTCCAGGTAATTGTTATTTCATAGACTTTCCCTAGACACCATAGCTGATGTGGCATGGAAATGAAATTTGGAACAGCCCAGAAATTTTTCAGGGGAATTGTTGCCTGGCTCATGTATGTGCATGTTGAAACAATATGAAAGAATTAAAGTTCTAATTCAATTGCTCAAAATTTATCCTTCAATCACTAAAATATTCACAAATGTCACTGTTAATCCATGTCCTTGTTTATATTTCCTGTCATGTAATGCTTTTACTTGGAAATAGAAATGCCTTATAGACTTTATACTGAAGTAGTAGCATCATAGGGCAAGTAAAAGTGACCACTATTTATCCAGCTGTGCAATTTTTGCATGACAGTTAAATCAATAAACAAAACCTTTAAAGACTTAAATTTAACTTCTAATATATTCTAAGAAAGATATATACGATACACTTAAAATGTGAATTCACCCATACTGTAAGGTGGCTCTTGTCTCATGTCTATGAACTAAAAATATTAGTTATAAAGAAGGAAGTCATTTCAGTATTGCTGGAGGCAAGCTCAAATTGGAATTGTAGAAACTTGAATCAAAGTTTTGTATCTTTAGTCAAATCTGAACAAACATCCACTATTGTGGCTAACTTTATTTCCATGTATTTGTTCATTTGTCAATTTTCAAAAAGAACTTTGGGTAACTTAATCTCTGGGACTCAATGATGTGAAGGCAAAGGAGGAAAAGAGGGGGGAAATTTAGAAATTAAAAAAAATGGAAAAAATAATTGTTCTTTGATGTATCTAGAAAAAGTAGATCCATCCTTTGCTTAATAATTTTCATAAGGTTTTATGAACTTAATAGGGGGAAGAGGTCAGCACTAGTGAGAATGAAATGTATTTGATTTGCAAAAACCTCTGGGAAAGGGATCTTTTCTTAGCAGTGTGAACATTATATATATATATATATATATATATATATATATATATATATATATATTACTACAATGAGCAAAAGTTGGTCATTCCATCTCTGGTTAGAACTATCTCCTGTATTCTTTCTTTAAAAAGGGATATAAATCAGAATTTTATTCTTAGTTATCTCATCGGAACTCCTCACCCACTTTCTCTTGAAATTAAATTATCTGTGAAATGGGAAAAAAGGGATATAAAATATGCTTCTGTGTCAGATACAGTTACCTACTACTTCTAACTAAAAAAAAAAAAAAAAAACAAACAAAAAAACCAAAAAAACAAAAAACAAACAAAAAAACAAAAAAAAAAACCCAAACTAAAAAACCAAGAGAACCAGCGAATACGACAACAAAGGACTGCACTTAGAAATAATGAGGTTTGTTTTCAATTTTATTTCTCTTCTTGGTAGTTAAGAGCAGATGGTATAAAGTGACTTTCTATTTGGTGGGATGGCTTGACAGGGAAGTTAGGGGTGGGAAGTGACTTATTAAAGTTAAAAATAAAGAAATGACAATAGAATAACCAAACAATAGAGGAAAAGACTAGGGCAAGAAGGTAAGAGACAAGTTGGTTCTTCAAGTAAAAACTAGTCTGGACGTTTGGGCTGAAAAACTAATTTACAGTGAAGAGCATAGAATGAAAATAAAATCAGAACAGGGAAAAGAATGTTAAGAACTATGCAAGAACCACTAATGTTTGATGAACTGTCAACTCTCAAATGAAAAGCAGGTGTCCTCTGTCTTCACCTACTTCTGCAAAGACTCAGGGTTTCCAAAGGGAAAAGAAAGACAGGCTTTAATTATAACTAAGATATACCTAGATCACAGTGGATGCATACATTTTCTACTTTTTTTTAAAGTCATCCTGACTACATCTGTAAGGAATTTGCACCAACTTTGCTCCCCAAATGAGTTTCCTTTAATGTACTATCTCTAAACACTAAAAAACATATTGTTGTATTGTGACTTAAATATGTCAAAACATTTTAGAAGAATAACCTTACCTTTTCTTTATAAGAAATGAGCTAAATTTTTCCTTTATATTTTAATAGAAAATACAAATATCAGAAAAGACCAAAAACATCTAAAATTCCGTAGGTAAATTAAGTTTTCATTATTAAAAGTTGTGGGTCAGTGTCATGGAGAGATTGAATTTAAGAGTGACTCTACTTCTGATACCCTATACATGGAAATAGGCTCAATGGAAACTTATTTTCTTAACTGTTCAATGTTACATTCCAACACAATCTATTTATATTACTTTTTACTTCGTAAGTAGAGCTTCAGAAATTATTCCAGAATTATAAATATGGCTATATATTGTTCTCTAAAACATATATATTTTACTAAATATAAAGAAAAGAAAATGGGAGCATTATTTTTCCTCAAAGACTTTACAAGTCTGGAGTGTGATTATCTTCAAACTTTGTGATTATCTGTGTATCTATGTATCTTAATTGTCTCCTGGTTAGTATCTTAAATTATATAGTATTCTACCTCGTCTCATCTTTATTTACAAATTCACATCTTAAAACTTATTACACTAGAGATTCTGGTTCCCCTTCCAAGATACAGTGTTAGTATGAGAAACTGCCACTTTTTACCAGAACTGCAAATTATATCATTTGAAAATCCACAAAGTGTAGAAATCGAATTATCCGGGCCCTCTGTGGCTGGAGCTGCTGGAAGCCCTAAGCCTCTTCCTGGCGAGGTGCTGAGTGAAAGAACTGAGAGATCAGGGCACAGCTGGGAAAGGTTAGCTCTGTCCTCAGAATGCACAGACCTCTGACGAAGAGAGGGTTGAAGGAAGCATGTCATGCAGCTTTCTGGGGGTGATAGGGTCACGTATGTGGGATATATCACATAGCACCTGTGACAGCATTGCTTGTCCCTTCTATAATAAAATAAGCAACTTTAATTTTCCTTACTCTTTCTGAGAAGAGAAATAATGGAACAATTGTACATTTTTTCCCTGAATATTAGATGATGATGTTATTGAAAAATGCTTATATGGACTTTATTTGCCTAGTTAACACCCTGATTCATCACATAGAGGTCAAGGAAACCAGCAGTAAGAATTTCTCTAGATTAAAGTATAGCTCAGAAGGGAGACAAAAAGGAAAAGGATCATAGAAAAAAAGAAGTTTTAATATCCTTTGTTCCAAGAACCTTTATTTCTTCTGAATTGTGTGTGTAAAATATACGTGCTTATTTATATGAAATACACCTGTGTCTGTGTATATGTATACAAATTTATGTCAATATATTTAATACTATATATACACATTCATGTGTGTATATATTTATATATTTAATTTTTTAATAGAAAAGAGGTCATTTGATATCTTCTTTTAGCTGATGAGCTTCCATCCTTTCCTATTTGGCAGGAGTTCCCTACTGTGTGTCATGTGGTTGAAAGGAAGTAGTCTGCCTTCCACTACCCATAGCAGAAGGGCAAGAATTTCTCTTGCTCTGCCCTGGCAGGCAGCATGTATACCTGTTTCTTTGCAACAACTAATCAGACAGCCAACATCAGGCCTTTGTCTCTTGATTGAATGACAAAAAGAATGCAGAACACAAGAATTCTTTCAAGACTATAATAGAGACCATGTCCTACAACCTCAGAAGATCTAGCCTTACTGTTTTTCCTGAAGATAGCTTTATGTTTCTGGCATTGTCCAAGAAGCTATTCTAATACTAAGCCTAGTTCCCAGACTCACATTTAAACTGTGAGTTTAATAATAATATTAATAATCCTTTTAATAATGCTTTTATTCCTTTGAATAAGGAATCCTTTTAATAATTCTAAATTTTTACTTGAGCAAGTTGGAATTGATTTCTAATTGCATTGTAGATGACGCCAATGTTGAGAATAGATTCAGACTCAATCTTGCCATTTAAGATCTTCTCTCCTCAAAATAAATTCTTAGAACTATCAAATTGGGAGTTATATAAAAGGAACTACAGCACTGGATAATAATAATTTCTGTACTACTGGATAAGTTCTCTCAAGAAAATAAGATGAGGTGTGTGTTTACGAGATTAAGAGAAGTTGAAATTTGGCTGTCTTTGTATCTGGAAGGTTGAAATGTATGGTAATATTTTTCTTTTTTTATAAATCACTGCTGAAAATGTTATATAAATGTGAACATGCATATATGCTGTTTTATAGGGGAGAGCAAAAGAAGTTCTTGCCCTTTTGATGTTGGTAGTAGAAGGCAAACATTGGCTTATTACAATATTAAATGATATAGTAACAAGAACTAATTTTATAAATTATGTGAAGAAAAGCTAACTTACTATTGAGCTGATATTTTTCATCTACAAGGTCATTACAACTACCTTCAAAATCATGGCATGTACAGATGAAATACAGAGTGTTCTATCGGAAGTAGTCATCCAAAATAGTAAATCATAATACCTCCCAATACAGTAGATAGGTCTAGCATTAGGAATCATTCAATATTTTAAACTATCGTGAGGTATTTTCTAGAATTTTTTTAAATGGCATTTTTACTTAAAAATATTTTGGAAAAAATCAACTATGTAGTAGGAATTTTAAAATCACTTTGATGGATATAAACTAAGAGCATAATAGCATAAGTTAAAGTCACTCTAGCCAAAATTTTTGGTCAAAATTCTACATAGTGTTATTAAAATGATATTATTAAAAGTGATGGCTGAAATATTCTATAGTACATACCTATAACACACACATGCATGTATAGATAACCTCTTAATAAGTTTATCTGTAAAATTAAGATGATGAAAGCCCAAAATGATGATAAAAATTAGTTGATTTTTTGTAAAATCCAGTATTTTGATATTTCTTATAAATAAACAAATAAATAGAACTATCTGATGTTCTTATAGGATATTTCTTGGTTAAGCCTGTTTAATAGGTAGAATATGAAAAGGAAGTGGCATCTCTGGAGCAAAGTTTCAATAAAACTTTTCAAATGCCAGGATTGTAGGATAGAGTTAAGAAATATCTGGAGATATTTGTTCTGGATATTTCTGGAATCAGAAATTTGTGATAATCTCATTGTCTCCTTCTAAAGACTGTGAAAGAAAAGATAATAAATGTACATAAAATATGTTAACTTTAAACTCTCTGCAGTTCTATAGAGAATATCAAACAATAGACTTCGTTAATATAAAGTTCAAGCAACATGAAAGGAAAATGGGAGATACTAATGTGTAAGCAATGATATATTGCTGCAATTTTATCTGCTATGACTGTCAAAAGTAGTTGTTTACAGGTAACAAAAACTTGCACACTCTCTAAAATGCATACAAAAATGTTTTAAAAGATGCAGAGGTGATACTGAACCGTAATAAAACAGAAACATAAATAACCCAAAATATAGAAAGCACCCCTCTTTGAAGCATGTATCATTGCAACTCTCCTTGTTGCTTCCATCTACAAACGTCCTAGTTACAAGGTGTTAAGTACTTCAAATGATTCTAACCTGTTCTACTTGCTTCTCTCAAAACACTTTGATTAAATCCAATAACATATACCAGCACCCAAGCAGACAAATTTTATTGTAGGGAATTACATAATCAGAACCACTCATATTCCATTAAAGTTAGCATCACAAAACAAAGGATATTTACTTATGTCAATAGTCCCACCATACAATCCAAGTGAAGTCATTTCACTACTCCCTGCTATACTTATTTTACACCTTTTCTTTACTCCTGTATATAGTGTAGAGTTTATGATTACAGGTTCTATGTGCTAGAAGGAATGTTAAACAACTGGATCTTTCATACATTGCAGGTGGAAGTGTAATTGATTCAAAATTGTTTGGCTGTATCTACTAAAGCAATTCTAATTCTAGGCACATTCCCAAGGAAAAATATATATACCAAAACACATGTGTTAGATCACAGCAGTTTTATTCAAAATGGCCAGAGACTGGAAAGCAACCCAGATATCCATCAATAGCAAAGTAAAAAAATATGTGGTATATTTACACAATGAAATTGCACACAGCAATGGAAGTTACAATGGCTTGCACCAACATGGATGAAAGCCAGATGATAAAGAGTATATACAATTGGATTCTGTTTCCATGTAAAGTTCCAAAATCAGCAAAACTTAGTGATGGCAAATAGAAATCAGAGGGCTGATACAAGTCTGAGTGAGTGCTGGAATTGCTCTCTTTTTCAACCTGAATGGTGGTTATATGGGCATGTGTGTCTGTGAAAACTCATTGAGCTACACACTTGGGAGAGGCATATTTTCATATTTTGCTTTTTTTTTTAACTATTTTGAAACAAGTATAGGTTTGCAGCAGGTTGCAAAAACAATGTACAGAGAAATCAAGTGCATCCATTCTCCAGTGTCCCTCAAATTTAGCATTTCATGAAACCATATCAGAATATCAAAACCAAGACAATGAGATTAGGACAACTAATAAAGCTTATTCAGATGCCATAGGTTATACGTGTAATCTATTTTTATGTACAGAGCCCAATGTAATTTTATTCATGTGTAGCCTTGTATAACTACAATCATAATCAAGATAGTCAACTATTGCATCGCCACAAGATTACCTCATGCTAGCAACTGATAGTCAAACACCCCTCTTCTTGCTTCCCTGTATCTAACCCCTGGCAAATACTAATCTGTTCTTCATCTTTCTAATTATGAGGTTATGAATGTACACAACAGAATAATGTAATATATATCTTTTGTGAATGGCTATTTTATTCAGCATAATTCCTTTGATTCATCCAAGTTGTTGCATGTTGCCAAGTAGTATTCTATGGTGTTTAACCATAGAATTTGCTTAACCATTCACTCATTGGAAGGCATTTGAGTAGTTTCCAGTTTTTGACTGTTACGAATAAAGCAGCTATCAACATTCATGCATGAAAATAAGTCTTTATTCTCTGAGGTAAATTCCCAAGAGTGCAATTTCTGGGTTCTCTGGTAAGTCCAGAGTTTTGGAAGGAACTGCCAAACTATTTCCCAGAGTATCTGTACTATTTTAAATTCCCAATATCAATGTATGAATTATCTAGTTTCTTTGTATCCTCACCAGCAGTTAGTGTTATCACTATCTTTCATTTTACTCATTTTTTTAAAGATTTTATTTATTTATTTGACAGAGAGAGAGAGAGATCACAAGGATGCAGAGAGGCAGGCAGAGAGAGAGGGGGAAGCAGGCTCCCTGATGAGCAGAAAGCCCGATGTGGGGCTCGATCCCAGGACTCTGGAATCATGACCTGAGCCAAAAGCTTTAACCTGCTGAGCCACCCAGGTGCCCCATCATTTTACTTATTTTGATAGGTATGATATCTTATTAAAATTTTAATGTATATTTCCATAATGGCTAATGATGGTGAACATATTTTCATGTATTTATATGTTATATCTTCTTTGTTAATACTTTATATATTTTGTACCTCAGCACAAATGTAAAAAAAAAAAAATCTCCTTAAAAAAGGAAAACAATTCAGCTTTGGTGGCAGACTCCATTAGTATGAATACTACTAGCTCTGCCACTTATCAGCTGTGTAACCTTAAGCAAGTTTCTTATCAATGTCTAATAGAGATGTTGTATTTAATGTTTTCATACATGTAAAGCATTTAAAACAGTACTTAGTAAACTATCAGGACAAAGAACATGTTAAGAAAAACAAAACTTTCCCAAACCCCCTTCTATTTGTCTCTTCATTCTTAGCTTCTAGTTCAGTTCATGCAAAAATTATGACATTACTCTAAATATAGTAGACATTTTTACTCATAAAATCCTCACAACAACCCTATAAGGTAGTTCTATACTTTAAAGATGAAGAAATTAAACCACAAAGAAATCAAGTAATTTGTCCAAGATTAGAAAGCCAGACATTGAACCTCAGCCATCTTCCCCAGTACTCTTTTTTTTAAATTTATAACACTATATTTTAGTATTAATGACTTTTATAATATATACATATGTGACATGTACTTTATTAAACATCATTATTTTCCCCCAAATACTTTTATTTTATTTTTTTCAGTGTTACAAGATTAATTTTTCATGCACCATACCTAGTGCTCCATGCAATATGTGCTCTCCTCAATACCCACCACCAGGCTCATCCAACCCCCCACCCCTTCCCCTACAAAACCCTCAGTTTGTTGCTCAGAGTCCATAGTCTCTCATGGTTCATCTCCCCTTCCGATTTCCCCCCATTCACCCTTCCTTTCTTTCTCACAATGCCCTCCATGCTTTTCCTTATGCTCCATACATGAAACCATAAGATAATTGACTCTCTCTGCTTGACTTATTTCACTTCACATAATCTCTTCCAGTCCCGTCCATGTTGATACAAAAATTGAATATTCATCCTTTCTGATGGAGGCATAATATTCCATTGTATATATGGACCATATCTTCTTTATCCATTCATCTGTTGAAGGGCATCTTGGCTCTTTCCACAGTTTGGCGATTGTGACCATTGCTGCTATGAACATTGGGGTACATGTGGCCCTTCTTTGTACTGCATCTGCTTCTTTGGGGTAAATACCCAGTAGTGCAATTGCAGGCTTATGGGGTAGCTCTATTTTTAATTTCGTGAGGAATCTCCACACTATTTTCTAAAGTAGCTGCACCAACTTGTATTCCCACCAACAGTGTAAGAGGATTTCCCTTTCTCCACATCCTCTCCAACATTTGTTGCTTACTGGGTTGTTGATTTTGGTCATTCTAACTGATGTAAGATGGTATCTCAATGTGGTTTTGATTTGAATCTCTCTGATGGCTAAAGATGATGAACATTTTTTCATGTGTCTGTTAGCCATTTGTGTCTTCTTTGGAGAAGTGTCTGTTCATGTCTTCTGCCCATTTTTTGATGTGATTATCTGTTTTGTGAGTGTTGAGTTTGAGGAGTTCTTTTTTTTTTTTTTGAGGAGTTCTTTATAGACCTTAGATATCAGCCCTTTGTCTGTAGTGTCATTTGCGAATATCTTCTCCCATTCTGTGGATTGCCTGTTTGTTTTGTTGACTGTTTCCTTTGCTGTGCAGAAGCTTTTTATCTTGATGAAGTCCCAAAAGTTCATTTTCGCTTTTGTTTCCTTTGCTTTTGGAGACATGTCCTGAAAGAAGTTGCTGTGGCTGATATTGAAGAGGTTACTGCCTATCTTCTTCTCTGGGGTTTTGATAGATTCCTGCCTCACGTTGAAGTCTTTTATCCATTTCGAGTTTATCTTCGTGTATGGTGTAAGAGAATGGTCAAGTTTCATTTTTCTACATACAGCTGTTCAATTTTCCCAGCATCGTTTATTGAAGAGACTGTCTTTTTTCCACTGGATATTTTTTCCTGTTTTGTCAAAGATTATTTGACCATAGAGTTGCGGGTCCATATCCGGGCTCTCTATTCTGTTCCACTGGTCTATGTGTCTGTTTTTGTGCCAGTACAAAAACTGGAAAACTTCCAGACTCTTTCGATGAAGCCAACATTACCCTGATCCCCAAACCAAGCAAAGACCCCATCAAAAAGGATAATTTCAGACCGATATCCCTGATGAATATGGATGCCAAAATCCTCAACAAGATCCTAGCTAATAGGATCCAACAGCACATTAAAAAGATTATTCATCATGGCCAGGTGGGATTTATCCCTGGGATGCAAGGGTGGTTCAACTTTGCCCCAGTACTCTTAACCAGCGAGTAATCAAATGGGAGTGGATTTACTTTCCCACTACAAATCTACCCTCTGCATCTGGACTCACTTTACTATGCATTTCCTTCTTCCACAATAAAATAAGTGCCTTGCATTCATCTAAGGCCAATCTCTACAATTATGCTTGGAACCAGTCACCATTACTTGTTCAAGGATTTTACTTCTGTGCCTGTCCCACTTCTCTTCTGCATTAGTTTCTTCTCTCTCACACCTGCATTACTACTATTAGTATAGCAACATGTGTCACTTAATACTAGCTCTCTTCTACATGTCTTATGACCTTATATTCCTCTCTAGTTAACAACAATTTCTCTCTTCAATTCATAGCAAAATTCCTCACATGAGTCATTTATACTTGTGGGGACTACTTCTAAATGTCTTTCCTTTTAAGGAACTCTAGGCTTTTTCTCAGTACTCACAAGAAGAGCTCTAAGGAGGTCACTTAACATGCTATCAAAGTCAGAGCAGTCTTTCTTTTTCCCAACCACTTATTCTTTTATTTTAGCTCCCTTCTTTCTCAAAACAGTTTTTCCATTAACTTTCGATCACAACAAAGTTGTCTCATTCTCTACAACCCCTTGACTACTGCTTTTCAGTCTCCCTTTTAGCTTCTCCTCCCTGGCCCAGTGTTTTAAGGAAACTATGGCTATGCCTCACTCAGTTCTTGTCTTTCTTCTCCTTTCTGGACATGCCCTTTTCTTAGATGGGCTCATCCAGACCTATGACTTCAAATATATCTATATATTGATGTTTTTACAATTTATATCTCCAGCTATAATCACTCCACTGAGATCTTGAATTATATGTCCAACTCTACCTAAATGCTGAATTAGCATCTCAACTTTTAAATTATTATTCAAAATTGATCACTTGATGACCATCTGCTCCATAAAATATACCCTTACCCTAGGCATCCCAATCTTAGCCAATGACGCTAAGCCCAAAACTTATATTTTTGATTCCTCTCTTTCACTCCACTTATAACACCTGTCAACAAAATCTGTTAGCTACTTTCTAAACTAAAACAAAACAAAAAACCCAAAAAATAGAAATACTAAATCAAATCGAAGATTATAATCTCCATTCCTATCACATTAATCCTTGAAATTTTGAAGCATCTTCAATTCTTGCTTTTCCTCTTACCTTTTGAAGAACTAGCCAGAGTGATCATTTTAAGGACTAAATCAGGGTATTGATTGAATTATATTATATACTTGTTTAAAACTCTTCAGTAACTTTCTATTGCATTTAAACTAAATCAAAACCCTTATCAAAAGACATATTATCTAAAAAGACTTATGTGAACTGATCCTTCCCATCTCTCTGAATTTAACTTTACTTTCCCCATTTTTCACAACTCTCTAGCCACAGGTGCCTTCTTAATGTTCCTTAAGCGTGCCCAACCTTTTTCTGTTTGGAGTTCTCCTGCCCCAGACATTTCCATGACTATTTTCAACTTTCCATTCAAAGTTCTTTTCTTCAAAGATGCTTTTCATTACCACTAAAGTCAAAGTATCTATTACCTCTAATAGTCTTTGTGCATTTATAGTGTCTTCATAGAACTTACCACCTTAAGTTAAATTAGAGGTATTTGATTATGAGCTTTTATATGCGTTATTTCTCTTACTATACCTGTCGCACCCACTCCCCTAAAGAAAGTGATTTTCAAAGTTGCAAGGCCTTTATTCACCATTCCATGCCCAATGTCTGTAATTTGTATGGCATTTAAAATAGATAGCCCCGGGGCACCTGGGTGTCTTGGCGGGTTAAAGCCTCTGCCTTCAGCTCAGGTCATGGTCTCAAGGTCCTGGGATCCAGCCCCGGTCGGGTCAGGCTCTCTGCTCAGCGGGGAGCCTGCTTCCCCCTCTCTCTCTGCCTGCCTCTCTGCCTACATGTGATGTCTCTCCTCTCTGTCAAATAAAAAAAAAATCTTTAAAATAGATAGCCCCTATTCTCAAATGATTAGGAACACTTTGGTAGGGTAACTTTTTAAAAAAGTCTATAAAGCTGGGAAACATATGATATACACACACCAAAAAAAAAAAAAAAAACATGAAAAGTGCGCATTCGTGCTTTCTTAAAGCATTGGTGAGTCTTTGGGTGTGTATCAAATGACTGCAGTTCCCACATAAAGTAGCATCTGTGGTTACTAGACTATTAAAAATGAGCAAGCAGTTAAAGACACTTGTGAAGCTTTCTGGATGCTGACTTGTTTAAAATTTTTATGGTATTTTGTTCTATACAATTATCTGATCAAAACTGATTTAACATTTACTTGATAACAATTCATCTTAATATTATTAATATTTCCAAAACTTTTAGCTTAGTTTTCATAGAATTAACAACTCTGTTCCATTTGTTGCTCATATGTCATTGGTTTAATGTGACAATAACTGGTTTCTTGTGACATTAATAATATAATTATAATAACAAGTACAGTTCCCATAAACAGATTGGAACATACTTTAAGTGTTACGTAGTAATTCATCGGGCAAAGAGCAATGCTACTACATTCTTTTATAACTTGTTCAAGCCTTTAACCTATAGTTAAATAACCTGAAGACACTCCGGGTCTTTTTGTTTACTAAGCGTAATTAATACAATATAATTAATTTATAATTTCTGGAACTAATATTCATATTCCAGTCATAAGCTGAACAGTGAAGATCTGCATTTGGTCATCATCAAAGGACCCTTAGGGGCATTTATCTGAATTTGTGAAGAGTAAGTTTTTCCCCAAATAATGGATTTATTTGTTTTGAAACTACTGCTAACGTTATATATTTAATTAGTTTCTTCTGTTTTCTTTCTTAATTTTTTTTAAAGATTTTATTTATTTATTTGACAGAGAGGAGAGAGATCACAAGTAAGCAGAAAGGCAGGCAGAGAGAGAGGGGGAAGCAGGCTTCCTGCTGAGCAGAAAGCCTGATGTGGGGTTTGATCCCAGGACCCTGAGATCATGACCTGAGCCAAAGGCAAAGGCTTTAACCCACTGAACCACCCAGGTGCCCAGTTTCTTCTATTTTCTCAGAAGATATATGAAGCTTTAAATTTTTGGAAAGTCAAGACTGACAAGTAAAGTAGTTATAAATGTACCTGGAAGAATCATAATTTTTTTTTTTGGAAAGACCTACCTAGCTGTCTTCTATAGCCTGCATATTTATAGATGAAATAGTGATACAACTAAACATTTAAAAAAATATTTTTTTCAATAAATTACTATTTATACTTAATTTAATCATATGATGTGACTAATTTTCTGATAAATCACTGAAAATTATAATATTATCCATTTGTATCATGTACAGAAATTCTGCCAGTCTATCTACAGTAACATAAGACTTCCCTCATCAAGTATGGATAAGAGATCAATACAAGAGTATTATTATTTTTTAAGATTTTATTTAGGGGAGTGTGGGTGGTTCAGTCAATTAAGGGTGCCTTTGGCTCAGGTCATGATCCCAAGGTTCTGAGATTGAGCCCCCTGTGGGGCTTCTTGCTCAGCCAGGAGTCTGCTTCTCCCTCACCATCTGCCCACACTCCTCTCAAATTTTTTTGAGAGACAGAGAGAGATCAGAAGCAGTGGGGGATGGTGGGGAGTGGAGGGACAGAGGAAGGAGAAGCAGACTCCTTGCTAAAATCTTTTTTAAAAATATTTTATTCATCTATTTGAGAGCGAGAGCATAAAGGGGTGGGGGAGTAGAGGAACAGAGGAGGGAGAAGCATACTCTCTGTTGAGCAAGGAGTCCACAGGGCTGGAGACTGGGACTCTGAGATCATGACTTGAGCCAAAGTTGACACTCAACTGACTGAGGCACCCAGGAGCCCCAATACAACAGTATTATTTTATATACTTTGTGAAACTCAACACATAGTTCAAATTCATATATTATTAATTACTTCATTTAATATCCTAATTAGCACTCAGAAAGAGTTGCTTATGAACATAATTTCTCCGGAAAGCATTTCATTCACACTTGTAAAATAAAAATAAAAACATTAAGGAAATTGTGGGAAGGTTTCATTTAGATACATTTTTATACAGTTATTTACACAGTTAATGAGGTTTAAACATGCAGTACCATTTTAAATTCTTTAGAAATATATTTTTGTGAAAATCCCAGAATTACTTTTGTGGGGTGGTAATGATGATTGAAGTGAATAACAATTACTAACTATTTGGAAAGTATTCATTCTAATCTATAGCAGACTATTATGGTATTTGGAACTCTATCATTGAAATCCTCTTGTTACAAGTTAATGTAATACATACCTCATTAAATAAATATTATAAAATGTGAGCTCTTCTATTTATTCCAAGATAACAAATAGTCAACTCTAAGTATCCAAAATGTTCCTGAACTATTTGTGTTTTTGAGGAAGCTATAACTCATATAACAAAACAAAAAAAAATCTTTAAATTTTTGTAAAAGTTATTTCAGGTTAAAAAGTTAAATTATTGTTTTTGCTTAATTTCTTGCCAGTTATGGAAATATAAAGAGAACATTTATTTAAAAGACACTTGATTATGGTGTGTGTCAACGAAACAAAGTTTGGAAAAGGAAGATACACACTATGACCAAAATTTAATATATGTGCTAGAAGTATTTAAATTCTCTCAACAGTGCACAAAGTAACGAATTTTATGCTTAAATCTTTAGTACATAAATCAATAACTTGAAAGAATGTATTTGTACATTTTAAAATGTATTCTTATAAAAGCTCTCTGATCATGCCTTCAGAGAATTAATGTCAGCAAATAAAATCTGAGACTGTAAGCTAGGCATCCTAAAGTTTTGTCACAATGAGACTATGTCAACAGAGTAGATAAAAATATGATTCCCTTTAGACTATCAATATGAATTAATTTTAAAATGGAATTTTGAAATATTTAGAACTGGAAAGATGGTTATTAATGAGCTAGTCCAAACTCTGCATTTTGAAAAAAAAAATTAAAAAAAAAAAAGATAAGCACAAGGAGTTTAAGAAATATCCGTAAGCTCAAAAACTTAGCTAAGGATAGTTTTATGAGTTTTGGTTAAATGTTCTTTAATTTTATCACCCAAATGATGAGACAATGAGTTAGAAAATGAGCTTTCAATGGGACTCTTAGCCTGTAAAATTCATTGTCCTGAGTAACCTAGGTCTGCATGGATTTTTCCAGTAATTTATTGGCATGTGCAAAAGAAAGCCATCATATTCTTGAATCATAACTGCCCAACTTTCCTGCACTGTTTATTTTCTTCTTACAATGTCAAGCAACAAGCCACATGGATATGGGAGAGACTGATGGAAAAATTGAGTATGTTTAAGTCTCACTGTCATATAATCCATTACTTTCTTACCCACTCCCTTGTTGTTGATCAACCTGAACCTTATGCTGTATTGGACTGAAATACTGTAAATTTATTCTTAAGAAGTCAAACAATATAAATACAGTTAAAAATCTCTATGTTTTCCTCTTTGAGGCATTTTCACAGTGTCCCTTCTCAAGATATAATTATCATAGTAAATTTAGTGTTAATCATCTCCAAGAGTATTTTGATCTTGTATTTTTACAACAAACCTATTAAACATTAAAATACATATTACTCGTATAATGTTTAAATAGTACTTTGAATTGCTATTTTTAATGGGCCTAAATTTTTTAGCTTTTAAGCTTACTGATAAATTTTCTGTTATTTTTTTTTTTGCAATGACAATGAAAAGGTCACATTTCATTAATTTATTCTGTAGCTAATGATATCTAGGATATTTCTGATTTTGCTATTACAAGCAAAGCTGAAAAGAAAATATGTATATGGTTTACTAGGTATATGTTTAAGAGTTGATATAGTATACAAGCCAAGAAGTGGAATTTCTGCATTTTAAAGAACACAAATCTTATAATTTACTGGTTGCTGTCATGTTGCGCTCCAAAATGGCTGTACCAATTTATACTCTCACTAGGAGAGTATGAGAATTCTTTGCCAACATTCAGTTTGTCATATGTTTAAATATTGCAGTCAGTGTGATTTATATAATTTTTGTTTTAACTTGCATTTCTGTGATTGCTAATAACATTAAACAGCTTTTTACATTTATTGGCCATTTAGGCTTTTTATAAACTGATCATATCTCTATTTGCTTTTCATTCAGTTTTTTTTCTTATTCATTTGTAAATGTTCTTCATATTTTATGGGTCCTAATTCTTTGTGGGTTATACATATAAGTAGTATATATTTTATATATATGACATGTATAGGTGGTATATATAGGATATATGTGGGATATATATATATATGATATATGTGTGGGATATATAAAAATATATGAGACATATATCTTCAATATCTCCTCCCAATGTGTTTATAGTACCTTTTGTTAAACAAGATATTTAAAACTTAATGCACCCCTATTTGTTTTCTGATATATGCCTTTAATATTTGTTTAAGAAAATTTCCTCACTTGGGGCCATTATTATATGTCTTTATATTTGTTCATAAAAGTTGTGAAGATTTGTTCTCTGATCTGTCTGAAAATTATTTTTGTGTATATTTATTAAATATATCTTCCAAAAAATAGATCTTCCTTTTCAGTTAATACATAATTCCATTTCTGAGACACATCTATTCCATATATATATCCAGATGTCTTTCAGGACTCTGTTACATTAATTTATTTGTCAAACTCTGTAATATTTATAATAAGTGCTTTAAGAGAGGTTAACAATAAATGTTGATATTTTGCAGGAGTAATACCTCAATACATCCTCTATTCCCTTTTTATCAAAGCAATTTGTCTATTAATGATATTTGTTTTTCCCTATGACTCTTAAAATGACCTTTCAAGTTTTATGCAACAAGTATTTAGTCAGTTTTTGTAGTAATTCTTCCCTTAGCAATTTTTAAATGAATGTAACCTATTTTAAATGTCCAGTATTAAGGTATACAATTGTATCCAGTTTAACATACATCTATATCTGGGAACCCTTTACCACAATACGGAGAAACATTTTTATCACTCCAGTTTCATTGTGCCATGTTGTTATCCTAATCCTCCTTCTATTCCTTTTCCAGGCAGTTACTGATCCTTTTTTTTATCACTATATTAGTTTGCATTTTCTAAAATTTTATATACATGGAATCATATAGCATGTACTATCTTTTTTGCATAGCTTCTTTGACCAGTATAATGATTTTGATACCTTGATAACAAAAATTTCAAAATTTGATATTCATCCAAGTTATTGTGTGCCAGTAGTTTATTGCTTTTTATTTGAGTGGTATTCCATTGCATAGACATACCACAACTTATTTATAAATTCATTTGTTGATGGATATTTGGATTGTCCTCAGTTGAAGCTACTACACAAAAATCTGTTGTAAACATTTATGTATAAGTCTTTATGTGAACATATGTTTAATTGTTTGGATAAATACCTACGAGTGGAATGCCTGGGTCATATGATAGGTGTTTCCTTAACTTTTTACAAAATGGTCAAACTGTTTTCCATAGCAACTGTACAATTTTATATTCCTACTAGCAGTGTTTGAGAATTCTATTTCTTCCATATCTATGCCAATATTTGGTGTGGCTGAAACTACTTTGTTATTTTCTCAGCTTAGTTGTATAAATTCAAATATCAAACTACTATAAGAAGTAAAAAGTTAGAAATTACCAGAGGATACTTTCTTTGTCTAATCAGAACAAGGCTTTCCTTATCATCTTCCTATACAGGTATGTAGACTTATTTTTGTCCACCATTTCATTAATGGTATAGCAACTCAAAGGCTTCAACTTTAGGTAAAGGCCCTTTTTCCACATCCCTAACCTTCATGAACCATTTCATGCCTGAATGTGTTACTAGGTTATTGAGGCAGGCAAATCAATCCTGCTTCTCATCATCCATCCCAACTGATTCCCTACTTTCCATTCCTACCCCCTATTCCCATATTCTTTCCTAGACTATGTTGGTTTCTTTGATTTTGCTCTTGAAGAAACTGAAACTAACTGATTTATTAAAATTCATTTAAACATACTAACTATTTTGGTTAGTTCTAGAGCAAATCAAAATTCCTAACTCCTGACTCCTAACTATGTTCTTCTTACTTGCTTTGGTGTAAGCCAAACAATAAGATTAAATTAGAAAATAAATAAAAGCTTTGGAGCACCACTATCCAAAATAGGCAAGAGGTAGAAACAGCTTAAATATCTATTGACAGATGAATGAATAAACAAAATGTCATCATATATCATATATATATATGATATAACATTATATATAAAATTCAACTTTAAAAAGAAAGAAAATCTGGTTACAGTCTACAATATGGATAAACCTTGAAGACATTGTACTAAGTGAAATAAGCCAGTCACGAAAAGACAAATACTGTATGATTTCACTTGTATCAGGTATCTAAAGTAATCAAATATATATAAACAGAAAGTAGAATGAAAGTTACTGGAGCTCAGGGAAAGGGAAAGTGGAAAGGGAGGCATTGTTTAACAGATATAGAATTTCAAATTTGTATGGTGAAAAAAATCCCAGAGTTCTGTTTCACAATGTGAAGATATTTAATGATACTCAACCGTACACTTAGAAATGGTAAATATTATAAATTCTATGTTATGTGCTTTACCACAACAAAAATAAATAAAAGCTTTGGGTAGTTTTCCTTTATATCAATTTGAAGAAATTGTCTTCCTGTTTTCTCTGAAATAGAAGATCACTAACGTTTCCCACAAATATTGGCATGCATGTTTAGCGAATCTTTTGAGCAACATCAATAACAATAGTTCCACTGTGATGGATTTCTGAATACTGAATAAGGTCTAGAGAATTTTAAAAGATTTGGACTCACTGCAACCTCTACTCTCTGAAGTTCAGATGCCATTGCTCAAAGGGCAGATGAGTTTCCTACTTACCAGATGTCAGTTGAAGCATGGAAATTTTTTTTTAGCTTAAAGGCAACTCCCTCTACATTTTTTAATTAGTAATGAAACTCAAAGAAACTGATTCTGTGAACTATGAAAGTTTCTCTTTATGGGACTATAGTATAAATTCAAATTTGATTATCTTGAAACTTATCTCTAAAAGGTAGTTACCTTGGTTCACAATACTCCAGAAAAATATGGAAACAAATAAAAGTAGACTCTACTTATTTCAAAGCAGGAGTAATATAATAGCTTTATCATAAATATGTACATAATATTAGAAGATGTATATTATCTCAGAAACTGTATGTGCAATTTCAAAATAGTTGTCCTTAATATGCCTTTGATTTTTTTTCAGGCTCTCATTCTGAAGACAGTTATTTAACCTTCTCTATTAACTTCTAAGTAAAGGGGTATAGATGTTTTCTGGAGAAGAAAAGGAAGAGCCCTTTAAAACATTTGCTATATTCAGTAACTTTACTCCTTTGAGACACTTCACAGAGTACCTCTTCTGAATAGTGTCTTTTATAAATCTGAATTTATATTATTGAGTTCCTATAAAAGTCCACCATGCAGGATATAGGTTTAAGTTAAAATTTTAAGGAGAGAGAAAGAATATTCTTGTCAGCAAAATTTTTTCCATAAACAACTTCTAGGAATATGGTATAAAATGTTAGTATTTTCAGGCTATATCACTTTTCTTTTGAGAACTTTGAAAAGTAGGTTTAACTCTTTTCAGAAACAGTGAGATCAGAGGTAGTCTATATCTTTACAATAATAATAACAAAGATTTATACCCATGCTTGATCCTGTTCTAAATTCTTTGTCCTGTCTATAGTTGCTTAATCACTGTAATCCTATAAAAGAAACTATAGTTAAAATTCAGATACAAAGGCAAAGAATAGCTAATCCAATATCACACTGCTAGGAAAGAGTAGAGCCGGAATTTCAACCCAGGTAGTCTAACTCCAGAGTAAAGGATGTGTAATTACCGTACCATGCTTTCCTGCTCTTGTATTTTCTCTCATACAGGAAAGATGCTGAGTAGTTATAAGGGGGATGAAATAAACAGATACAACTCAAAATGTCTTTCCCCCATACTGTCTGAGATATTTCACTTATTTTTTCTCCTATTAGATTTAACAATTTTAAATTATTTTTTTAACCAACCTCTATTTTAAGAATGGAAATAAATCTAGGAAAGCTTTAGTGTAGGTCCAGTCTCTTTTCTTCTAATATGTATATGAGATCAGGTAAGAGAAGAAGTGAAATTTTAATGGGATGAATTGGCTTGATGAGGAAAAAGTCATATACCATATCCATTGTTATATGACTTACAGGACTTCCCTGTGGGAGGAAAATACTTTGCACCATGTTGAAAAAGATTTGGCCATGTGAATTCATTGGGGAAATCAAATATGAGGGAAGTATTACGTGTCATGCATAGCAAAAGCTTAAAAGTTATTTCATAGTTCTGCAATTGTCCCTTCCATCTGCCATGAGAATGGTATCCTAAGCAAGGACTGTTCCTTTGGTTTGGTTCAAAAACTGAATAAGACCCTCAATGATGTTCAATTCACATACAGAACAAGAGTGAAAGAAATCTTTGCTGTCATAACCTAGTGAAACTTAGATTTATTTGTTACCACAAAATAACATCACAAAATCTAAAGGATACAATAGATTTATATTTTCATATTCCTTATCTAAATTCTCTAAATAAAGATTGGTATTCAAAATTCCTCAGTTTCAAGTGATGGAAAACCACCTGAAATCATTTGGTAAGGAAAGGGTATGGCTCCCTTAAGAGTAGGAGTAAAAGCTGAGTATTACAAACAAGTAATGCCAAGACCCTGAATATCACCTTAAACCATTCTCAAAATCTTGTTTCTAACTTTCTGCATACGTCAACTTCTCTCTCTTTTTGGGTGAATGTGTGTGTGTGCGTGTGTGTGTAGTCTCTTACTTTATACCAAATTTTTCTACAGAATGTGAAGTTTTACCTCTCCTTAAAAAATGCCACCAAAAACAAACAAAGGAAAAAACCCTCTTTCCTTCAGTTCCTCAGTTTTGGTTCAAATGGTTCCAGGAAAAAAATCTGATTGTGTCATACTTTATTTTGGATCACTCAGGAGCCAATCAACTATTTCTAGTTATCAACACTGTATAAAAACATGGTAATTTCAACATGAACTACACAAGAACACAGAAACAAAACAGAATGAGAAGCACCCAGAAAAGAGGGATGCTGAGTATACACTTAGGTGCTGATTATAAAAATCCTTGCAGACATTATGAAAATCCTACAAATCTGGGAAGAGGAAAGCAAGATAAAATATAAAGGAGAGATGAGGACATCAAAAAGCCTCTTTAAAATTTTTATATATAGCCAACATGCAACCTTATTTCATTTATTCAAACATAAATGAATGAATAAATATGTCAGTTATTGCATTATATCCTGAGAATATAAACAAACAAGACAAAGAGCTCAAAAGCTTAAAATCTCATCTAGTATGCATGAAAGTATATACATCTATATATACAGTTTTAAAAATTATAATAAAAATTTTAGATTGCTATGAGTGTTCAATTATAGATCCCAAATGTTACCCAAAAACTTGCCAAAAGACATAGAGCCTAAAAGATAAAGAGGGCTTAGAAATATGAGAGGGGAATGACATCAGCAAGAAGGCAGAATAGGAAGTTCTGGTCCCCATTCCTCCACAGAAACACCAATATGAACAAACATTCACATATAAGAATACCTTTGTGGAAGCTCAGAGTCTGGATAAGAGATTCCAGCACTCAAGGGGAAGCATTGAAGAGGGTAAGAAAAGCAGTTTCACTTTTCCTGCATCATCTGTTCCTCAAAGTGGTGCAAATTAGTGCTGAGATAGCTGAGATAGCTGAGAATCACTTGGCCTGTGATTCTCCCATGAGGAAAAAGTAGTGAAGTGAGCAGCTGGCTTCCCTCACTTTGCGGGACCCTGTCCAGGAGGCCTGCTTCTATCCCATCCCATCCAGGATATCAAGGGGCTTGGCATTGCTGAATTGTCTGGAGGCAACTATCAGCAGCTAGTAATCAGGGAAAAGGTGAATGGATTCAAAGAAACTGACATATGGATCTCAAGAGCCAGCCATGAATCCTGGTAACTGGCTCATGAACTGCACCAGGAGGTTCGCATACAAACTCTACAGGACAACTACAGAATCCCCAGTTACCCAACACCTACTCCCAGTGCTGAAAATGGCACATGCAAGCTTTTGCAGGGAGATGTGGATCTCAGTAGCAGTTGCAAATCTTAGCAGCTGGTTGGACTCTTCCAGATTGGCAGAAGGAGTACAACTTTAACAACTTCAGGACACTGCCTTAGGGAAAATAAATGGGAAGCTCTTAGCAACCAACCTCATTTTGAGGGATGGAGAGAATGCACACAATCCTAAGACTCCCTCCCCACCCCCCCATGCTAAAAAAAATTAGAAGAGTGGAGCAGGCACAACAACAGAAAAGTTCTGAAACCCTGAGAGTCCCTAACCAGGCTGATCAGTAAAGATCTTTCTCTCTCAAAGTCAGTCAGTAAAGACTGGAGGAGGTGACTAATGTTTAAATTAGAATACAGTAATGTAAGTCTTTCATGAACACAAAAAATGTCAAGGAATGAGAACACCACCAAAGGAATAAATAAATAAAGTCATTGCCTGTGGCCATAAACTTGGGCTCAATGCAGAGAGAGCAGACAAAAACGCCTATCTCCCTGCCTATTCCCCAGATACCCTGTGGAAGTGGTTTAACTGGATACTTTTCCAGTTGCTCCTGGGATCTAGTTCTAATCAGTCTACATCTAGGTGCTGACTGATTCTCTCCTTTAGGATAGTGATGGGTCTTAGCATACCCTCAACTATTAAGAGCCACTAAAAACAAAGACCTTGACTTGAACAATCACAGAGTTTTAAGAGTTAACTAAGAACTGAAGCTTGGCTAATAGATAAGATTCATGTCCTACATGAGAACAATCTATCATGACTGGGAAAAGTGTCTATTTTATTTAATGCACTGAAACCAATACAGCCAGTGAGTCAAGGAAAATGAAGAAACAAGAGAATATGTTCCAAACGAAAGAAAAAAAATAAACTTCCAGAAATAGTTCTTGATGAAACATATATATAAGTGCTTACTCATTAAAAACAAAATAACAGTCATAAAGATGTTCTCCAAGGTCAGGAGAGGAATGCATGAACAAAGTGAGAATATTAAAAAGTACCAAACAGAAATCACAGAGCTTTAGAATACAATAACTGAAAAATTAAATAGAAGACTTCAAAAGCAGACTACATGAAGTTGAAGAAAAGATCAGCAGACTCAAATTCAGTGCATGGAATTCATATAATCAAAGGAAAAAAAAGAATAAGGAAATGAAAATAGCTTAAGGGACTTACAGGATACCATCAAAAGAACAAATATATACACAAAATATGGATTGCAGAAAAAGAAGAAAGACAGAAAAAGGTGGGAAGCTTATTCAATGAAATAACTGAAATGGCTGAAAACTTCTCTAATTTGGGGAAAGAAACAGACATCCAGACCCAAGATGCCCAAATAGTACCAAATAAGAAGAATCTAAAGAGGCACACACCAAGACACAATATAATTAAAATGTCAAAAGTTATAAGATGTTTTATGTTAGCTTCATGTAACCACAAAGCAAAAAACACATAGTATATACACAAAAGATGAAAGGAATCAAAGCATACACTAAAGCAAATACTCAAGGCACAAAGAAAATAGCTAGAAAGGAAAAAAGGAACAAAGATATTACAAAAGAGCAGCAATTTCAAAAAATGGCAATAGTAAGTCTATACCTCTCAATAATTACTCTAAATGTAAATATACTAAATTCTCCAATCAATACACCTAGAATGGCTGAATAAATTTTAAAAAAAGTCAACTATATGGCTGCCTGCAAGATACTCATTTCATCTTTAAGGATGGACACATATAGTTTGAAAGTCAAAGAATAAAAAATATATCCCATTAAAATGGAAACCAAAGGAAAGTAGGGGTAGTTGTATCACACGAAATAGACTTCAAGCCAAAAACTATGATAAGAGACAAGAAAGTCATTATCTAATGATAAAGGGATAAATTCATCAAGAGGATATGATTATAAATATTTATCCACTCAACATCTGAGAACATAAAAACATAAAGCAAATGTTCATAGACCAGAAGGGAGAAACAGAGCAGTATAATAATAGCAGGGATTTCAATACCTAACTTTTAACAATAGATAGATCATCCAGATAGAAAATTAATAAGGAAGTATTGGCTTCAACCTACATGTTAGACCAGATGGACTCAACAGACTTACACAAAACATTCCATCTGACAGCAGCAGAATGCACATTCTTGGGTAAAAAACCAAAGACTATACGTCAATAAACTGAAAAAGAAAAAAACAAGCTAAGTCCGAAGTTAGCAGAATCAAAGAATTAACAAAGATCAGAGTGGAAATAAATAAAATAGAGACTAAAAAGACAATGGAAAAGATCAACAAAACTAACAGCTGTTTTTTTGAGAAGATAAAATTAATAAAACTGTAGTTAGATTAATGAAGGAAAGAAGAGATAAGACTCAATAAATAAAATAAGAAATAAAAGGGGAGACATTACATCTGTTAACACAGAAACACTAAAGATCATAAGAAACTACAATCAACAATTACACACTAGCAAATTAGAAAACCTAGAAGAAACCCATGAATCCTTAGAAACATACAACCTACCAAGAATGACTTGTGAGGAAATTTAAAAAAAAAAACAAAAAACTATGAACAAATCAAAATAAGGTGATGAAATTAGTAATCAAAACCTCTCAACAAACAAAAGTCCAGATTAGATGGCCTCTGGTGAATTCCACCAAAATTTAAAGAATAATCTAATACCAATCCTTCTCAAAACTCTTTCAAAATACTGAAGAAGAGTATACTGAATATGTTCAAAAACATTTTATAAGGCCAGATGATGCTGAGAACAAGGTCAAACAGGGAGATTTCAAGAAAATAAAATACGGTCCAATGTCCCTGATTAACACAGAAACAAATATCCTGAACAAAGTATTAATTCAACAGTATATTAAAAAGATCACATGTCAAGAAAATCCAATTAGAAATGGGCAAAAGACCCGAACAGACACTTCTCCAAAGAATATACACGAATGGCTAATGAGTAAATTAAAAGGTGCTCAAGTAAATGCAAATCAAAACCACAATGAGATGTGATTTCACATTTCTTATAATGGCTATTATCAAAATGAAAAACAATAACAAATACTGGTAAATATCTGGATAAAAGGGTAACCCTTGTTTTTGGGAATGTAAATTGGTGCAATCATTATGAAAACCAGTATGAATGTTCTTCAAAGAATATAGATTGACCTACCATATGATCCACCAACTCTACTTTCAGGTATATATCCAAAGGAATTAAAGTCAGAATCTCAAATAGAGATCTGCACCCCCATGTTCATTGGAACATAATTCACCACAGCCAAAATATGCAAACAATCTAAGTGTCTATCGACCAGTGAATGGAGAAAGAAGATGCAGTATATATATACACAGTGGAATATACTCAGCCTTAAAAAAGAAGAAAATCCTGTTATTTGTGACAGCATGGATGTACTTGAAAGGCATTATGCTTAGCACAATAAGACATAGAAAGACAAAGCTGTATGATTTCAGTTGTATGTGAAATATAAAATAGTCAAACTCACAGAAACAGAAAGGTGATTAAACAGGGACTGTCAAAGGGGACAATGGGGAGGTGATGTTTAAAAGCTACAAAGTTTCAGTTATATGAGATAAATAAATTCTGTAGATCTACAATGCTGTAAGTATAGTGTCTTTAGCTAACAATACTGTATTCTGTAGTAAAATTTGCTAAAAGACTAGATCTTGTGTTCTTACCACAAAAATAAACATAATACTAAAGAGAGTGGAAGGAAACTTTGGGAGGTGTTGGATATGTATATAATCTTGATGGTAGTGATGGTTTAGTGGATATTCACTTATCCCCAAATTCATCTACTTACAACATTAAATATTTACAGCTTTTTAATATGTCAATAATACCTCAGTAAAATGGCTTTAAAAAAAGTGGAAAGTAGAAAAGGAAACCCTGGAAGAGAAGGAATTTTGTGCAAAGTCTCAGAGAAAGGAATAATTTAAGAAAAGCAAGAAGTTTTATATGGAGGACATACTGGGTAGAAGAAAACAATCAAAATAAAATTTATCTACTATTCAGATTAGGTATGTTGAATTTTATCCTTAGGGTAACAGTAAATTCTGAAAGATCCATAAGCTCAGTAATGGGCTTTTTGTTTTTTGTTTTCTTTATATCTTATTCTAGTAGCAATGTAGGGAAAGGATTGCTGTGAAGAGATATAAAGGAAGGTGGAGATCCTTAGGAGGCTCTTGATGCTTCTTAAATGATTACCTTCAGTAAATATTAATAATAACTTGAACCAAAAATGTTGGTTAATGAGCTAATGGGTTAGGCAGACCAGAATGTCAAGAAAGAATGTGAGATCATTAACTTGGGAAAGTAGTTGCAAAGTATATGGTGGTACCTTTACAAAGACAAGCAATATTAAGAGGGAAAGTAGGTTTTCAGAGAAAAGGTAAACTAGTGTATATAGATTTAAGAAATCTTTAAGTAATTACAAAATAAATTTTATTAGTCATAAACCCAATCTTGGAGGAGCATGGAAACAGGTGATGTAGAGTAGAGAGGATAGAGAATCTTCTTTTAAACTGTGTTCTGACATCTATTTCAGTCACCATCTTCAGAGACTTCATTCCACAAAGTAACCTTTTCCCCTTATTTTTTCTTTTCTTCCCTTCTTCCCTCTCATCCTCAACTTTTTTCTACCCCCTTCTCCCCTTTCTATCCCCCTCTTCTTTTCTATCACTTATGAATATATGTTAATCTCTTTCATCTTCAAAAAATCTCATTTTGATCCTTTGTTGGTCTATAGCTGCTCCCTTACCTTTTTCCTCCCTTCGGAGTCAAAAGCTTCTGAAAGAGTAGGTGTACTAGCTGTCTCCATTTCCTCAAACCCTATCCCCTCCCTGATTTATTTCAGTATCTTTCGCCAAGATCACCAAAGACCATTTAGTTTTCAGTTCAATTTACTTGGCCTCTCTGTGGATTTTTAACTCTACTGATCATATCTTCTCAAAATATTCTTCTGTCTTATTTCAGCTATGGCTCCTAATTTTCCTTCAGCTTATTTTAGCCATACTCTTTTCTTCTATGGATTTTTCTTCTTCCACCTAACCATGAAATATTGGGCTTTTCCCCAAAGTTGTATTTGGCAAGTTTTCTCACTCTACAAATAGTCTTTCAGTGAGCTCACCCCCTTGGCTTACACTGCACCACACCTGATAATGATTTACAAATCTGTGGATCCAGTCCAGATCTCCCTTCCCACCATGTGAAGACATAAGGGAAAAACTCCCTTCCAAGGGGTGATTGCAAGGAATTTTCAAGCTTATATCTAATCTTACTGCAAGCCTTACAGAAAAGAAATTACTTATTTTCCTATAGTACCACAAAAGTCCTTCCTTTAAAAATTATTAGCCCCAAGGGACTTCCCTTAACTCATAAGTCCTCCAAGATGTGGAGGTGTGACCAACTTTTCCCAAACTTCACGGACAAAGAATTTGGGGAGGTGTTTTCTTACGGAAAAGTGGGAACTTTCGAAAATAACAGTGAATGACTACTGGGCAGGCAAAAATAATGGGTGCCCCCTGTACACTGTGATACCACCAGAGATAGCTATACTTTATAATTCTTAACAGCCAAGATTTGAGAGAGAGAGAAGTTAAAGAGGCAGGTGACAAATCTCAGTGATTATTGAGGGAACGAGATTTTGAAAAAGAAAAAGGATGAAGACAAGAAAGCAATGTGTCAAGTATGCCCTGTGTAAAGACATGGAGACAGGGGAGAAATATCCATAGAAGTATGAATAGGCAGATGAAGCTAAAAGCCAAGGGAAAGAGTCAGACTACAGAAGATGAGCAGGAAGCTAAAACAATAAGCTGACCAAGGGGATATGACAACTAGCGCTTTCAGATTTTGCATGAGAAGCAGAAAAGGACAATTTCGCACTTGCCAAAATTCAAAAAACTAAGAGACTGGCAAACTATGACAAAACACAACTACATGGTAGAATAATATGCACTCAAAAGATTGGACTAAACCTATGTGTTTGACCATTGATTTAACTGTTTCAGCACCAGGAATTGATTCTGCTGCTAGTACCCTGTCTAGTGAATTGTTGGCACAATTACTTGTGTTCACACTCAATTGTGGCAGGCCATTTTACGTTCTGCTTAATAGTAAGGTTTTATTTAGCCCAAAATTCAAAGGATACAAGTCAATAAAGAGGAGCTGTCTGAGGTAGAGGAATCAGTAAGTAAAAACTGAGGGGCATTTAGGTCAATGATGCCAATAATCCTTTAACTCTTAGGGGTTAAAATCTTAGGCTTTGCATTTTGCATAGATAACCAGGAATTAATATACTCCACTAGGTATTTTTGATTAGGATATTATAAGGGGCCATCCTGAATAGTTGTAATTAGTATTTTATTCATTTACTTTATTTTAAAGACTTTATTTATTTCGGAGAAAGAGAGAGCATGTGCCCAAATGGGGGGAGGGGCAGAAGGGAGAGAGAATCTCAAGCAGACTCTGTGCTGACCATGGACCCCTACATGGAGCTCGATCCCAGGACTGTGAGATCATAACAGGAGTCAAAACCAAGAGTTGGATGCTCAATCGACTGAGCCACCCAGGTGCCCCTGGAATTAGTATTTTAAAAGGAAGTCCAGGAGAACAATTCAGGCTTATCTCTAGAGATGTGACCAGTGAAACAGATTGACAGGGGGTAGACTGTGCTATTGTAAAGTTTCTTTAAGATCTTCTAAAGACTGTAGTTTGGCCAGGTAATTGAGAGGGTGACATATCCAACACTTAGTGTGCTTTAAGATTATGAGTTTGTTGAGGCTTACATAAAAATGATTTTATAGTGCTTTCATGGTTCGTAATTTTACATCAGGAGGTGGGGCTAAGAAAGCAAAGGTCAGGAACAGAAGGGAAAAGGGAAGAAGGAGGAAGGGTAGTTCACAGTGGTTGGGGCTGAATCAGGAAAGAAGATGGGAGAATAGAAGGGAATATAGGAAGTCATAAATACATTTCAAAGATTTTATAATGTGACTTATGGTTGTGGATAATTCAACCCAGAATAACTCCAACTGTTCAAACTTTTGAGTTGAGGTCCTCATTGGGGTAAATCCAGCTGTGGAGTTGATGATATGATGAAAAGTTAATACCCCTGCAGGGCTAAGGTCATCATGAGGAGAGAGCAGGTAAATCCAGCTGGGGGGCTGAGGTCATCATGTAATACCATGCCTGTGTTCCTGGAGAAAGTTGGATATGATAAAGATCTTATCTGCAATTATTTTGTGCCATGGCATGGCTCTAGAAGTACTCCTGTAGATAGCTAGATAGAAGTGTATAGTATCCCTTCAATGGGTCAGTATAGGAAAGGACTCCTGAACAGAACAAGGCAGGCATAAGTAGGTTTGGTCGGGGTGAGTGAGACAGAGTGTAAGTTGACCATTTATAGAGGTTAGCAGTTGGAAGTGGGGAAAAATTCCAGAGCCTGAGCTGGAGGGTTGCAAGATCTAAATTTTTTGCTGCTACCAAAAGAATGAGTGTGTGTGAACTGTCTAATCAGTGTGTCCAGATCATACAAAAGAAAGGGAAGACAGATGGGCTTGAAAGCTGTCAGTGAGCAAATATATAAAATAAAGTCAGACTCTCTATTAGAGTGTTTTTCTATTACTATTGTAGGGTTTTTTTTTTAGATTTTATTTATTTATTTATTTGACAGAGAGAGAATAGGAGAGCACAGACAGGGAAACAGCAGAGGGAACGGCAGAGGGATGGGGAGAAGCAGGCTCCCCGATGAGCAGGGAGCCCAATATGAGGTTCTGATTCCCAGGACCCTGGGATCACGACCTGAGCTGAAAGCAGTTGTTTATACTACTGAGCCATGCAGGCGCCCCACTGTTATGGTGTTTCAAGGATTTAAAACATGAAGGTTTAAAGGTTTAAAATATGAACTTACACAGATTAATTCTTTTTTTAAAAAAGATCTTTCTTAAAAAAGATTTTATTATTCATTTATTTGAGAGAGAGAGAAAGAGCACAAGTGGGGGGAGGGGCAGAAGGAGAAGCAGACTCCCTGCCATGCAGGGAGCCTGAGGACAATAGAGGATCTGGGCTGGATCCCAGGACCCTGGGATCATGACCTGAGCCAAAAGCAGACATTTAATCCTCTGAGCCACCCATGGGCCACAATTAATTCCTAATTTAAGTGGCATTTTAAATATTGTGATTTGGAATGACAGTGAAGCATACAATATAGTAAAGTAAAATTTTCCTTAATTAACTATGGTTTATGGACTAATAGAAAAACTAATAATACCCAGAAATTGAAACTGCTGGAAACTAAGAGATTTACATGTGAATGCACATGTAATAATAAATTAAAACTTATTTCCTTGAAGTTACTTTCAATTCAAGGACTAAAAGACTAAAGGAATTCAGATAGGAGAAGAAATAATAGTTTAAACTTTTCAGGAACTAGTCTTAAAACATATTTTTTTACCTTAAAAATAACCAATGATTTACCCCCATTGTTTTAAACTTAGATTCTGTCCACCTCCTTTTTTCGTTGTTTGTTTTGTTTTGTTTTGTCTTGTTTTATTGAAATAGTTGTTAAAACTGCATTGGGTACCATTTCCACCCAACAGATGCAGGAAATACTGGAACTGTTTTAACAAAATCTGTATCCCAGATATTTCCTTCTGAATATTGCAGACCTAAGCAATTCACATAGACTAAAATTTAAAACAAAGCAAAAGAAAACAAAACTCTTTTTGGCATTTAACCCATGAGTTACAGATTAAAATTTTTTAAAGTAGAATAAAATTGTGCTATAATAATTTGAGGATGGAAAGGAAATATATTTTCAAGAAAATACGTTTTCTTTTTTTTTTTAAAGATTTTATTTATTCATTGGACAGAGAGAGAGATAACAAGTAGGCGGAGGCAGGCAGAGAGAGAGAGGGGAAAGCAGGCTTCCTGCTGAGCAGAGAGCCCAATGCAGCTCTATCCCAGGATGCTGAGATCATGACCTGAGCCAAAGGCAGAGGTTTTAACCCACTGAACCACCCAGGTGCCCCCATTTTCAAGGAAATATATTTTCAAGTGCAAGGAAAACAAACTTTGAATATATATGGTAAATGTTTGTAGTTATGTTTTTAATTGAAAATTGTTATGTTTGAAAGTCCATTTGGTGATAGAAATAATTTGTTTCTATAATTATCTAAACCACATACCAGAAACAAAATAATGGCATTTTTATATAGACACACCTAGTTAATGTTCATAAATATATTCCTTGGCCATTAACCAAATGCACCATTTTTACATTTTGCTGAATATATTCATGTCATTATACCCTGGCATTGTTGGGTGTGAACTCATTACTTGTGCCAACAACTCACTAGATAGGCCTGTTATAAGCAGAATCAATTTCTGGTGCCAAAACAGATCAGTTGTCAAGATAGATCAGATAATCTAATCCTTTGATCTCATTCAATTCTATCAGATGTATATAAATATATTTTGGAATTAGTTTTCAGATATAAAGCACATGACATGTGAAATAGACTGAATTGCTCCAAAACTTGGTAGAATAAGTTTGAATAAATATGAAAAAATATGTTATTCTGTTTCTCTCTCTTTTTAAGATTTATTTATTTATTCATTCATTCATTCATTCATTCATTTATTTGAGAGAGAGTGCAAGCCATGGGGAGGGACAGAGGAAGAGAGAGGGAGAATCCTCAAGCAGACTCCCCATTGAGTGTGGAGCCCAATTTGGGGTTTGATTCCCAAACCCTGAGATTATGACCTGAGGCAAAACCAAGAGTAGGATGCTTAACTGACTGAGCCATCCAGGCGCCCCTGTAATGCTCTCTTAAACCACAATTTGAACAAAGTTAAATTTCTTGATCAATCCTAAAATATCACTGAGTTTTCTCTTTTCTCATATAAAAATAAATCTGCTTAAATTTATAATTAGAAAATCCAACAATCATGAATGTTCTAAAGTGGTTGATTTAGTTTCTTATTTATACCTTTTCCTCATTCAAAAAATACAAAGAAATGGAAATAACTGATCATGTGCTCTTCAGTATGACTAGGTAACATAACAAAAAGTGGCCTATAAGCATTTTATCAGTCACTACAAAAGTCCTATTTTACACAAAACAAAAATAAACAAATTGTTAAAAAACATCTATAATGAATTCACCTGGACATCCTCTGTGGAAGTACATCGATTTTTCTTGATTATTTCTTACTAAATCCTTCAGCTTATGCTAGATGCATCACTTCATGGTGAAAAAGGACCAATTCCTATACACTAAGTTTCACTAGTTATTGCAGTGGAGGAGTTTTATTTCCTGTTGTTACACCCCTATACACTTTTATTATAAAAAAATAAGGGGGCACCTGGGTGGCTCAGTGGGTTAAAGCCTCTGCCTTCGGCTCAGGTCATGATCTCAGGGTCCTGGGATCGAGCCCCGCATCAGGGCTCTCTGCTCAGCGGGGAGCTTACTTCCCCTCTCTCTCTGCCTGCCTCTCTACCTAGTTGTGATCCCTTTCTCTCTCTTTCAAATAAATAAAATCTTAAAAAAAAAAAAGCTTTTTTTTATACAGTGGAATTATTGTACTTGATGGTCTGAGAAAGTGGAAAATATTACATAAGATAGATTTTCCTTTTTAATATTTCCTAGATTAACAAATGATAATTTTCCTTAATAAATAAATATATTTCCTATATCTCTAGTTTCTACTCACATAAGTGTGGGTTTCAGGAGTTATCCATATCTTTTAAACACTACAGGCACTTAATTTCAAAATAAATGACACTGAAACACAAAATAGAAAATAGCTCCAATAATCATATACAAATTCTGAGTAACCACGGAAATGCATTTTAAACCTATGTATCACTTTAAGATAGGAAATCCATATGTTAGAATTAAAATTACTCATATATTATGCTATAGCACTAGATGTTTAAGAAAAAACCAGAAAGGAAATACAAAATTGTTGGCAAGGTGCCTCTTCAGTAACTTGCATTGTTGTTCATTAATATTGAAAATAACCACCTTTCCTGAATGGTTAACAGAAGATTTGTGGAGCCTGATCAGGCACCAGCAGCTTAAAGCCAAATAGCATATGGTATCAAACAATATAACGAAGTCCAGTTTGAAGATTTGAAAGAGATTTCACCCATAACTTGCAAATATTTAGACTAGACACAGGACAAGTTTTAAAGAGTATTATCTAAGGTTGAACGAACTGTCATGATTTAGATGAATAATATATAGAGTCATGTTGTAATTTCCCTGTAATGATTTGTTTACTCACCTTAGCACAATGTGTTAAGTAGACTGTAACTTTAACTTGAAATTTTACCACAGTTTCTTTCTAAAATCATTTTGTTAGCAGAGTCACTGTGTACTTATCTCTAGCAATGAGCATTGAGATTCATTTATTTATTCAACTAACATGTATTAAAACTGCAGTATATTCCAGTGCAGATAATGACAGAATTGAATAATCAACCTCTGAAGCCAGATAGATAGGAGTAGGGGGGAAGGAAAGAGTAAAATAAAACAATTAACCCAAAAGAAAGTATAAGACACAAGGGCAAGGGCTGGAAAAATTTTTGAAATCTAAGATACTTTTAGTAAGTATAAGGAATGAGGTGAGGGAAAAACTGGAAAAATATAAGTTTAAAATCAAGAAATTGACCACTGGAGTTCAAAGTAATAGAAGTTTTAGCTAATAATGCTGCAGAAGACAGTTAAGAGAGGGTGGGTAAGCTACCTTAGAGGTTCAAGTCACAGAAATTAGGTTAATCTTCAGTTGAATTTCATCCTTATAGTTGCTGAAATCACTTCCCGCATTGATAGGATTTGGGATTGTGTTGTAATCAGGGAGAAAGTCCTCAGTGAAGATAGCATATGGCATTAAGGCAGGTACTTTAAGATGTATAGAATAATAAATAAAAATCATGGGTACACGGAGGCACAAGAATATTGGTCACATAGCATCACTGGAGAGCTAGAAAAATGTCACGCCACTTTCACCCAGATAAACTTGGGAACAGATTTTCAATTAAACCAAAAAAATAGGAGGAAAATACTATCAACACTTCTCTTCTTTCACTAGATGTGCTATAACACCAGGTACTTGGTGGTATGTATGTATGTGTGCATTACTTTGAATTTACATTTCTTACATATGTTGCAACTGCTGATATATTTTTTAAATTTATCTAATTGCACTGGGGAGGTAATTACCAAGTTTTATTCATCTGTATAATCCACTTAACATAATGTAGCAAACTCACAATTTTTTCATAAATATGTTTTGGTGAAGAACTATGTCATTGTTAATGAATAACGCTTTCAATGTTACATTTCAAGTTACTAAAAGAGGTTAGAGAAACTTACCATGTTCTTTTTGTGTTACTTTTGGTGTATTTTCAGTGTACAACTTGATGAATTTTGACAAATACATACATCCTTGTAAATAGTAGTATACTAAAGCCCACTCACAATGGTTCACAAGAGCTGTTGTGCACATCTCTTACTAGTTTTGTTTCAGTAATAAAACATTGGTATTTGAAATAGACCATGGTGATAGTATTTACAACATGGACATTTTCCTGTGCTGCAAAACAGGACTTCCGCCAACTCCAGCTTCCCAGAAAGCCAGGACACTACTGCTTATCACCATCAACCAGCTCAAGATACACATTGCAAGTATATAATTTCATGTCTATTTCAAGTAAATCCCTTGCTAAGCACTCTGGATTTCTATCAACATTGATTAATTCCACCTGATTCTAAACTTCATATGAATGAAATCACACAATACATAGTGTGTGTTTTGTTTTCAGACTTTTGTTTCAGACTCAACATAGTATTTTTCATCTTAATATGTGTCATCGTGTGTATCAGTAGTGTGTTCTTAAGGGTGTGTAATATTCCATTGTATGAATATGTCAAAATTTATTTATCCATTCTCCTATTGATGGACATTTCAGTTGTTTCCCGTTTGGGGCTATTATGAATAAAACTTCTATAAGCATCTTTTGTACATATTGTGTGTGTGTGTATGTATTCATTACATATTCATTCCACTTAAGTATATACTTAGGAGTGAAATTGTTGGGTGTAAGGATAAGTGTGTCAAACTTCATAAGAAAGTGCCAGACAGATTTCCAAAGCAATTGTATTATATTTGTACTGACAATCTATGAGATTGACATGTTTGCATCCCTGCTGACAGAAGATGTTGTGTTCTGTGGTATTTTAAAATCTAACCTTAAAATGTAGAACAGTTTATATTCCTCAAATTCTTAACATCCAAATTTTAATTTGAAACTATGGTAGATAAGACTACTATTTTTCATAAATTTTATGTTACCATGTAAATTTTACAGAATTCGAATTTATTTTAGGAATAGAATATTTTTATAAAATTGCTATGTAATATTGCTCTGAAGATGTTTCCACATTATATATGGAAATCATTTTTTATCATGTGACATAGCAAAGAAATCATGCTTATTTCAATTCTACTAAATGCTCTCAAGTATCCGATATTTGTCTTCTATCTAAACACCAAGAAAAAGTTAAATGAGCAATGACTTTACAATTTCAAGATACAGTTCTTATATATTCTGCATTGGTATGTAAACAGTTATATGTTTCTAAATCTGAGGGAGGTATCTATATCCACTTTCCAGGTTTCATGAACCTGATGAACCTTGGGGCTCTGTACATAAGCTCTTAGTTTTGATACCCTGGGACTAACCTTGATCATTGAATACTCTCCTGGTCATCCTGAAGTCTTCTCCAGGGTGAAAAAGGAATTGTAATACCTCAGGAGCTACTGTTATCATGAGCTACTGATATTATTCTTATTCAGGTTCATAAAAATTACTTAATTTAGTAAAACAAAACAAAAATTATCCAAACTTCTTATCTAGATAAATGCACACAAAAATATTTCTTACTATTTACCTGGACACTTATTTTTAGTTTTTAACCAACTATTAGCAACATATCTTATTTGATTGACATTCTCAAGAAAATATTGAATTGAAACACCATTTTTGTTATTAGGCCACCAGTTTGTACCTAGAAAGTATAAATGGTTTCTTTCTATTTCAATAGACTATTCTAGTATCATGTAGGCATGGCATTTCTTAAATGATTTATTGAAGCAATCTTGAGTCTTTTCCAAAACTCTAGCCAGCCCCACATTCTAACATAGCTTCCAAGACAAAATATACTTTATTACATTCTCTCTAATCTTCTATTTTATATATCAGGTTTTTATCAGTAAAATAGGCTACCAGAGACAAGTATAACTGCTTCTTTTTTTTCTCACTTAGAAAACCTGAAAATACAAATCATATAGCAACTTTTAAAATACTACTTGAGTGAGTATGACTAGGAATCAAATTGCAGAAGTGTCTTTTGGCCTTTTTTTCTTTTCTTTTCTTTTTTAAGATTTTATTTTTAAGTGATCTCTACAACCAACATGGGACTTGAACTTACAATTCTGAGATCAAGAGTTGTATACTTTACCAACTGAGATAGTCAGGTGCCCCCCCTTTGGCCTTTCTGGTGGTTTCTTATAAGGCATCTTTATAATAAATAATATATCCTTCTAATAAGTGCTATATAACAATAATATAATAATATAGCTTTATAGTAAGTAATATAATTAACTCACAGGAAGATATATTTGTCATGGGTCAATGGCTAGAAAATAAAGGAAACCATTTTTACGTAAAAAAAAATTTTTTACCCTTGAAACTAAAATACAGTATATATTAACTAAATTGAATTTAGGGGAGCCTAAGTGGCTCAGTCAGTTAAGCGGCTGCCTTCAGCTCAGGTCATGATCCCAGGGTCCTGGGATTGAGCACCTCATTAGGCTCTCTCCTCAGTGGAGAGCCTGCTTCTCCCTCTGCCTGCCACTCTGCCTGCCTGTGCTCTCTATCTCTCTGTCAAATAAATAAATAAAATCTTTAAAAAATAAATTGAATTTAAATGAAGATTTTTTTAAAAAGGAAACAAAAAACAAACAACAATAAATAAATAATAAATAAAAGAAACTACTTTTAAAAGTGAATGGAGGGTAAGAATGATACAAGGTTGACATTTTCTATAACCAAATCTATTTTGAAGCTTTATCAAAGTTTTAATTAAAAACTTAATTAAATATCACAGAAAAGTTTCATTTTTCTATGAAGTTACCTAATATGTGAACATTGCATTTTTACGATATTTTTGCAGAAGCAAAACAATTGTTAAATCAGAAAGAAAAAGTGATCAAATAGGTGTTTAATTCAAATGCTCACAGTTATTTTATTTATTTATTTATTTATTTATTTATTTATTTATTTATTTTTAAAGATTTTATTCATTTATTTAACAGAGAGAGAACACAAGCAGGCAGATAGGCAGACAGAGGCAGAGAGAGGAGCAGGCTCCCTGCGGAGCAAGGAGCCCAATGCGGGACTCGATCACAAGATGCTGGGATCATGACCTGAGCCAAAGGCAGCTGCTCAACCAACTGAGCCACCCAGGTGTCCCTTACAGTTATTTTATAATACCATGCTATGCAACAAGTAATAAGTTTTATCAAAATCCAGTGAAAAGAGACTCCTATTATGAAATGGCTATTTTAACATTTGAATATTTTTAGGAAGCTAGTTCAAGTTCACCCAGCTAAAGATAAGAATAACAAAGGAAAGCCTACTTTATAATGCAATGATAGTCTTATCTGGATCATGTATCATTAGATTGCATTAATAAATAAAATGATTTTTCAAAAGAAAAAAGATCATTACAGATCCTACTGACTGTCACACACACACACATCACACATACATACACACAGGAATATTATTATAAACTTTACAGCAACTATTTGAAAGTTTAAGTTAAATGGATAAATACATTTGGTATAGTAAATAAAATTTACCATCGATGAGATAAGAAAAATAAAAAATATGAATGAACTTATTATATATATTAAATACTAAGTTCATTATCAAAATCTCTTCTAAAATGAAAATTCCAGATTTTGTTGGTTTCAGTGATAAATGATTCTACACATTCCATATGGAAAATGAAGAAACACTTTCCAACACATTTTATAAAGTTAGTTTGACCTTGACATCCAAATATAAAAAAAAGTTATTGGTAAGATATTATAACTATTACATTAAAGTAAACATGGCTTAATATATGAAAAGAAATCAATGAAATTTGTCACATTAACAGAAAAAAAAGAAAATATATCTTTCAGAAATGCAGTAGTAATTGACAAAAGTTACTTTATTTATGATAAAAAGCCATAGCCAACTAAGATTAAAAGGGATTGTCCTTTATCTGATAAAGAATATCTACAAGGAAAAAAAAATACAGCATACAGTAGACTTAATGGTAGTTATTGAGTGCATTTTCTCAAAATCGGTAAAGAGATAACTGTACCTTATACCAACACTTCCATTCGACATTGTATCAGAGGGTTTTGCCAGTACTATAAGAACAATAAAGAGACATGAAGACTGAAGAATAAATAAAAGTTACTGTTTACAGTGTGTATGTTTAGCACATAGAAATGCAAAAGAATCTTAAAATAAAACATTCAAATTAAAAAGTAAATTCAATAAGATACTGGAAACAAGGTCAACAAGTAAAATTTAATATATCTATATCTATGTTAGCAAAAAATTATCAAAAATTACATTTTAAAAATGATAACATTTATAATATCATAAAAATTTTGTTCTTAGGAATAAACCTAAGGGAATATGTGCAAGGTCTCTATACTATAAACTACAACATATTATTGAGAAAATTATTTGAGAGAAATATTTGTCATATGTCAAGTCTCTCAAAATTGATCTAAAGATCCAATATAATTTCAATCAAAATCTCAATAGATATTTGAAGAAAATCACAGAAGCCATGACGTCTAAGTTTCTTAAATTGATTTAAAAAAATTCTGTTTGGCAAAAATGGCATTAAACAATCAAAATAAAAGATTATCTTTTCTAATAAAAAAGAATTCCTATAAATAAATTTAAAAGATGAAGAGCACAATTTTAAAATGGTCAAGTAAACAATTTATAGTTGAAGAACTGCAAGTGAGCATATAGTAAAAAAAAAGATACAATCTTACTCATAAATACAAATTAAATTAACACTAATATACAATTTCAGCCATTAGATATATTCATAAGCATTTAAAAATACATAGTTTAGGCTGAATAATATTGTTGATGGGGTTGTGGGACAAGCACTTTCATTTATCATTGGAAGTGTAAACAGAACAATCTTTTAAGAAATATCTATCAAAATTAAAATTGCACATGCTATTTGACAAATAAAATCCACTGCTGCTAAGGTATGTTATAGACATGACAATAAAACTAAGTTTTTGAATAGCTAAGATTATTTATGACCAAAAAAAAGCTCAAGTGATAGAGGATTAGACAAATTAAAAGTGTAGTTCTATAATAGAATCCATATAACTACTAAAGAAATTAGTGTATTTATGTCTTGTTTCCTAAAACATTGAATAAAAAGGGATATAGGCTTGTATCTCTGGGTATAATATGAGGCTTTCTTTTTTAAAATACCAGAAAGTGGTATTTATATTTGATTCTGTATCTATATAGTCTGGTTTATAGATTTTTTCCTTGAAATATATACATATTAAAATAATCTGTTCATAATGTTTACTTCTTTGAAAAGTACTAGACATCAAGTATACTATTTCTAATTATTATTTAGATCTTTTTCTTTTATTTTTTCTAACCATTTTGCCCAGGAGTTTTACAGATTTGATAAAGTTAATAGAGATTATCTGTATAATCTCATTAAAAGGCATTTTTACTTTTTTTTTCTATGTTTCTGTTTAAAAATGAAAACACTTGGGGCACTTGAGTGGTACAATCAGTTAAATGTCCAACTCTTGATTTTAGCTGAGGTCTGATGTTGGTGTTATGAGATTGGGCCCTGAATCAAGCTCCGCACTCGGAGCAGAGTCTGCTTAGGTTTCTCTCTCCCTCTGTCCTTCCCTTCTCTCTCTCCCACAAATAAATAAATAAATTTTTTTTAAAAATGAAAAAAAATTTGAGTTCCTTTTCTTCTTACCTTTTCCTGTTGACTATAGCTAAGCACCCTGGACATTATAAATAGGATAAACATAACAGTACTTTGACAGCTAACTGGCTAGAATTCTCAAGACCCAAGAAAATACCAGAAGTAAAACCCTGTGCTTTCCTTTTTTTCTAAAAGCAGACTGTGTACTGAGGAAGCAAGTAACATGAAAATACCAGTCAATGGTTCAGACAAAATGACATAGGAGCAGTAAAAAGGCAGCCTAGTGAGATAGAAAACTTTTATCAATAACTGCTCTACTCCAACAAAATACCATTTCCCACCCCCATCATACAGGTCGCTATATTTCCATGTCACCAAAGACCAAATGGAAAGGCTAGACTTCCACCTTTCCCTGACTATAACAAGACATACCTTCCCACCAAGGTGATGTCAAAGGTATGATATCAGAGAAAGCCAAATAAAGAGGAGGGTTTTGATCTCTGCTAGGGAATAATGAGGGGTCCCCAGTAGTAGTGTCATTGGAGACAACAAGGGGAATCTAAACTTCTACCTCCCTAGTAGAATAGTACCAGAGAAGGCCAAGTAGGAAGCAAGGATTTCATCATCATTCAATAATAATGACTTTTCCCCTTGATCACAGTGTTAATGGAGGTCATGTGAGGTGTGATAACTAGTCACCTCCTTCTGCATCCAAGACAGTGTCATTGGAAACCTAGTGCAAAGGGGTGCCTGGGTGGCTCAGCTGGATAAATATCTGCCTTCAGCTCAGGTCATGATCCCAGGGTACTGTGATCAAGCCCTGCATCAGGCTCCTTGCTCCACAGAAAGCCTGCTTCTCTCTCTCCTTCTGTTTGCTGCTCTGCCTACTTGTGTTCTCTATTTCTATGTCAAATAAATAAATAAATTCATTAAAAAAAAAAAAAGGAAACCTGGGGCAAAGTCTGAATGCCTTCAAAGTACAGCAGTAGTGAGACATCTTTCCCCTACTGGGGTATCGACAGAGATGAAGGGAAGGAGAACTCAGTTACCACCCACAATTGGAAGTATCAAGGCACTGTGCTCTTCCCCTCCAGTGTGGTATCAGAGATATAAATAAAATACAGAGTCTGATAATAAAATAGCCAAATGCCTGGGACATAATAAAAAAAAAAATCGCTCAGGGGTGCCTGGGTGGCTCAGTGGGTTAAAGCCTCTGCCTTCAGCTCAGGTCATGATCTCAGGGTCCTAGGATCTAGCCCCACATTGGCTCTCTGCTCAGCAGGGAGCCTGCTTCCTTCTCTCTCTCTGTCTGCCCCTCTGCCTACTTGTGATCTCTCTCTCTTTCTCAAATAAATAAATGAAATCTTTAAAAAAAAATGCTCATCATATAGAGACCAGAAAAATATCAACTTAAATAAGAAAAGAAAATCCACATACCAAAACCAAGATACAGACATTGGAATTAACTAAGATTTCAAAGAAGCCATCATAAAAATGCTTCCATAAGCAATTATGAAAACACTTGAAACAAATGAAAAAATGAAACTCTCAGCAAAATGTTGTAGATATAAAAAAGAATCAAATGGAAATTCTAGAAATGAAAAAGGAAAACATGACATTTAAAAAATAAATGAAACTAATGGTTCAACAATAGAGTGGAGTGGACACAGAAAACAATCAGTGGTAAAACAACAGAAATTATCCAGTCTGAATAAACAAATGGAAAAATAAGCTAAAAAAAGTAAACAGAACCTCAGGAACTCATAGGAATTGCAAAAAAGACCTAATATTCATGTCACGAGAGCCCCAGGAGGATACAAGAAAGAATATGGGACTGACAAATATTTGAAAAAATAATGACTGAAAATCTCCCAAATTTGGCAAAAGACACAAACCTGCAAACTCAACAAACTGAGCAAACCCTAAAAAGTATAAACTAAAGGAAAGCCATGCCAAATAACATCATAATCAAACTCTGAAAACTAAGATGAAGAAAAAATTTCAAAAACAGTTTAGAAGTGGAAAAATAATTAGAGTAACAGTAGATTTCTCATCAAAAACCACATAAGCCAGGAAATAGAATGACATTATTAAGTGCTAAAAACCACCAACCTAGAATTTTATATCCAATAAGGGTATCCTTCAGGAATGAGTATCCTTCAGAAAATCAAGAAATTCTCAGATGAAGGAAAATGAAGAGAATTTGTCAACAGCAGACCTACCCTAAAAAAATGGCTAACATAAGTTCTCGAAAAAGAAGGAAAACAATAAAGAAAAGAATCTTGAGACGTGGGGAAGAAACAGTGAAAAATATAGGTAAATATTATAGATTTCCTCTTCCTTTTGAGTATTCTAAATCATGACACATGATTGAAGAATAAATCATAATACTGTTTAAATATATTTATTTAAAAAAACTACCTAATATCTTTAGTATAAATACCTCAACCTGATAGCATATTTAGCAGTGAATTAGATTGAGTGACACAAGATCCATCTCTGTGATCTATGCACTATATTACCTGTTAATTTTCTGAGACAAACTGAAACAAATGCTACATTATCTTAATTTTTCTTCATTTTAAAATGAGAATATAAAATCATGAGTTTTATAAAGTTGTTTTAAAATAAGACTTTGTAAATTATGAAAAACTATAAAATACAAGAATATAAATTATTATCATTATTTACCTTTTAAAGCATGCTTTTGTTTAAAGGTAATCTATCATGGAATCTATTGTGCTGAAGTATTTAGGAAGTATTGAAATTTTCAATGTGTATTGAAATAAATTAAAAAAACTAAGAGGATTGATGGAAAAGATGGAAAGATGGGGTGTTATATGATAAATCACGTATAATAAAATATTAATGGTTGTATCTTCATAATGGATATATGGGTATTCACTATAACTTTATTTTAACTTTTCTGTATTTTTATAATCTTGTCATAAGAGTTTTGGAAGAAAAATTTTAACATAAAATCTTAAATTCTCATAGATTTCAAGCAAATAAAAAATTATCTATGATGTTACTAAGCATATTGACGACATGACACATGATAATATACTTTGGGCTACAACAACAGTATTATAGTCACAAAAGAAATTAAACACAAATTCCCCCCCTGTGTGTATGTATTTGTGTGCATGTTCACATACATGCATATACAAACTAAATGTGTTTATGAACACATATATAAGGCCATAAAACAGCATAATACAAACAAAATAAAATTACAGATTCTATCACAAACTTATATTAATTTTTTACTATCTTTACTATTTTTACTAATTTAAAACATTAGTGTTAATGTTAATTTAATAGTAAATTAAGTTAATTTAATACTAATGTTCTAAGGTCCATGGACAGTTTTGTTGTGTTTTTTAATATCCTTAGTATATGTTAATAAGTAAGTTTATATCAAATATCTCAGAGAATCTGAAGCTAGGCAATCTTTCACTATAGAAGATTTGCCATACTACATTTCTTTTTTCCTAGTCAAAAATTTTTAATACCAGATCACTATAATCGCATTCACAAAAATCAACTTCATTTTTCTGGGTCAAATTATTCAGGTAAAGAGAAATATAGTCAAATTAAAATACCTTTGAAAATGTTCCTCAGGACATTAACCTATTTTTATAAAGCAATATTTAGAGAGGTAAATGTAAATGAGTCATATGGATTGCATTCCACTTGAAATAACCACATATTGGCAACTTAATGGAAAATGGTTTTGGAAACACTTTGGAATGTGTTAGGTACCAATATCAAGGTCTTTTATGACTATGTTTTATGGTTTCAGTTAACAAGCCACAGTTGGAGAGTAGAATTACCACATATAGCAGGGGTGGCATTTCAGTGGTATGCATGTATTGGAAAGGACTCAGCTTGAGAGTCGTAAAATCTGTCAGTATAGGCGAGTATATCACATTTCAGGATAAAGTTATACTGGCCTGAGTTATCCTTGGTGGACCCAGAAGCCTAGTTGGACTTAGCATGTATGTAATTTAGTAGAGCCATTCATTATACTTTTCATTTATCAATTATTAATTAGTGCTTTAATTAATTAGTGCTGTACATTATTAGCTTAAAGACATAAGGCAAAAGAATAGATCTTGATTAAAATCCAATGACTCCCACAATTCATAAGTCTAATAGATGTTCTTAATGCCAAACCCATATCATCTTGGTACTACTATTTTCATGCATGCCAGACTAATTTCCAACATCCAGCACCTGACTCTCTTTTTGAGGTCTTTTTCTGGCCACGGAATTCTGTTCTGCCTGTATGCAGTAGGCTGAAGAGCTGGGAACAAATTCTACTTAAAAACAACCCTAAGCCAGTCTCTTGCAGATGAGTTAACACTGAAGTCCATGTTCAGATTCTAGAGGTCCCTATCAGATATAAGCTCCAGTTACCCACAATGTCACTATTTCCTTTCCTATCTTGTTTCCTCCATTCTCCTACTCATGTTTTCTGACATTATCCTACAAATAAGTGACTTGTCCTAAAATCCTTGTCTTAGGGTCTGCTTCTTGAAAAGCCCAAATTAAGACAAAAGGTATATTCGTCAAGGTTATTCAGAGGAACAAAGTCAATAGGATATATATATGCAGATATATAAGGGGATTTATTTTGGAAATTGGCTCATATGATTATGGAGGGTGAGGTATGCCTCCATATACTATCCATATGCCATAATATGCCATCTATAAGCTGAAGAACTAGAAAAGCTGGTGGTATAATCATTTCAATCTGAATCTGAACACCTGAGAATCAGGAACTCCACTGTCTGAGAACACAATATGGTTATCTCAACTAAAGAAAGAGAGATAATTTGCACTTCCTTTGCCGTTTTGTTCTAGCTGGGCCCTCAATGGATTGGATGATACCCACCCACATTGGTGAAAGTGATTTTCTTTATTCAGTCTACTGATTCAAATGCTAGTCTCTTTTGTAAACATTCTCACAAACTAAAGATTTTATACCCAATTCCAACATGGGGCAGGGGAGTCTTCCCACACCACCAAGTAATTCTTAGATACCGGATGGGTGTTCTGTAATTAACTCAATTATGACACTTCCTACCTGGAGATAATTGTCAAATCCCACAGGTTAAGGGCTCAGTTCTACAAGACTGCACCCCTAAAACAAACGCACGTGTGCGCATGTGCACACACACACACATACACACTTCAGAAGTCAGTTGCAAGTCCAGGCTATCACCTATATTTCTAAACAACAGGCTATAGACCAGAAGTTCCAATCTTCTCTGGGTTTGATTAATTTGTTAGAGCAGCTTTCAGAACTCAGAAAAATATTTTACTAACTAATATTACCACTCTATTATAAAAGAAAATAACTCAGCAACAGCCAGATAGAAGAGATGCATAGGACAAGGTATGGGGGAAAGATAGGGAGTTTCCATGTCCTGGGAGTGAATGACTCTGCCCAATTCTCCATGTGTTCACTAACCTAAAAGCTAATTGAACCCCAACTTTTTGGGTTTTTATGAAGAATTTATTACATAAGCAATGGTGATCAAATCACTGGTCTTGGCAATTGAATTCAATCTCCAGCCCTTCTCCCCTCCTGAGAATTTAATCACATGGTTGATTCTCCTGGGCAAGCTTAGGTAGGGTGCCAGGTGGTTGCCTTATTAACATAACAAAAGACGCCTTTGTCACTCATATCACTTAGGAAATTCGCCTTATTAACATAACAAAAGACACCTTTGTCACTCATATCACTTAGGAAATTCCAATAGTTTTAGGATCTCTGTACTGGAAATAGGGACAAACACCAATATACATACACATATATGTATGTCTGTGTATGTAATATACACACACACATATGTATGTATATTTGGTCTTTGTTCACTTGTGTCACAGAGCTAAAATTATAACATCACACAGATACGCCTGAAAATAATATTTTACCAGCTATCTGGACATCCTTTAGCCCTGTCAAGTTGAAACATAAAATTAACAATCACAATAAAAAGGCAGGTATAGATGCAAATAATCACCAAAAAAAATGTAGTATGAGCCATGGCAAATATATCTAACACCTTCATGGGAACCAAAGGTGGGTACTACATTCATTGGTTCAAATAAGAATGATATATGTGTTTCAGTCTTGGTCCTGCAAAGTCAGGGACTGGATAGATGTTCCCCATGATCCTTTATAGTTTAAACTCTTGGTACTCTTCTAACCAAAGGTAATATAGAATAAATACTTTATATTCTCAAATGCATCCAGATGTTTTGCACTAGTTCTCATTGAACCTAAGACAGACTATTATTTAGGCCCCCAATTGGTATAAATATAAACAAGGCACCAAAGCAATTTCCTAGATATTTATAGAAGTGTAAGTTACTAAGACAGAGAAATCATTTTGCATAGGAAGAGATGGGGTAGGATGAGTGGAAAGAAGAGAGGATAAAGAGAAAGTGAATATGGAAAAAGGAAATAATGGAGGCTGAAAAATGTTACTGAGGGTAGACAATATGTTCATTTTACTCTGTTCCATGACTAATTTTTTCATGTAGAATATAGTGACTCACAGTTCTAGGCAGAAGGACAGGAAGTTGAAAGGCCCAGAGTCACATCAAATAGCATGGTGACTTAGGGGCAACAGTTCAGTATTCTGAGAACACAGCATGAATGTAAGAGACTTCAGGAGGGTAAAACAGGAAAGGTATATTGGGGCAAGATCATGTAGACCCTTCCATACTACTTAAGAGTGTGGACTTCATCCTATCAGCAATAAGAATCCACCTACCTTAGGGCTCTAATTGGTATCCCCCTCTGTCCTACATGGTCTGAAGAAAGTCAGTTTTCTACAAGCTGCATTCTGTGGTCTGCCTTAGATTCAATGGTCTGCCTTAGATTCAATTCAGGGCAAAACATCTGGATGCATTTGAGGATATAAAGTATTTATTCTATATTACCTTTGGTTAGAGGACACCAAGTGTTTAAACTATAAAGGATCATGGGGAACATCTATCCAGTCCCCTGACTTTGCAGAACCAAGACAGAAACACATATATCATAAATCCTAACCTCTTTTCAGTACACTAAATTGTTCCTTAACAAAATTATTTCACTCAAAATAATTGTTTAAACTATGTTGTATATGCCGTTGTTCCTGAATACAGAGAATAACAAGCACTTTATTTCAAAACTTAACTCTCACACATGAAAGAAGATTGGCCACATTTTGATTACTAATGATGGGTATGTGTATATGGGCATTCATTATACTATTCCATCTTGATATGTTATAAATTAGTCACAACAAAATGAAAAATTCAATAATTCTCATAAAGAATGATAATTAGTTATCCGTAGCAGATTCTATCAAAGTAACTTTATGGTCTGGTGCCCCATTCCTAATTGCTGCTCTCCTATGCACCCTTCTTCAGAGTATTGTCCTTAGTTTATTTTGGGATCCATCTCAGCTGGCGATCCCTGGGAGTCTCTCCCTACCCCACCCTCAAGGATGTCCATAGCTAATGACAGACTGATAAAGAAAAAGTAGTAATAATAGCTCTCTCACCTTTGGGTGAGAAATCCTTGGGTGCAATTCACACTCCAGGGCTGCCTGTGGGATCAGGCTGGGGCTAGACTTCTTCTGAGACCTCCACTCTGTTTGAGTTCTACAGATATTCCACCCTGTTTTCCTCACAACCCCAAAAAGTTTCTCCTGGAACTCTCTCTCAGTAAAATATTGCAAAATAATTTTCTCTTAGGCTTTTCTAGGGAACTCAGCCTTATATAATTTTATTTTAAAATCGATGAGAATTAATCTATTGATTAGAGCATTAGACCAAGTAGGAATCAGTAGGCCTGGCTATCAGACTGATTCTGTGTTTTCTTATCTGTATCAATCAATCAACTCTGTGAACACTAGTTTCCTTTGAAAAATGAGGAAAATATTTTCCAGATATACAATATGATATTGTGAGGAAGAAATGAGATTATGCACATGAAAGTATTTTTGAAAATAGAAAGTTCTATACAATATGATTATATTACTATGCTATTTTTATTATCTTCAAAAAGTTACAAATTGACATCTAATTATTCATACATTACGGAATTCTATAAACTGGGAAACTATTTTAAGGCAAATAGAAACTTGTTCTAATATGCTTCATAACTAGAATGAGTTTTCTTGATTAATTTAGGCCTTTCATTTCTACCTTTTCCTGATAAGACATAAAGTTGATGCTAGACATAAAGTTGAACCTCTGGTGGGCATGCCATTTTATGGTGGGCATGCCTCTGGAATGCCATTTTATCTATAAAGGGAATACATTTCCATTTTCCTTTTCAAGAATGAAGAAATTATTTGCAAATTGATTGTTAAAATCTTACAACTCTTATGAAGGAAAAAAAAAAAACCCAGCAACAATTCAGTTAGTTATATACTGTAATAATAATAGCCACCATATATCATGCACTGTTTTCCAGAATGCCCACTGAAAAGGACAGATACCAATTTCTCTAATCAAGTTACAATCCAGCCATGTAAGTGCTCACATAATGGAGAATATAATGCCTGTCTACAGTAATTGCTGCAAGACTGAAACAGTGCATGGAATATAATCTGAGTGAAAATAAGTAGAAGGAGATATCTATGCTTATGCTGAGTTCCTATTGCTCATAGAACCATTTTTATTTTTTTTTTTGTTTTTCTGTTTCAAATTGTTATTTAAATTCTAGTTAGTTAACATATAGTGTAATATTCGTTTCACAATGAGAATTTAACTATTCATCATTTACATATAACACCCGGTGCTCATCACAAGTGCCCTTCTTAATACCCATCACCTATTCACCATATCCCCTTGCTCATCTCCCCTCCAGCAACCCTCAGTTAGTTCTCTATGGTTAATAGGCTCTTATGGTTTGCCCCCCTCTCTTTTTTTTCCCCTTCCTCTATGTTCACCTGTTTTATTTCTTAAATTTGACATGAGTGAACTCATATGACATTTGTTTTTCTCTGACTTATTTTACTTAGCATAATATGCTCTGGTTCCATCCATTTCATTGCAGAAAGCAAGATTTTATTCTTTTTGATGGCTGTGTAATATTCTATTATATATATATATTATATATAATATATATATGAGAGAGATACCATATATATATATATATCTCATATATATATATATATGAGAGAGATACCAATCTTCTTTATCTATTCATAAGTCAATGGACATTTGGACTCTTTCTGTAATTTGGCTACTGTTGATAATGCTGCTATAAAACACTGGAGTGCATATGCCACCTCAAATCAGTATTTTTTTATCCTTTGGGTAAATACCTAGTAGTGCAATTGCTGTGTTACAGGGTAGTTCTATTTTTAACTTTTGAAGAATCTCTATACTCAAAGCATCATTTTTAAAAGAGTATCATTGAATTCTCAGATTCAATTACCCATAATCCTGGCAGTGTGCAAGCAGCCCCAACAAAAGCCAGCATCAATCCAAAGTGATCCCTGCCCCAGGAAGAGAGGAAGATAGCTGCACATACAAGTCTGAATGCATCCCCAACAGTGGGTTGAGGGCAGACGTCTGGTCTATCTACAAGCCCCACCCACTGATAAAAGCTTCTAAGGGACAACACAGGGAAACTGCTCTGCAGTTTGGTACTATTGTATCTCTGGCAAGTACATGGTCTGACAACACAAGCCCAAAGCAGTCCTAGACTAGCCCACTAACAACACAAGGATCAAACTCTGCCCACAACAGGCAAAGAGAGCCATTACAGATGACTATACTGAGAAGTAAACGCAACTCAGCTACAAGTAGGACACACAACACACATTGGAAATACTGTGAAGCATCAGGTTCTGGTGAACAGGGGACCTTTTATTGCAGGGCACTATGTGACCTCTTCTTCATAAGGCTACTACTTTTGAAAGTAGGAGATATAGTTGACTTTTGTAACACACAGAAATATAGACACAGAGGGTTAGACAAAATGAAAAGACATAGGAATATGTCCCAAATGAAAGAATAGGACAAAATCACAGCAAGAGAGTTAAATGAGACAAAAACAAGTAATATGCCTGGTAGAGAATTTAAAGTAATAGTCATAAAGATACTCACTGGCTTTGAGAAAAGTGTGGAGGACCTCAGTGACACCCTCAGCAAAGAGATAGAAAATATAAAAAACAACCAATCAGAGATGAAGAACTCAATAACTGAAATAAAAAATATACTAGATGGAATAAATAATAGACTAGCGGAAGCAAAAGAAGAGATAAGCAACCTGTAGGGCAGTTTAATGGAAAGCAATCAAAGTGAACAAGATAGAGAAAAACAAAAATAAAAAATGAAAATAAGCCAAAGGAAGTCAGCAACAGCATCAAGCATAATAACATGCACATTTTATAGGAATCCCAGAAGAAGAAGAGAAAGAAAAGGGGGCAGAGAATTTTTTGCAGAAATATTAGATGAAAACTTCCCAAATCTGGGGAGGGAAGCAGAAATCCATATCCAGGAGGCAAAGAAAGCCCCCAACAAAATCAACCCAAGGAGTTCCATACCAATACATATAGTAATGTGACAGCAAGAAAATTTTAAACGCAGCAAGGGAAAATAGTTACACACAAGGGAAACCCTATAAGGTTATCAAGAGATTTTTCAGCAGAAACTTACCAGGCCAGAAGGGAGTGGCATGACAGATCAAACTGTTGAAAGAAACCTACAACCATGAATACTCTATCTGGCAGGGCTATCATTTAGAATAATAGAAGAGATAAAGAGTTTCCCAGACCAAAAAAATAAATAAATAAAAAATAGTTAAAAAAATTCATGACCACTGCACAACTAAACCAGTCCTACAGGAAATGTTAAAGAGGACTTTTTGAATGGAAAGGAAAGACCACAACAAGAATAAGGAAAGTAAGAAACTCAAAAGCAGTAAAATTAAGTATATTTGTAAAAATTAGTCAAGAGATTCACAAAATAAAAGGATCAAAGTATGACACAACATACACAATATACCTAAAATGAGCTGGGGGGCAATGAAAAAAGAAGGGGTTCAAACTTCAGTGCCCATCAACTTAATAGAGATTGCTATATGCATAAGCTATTATATACAAATCTAACGGTAACAACAAATCAGAAACTAGTAAACTATACACAAAAAATAAAGGGAAAAGAATCCAAATACATTCTTAAAGAAAGTCAACAAATTATGAGAGAGCAAGAGAAGAAAGCAACAGAGAACTACAAAAACAACTATAAAACAAGTAACAAATGGCAATAAGTACGAACTTTTATCAATAACTATTTTCATTGTAAATGGACTAAACACTTCAACCAAAAGACATAGTGTGATGGAATGGATAAAAAACAAGACCTGTCTATATGCAAGAGATTCATTTCAGACCTAAAGACACAGGCACATTGAAAGTGAAAGGATGGAAAAGCATTTATCATGCAAATTCAAGTGAAATAAAGACAGAGTAGCAATATTTATATCAGAGAATAGGGACTTTACAACAAAAACTATAACAAGAGACAAAGAGGGACAGTATATAGTCATAAAGGGAACAACCCAGCAAGATGATATAACAATTGTATGCACACAACACAGAAGCACCCAAATACATGAAGCAGCTAATAACAAATACGAAGGAAGTAATAGTATGGAACTTTAATACCCCACTTCTATCAATGGATAGGTCATCCAATCAGAAAACCAAAAAAGAAAGTGTGGCTTTGAAGGGTACACTGGACCAGATGAATTTAATAGATTTATATTCAGAACATTCTATCCTAAAACAGTAGAATATACTTTTTTATCAAGTGCACGTGTAACCTCCTCTAAAATAGATCACATATTAGATCCACAAACAAGTCTCAACAAATTAAAAAATTTCGAAGTCATACAACAGATTTTTTTCTGACTATAACACTATGAAAGTAGAAATTAACCACAAGAAAAAATCTGGAAAGAATACAAATATATGGCTGTTAAATAATATGATAACAAATAGTGAATGGGTCAACCAAGAAATCAAAGAAGAAATAAAAAAATACTTTGAGACAAGTGAAAATGAAACACAATGGTCCAAAACCTTTAGGCTGAAGCAAAAGCTGTTCTACAAGGGAAGATTAGAGCAATAAAAGCCTATGTCAAAAAGAAAGAAAAATATCAAATAACCTAACCTTAAACCTAAAGGAGTTAGAAAAAGAATAAACAAAACACAAAACAAACAAAAGAAATCAAATAAAAATTAGAGCAGAAATAAAGGAAATAGAAACTAATAAAACAATAGAACAGATCAATGAAACCAAAATCTTGTTCTTGGAAAAGATTGACAAAATTGATAAAACTTTAGCCAGGATAAACAAAAAGAAAAAAAAAAAAAGAGAGACAGAGAGGACTCAAATAAACAAAATAAAAAATGAAAGAGGAGAAATAGCAACTGATACCACAGATATACAAAGGATTATAAGGGATATTATGAACAAATATATGCCAACAAATTGGATAACCTAGAAGAAATGGATAAATTTCTCAAAACACATAACCTCCCAAAACTGAATCAGGAATAGAAAATTTGAATAGACTAACACCTGGAATGAAATTGAATGAATAGTCAAATATTCACAACAAATTGTGAATTTCACCAAGTATTTAAAGAGTTAATATCGATTCTTCTCAAGGTATTTCAAAAGAAAAGAAAAAAAATAGAAGAGGAAGGAAATCTTGTAAATTCATTTTATGATACCAGCATTACTCTGATATCAAAACCATATAAAGACATTATGAAACAAGATAACTACAGGCCTGGCTCTCTGATGAACATAGATGCAAAAATCCTCAACAAAATGTTATCAAACCAAATCCAACAATATGTTAAAAAAAAAATCCCACTTGGTGGGATTTATTCCTGCAACGCAAGCATGGTTTTATAGTCACAAATCAATCAACATGATTTATCATATCACCAAAAGAAAGGGTAAAAACCATATAATCGTTTTAATACATGAAGGAAAAGCATTTGACAAAGTACAATATACATCCATGATAAAAACCCTTAACAAAGTAGATTTAGAAGGAATATACATCACCATAATAAAGGCCACATATGAGAAACCCACAGCTAACATCATAGCCAATGGTAAACTATTGGGACTACATCAAAATAGAAAACTTCACAGCAAAGGAAACAATAAACAAAACTGAAAAACAACCTATTTAATGGGAGGAGATATTTGCAAATGACATACCCTATAAAGAGTTAGTATCCAAAATACAAAGAACTTATACAACTCAACACACACACACTCACACACATTCAAATAAAAAAATTAACAGAAGACATTAAGAAACATTTCTCTAAGGAAGACATTAGATGGCCAATGAGCACACAAAAAGATATTCAAAAATCACTCATGACCAGGAAATGCAAAACAAGACTACAGTGAGACATCACTTCACATCTATCTGAATGGCTAAAATCAAAAACAAACAATAATTGTTGGTGAGGATGTGGAGAAGGACTTTTCATGCACTTTTGGTGGAAATGCAAACTGGTGCAGCAGCCACTGTGGAAAACAGTATGTAGGTTCCTCAAAAAATTAAAAATAAAATTACCACTCCTGAGTATTTACCCAAAGATGATGAAAACACTAATTCAAAAAGATATATGAACCCTTATGTTTATCACAGCATTATTTTACAATAGCCAAATTATGGAAGCAGTCTAAACCTCAATAAATGAATAGACAAAGAAGATATGATCTATATACACATCGAATATTACTTAGCCATAAAACAGAATGAAATCTTACCATTTGCAACAACATGGAGGTATCTAGACAGCATAATGCTAAGTGAAATAAGTCTGTCAGAAAAAGACAAGTACCATATGATTTCACTCATTTCTGGAATTTAAAAAACAAAACAAACAAAGAAAAAAAAAGGCAAACCAAAAAACAGACTTTTAATTATTGAGAACAAATTACCAGAGGAGTGGTAGGTGGGGGATGGGTGATAGGTGAAGCGGATTGAGAGTACAATTACCACGATGAACACTGAGTAATGTGTAGAATTGTTGAATCACATATTGTATACCTAAAACTGATATACACTATATTTTAACTATGCTGGAATTAAGGTTTTTTTAAAAAAGACATATTTAAGCCCTAGCATATGAAGCCTTTACATTACATGTAAAGTATCTAAATAAAGAAATGACACAGAGTATTAGTGAAGTGGATTAAAAAACATCACTTAAATATATACAGGCTACAAGGACCTCACTTAAAATATAATGCTATAAGCAAGTTGAAATAAAAATAATGGAAAAATATCTATTATGTAAATATTAACGAAAAGAAAACAAAAATATAATATTATACTAATACTGGATAAAGCAGACTTGAGAGTACAGAAAATTAACAGAGGCAGGGAATGTGTTATACGGTAAAAATAAATAAAAAGAAGAAAGAAAAGAAAAAAATAAGAGGGAAATCCACCAATAAGACATAGCAATTTTAAATTTGTATGCACCAAAAACTAAAGCTGTGAAATGTATGAAGCAAAATTGATAGAAATGACAGGAGAAATAGAGAAATGTACAATTATAGTTGATGACTTCAATACTCTCCTCTTAACACTTGTAGAATGAGGGTGCCTGGGTGGCTCAGTCATTAAGCATCTGCCTTCAGATCAGGTCATGATCATAGGATGCTGAGATAAATCAGGTCATGATCCCAAGGTGCTGAGATCAAGCTCTGGATCAGGCTCCCTGCTCAGCGGGAAGCCTGCTTCTACCTTTCCCACTCCCCCTCCTTGTGTTTCTTCTCTCACTGTGTCTCTCTGTCAAATAAAGAACTCAATAACATCATCAACTAGCATAATATAATAAACATTTCTACACTGATCTAACAACAGCAGAATGGACAGTTTTTCTAAGTGACCATGGAATGTATACTAACATAAGTTATGTCCTGAGCCACAAGACAACAATTTATAAAACAGTGAAACTCTTAAAGAATGTGTTCTCTGAGCACAATGGAATCAAATTAGAAATCAGTAACAAGAAGTTAACAAGAATATTTCCAAACTTGGAAGTTATATAACACATTTCTAAATATTCCTGGAGTCAAAGAGCTGGCTAAAACAGAGTGGAGAGGCAAATTTATAGTACTAAATGAATACATAAGAGTATAAATCTCAATTCAACAATCTAAGTGCCTACTTCAAGTACCTAAAAAAGATGAACAAAATAAACCCAAATTAGCAGAATAAAGTAAATATAAGAAAGAAAATCAATGAAATTGAAAACAGAAACATTGTAGAGAGACAAAATGAAACAAAGAACCTATTCTTTGGATAAACCAAAAGAACTGACAACTCTTTCACAAAGCTAACAAAGGAAAAAAGAAGACACAAATTACCAATATCAGGAGTAAAACAGGAATTTTTACTTATAGTCCCTATAGACTATAGTCCCTACACACATCAAAATGATAAGGTAATATTATAATTCTACACACAAACTTTTGACAACTGAGATTAAATGGAAAGGTCCTTAAAAATACAAACTACCATAACTCATCCAAAATTTAACTTGTAATAAAAACTTCCCCCAAAGGAGTCTTAGGCCTACATAGTTGCATTGAAGATTACTACTAAACATTAGAAGAATTAACACTAATTCCACACAATCTCTTCCAGAAAATAAAAGAACAGGGAATAGTTTTCAAGTCATTTTATGAAGCTAGTATTTACTTGATACCACAACTTTTATGACTAACTTTTATCCAGGAATGCAAGACTGAATCAAAACTCAAAAATTAACCAACATACATTGTCATAGTAACAGGATAAAGAAGAAAAATCAAATTTTCAGCAGGTTGGAAATAGAAACTTCCTCAGTTTGATAAAGAACATGTTTAAATTCCTACAGTTGATTTTATGCTTCTTGGTGAAAGAGTATTTTCCCCTAAGATTGAAAAGAAGGCAAAGATGTCCATTCTTACCACTTTTCATTAGACACAATGCTAGAAGTTCTCACTAGTGCAATAAGGCAAGAAAGGAAAAATAAAAGGTGTATGGATCAGCAAGAAATAAACTGTACATATTTGCAGGCAACATGATTGTTGTCCGAGTCAGTTAGTTTGCTATAACAAAGCACCATAGACTTGGTGGCTTACAAACAACAGAAGTTTATTTCTCACAACTCTGGAAGCTTGAAGTCTTAGATCAGGGTGCCAATATGGTTGGGTTCTGGTGAGTGCCCTCTTCTGGGTTGCAGACTGCCTATATCTCCTTGCATTCTCTCATAGCAGAAACAAAGTAAGCTAGCTTTTTGGTTTCTTCTTTTAAGGCTGCCAATCTCATTTATGAAGGCTCCACTCTCATGACCTAATTACCTCCCAAAAGTCCCACCTCCAAATACATTGGGGATTAGATTTCAACATATGCATTTTGAGGGTACGCCAACATTCAGTCCAAAACAATTGTCTAATTAATGGACATAAAAACTCCTGAAACTAATAAATGAGTTCAATAAAGTCATAGAATATAAGACCACTGTGCAAAAATTAATCATATTTCAATATTCTAGCTACAATCACATGGAAACAAAAATTTAAAACAAATACTATTATAATGGCTCAAAAATGTAATACTTAGGCCTAAATCAAACAAAATAAGTACAAAATTTGTATGGTGAAAACTACAAAATGTTGATTAAAGAAATAAAAAATAATAATAAATGGAAGACACATTATAGCAAAGATAAAAACTTTCCATAAATAAATATAAAGATTTAACACAAACCCTATCAGAATCTCAGAATAATTTTTTTTAGGATATGGACAAAAATTATGTGGAAATTTATGTGGAAACACAAAGAAACTAAAATAGCTGCCACAATTTTGAAAAATAATAAAGTAGGAGAAATCAGTTTACCTGATTATGATACTTTTTGTATAGCTATAGTAATCAAAACTGAGTGGTGTTAGGTAGGGAATAGAAACATAAATCAATGTAGAATAGATATTCACAAACTAACCCACACAAATATTCCTGATTTTTTAAAAACAGGTGAAAAAGCAATTCAGTGGAGGAGTCTTTTCAGCAAATGATGCTGGAGGAATTGGATATCCATTGGCAAAAAATGAACTTAAATCTCACATCTAGTATACAAATTAATACAAAATAGATCACAGATTTAGGTATAAAATGTAAAAACCATTTTTTTAGAAAATTATGTGGAAGTCTTCAAGATCCTAGACTAGGAAGAGGTAGCCTTGACATCAAAAGCAAAATTCATAAAAGAAAAATTTGATAAACTGAACTTCATCAAAATTAAGAAACTTTGCTCTATAATAACATTATTAAGTGGATGAAAAGATAAGCTAGATAGAGAGAAAACATTTTAAAGGCTCATATCTGACAGACAACTAGAATTTAGAATATAAAAAGCATTCTTAAAACTCAACGATAAGAAAAGAAAAAAAAATTGGGTCATCTTCGTGCCTCAGTTGGTTAAGTGTCTGCCTTCAGCTCAGGTCATGATCCCAGAGTCCTGGGATGGAGCCCTACACTGATTTCCTGCTCCACAGGGGAGTCTGCTTCTTTCTCTCCCTCTGCCTCTGCCCCTGCTCATGCTTTCCCTCTCTCTCTCTCTCTCAAAGAAATAAATAAAATTTTTAAAAAATCAATTAGAAAATGAGGAAAAAAGACACAAAGATCATTTCACTGATGAGGATATATAGATAGTAAATAGGTACATGAAAATATTTTCAACTTTTTTAGCCACTCAGAAAATATAAATTAAAGCCACAAGGAGGGATATCATTACATATTTAAAAAATGACTAAAGATAAGAATACTAAATGTTGGCAAGGATGTGGTGCAACTGGAATGCTCATACAGTGTAGATGGGAATATAAAATGGACAGCCACTCTGGAAAACAATTTAGCGATTTCTTTAAAAACCAAATATGTGGGGTGCCTGGTTGACTCAGTCAGTAAAGCATGCAACTCTTGATCTTGGGGTCATGAGTTCAAGCCCCACACTGGGCATAGAGCCTACTTTTTTTTTTTTTTAAAGATTTTATATATTTATTTGATAGACAGAGAAAGTGAGAGAGAGCATGAGAGGAGAGAAGGTTAGAGGAAGAAGCAGACTCCCCGTGGAGCTGGGAGCCCGATGTGGGACTCGATCCAGGAACTCAAGGATCACGGACCTGAGCCGAAGGCAGCTGCTCAACCAACTGAGCCACCCAGGCGCCCCTAGAGCCTACTTTAAAAGAAACAAAACAATGACTAAATATGTGACTACCACACAATCCATCACTTGAACTCTTGAGCATTTATCCCAGATAAATGAAAACAGGTTCACACATAGACTTTTACATGAAAGTTTATAGCAACTTTATTCATAATAATAGCCTGACACTGGCAAAAATTCAGATTTCCACCAATGGAACAGTGGTACATCCATACAATGGAATACTACTCATCAGTAAAAAGGAACAAACTATAGATAATGCAACTCTTGAATTTTCATAGAATTATACTGAGGGGGAGAAAATTCAATCCAAAACCTTCTGTACTATATGACTCAATTTATATAATATCTAAGAATTAAGGAAATAGAGAACAAAACAGTAATGTGTTTACTAAGGATAAAGGAGGTTGTGGTTCAGGTAAGGAAGTGGTGTGGCTATAAAATGGCAACATGAGGAATCTTCATGGCAATGGAAATATTCTGTATCTTGACTACATCAATGTCAGTATCCTGGTTGTGATATTGCACTATAGATTTGCAAGACACTATCCCTGGAGGAAACTGGCTACAGGATACATAGAATCTTTATTATTTCCTACAGCTGTATAGGAATATACAAAGATTTTAAAATCGAAAATTTAATTAAAATTAAATCATCATAGAGGGTAACATGATTACAAAGAACCATAACCTCTTTCTTGTCATTTGGTATTGTATCAAACATTTTCCGAGTTATTAAAATTTCTTAGAAAACTCTTATCTTTTAAAAAACTATCTTAGTGATTTCTAAAATTTTCCTTGATGAATAAATTATACATGTCATTTATTATTCTAAATTGATTGTATATACTTAATTTAGTACTATTTTTCCTGAAAAAAATAGAATTAATTTAGAATTCACCTGAAACTATGAATACAAAAGTCTGTCAAACAAAAATTTCAAAATATTTAAAAACAAAGCAACAATTTGCTGGAACTCCATCACAAAACAATTAAAAGCTATAATGTTATCACATATACCTATCATATTAATGGATTTTAAAAGAATTATCAAGAAAAAACTCATGAGGGCGCTTGGGTGGCTCAGTTGATTGAGCAACTGCCTTCAGCTCGGGTCATGATCCCGGAGTCCTGGGATCGAGTCCCACATCAGGCTCCCAGCTCCATGGGGAGTCCGCTTCTCACTCTGACCTTCTCCCCTCTCATGCTCTTTCTCACTCTCTCTCTTTCCTAATAAATAAATAAATAAAATCTTTTAAAAAAAAGAAAAGAAAAAACTCATGATATCCCTTCACTACATATTACAACTCATTATTTATGAAAATAATTAAAATTTCATAATTTTATCACATATACATATCAGTGGATCACAAAGAATATCCATGAAGAGGATATATCTTATCTCATATTGAATATATGGGAAAGAAGGCATTATAAGGAAAATATTACTTACTAAATTTCTTTTTAAATAAGTAATTATATTCTTAGCAAAATAAATTCACAAATTATAACAAAATTAATGTTAGTAACTTTGCATAATTATATAAAACTAATAAAAAGTAAACCTACCCAAAATAACCCGTGAATACTTTGTTAGCCATCATAACCAATGTCCTGACCGTGAAACTAAAATTTTATTATAATCTATTTATCCTTGTGACTAAATGTAGGATTTTCAAAGAAATTGATGTTCTTTTACAAGAGTTTTCTAAACTCTATATTTTCCAAAATGCAATTATACTTCCAGGAAAGGCATCCACTGAGTAATATTTTATCCTAAACATTTGGAATTAGAAAATGATAAAAACAAGAATGACACCCTCTTCTTGATTTCTACAGATACTGTATTTTGACTTGTGGATTCACATTAGATATGAAAATGAAAGAAACTCACAAGAAGCAGTGGGCTTCCTAAAATGAAAAATGAAGTGATCTTTCAATTATACTTTATTATATCTTGGCAATGATACTGTACTACTCTTACCACTTCCTCTTTAATATGCAGTTAAAAAATTCAGTATTTCTAGAAGAAAGCATTAAAATTTACTTCATAAACAAGCCTCTATAAGAACCTTTCCAGAATGACTTTAAAAGAGGCATCTAATGTTGTACATAAGATGCACTTTAAGAGTTTAGCCAATGTCATTATTTTTACTTTATAGCTTTTGCTGTTTCTTTAAATATTTATGTGTTCCTTACAAGTACAGCCAGCTTTAATGGAAACAAATATGTTTCTCTTCAAAGCAAGATAACTGGTTAGGACTGATAATGGTTCTGAATTTGTGGTTTTCTGGAAAAAAATAGATACTATTCTAATATCAGCCCTCTTTCACCTCCAAAAATTTTGAATTGAAATAGAAAGTATGTAAGTCTCTTAAGGAGAAATACCTGTATGAAGTACAAACACAGGTCTTAAATACCAGTCAAGAAACCAGTAACTGATTGACTCTGGAGAGAAATGGGAGACAGGGAAGGGATGGGATAAAGACATAATTTTCAGGGTATACACCTTGCACTTTATGATTTATTTAACAATGTGCATGTGTTATCTATTTAAAAGAATGAATACATAAATACATTGAAAATGCACAGGAATAAATAAAACTAACGTCTGTGATAAAATCTTATTCTTCATACCTATTTCTTTTTCTCAAAAAAATTCTGCATTTTAGGAACGTTCCATTTAGGCATATTTGAAGAAAAAAATGTTATAACTTTCAGTGATTTATGACCATGCATGCCATTGGGTCTGGTATGTTCAGGAATCTGCAAGTAGTTATGTGGTTGCCAATTTGCTTCCTTGGTTGTTAGGATCTGTAGGGCATGTGCCATGAGTAAGTCATAAAACATCACCATGACTTATTTGCTTTTCTGAAAAATGGAGCCCATTATTCTTGTTGCTTTCTTGCTTATGGAGGGTATTATAAATAATTTATCAAATACCTTTAGTATGTTCATTGTTTTTACCTGGAAAGAAGGCAAGAATGTGACAATTATTATAGTAAACCATAAAGGTAAAAAAATATACAACCTAAAATGTGTCATAGCTATTAATAAATTTAAATTGGTTATGTTTCTCAGAATAAAGATGATATCTTCACTGCTGATTTTGAGTATTATGAGATCAAAGGAAACCTAATGATGATAGTTATAGACACTTCTGAGCATAACAATCATGAGTGAAACCAGCATAACCAGAGGAATGGCAGCAGCAAGTAGTTTAAATCCCAAACTAGGTCAGGCTGCTAATGTTTCAGCAGCATAACATTTTCCCAAAACCTCAGTGTCATGAGTTCCTCTTTAGCTTCTTTTTCACATTTCTGTTTGTAATTACTCAAGGGACTATGAAAGCACTGTGTGTCAAATGCAGAAATTATAGTCTACCTGCCATGTGATATCCACAGGGAGCTGCAATCAGCTCTTGCAAGCCCAGATACCATCTCTCTGACCAAGATATTCTTAAAAGACCACAGTTCCAAATGTAAATTCTGTTATCTATATGTGCAGCCAAAATGAAAAGTCTGCTGAAAACGCATCTTGCTTTCCAAACTTTAAAATAGTGTTTTGTGGAGGTCTTGAACAATTTTATTATGATAATTGTCAACATAGAAACTATAGCTGTACCCTAATATGATCACCCAGTGTTAACTGTCACAGAAGTCTTAGAGTTGGTTGCCACCAAAGTAAATTTTGGTGAAAAAATATTGAAATAGAATCACTTCATTTCTTAGTTAGAAATGAGGGCTTGCAAGGAATGTATCCTGGATTGGGTAGTAAATTCCAAGAGTCATAAACTCCTCTTAGCTTACATTTCACAGCAATATTAACATAGCATAAAATATTCTGTATGTGGATAACTTCCGCAGATATTACTATATTTAGCATTGAAGACTCAGACCAAAAAAAAGTCATTATTCTTGCCTTCAAAGAGTTCATAGTGTTTTCATCCAGAAGGAAAATAATATTGTAATATAATAAAAGGTATGGTGAAGTGAGCACACACAAAAAAATACCCAATCAGAACTAGAGAGAAGTCAGAAGGAGAGGAAAGGCTATCTAGAAGTGAGGATTGAGAAACACATAGACAATAGTCTATAGAAGAAAAAATGAAAGAGATGCAATCTAGAAAAACAGTCTAGCCTTTTTTTTTACAACATCTGTTGCAAAGGCAAGGATGAGATCTGAAGCATGACTTGTTTAAGAAACTGTAAGATGGGTAGGTGGCAATGGGAGGTGAATGAGATATCACTGATTACTGCCAGGATCAGCCTGTTTACAGTAAGACATATTTGATAGGCTATAGCCAGACTGCTACAGGCCTGATAAAGCCATTGGAAATGGTATAGAGAAATACCTTTGAGTGCTAAAAAAACTCCTACACTAATCTAAGGATACAAAAAGCAAGAGGCCTGCAATAAAAAGAAGTAATCCTTCTTCCTTTCTACTTGGTAGCTTTTCACTTTTGTGGGGTATACTAACCCAAAAACTCTAAGGTACATCCATTTACCATACTCTGTTCATAAATATATCCTTTGTAGTGCTCATGTGCTGGCTTCATGGGTGGAGAGTTGGGAAAAGGTTATTGCTGGCCTATGTTGCTGTTTTGTTTTGCTTTGTTTGAGGTTGACAATGACTAGATGATTAGATCATTTTTATAGGTACCTATGGAAATATACAATTGTGCACTTTTTAAAAAAGATTTTATTTACTTATTTGACAAGAGAAAGAGGGAACACAAGCAGGGGGAGTGGGAGAGGGACATGCAGGCTTCCTCTGAGCAGGGAACTCAATGATGTGGGACTCAATCCTAGGACCCTGGGATCATGACTTGAGTCCAAGGCAGATGCTTAACAACTGAACTACCCAGACACCCCACAATTATACACTTTTAATAAATACAGACAAACATATAAATCAGGACAGGTTAACAGAAGATATAAGATGATAACATATATAAATAATATTTGGTACCATGCAAGTATATAAAATCAACCCAGGAACATCAGAGTGAAATGGAGGTTGAAGATGACACTGTGAGAAACTGTAGTGGTTACGAAATGGGTGGGGATACAGACGCCCTTATCCCTGATAAAAGTTAGAAATAGAAGAATATAAAAAAAAAAAAGAGAATAATGTTCTAGAAACCAAGAGAAAGGAAAGTTTAATGGCTAGTTGTAATTTTTTATAAGATGAATAAACTGCATCAGAAGGTTATTAAGGAAGTAGGTTCTCCTGTTTCAATTATCAAAACAGCAACAACTTCTGACTTTTGCCAGTTGCAGCTCCACCACCTGCTAGAATACATCTTCCTACTTTGGGCTGAAATAGATAAATAACAACTGTTATCCAAATAGCCAATCACACATAGTCAGCTTAAAATCTGCTAGCACTAAACATAATTCTTACAATACAAACATGTAAATTCGTGCAATTTTTGTCTTTATAAGCCTACACTCCCTGCTTGTAACTTAGAGCACACTTTAATCTGACTATCTCCTGGTATGTAGTCCTTAAAACCCCAATAAACAATTTCAGTTGTTTTACTAAAGAAGAAGAAGAAGAGGAGGAGGAATGGAAGAGGAAGAGGAAGAGGAAGAGGAGGAGGAGGAGGAAGAAGGAGAAGAAGAAGAAGAAGGTGGTGCCTGGGTGGCTCAGTTGGTTGAGCAGCTGCCTTCAGCTCAGGTCATGATCCTTGATCGAGGTTCCAGGATCGAGTCCCACATCAGGCTCCCAGCTCCATGGGGAGTCTGCTTCTTCCTCTAACCTTCTCTCCTCTCATGCTCTCTCTCACTTTCTCTGTCTCTCAAATAAATAAATAAAATCTTTAAAAAAAAAAAGAAGGAGGAGGAGGAGGAGGAACTGCTCCAGTAAATCTGTCATGTGTATTAAATTTTCCATTACACACATGAATCAAGTAAAGTAAGAAATAAGAACTTTAGTGATAATGATGAGGGCAATTTCATTTCATTGTACTGGTCAAAATGAACATGGCAAGACAGAGTAGTATGCAGAAATGTACAGATGATGAACATATAAGATCTTTCTAATAAGTTTCAATTGATCCCTCCAATTCTACATTTTAAAATAAACATGTAAAGCACAGCTTTGTGTTTCAATGTTTTCAGATTAGTCATTTTTATTCTAGTAAATTTCTGTGTTATATGTGCATGAATACATACATGTATAAAGATACATACATGTATTTGCTAAATTATGCATACATTTTTTCCAAAATAATTTACTACAGGGTCACTATTCATGGAGAATTTCCAGAGTAAAAACTTAAAAGGTACCTAAAGTTTCATACCTTCTGTGTGGCTCAGTCAGTTTAGTGACTCTCGGGTTCCGCTCACGTCATGATCTCAGGGTTCTGAGATTGAGACCAGAGAGGGGAGAGGCTCAGCACTCAGACTGGAGTCTGCTTGAGATTCTCTCCCTTTCCTTCCTCCTCTCCTCCCCTTTCCCCTTTTTCTCTCTTTCTCTCTCTTTCTCAAATAAATAAATAAATAAAATTTTTAAAAGGTATCTAAGGGTCATGAATATAAAACTAAATATTTTAGGGAATATGTTTTTTGGAGAAAACTTTAAGGACTTAATGAACTTGTCCACATACAAACTATTATTTGTAAGTCATGCCCACAAAGAATTAAGCATTAACAAATTTTCAGAAAGATAAATTGAGAATACAATCCCATTTATAATTATGTGAAGAAGAATAAAATATCTAGGAACAAGTTAATCAAGGAGGTGAAAGATCTGTACTCTGATATTATAAGACATTGATGAAAGAAATTGAACACAACACAAATGAATGTAGAGATATTCTGTGCTCATAGATTAGAAGGATTAATATTCTTAAAATGTCCAGACCATCCAAAGCAATCTACTCAATGTAATCCCTATTCAAAATTCCAATGGCATTTTTCACATAAATAGAACAATACTAAAAATTTTTATGAAATCACACACACACACACACACACACACACACACCAAAGAGCCAAAGTAATCTTGAGAAAGAACAAAGAAATATCACACATCCTGATTTCAAACTATATTACAAAGCTACAGTAATACAAAACAATATAGTATTGGCATAAAAACAGACATGGAGGACTTTGGGAGAAGGAAAGGAAGGGTGAATTGGGGGAAATAGGAGGAGGAGATGAAACATGAGAGACTGTGGGCTCTGAGAAACAAACTGAGGGTTTTGGAAGGGAGGGGGGTGAGGGCTTGGGTAGCCTGGTGGTGAGTATTGAGGAAAGTACATATTGGATGGAGCACTGGGTGTGGTGCATGATCAATGAATCTTGGAACACTGAAAAAATTAAATTAAATTAAAAATAAAATAAAATAAAAAACACAGAAATGCAGATCAGTGACACAGAATAGAAAGCCCAGAAATAAACCCACGTTTATATGCTCAATTAATTTATGGTGAAGGAGTCAAAAATATATAATAGAGAAAGGACAGTCTCTTGAATAACTAGTGTTGGGAAAACTGGACAGCCATATGCAAAAGAATAAAAGTACCACTTTCTTACACCATACACAAAATTAAGTCAAAATGGATTAAAGACTCAAATGTAAGACCTGAAACCATAAAACATCTAGAAGGAAACGAGGATAATAAGCTCCACAACATCAGTCTCAATGTTGATTTTTTGGGATCTGACTCCAAAAGCAAAAAATAAGCACGTGGAATTACATCAAACTAAAATGCTTCTTCAAAACAAAGGAAGCCATCAATAAAATGAAAATGTAACCTACAGAGTGGGAGAAAGTATTTGCAGATAATTTATCTAAAAAGGGGTTAATATCCAAAGTATATGAAGAACTCACATAATTCAACAGCAAACAAATAATCTGACTAAAAATGGGTAGAAGATCTGAATAAACACTTTCCCAAAGAAGACATACAGATAGCCAACAGTTAGTTGAAAAAATGTTCAGTGTCATTAATCATCAGGGACCTGCAAATCAAAACCACAGTGAAACACAACATCATGCCCTTTAGAATGGCTATTATCAAAAACACAAGCAATCAGTAAAAATGTGGAGAAAAGGGATCCCTGGTGCACTGAGAGTGGGAATGTAAATTGGTACACCCACTATGGAAAACACCACGGTTTCCTCAAAAAACTAAAAATACAACTATCTTATGATCCAGCAATCCCACTTCTAGGTATTTATCCAAAGAAAATGAAAATGCTAACTTAAGAAGATATATGCACTCTCATATTTATTCCCACATTATTTACAATGGCCAAGGTATGGAAACAACCTAAGCATCTGTGAAAGATGAAAGCATAAATAAAATGGATAAAGAATGGATACATACACACACACACACACACACACACACACACACACACACGAAACAAAATATTCAGCCAACACAACAAATGAAATCTTGTCATTTGGCAACATGGATGGACTTTGAGGATATTGTGCCAATGAAATGAGTCAAAGATACTGTATAATCCCATTTATATGAAGAATCTAAAAACAAAAACAAAACGAGCTCACAAAGGACAGATGTTGGTTGCCAGAGTGTGGGAGTAGGAAGTAGGCAAAATGGGTGGAGGTGGTCAAAAGGTACAAATTTCCAATTATAAAATAAATTAGTCATGGGGATGTAGTATACAGCATAGTGACTATAGTTAACACTGTATTGCATATTTGAAAGTTCTAAGAGAGTAGATCTTAAAAGGCCTCATCACAAGAAAAAAATTGTATAACTATGTATAGTGACTGATATTAGCTAGACTTACTATGGGGATCATTTTGCAATATAAGCAAATATTAAATCATTATGTTATATACATAATTTTATGTCAATTATATTTTAATTTAAAAAAGGGAGGCATTGACAAAATCTAAATGTAACAACAAAAGAGAGGAGTTTTACTATCCTAGAAGTAGAAGAGGGGACATTGTTTTAAGGGGAGGGGAGGGAAAATTCAGTTTAGGATACTCTGGGTTTATCTCTAAAGTCAGCTGAGATGAAGCACTTGGGGAAGGTCAGGTCCAGAGACTCAGGTTTGGATGCTGTTGACACATAGATCAGTATTTCTCAAATCATAGTCTGTGAATCACCTGTATTAGAACCATATGGGGGTGATTGTTAAAAATGCTGACAACCTAGATGCTCTTTAAGGCCTACTTATTCAGAATCTCTGAGAGAGTGACCCTGAAATCTCTAATTTAATTGAGCATCCCATATAATTCTTAAGCCCACTAAAGTTTGATAAATTCTTTCTTGTGTATGGCAATAGATGGATCACCCAAGGTGAGAATATAGAATTAGTTTCTTTTTTTTTACTTCTGTCTAGTAGCAAAATCTTTATGTCCAGCAGCAATATCTTTCCTAGAATTTATTGTATAATCAATAAATGATTGCTACTAGTATTTTTTAATTTTATGGGAAATAATGTATAGTATACAGCAAGAATCACAAACATGTTTATATTTCTTTGATTTAGTAATATCACTTTGGGAATTTATTTATTTACTTTATTTATTTATAAAGATTTTATTCATTTATTTGATAGAGAGACACAGTGAGAGAGGGAACACAAGCAGGGGGCAGTGGGAGAGGGAAAAGCAGGTTCCCCACTGAGCAGGAAGCCCAATGCGGGACTCCATTCCACAACCCTAGGATCATGATCTGAGCCAAAGGCAGATGCTTAAAGACTGAGCCACCCAGGTGCCTACTTCTGGGAATTTATGTTAAGCAATAATTCAATAGGAAAGAAAATATGATCTATGAAGATGTTAATGTAACATATCTATAATAGCAAATAATGGAAGAAGCAAATGCCAAGAAATAAGGCTATGATGAAGTAAGAAAGAGGATATTTATCTACTACATCACATATTTTGTTACAACTAGAAATAGTTATTATAATGAGTATGAAGCAACATGAAAAATTACATATTAGAATATGTTAGAAAAGAAATTTTATCTATGCTATGGTTACTACTATAAAAAATGATATGTTGTGTGTAAGTACTAAAGGAAATAAAAAAAAGCTCTTTTATTCAGTAAATTATATTATGAGTCATTTTATAATCATTTCAGTTAATTATGCCAGAATGTTATCTGTATTTCTGGTTTACAAATCTATCATGCCCCACTCAACCATTTCAAATTTCTATAAAAGTGGAATTTGGTTAAATGAGGTCTAATTTTACTGAAATAAAATAATTATGATCTCCTAGGTTGCAACACCTTAGAAATACTTATAGTTGAGGGACAGAGAAAGAGAAACCCACACAGATAATAGACACAGATGGCATAAGGAAAGCAAGAAGTTCCATGAAAGATAAAAGTATGTCTTTTAAAATAGGTAATAGAGGTGGAGGTAAGGGGATGGAAAGGGAAGAAGTGAAGACAATAAGTCAGAGAACGGATTCAAGAATTTTTGATGACAAAGGAATATAAGAGATTGGTATAATCTAAAGATAATATTAGTATCAAAATCTTTGCTTTATATTTTACATAAGTAGGGTATGTTGACCTGAATGTTCTATTGAGAAAGGATAGGATCCAGTAAAAAAAAAAGAGTAGCTTATGATTCAAGACAGCAGGCAACTGATAATGCAAGACCTTCTGAGAAGACAAGAACTGTATTGGAGAGCACTTTAATGTCTTAATCTTCAATGGAATAATTAACCCTTTTGGATTAGAATAATGAGGATAAAAATAAGACTACTGTTGAGGAGTTTGTGGCTAAAAGAGGTAGGAAGTTGAGTAGGGAGTGTGGTGTATGGGAAAGGAAGAGAAGAGTTTGGATTATAAAGAGAATGGTAAGGCTTCAGAATTTTTGTGGAGGCAATAGGATAGAAGCTTTTGAAGGACAAGAAAGAAACTGATAATACATTAAAGTCCCATTAGACCTGCAAAACAGTGACTGGGTACTGAGGCCAAGTTGCATGGTTTCATAAATTCTCCAGCACTGTTCAGTTATAATTGGTAAGGAAGATGGTTGTATAGATTAAGGATTAGGACTCTGCAAGAGCAGTTATAAAATGAAAAAGAGAGCAATGAAAATGAGGATTCAAAGGGTCTTCATGAAAGAACTCAGGTGATTAACTGAGAAAATATTGCATTGAATAAGAACCTTCGAGTGAGTACATGTATATGTAATTTATAATCATGAGGTGCCTAGGTACAGCAAAAAAGCATACAATCATCATCAAACAAAAAGGAGAATGATCTGCACTATGCCAAAATAATAAGTTAAGCATAAATATGGTGGATATTATGCTACTTTTTAAACTACAAATAAAAATATAACCTTTATGTTACTTTAAGAGAAAAATGTCTTCTCTATTTAGAGAGTAGATAAACATGAGAAGTTGTGGTGTAGATGTCGGCTGTCTACAGTAGCCTCTTCTATTAAAGGAAAAGCATTTTGAGAGATTTGGAGTACTGTTCATACTGTTTCCTAATTATTCCAAACCCAAAACAAACAAGGTAAGTCATTTGTCTCAACTGGTCCTGTGAAACATTCGAATGCTTTAGGCTCATTGGAATTAAGGAGCCATATGGAACTTGTAGTGTACTTATAACTAAGACAGATGGCAGCAAAATGGAGCCAGCCTTGAGGCTGTATAAACACCCTAGTGACCATGAGCAGCCAATTAAGAATTGAGACAAGTGGGAAATGTCATTTCATCTCCTGTAAAATTTATCTGGTGTAAGCATTTTTGTTGCCTTTCATAAACCTGCTTCATGGTCTATGGTTCTAAACTAGAGCTAAAGGAAATGTTTTCCTGATCCCTCTTATAGAAGCATCTAAATTCTGGTCCAGTTCTTAGGATGTTAAGGATCAGAGTGTCTACTTCTACCTGGGGAAGGCCTAGAAGAATAGATTAATTCCAGCAAGATGAAGATGTAGTATTCCTTTAGCTCCTAAAATAAGTATCCCCAGGACTCATTCATGAAACAGTTTCTGTGTATCTGCTTTTTACTGATCATGCTATAGCTCTGATGGTACCAAATGGAAGCCACAGTTCCTGTTTTCAAGGAGGCTATGAAGGAGCAAGACAAGTAAACCAGAATTATACCCAGTAGATTGGGTATTCATATCAAAATCCAGTTCTTTTTGAGAATAGAAAAGGGCTAACTTTCCACTCAGAGAGAGCAAGAGGTTTTCTGAAGGGAGATTCATTTGTGCAGTCTTGAAGTATGAAGGTAGATAGAAAAAAAAAAGATGATAGAGGAGCACATTCATTTGACATAGAAGATGTAGCAAGTCCAAAAGCAAATATAGCAGGAAACAGCATTGCTTAACAGGAACAAGTAGAATATGCTGTGTCTAGAACATGGGGCACATGGCATAATATGGGTGCAGGTGAATAAGTTTGCAGGAGTCAGGCCTGAGGCCCTTGAGTGGCAGTCTCAGATGTTTGATCTTTGAAGCTTCCAGGTGATGCTATACAAAAGCTTGTGGGGTATGAAAAGTGAGGCTAAAGTGAGGCCCATGTTGTACTCAAGAGATTACTGAAATCATGCATTTAGATGAAGCAACTCATTGGTAGAGTGTTCCTAAAAGATCAGAGGAACAAGGATAAAATTCTAGTGAAGAGTGACTATATACATACATATGTTTGTGTGTATGTATATATATATATAGTAGCAAACCGAAGCCAAATTTCCTGTTTTCAAAGAGGCTATGAAAGAGACAGGTAAACCAGAGTTATACAAGTGGATTGGTATGTACATATATATGTATAGGTATGTACACATACAAACACACTATATATATACATATTTACAAAAATATATGTATGAATTGTTGGATGAAATAGAGATTGTGAAGATGATCAAAAAGATTTGACCAGGGTAGATGATGAAAATCAAGACAGTAGTCCAAGAAACCAAAGGAAATAGAGATTAAAGAAGGAAGGTGATCAATAGCGTAAAATAAACAGAGTTTTCAAGTAATAGAATTATGGAAAAATGCACTTTGGAACCAACAGTGAGAGTACTTTCACTGAAGTAGTAGGAAGTAAAATCCAGATCACCATTGATTAATCAGAAATTAGAAATTAGAAAGTGAAGTCACCAAATACGGCCTCAAGAAACTTGACTCATATGACTTAATCCCACATAATGAAGACTGACTGACAGATACCCTTTCACTGCCCATTCCTATATCCCTGACTCAAATTTGCTTCCTAAGGAAGAAAAAGCTAAGAAACGGTGTGTCCAAAAAATTTTTGCAAATCAAGTGCTGTACTATAATGTTCTATAATTTACTTGTTCTATCATTTTTAGGGAATGTTGGTGTTCTATATTGGATTTTAGGAAAAACTGAAATTTGGGGTGCCTGGGTGGCTCAGTGGGTTAAAGCCTCTGCCTTCAGCTCAGGTCACGATCTCAGGGTCCTGGGATCGAGCCCCACATCGGGCTCTCTGCTCAGCAGGGAGCCTGCTTCTCTCTCTCTCTCTCTCTCTCTCTGCCTGCCTCTTTGCCTACTTGTGATCTCTCTCTCTCTCTGCCAAATAAATAAATAAATAAAATCTTTAAAAACAAAAAAACCAAAACTGAAATTTATTACTTAACAATTTGTCCATTGCCTAACCATTTCTATGACAGTGTTGTTTGTTTATTTGAACCACATCAAATACTTTTCCTTTCTAAAACGGATAGGTATGTAGAATGGAAACATTATAGATGCAATTCAATCTTTTCTTTTTTTTTTTTTAAAGATTTTTACTTATTCATTTGACAGAGAGAAACAGTGAGAGAAGGAACACAAACAGGGGGACCTGGAGAGGAAGAAGCAGGCTCCCCGCTGAGCAGGGAGCCTGATGCCGGGCTCGATTCCAGGACCCCGGAATCATGACCTGAGCGGAAGGCAGATGCCCAACGGCTGAGCCACTCAGGCGCCCCTGGATCTTTTCTTGAAGACTCAGTGACATCATTGTGAAAGCAATGAATGTATATAGTTGTAACACAGTAGTACTTCTATTGCCTGATGATAAGCGAGAAACCTTTGAACTAACACCTACACCACAGTTATTTTGTGTTCTTGTGACTGGCATTCTTGTGACTGGTGTTCATGTGGCCAGTACTCTAAAACTAATGACTATATTTTCTCATTTTTGTAAATAACATTTCTTTAGATATTCCTCCAACCTGAATCAAATTATTTGTTTTCTCTAGTCTGTGGATTTAAAGGCCATGCTACAAAGACTGTTAATATTTAGTATCAAACAAGAATACCAATAATCTATGATGGTGATTCCCCATGTATATTAATTAATAGATATATATTGTAGGCCATTAAAGACCTTTTTTACTTAACTTTAGGTTCTAAGCTAGGTTCTAGTGAGTTGAGAATGCCAAGTAAAGGTTAACATTAATATGGACCAGCAGGTAAAAAAAAAATGCTTGTAATACGCTATTGACTGAACCTATAAATTAGTTTTGCCTATTAGAGTTAGCATCTTGATTTATATTGGAATGAGTTCTTTGTTACATTAAAATATTATAAGAAAGGAAAACTACAAACTAATATTTCTCATGAACATAGGTGTAAAATCTTCAATAAAATATCAGCAAACCCAATACAGTATATACAAAGAATTACACACAACATAAATTTATATGTAGAAAATGTGAAAGAATTGATAAAAAACAAAAAACAAATCTCTTATTAATAATGATCAAGAATGATCATTATTACTAACATAGAAAATATAGCAAGGTTTCAAGATACAAGATAAATATATAAAGATCTATTGCTTTCCTATTAAAAGCAATGCAATATTGAAATTTGGAATTAAAAAACAATGACATTTACAACAGTGTCAACAAATAAAATGACTATAGGTATCTATCAAAATATACTGGATCTATATATAGAAAATTATAAAACTGATGAAAGAAGATCTGAATAAATGAAGAGATATTTTGTGTTCATAGACTGAAATACTTGATATTAAAGGTTAAAAATACTAATTCTAATTTAACTAAAGGTTAAAATACGTAATTCTTTGCAACTTGTACAAATTCAATATAATCCCAATGAAAATCTCATCATGCTATTTTGTAGATGGTAATAACCTATTCCAAATTTTATATGGAAAGGTAAAAGATCTCGAATATCGAATACAATACCAGAGAACAAAGTTGGAGGGCTCATGCTACCAATTTTAAGACTTACCATAAAGTTACAATAAACAAGACAGTGTAGTACTGATTGAAGGGTTGATTGATTAAAGAATAAATTCATAGATTAATAAAACAGGATTGAGTGCCCAGAAACAGACCTACACAAATATAGTAAACTGATATTTGACAAAGGAGCAAAAGGATAGTCTTTTCCACAAATTGCACTAGCAGATATCCACAGGCAACGAAGCAACAGTCAATCTAGACACAGATTTTACACATTTCACAAAAGTTAATTCAACCTGCATGGCAGATCTAAATGTAAATCCAAATTCCAAAACTAAAATTTTTTTTTTAAAGATTTTATTTATTTATTTATTTATTGGAGGGATAGAGAGAGAAAGAGAGAGAGAGAATGAGAGAGAGGAAGAGGTCAGATGGAGAAGCAGACTCCCCGCTGAGGAGGGAGCCCGATGTGGGACTCGATCCAGGGACTCCAGGATCATGACCTGAGCTGAAGGCAGTTGCTTAACAACTGAGTCACCCAGGCACCCCCCAAAACTAAAAATTTTAAAAGAAAGCATAGGAAAAAATCTAAGTAACTTTGTGTTTATGAGTTTTAGATATAACACCGAAAGCACTAAAAATAGATAAGTTGTACTTTATCAAGATTAAGTACTATAAAGTCCTACAAAATTGCCAGATTTATAAGTAAACAGCTCTTATTTGCTTAAGTCACTCAGATGGCTTTAAGACTAATGAGTGTTTATTTTATCATTAATTAATAATAGCTAACATACATATGATATTTTTATGGACACAATACTTTAACATATTTCTTGTCTCTGATGTGTAAAGCAGTTCTGTTAGTTGGGAAGAGCAGGACAAACCTTATTACCATCAGATGGAGAGAGAAAACACTCAAAATGGTTAAATGACTTGTTACACAAAATTTGTCAGTGGTGGCAGCAATAAATCTACAACTCAAACCTTTGACTCCTAACCTAGTGCGCCATCCAAAGGTATCAATATGCAGTTGACTTATTGAAAATGACCCTTCATATAACAAACTAAACTAAAATAATAGAACACTTACTAAAAATCTAACCATACTATAATTTCATAGACATACTTAGTGCATAAGTAGCTCTTACAAGTTTTGAGAGGGAAGCCAAAGGATTAAGTAAGTTCCATAATAATAAAAGCAGCCTTCCATCCATTGCTTTCTATCATTTCACAGCATAGCACCAAGTTTGAATACTGTTTCTTCCAGCTTATAGCAATCATATCTTGGGCAAATTATAGATCTTTTCTTGAGATATTATTTCTTATCAATAAAACACTTATAGCGAAAATAGCCACCTCATAGTATTGTGAGGATTTAATGCATTAAAGAAAAAAAAAAGACTTAGAATAGTGCCCCCATTAAGAATTCAACCATTGTTAACTATACTTAATTGCTATTGAAAATAATTTAGGAAATTTTGATTAAGGAGTGTAATCAGACACCACTCAGGTCCAATAAACAGTCTATGTATAAAGTAAACTGCAGCTATGAAGCTAAACACTGAACTTTTTAACTATCAGTTATTCTTTCTGTTGAATAATTTATTACCAATGGTTCTGGTCCTGAGAAAACACACATCTTTCCCTCTCTAAGAAAACTAATATCACTCAAGTAGCTACCGTAGAGTCACATACAGATAATTGAAAATCTTATAGAGAGAAAAATCTTTTCTTGGAGTTTCCAAATTCTAAGCAGTTCTGTGATTCAATTTAGTCAATTATTGCTTTTCTCTTTCTGCTATGAAAATACAAACACTGATTCTATAGCCCAATGAGTGAACTGAGCATGAACTCTTGATGAAGACTCTTTCATGGTAGTGATTAATGGGCTACAAAGATTTTGAAATAAAAACCTGAAACCACAAACTAGTCATACAGTTGGCTAAATATTTTGTTTGGGTGCTCACACCCAACCTACAGATAACCTTATGTTGACCCTGTATTCCAAACCAGGAAGGAAGGGTTGGGGTTTTCAAGAGGGAGATTTGTGGTTTGGGTTTGGTCTGTCTATAAAAAGGGTTGTGGTGCACGGTCCTAACGAAGTTCATCTTCCAAGTCTTTGACAGACTGAGCACAAAGTTCTCACAGAAGCAAGTTGTGACAGCTGGAATTTGGCATCCACAGCCTCAGAACAGGCTGCTGATCCCAGACTGATAGTTTTAAAACCCTAAAAGAAGCCTGTTACCATTCTTGAAATTTGTTTCAGCAGGCGCCAGGGAGGAATGTTAGTGCCCCTCATTGCTAGTCAAAAGTCTCATACTAGCATAATTCTTAAGAACTTCTGGGGTCTTGGCTCTTGCCTCTTTCAGAGATTATGTTTCCCAGTTGGTGGCAGGACATTGGCAAAACCACATGTTTAGTTTAAACATGTGTGGAATGAGTGGTAAGATCAGAAAAGGCCCTTAAGGCAAATGTCAAAAGGCCATCACCATATGAGATAACTGAGCAAAATGCACTAGAATAGTGGTTTTTCTGTATGTAGGAAGTAACTTTTAAGTTCTTTAAGGAAAATAAGTAAGATCTATTTTCTAATTTTAGATACAAATTGTCTCACTTGTATTTATTGTGAATTTCATGCAAAAGAAAGAATATCTACAGTCACTAACTGTTTATTATTTAGAATATAAAACAAATTGTACCTAATAAATGGAATTTGACTTATCTTTTCATCTTTTACTTTGTCTTATGCCTTAAAACTAAATTATTACTTCTATCTAAACAATAGACTAGTAAAGAATACAAAACTTAAACATTATTTTCGTCTTTGTAGCATCTTTTAGAAAACCACTCTCAGATGTGAAGTAGAATTTGATTAATTTGTGGTTGGTAAAAATTAAAGACTATGTGATATTTATGCAAAGATATGTAATTTTTCCTAAATATTTCAAATCTGTGTTCTGTCACTTACTAGTGTAATCTTTGGCAAGCCTCCAAAACTCTAGAAGCTTATGCTTCTTACAATAAAACAGATAATAATTATGTGATGGTTATGAGAATTTATTAACTAAATATGAGAATATACTTTGAAAATAATAAAATGATATAAATGTAGCTTTATATACTATAGTCTATGCTCATGTTTATTCAATTAAATCCTTAAAATTTACTGTTATTTATAAAATAGAATTGAAAATCATAATAGTGATAGGCTTAATAATTTATTTTTTTAATTTTATTTATTTATCAGAGAGAGAAACAGTTAGAGAGAGAGAGTATAAGCAGGAGAACCAGCAGGCAGAGTTGAAGAATCAGGCTTCTTGCTCAGCAGGAGGCCGGACTCAATCCCAAGACCCCAGAATGATGACCTGAGCCAAAGGCAGATGCTTAACCAACTCAGCCACCAAGGTGTCCCAGGCTTAAAAATTTAAATCAAAAGTTTTATTTTTATTTTAAATGACACAACTGAGTATGAAAAACCAAACAAGCATTAAGAGTTAAACCAGGTCAGATGGAATTAGGAGAACTGTATAACTACCTTCTAGAAGCTGAAAGGGACAGCCAAGAGGTACTTCTGGGACCACAGGACTCCAGTTTATCCCAAATGTTCTAGGAAGGAATATATTTTTTAAAGACGTCATTTTTTCAGTGACAGTACATGCTGTCAAGGAGGATGAATTCACAGAGAGTGTTCGCAGGATAGGAAGAAATAAACACCCATAGTGATATACCTGAAAAAAACCCACCACTGTACTCTGGAAAAAGGGAAAGAAGTGCTTAGAAAAATTAAGACTACCCAAACCTAAGAAGGAATACCTAGAAAATTAGTGAAACAACCTAGAATGAATGTTTTTTCTGTAAGCAACTTTCCAACAAGGAAGATAGAGTTATGAGTCATTCTGTCAATGGTACTGAGAAGTCTAGTTAGATGAAAATGGGAAAATGCATGGAAAAGTGGCCAGTAATGAAAATGTATGAGCAACTTGAATGGCATGATGAAAAAAGAGTATGGATCTTAGTTGACATACAAAGATGCAAAGAGCAATGAAGGAAGAAGAGGCAACAAGTGTCAACCACTTCATATTTGCTCTTTTAAGCCGGGTCACTGATGTTGAAAATGTCCCTAGATGCACAAGGCATAAAAGTACAGTCACAAAAGAGAAAGCAGGATTATTTCTGGAGTACATTCCTTCAGGAGCTGAGAGAGTAAAATGCAGTACATGGGGGACATTTGACTTGGGCTAGAGAAAGACAAAATAGAAGAAGACCAGGATAGCACAGATAGGAAATTTATAGATTTGTGAATAGGAAATAAATTGAGCATCTTTATCTCATACCTGAAATGCCCTGCTTTATGTATTTATTATATTTAGTATATTACCACAGCAATCAATGCAATAAAAATAGGATGAAAAATTCATTTATGCATTTTTAGAGTTAAATATTAGCCAATACATTATAGAAAAGATAAAAGAAAAAGATGCTGGCATCAGTGGGGAGTAAAGGAACACTTGTGCACTGTTGGTGGGATTATAAATTGGTACAGCCACTATGGAAAATCCTCCAAAAATTAAAACTAGAACTACCATATGATACAGCAATTCCACTTCTAGGAATACATCCAAAGGAAATGAAAACAATAAGTCAGAAAAAATATCAGCACCTCCATGTTCATAATAACATTATTTACAAGAGCCCAAATATGGAAGCAACTCTTAGTGTCCATCAATGGATGAATGGATAGAGGTACCTGGGTGGCTTGTAGGTTAAGTGTTGGCCTTCAGCTCCGGTTATGATCTCAGGGTCCTGGGATCCAGCCCCACATTGGGCTCCCTGCTCAGTGGGGAGACTGCTTCTCTCTGTCCCTCTCTGTGGCTCTCCCTGCTTGTGCTTTCTCTCTCAAATGAATAAATTAAATCTTTAAAAAAATTGATGGATAAAGAAGTTGTGAGATCTATCTATCATCTATCTATCTATAGATATATTCCATTATATATAATATACATAATTCCATTACTTATAATATATAATGGAATATATATACATATATATGATGGAATATTGAGTAAAGTATTAAAAAGTATTTTATAGCTGCCTGAAAAATATTAGCTTACTATTTTGTCTAAGTCTAATATTTAAGCATGGATCTGTCTGAGGACAGAGAATATGTCTGGTCCAGGGAATGAATCTCAAACACTTCTGGGGCATTCCAGACTATGAAATAGAATTTTATATGGCATAAAATTGGTCTCACAAATTTAAAAGCAGGTAAAAATGCAGGTCTACAGCATTTTTCCTAGTGTGCTAAATCTCATAAAACAATAACTACAAAATTGTTTTTATACTATTCATAGATATTCAGTAATACAAGAATGAAAAATGTTAATATGTTAAGTATATTTGGGTTGAGACATTTTTATTGAAAAATGTTCTGACTTTTGGGGGGATATTCTAAATATTGAAGATCTTGTGTGTGTGTGTGTGTGTATGTGTGTGGTATTCCATCACAAAAACCTTAAGGAAGTCCAGTAAACACCAAAATCTAGCAAGCACATATACAATATTAATTTTCAAAAACTTATGCTTTACTTTTTATATATATTTACTGGATATATTTATTTAGAATTACTTGCTAGGTTAATAATAAAACTTTAACTCATGAATTAGTTTAATACCACTTTGACTTTTATGTTGATTGAAAACACACAAAAACTGTAATTTAAACCATTAGGTGAATTTAAAAGTTATACTTATTATAACTTATAATTTATTATAACAGTGATATATATTACACATATACATATACACACCACAAAAATTTAAAAGTCTATAAAGATCTTTTATTTCTCCAAAAAGAAATTCTCTAGGGTACCTGGGTGTACCTCATTTTATGAGGCCAGCACTACTTTGATCCCAAAACCAGACAAAGACCCCATCAAAAAGGAGAATTACAGACCAATATCCCTGATGAATATATATGCAAAAATTCTCACCAAAATACTAGCTAATATGATCCAACAGTAAATTAAAAGGATTATTCATCACAACCAAGTGGGATTTATTCTTGGGCTACAAGGTTGGTTCAACATCTGCAAATCAATCAATGTGATACACCACATTAAAAAAGGAAAGGACAAGAACCACAAGATACTCTCAATAGATGCTGAAAAAGCATTTGACAAAATACAGCACGCTTTTTTTTTTTTTAGGACTTTATTTATTTGACAGAGAGAGAGATCACAAGTAGGCAGAGAGGCAGGCAGAGAGAGGAGGAAGCAGGCTCCCTGTTGAGCAGAGAGCCCAATGTGGGACCCGATCTCAGGACCCTGATATCATGACCTGAGCTAAAGGCTGTCACTTAACCTACTGAGCCACCCAGGCACCTCTATTTCATTTGAACTTGACAGAGGTTATTCAATAGTAACTAACTGGTGAATGGTCTGGCATGTCTGAAATAGTTTCAGACATAGTTTTAACCCACTGAACCACCCAGGCGCCCCCAGAATGCTTTCTTGATCAAAACTCTTCACAGTGTAGGGATGGAGGATCATAGGGGAAGAGAAGAAAAAATGAAATGGTATGTGTGTGGTATTCCATACTTCACTTAAAAAAAAAGCAAACCAGAGAGGGAGACAAATCATAGAAGTCTTAATTGTGGGAAATAACCTGAAGGTTGTTGGAGTGGAGGGGGGTGGGAGGGATGGGATGGGTGATGGATATTGGGAAGAGCATGTGTTCTGATGAGCATTGTGAATTGTGTAAGACTGATGAATCATAGACAAGTATCCCTGAAATAAATAATACCTTATATGTTAATAAAAATAAAATAAAAACAAATCTATTTTGCCTGAGTATTGCTACTCTAGATTTTTTTTTTTCATTTCCATTTTCACGGAATAACCTTTTTCCATCCTCTCAATTGCAGTCTATGTGTCTTCAGATCTGAAGGTAGTCTCTTTTAGGTAGCATACCATAGGTCTTGTTGCTTTTGTTTTGTTTTGTTTTTTGATCCATACAGACACCCTATGTTTTTGATTAGGACATTTAGTCCATTTACATTTAGAGTAATTATTGATATGTGTGTAACTATTGCCATGTTAATTTTCTGGTTGTTTTTAGAGTATATCTCTGTTCCTTTCTTCTTTTCTTGATCTATTCCCTTGTGGTTCAGTGGTTTACTTTAGTATTGTGTTTAGTATTTAGTATTGAATTCCTTTTTCTTTATTTGGTTTGTGTCTATTGTAGTCTTTTGGTTTGTGGTTACCATGAAGCTCATACATATTGACCTATATATATGGCAATTTATTTTAAGCTGATAGTCACTTCAGTTCCAGTATGCTCTAAAAGCACTACATTTTTATCCTTCCTCTTCATGTTTTATGTTTTTGATGTCACATTTTATATACTTTTATTTTGTGTATCCCTTAACTACTTATTGTAGTTACAGTTGATTTTACTAATTTGTATCTTTTAACCTTCATATTAGCTTTTAAATTGTCTGATTCAATGTCTTTATTATATATTTGCCTTTACCATTGGGACTTTTACTTTCATATATTTTTTAAATTTCTAGTTATGGCCTTTTGTTTTCTGCTTAAGAAAGACCATTTAACATTTCTCATAAGGCTGATTCTCTATGACAAGAGAATTTCTGCTAGCCTTCCCCCTGAAAGCTCCCTCATCCCACAGTAACTCAGTAATTCCTATCCCTCCTTCTTATCTTTTCTTGTTTTTCTTCTCTCTTCCACCTTCACAGAAATAAAGAAATCTCTCCATTTTTCTCCTTCCAAGCAGTACACCCTTAATTCTTTTGAACATCCAAGTTCTCTTGATCCCTCACTATGTCATGTGGCTTACCAAGGTGTATTTCTATAAAAAAGATAGCTCCTACCTTAAGGAGAAGTTCTGGCCAGTCTCTTTGGTGATTGCATTTCTATCTCATTACCAAAGGTCAGAAACAGATCAGTTACAAGGATGTAATGATAATGAATTCAAATGTTGGACAAAAGCAAACAATTTCTTTTTATGTGATGATAGACGGGACAGGTCATGAATGGAATTAGATTCTAATCTGAGAGAACAGATTAGAGAACATTTATAATTTATCCATTAATGTATCATTAGCGTTTAGCTTAGTGCCTCGCACACAGTACTCACTAAATGTTTTTGAATTCTGAATAAATATAAATGAGCTCACAAGTTTGGTGATACAAACATTTGATCTAATTAAATCATTGGAATAAATGGTCAGTTCAGGGAAAACAGTTAATCCACTTAAGAAAAAGAAATGGCCCATTTATTAAACACGGTCAGTTGTTAGCAGTCCTGAGACTTAGCAATGCAATTTCACAATTGTCTGAACAGTAGGAAAAAAAACTACTGAATAATCTTTTTCATTTCACTTAAAAAAAAAAGTTAACTAAATATTTACAATGCTAATTCTTACTTCACAAAATTGTATAGGCAGAAATAAAGCCACAGATAAGCATTTTTGCCTATGTGTACTCCAACAGAGATATACCATTAACCTGGGCTCAGAATTAATACTATGAGGTTAAATAAGTGTACATATTACTTGGAAATTTATAATTGAATTATAGAAATAAAGCAAACAGGCACATGACAAAAAGCTTTAATATTGTTAACACAATGTATTCAGAATTATGTAGAATGTAGGCAAAGGCCTAATGTGTTTCAACAAGCAATTTGTAAATCCAGAATGATGTCAACATTAGCAAAGATGTAGGAGTGATTTCTTCCCATTCCAGGATGAAAAGAATACCTTCACTGATAACAGTAGTAAATTAAGTCATTGATATAGGGGCACCTGGGTGGCTCAGTGGGTTAAAACTTCTGCCTTCGGCTCAGGTCATGATCTCAGGGTCCTGGGATCAAGCCCCACATCGGGCTCTCTGCTCACAGCGGAGCCAGCTTCCCCCTCTCTCTCTGCCTGCCTCTCTGCCTAATTGTGATCCCTCTCTCTGTCAAACAAATAAATAAAATCTTAAAACAAACAAACAAACAAACAAATAAATAAATAAATAAATCATCGATATATGTGAAATAACATTAAATAAACAGAACAAGAGTTTTAACTGCACAGTCAGTTACATAAAAACAATACTTTAACAGGAATGGTTTCAGAGGATTTTGTCACTTAAAAAAATACTTTCATCATTTAAATTTACACATATGTTAGAAATATTTTACTTTTGGGTCCTGGAACCAATGTTTTGGTATTTTATTCTATTTCAGTTATTCTTCCCATGGATGGTTTTTACATTTTTTAAAATTCAGAGTCAAAGTAACAATTCCAATGACCTATAATGTTGTTAAGACAATTATATATTATTACATAATCAATTCTGGTTTCTAATATTCTACAGAACAAATTTAATGACAATTAGTAAAAGACAGTGATAGAAAATCTAGATACTGTTTCAGAACACTAAATCTACAAGTTAAATACTCATGAAAACACTTACAGCCTACTAACGGGTTCCCTCATAAAATGGTCCTTTCAAGTCTTTATTCATCTCTCCTTCTATTTTACAGACTTCAAAACTGGGAAGGCACATGACTTTCTTTTGTTTTTGCCTTTGTTTTTTCAGTAGCCCCAAATGTGTCTCTGACAACACAACAATTTCAACTAAAACATGAGCCTATTCTGTAATGTGAATAAACTCAGATTGTTAAGCAGCTCCAATTACAAAAATTCCCACTTTGCTATTCTTCTCAGGGATAGCAAGAGTTGCTAGCATTTCAACTTGAAAAAAGGAGAAAAAAAAATAAGGGGAATGAGAATTAGTCCATTCTGTTTTTAAAAGTCTGGTGTGGTGAGAAAAGGAAAAAAAAAAAAAAGCTTTGATTTGTTGAGTGAATCATTTTTATAAATCTTTTGAATGACTGAAATCCAAATATATATAATATTCATTTTCATGTGTCATTTGTTAGGAACTTACAATTTCATAAATTAAAATAATTGAAAATACGATGCAAAATGGGTGACTTAATTTTTTTTCTTATGAATGTGTCTCCCACTCCCTGCTTTGCCTCACATCAATTATAGATCCAAGGAGACTGTTAATTTTACTTGGATTATTTATGGCTACATAGTCTGGTTCTGACTTCCTTTGGTGAAAAGGTCTTCAGGGAAAATTTTTTTACAGTTTTAAAAATTGCTGTATTATCCATTTCATTTTTTCTGATATGAACACTTCAGTTGTATTCACACTATATGTAGCTAAAATTCAATATTTCAAAGTAGGATAATGCTGTTGTAATATATATACATATATATAACAATATTGACTGAAGGAAATAATATGTATATATTTATTTACTTACTGGTTTGCTTTGTTTTCTTAGCCTACTCAAGGCCCATGTCTTGAGCAAGCAAGTTTTCCTAGTTATGCTACACAGATAGCTTGGGGAGTTGCAGTCAGTGGAAGGGAGATAATGTGAAATGCCTTCCAGCAAGTTGAAAGAGTTCAAGCAACCTCCAAATGTACCTCCTAGGATGTAATTTATATGCATAAAAAATCCACCTCATTTTTCTTAAAGAACAAAATGTACCTTTTATCCTCTAACATATTTTTAATCATTATTTATTATCATAGATGTTGGAAAAGGAAACACTTATTCATACTACCATTTTCCCAGATGTATATTTTTTCAAGATATCCTGACAACTTTGCTTACTCAAACTCTAAATGATTCCAAGGTTTTTTGTCACCGACTTGAAAAAATTTCAAATTAGCACTCCTAAGTTTTTCCCCTAATATCTCTAATTAACCTCCTAACTTTACTCAAACCAATTTACCTAACTTGGTCTTCAGTAATGATAGTCATCAACATTTGTAGGGTAGAACAACAAAAATTATTCTGTTTTTCTTTCCATAGAAATTTCTTGAAGTCATTTATTTGTCTTGAGTGTTTTTCTTCCTTGAATTGTTAGATACATTTTGCTACTTTTTTTTTTTTTTTGAGAGAGAGAGAGAAAGTGTGTGCACAAGTGGGAGGGGAGGGGCAGAGAGAAAAATATAGAGAGGAAATATTAAGTAGGTTCCACATCCAGCCATTACAGAGCCCAATGCAGGCTCATCTCAGGATTCTAAGATCATGGCCTGGGCCAAAATCAAGAGTCCCATATTCAGCTGACTGAGCCACCCAGACACCTTCATTTGACTATATTTTTAAGTCCAGAGTATCTACGCTACATTTAATAGAAGAAATTTCATTATTGTTTTGCTTTCAAGAAGTATTATTGAATTATGTATAGATAGATCTGTTACATCCTTATACTGAAAGTGCTGGTCAATGCATCTTTCTAATGAGGTGGTTTAATCTTAAATATCATTTTATTTTCCTTATTTTCTACAAATTGATTAAAAGTTTAAATGTATTCCTTGCCTATATGTATACACATATTAAATAAATATGCTATCCTTTATTTATTCAACTAATATCTATTGATGGCTAGTTATGCCACTGGCTAGGCATTAAGAGATATCTTAATAATTTGAGAAAATTGTTTTGTCTATGATAGCTACTAATCATTCTTAAAATTTCAGATAATTACCGCATTGTTTCATTGCAAGTAAATTATATATTATTTATTAATCTTATGTATAATAGATGCTTAAATAGCAAATGTAAATTCCATATAACTTAAATGATCACCTATAAACATTTGTAATGTGCTCTATTAGGTGTATTTGCAGTGAATATACAGGGAAACAACAACTTTCCACAGGGTTATATGAGGTGAGAAAGTATGAAATTTTAAACGAAGGGAAGTTAAAGACAAATTGCCTTTACTTTACAGTGGAAAAACTGGAAAATACAGATATGTGGCTCTTTTGTCCTGTTGTACATTTTCAATTGGTACTGAAATATATTGGATTTGGAAAGAAGAATTTGACTTCTTAAATATTTTAAAATGTATCCTAAAACTATGCAATTAAATTCTTTCATCTTGAGCTGTTCACTAGAACTTGGCAAACTTTGGTTGCATATGGTTTATCTTCTTGCCTGAGGAAATAGTTTTTTAAAAAGGATGATTGAGAACAATTATAGATAAAATATTTTTCATGCTAAGAATTCCAATATTATAAAAAATTAAATCAAAGTGTAAGTTTTTAGTCATTGTACAATGGGTCAGTTACTATACTCTAGACAACAGGTCTTCTATTGAAGAGAGTATTGAAATGAATAGCTCACTTCACTGGCTACCTAATCTATTCTGCAATATCAATTCCATCTTATCCAAGCTAGAACTCAAGTGAAAAATAAAAGGATACAAACAATACTTCAAAAATGGAATTGTGTGGTAGATACTCAAGTAAACATATATGTCTCCGTGTGTGTGCATGATATATATATATAGAGAGAGAGAGAGAGAGAGAGAGATCCTCTTTTATATTGTGCTGTAATCCATTGAGTTCTGAATATAGCTCTTATAGGGGAGAGAAATAGGAGATAAAAGACATAAGTCTGAAATGATAAATGTTCACATAAAGGTCAAGGTGAAGACATTAGGGACCTGATACATTTTTATGAAACCATATGTTTACTATTGAATATTAATTTCAGGCTAATTCAAAATACCTAGTTTATAGATTTTTTCTTTTTTTTTAATTTAAATTCAATTAATTAATGTATATTGTATCATTAGTTTCAGAGGTAGAGGTCAGTGATTCATCAGTCTTATATAGTACCTAGTGCTCATTATATCACATGTCCTCCTTAATGTCCATCAGCCAGTTACCTCATCCCATCACCCCTCTTCCCTCCAGAAACCCTGTTTGTTTCCTATGATTAAGAGTCTCTTATGGTTTGCCTCCCACTCTGACTTCATCTTGTTTTATTTTTTCCTCTCTTCCCCTATGATCCTCTGCCTTGTTTCTCAAATTCTGCATATCAGCAAGATCATATAATTGTCTTTCTCTGATTGATTTATTTTGCTTAACATAAAACCCTCTAGTTACATCCACATCATTGCAACTGGAAAGATTTCTTTTTTGATGGCTGCATAATATTCCAGTGTGTGTGTGTGTGTGTGTGTGTGTGTGTGTGTGTGTGTACCACATCTTCTTTATCCATTCATCTGCTGATGGATATCTAGGCTCTTTCTATAGTTTGGGTATTGTGGACAGTGCTGCTATAAACATGGGGTTTACATTCCCCTTTGGATCACTACATTTGTATCTTTGAGGTAAGTACCTAGCAGTGCAATTGCTGGGTCATAGGTTAGCTCTATTTCAACTTTTTGAGGAACCTCCATACTGTTTTCCAGAGTGGCTGCACCAGCTTGCATTCCCACCAACAGTGTATGAGGATTCCCCTTTCTCCACATCTTTGCCAACATCTGTCATTTCTTGACTTGTAAATTTTAGCTATCCTGACTGGTGTCAGATGGTATCTCATTGTGGTTTTGGTTTGTACTTCCCCAATGCCAAGTGATGTTGAGCATTTTTTCATGTGTCTGTTGGCCATTGGTATGTCTTCTTTGGAGAAATGTCTGTTCATGTCTTCTGCCCATTTCTTGACTGGATTATTTGTTCTTTGGGTGTTAAGTTTGATAAGTTCTTTATAGATTTTGGATACTAGCCCTTTATCTGTTAAGGCATTTGCAAATATCCTCTCTCATTCTGTCAGGTGTCTTTTGGTTTTGTCGACTGTTTCCTTTGCTGTGCAAAAGCTTTTTATCTTGATGAAGTCCCAATAGTTCATTTTTGCCATTGTTTCCCTTGCCTTTGGAGACATATCTAGCAAGAAGTTGCTGTGGCCAAGGTCACAGAGGTTGCTGCTTGTGTTCCCCTCTAGGATTTTGATGGATTCCTGTCTCACATTTAAGTCTTTCATCCTTTTTGAGTCTATTTTTGTGTGTGGTGTAAGGAAATGGTCCAGTTTCATTCTTCTGCATGTGGCTGTCCAATTTTCTCAACACCATTTGTTGAAGAGGCTATTGTTTTCCCATTGGATTTTTTTTCCTTTTCTGTCCAAGATTAGTTAACCAAAGAGTTGAGTGTCTGTTTCTGGGATCTCTATTCTGTTCCATTGACTTATGTGTCTGTTTTTGTGCCAGTACCATGCTGCCTTGATGATTACAGTTTTGTAATAGAGCTTGAAATACAGAATTGTGATGCCATCACTTTGGGTTCTCCCCCTGCCAACATTCCTTTGACTATTTGGGGTCTTTTCTGGTTCCATACAAATTTTAGGATTAGACATCTCCTTCCATTGCCATCCATTTCATTTGGTACTCACGGCAAAAGGAGAGTTCAGGGAACATTGTTCATAAGGAGAGAGGTTTTAGGCTCACCATATTAGGAGGTCATAAACTGGAAAAAAATTAAGCCAAGTCCATATTCAGCGTAAATCTCAAATCCTTCAGTTTTTCTTAAACTGAAAAGTTTAAGAGGACTTTTAAACTTTTAAGCAGAGGATAATTTAAAATAAATTATTGTTTCAAAATATATACATATAATTTCCCTGTTGAGTCATTTTCTTAGATCTAGTCAAGAAGGTCTCTTTTCAAAAGAATTCAACTAAAACTTGAATTACTATCTTGTGTGTATTCTATACACTTTTATGGTAATACTCATTAAAGATTGGCTTTCATTTACAAGTTTTCATTTTTCAACTCAATTTTCCCAGTATGTAAATTATTCCCTGGGAATAAATGGAGTTGTTATTGTTTTCCCTTCTTAAAAACACATTAACTCCTTAGGACCACTAAGGTTTAGTTTTCAGTATGTTGAAGCCATTGTTTTTCAAATGATTCATGAGAGCACTCAGTTCACATGATTTTAGCATGTAGGACTTAAATCTTATATTCATGTAATCACTTTGTTTCAAGATGAGTTATCTTGAGAAATCAAATCATTTGCGCCTGCTTATTACAACTAGTTATTTCTTTAAGATAATAGCAGAGATTTCTCAATTTAGATTGCTAAGGAATAATCCTTTTGTTTCTATTGTTTGCTTATTTGTTTTATTATACATAAATAAGAGTTAATTTCCTGGGAAAAATGTCACTACACTTATAGAGCAACTGCACCGATTACTAAAATGGTTGAATGAAAAGCATTTCATTCATTTACGAATGAATGAATGAATGAAAAATTCATTCATACATTTCAACCTAGGCTTTTGTTCTTTGGAGGGATAGGATTGTATTTAAAATATTCCAGTTTTTGAAAACTCCTCATAAGTTCGTATTATATTTGAATTGGCATGCTTAATGTTGAAAAGACACATCTTTATTATGTCTGACCTGAAATAAAAGCAGAACTTTTTTTAAATTAATAAATTTGGGAAATATTTTATAAACTAATTTTGTATTAAAGCAACTTTACAAAAAACTTTTTAATGTTTAGGAGATGTTATTTGTTTTTTTGTTTGTTTGTTTTTGTTTTTTTGTCTTACTATAAATACAAAACAGGTCAGTAATCTGCTTCCTGGCTCCAGTGTTTAATCGAGGCACATTTACACAGATGCACATTTTACTGGCAGGTATCTTTTCTCGCTAGGCATGGTTTATATAAAACTGATGATGGTATAAATCTTTGTGAAAGACAGGTTAAAAATTGTTCCTCTTCAAAATGCTTTGTGCGTTACATGACAGTCAGACTAGAAAGAGGTTTTACATTCAACATCTTTACTGCAGTGTAATGAAACCTGCCACATAGTTCTGTTGACAATAATAAATGATTAATAATTTTGATAAAACATTTCTTTCCAAAAATTAAATACTGCCTACAAACCCATAAATTCCATATCAATGTTAACATTTATCTTGACATATCAGGTATAATTCTATACCATAATCAAATCATTAGCTGAGCTCTACCATTTTTCATTCAGTAGAATGTCAGGGGAATAGGACACAATGTTCAATAATGTCATGAATTTAATAAAATAAGAAATGAGACAAGGACAAATCCTTGGTGATAATTTCCATTCCAAATGAAAACACTTGTGGTGGCTTTTTCTTTTTATATTTCTTTTCAGTCATATATACCTAATGTAATCTTTTGTCCTGTTTTTTTCACAATTAAAAAATCTTGATTAAAAAAAAACCCTGGAAGTTGGAATTATAGACTGTTTTGTGTGAATTTTTTGTTCACTCCACCAATTCTTAAGCCCTAAAAATATACATTTATATTAATAAATACTTAAAAATTATTTTCATGTATCAAAATAAAATCACTTTGACCAGATTGACTTACTGATTTATCAAACTTCGTTAATAAACAAAACCCAAAACGATGAAAGTTAAAAGGCACCAAAGACCAAAGAAATACCCAAGACTGAACTATGTCAGTAATAACAAATTCTGAAAATAATGCTATTGCACATTTGCTAACCAGTGCTAAAAAGAAATAACCAAAAATGTCTTTTAGAAACTGTAGATGGTCTCTCTTGGGAGGTACTTTGCATTTCGCCTCCAGTACCTAATTCATAAGGGCAAATACCAAGTCTGTTTTGTTAGCAGTTGTGTCTAGCTTAGGACCTGGCACAAACGAGGTACACAAATAAATATTGTTCAGTAAATGTTCTCTCATCTCATGATCATCAGCAATATTTTATAAAGAACTTTACATGTCATCTGCATTTAATCAACATCTGACTTTTCCTTTTGTTATTTTTAGTAATTTAAGCAATCCTTGTTCTAAAACTCAGTAGCAAAGGACATCAAATAAGTTATTTTACTTCTCTCATACTTTCTTCTGTATAAAATGGAGATAATGATTTTGTGTGGTTGTAAACAGAAAAATGCTATAAAGAGAGCCCCTAGTAGAGGACATATAAATGCCTTTACTACTATTATTACTAGTACTATTACAATTACTCTTGTTGCTGCTGCTAAAATTACTAATTTTTATCCGATTGTTATCAGAACACTGCCTCCTCAGTGTGTTTGAGGATCTTTAAGTACTTGATTTGTGATGTTGCTAACTTCAAATAGAAGAATCTCAACCATTAAATGTATGGTGACCAAAATTTTCAAATTATTTTAAAGGTACCTACATCTTCTCACTTTTGACTAGTGTTGTTTGGAACTAAATTGTGTCACTCTGTAATACATATTTGAAGTCCTCACCCCCAGTATCTCAAAATGTTGCAGAACCTGGACTGGATCCTGGCAGAAGAACCAAGCGGCACTCGGAGACTTAGGAAGATTGGAGATTTATTTAACACTGCTGACTCACAGACCTTTCTCCAATGGTCTGAGCCCTAAGCACAAGTAGGGAGGGTAATTTATACCCTCCTACTTCCACATATTTGGTGTTTTGGCGCAGTGGGGAACAGGGTAGGAAAGAAGAACCCAGAAGGGCTTTGAGACAGGGACTGGAGTTCCCTTGCCAGTTTGGTCGGCTGTCTTAGAGTACAGTTTTTTCCTTATCAAAAATGTGTCTGTATTTGGAGATAAGTCATTTAAAGATACAATTAAGTTAAGATGAGGCTTTTAGCGGAGAGAGGCAATTATCTTATGGTCTCACGTGTGGAGTATAAAGAAAATCATGGAGGGCATTGTGAGAAGGAAGGGAAGGGCGAATGGGGGGAAATCGGAGGGGGTGTTGAACCAGGAGAGACTGTGGACTCTGAGCAACAAACTGAGGGTTTTGGAGGGGAGGGGGTGGGGGGGTTAGCCTGGTGGAGGGTATCGAGAGGGGCACATACTGCATGGAGCACTGGGTGTGGTGCATGAACAATCAATCTTGTAACACTGAAAAATTAAAATAAATTTGGGGATATTAAAAAAAAAAAAAAAAAAAAGATGAGGCTTTTAGTGTGTCCTTGAAAGAAGAGGAAAATTAGAAATACAGACCCAGAGAAAAGACAGGAAGTCACAAAAGTGAGGAAGCCATCTGCAATACAGGGAGAAAGGCCATCAGGACCTGTTGATTCTGTGATTGTGGATTTCTAGCCCAGAGAACGTGAGAAAATATATTTCTGTTTAAGTCACTTTTTATGTGCCATTTACTTATGGCAACCCTACCAAATTAACACCAGTTATTAGACCTAGAAAAAATATATATAAACTTCCAATATAATTTGTGCTATGATAACTGCTTTATTAATTCTTAGCTTTGTTGTTTACACAGATTTCAAAATTTTAATCTCTTTAGGAGAAACTTAATCATATATAACTTTAGAAAACTAGCTTGTGTAATGCATTAAAAAGAAACATTTAATAATTATTCATGGGGCACCTGGTTGACTCAGTCAGTTAGGTGTCTGACTTGGTTTCAGCTCAGGTCATGATCTCAGGGTTGTGAGATCAAGCCCTGCATTGAGCTTTGCATTCAGTGCAGGGTCTGATTGAGATTCTTCCCTCTTCCTCTCCTTCCCCTTTTGTTCTTCCTTCCCTCCTTCTCTCTCTCAAATAAACAAATGAAATCCTTAAAAAAATAAAATAAAATATTCATTAGCAAATTTTAAAGCTGCTTTAATGAATTAGACTTTTGCTGCCAAGCACTGTTTGAAATGTATTTTTTTTTAAAAAAAAGATTTTATTTATTTATTTGACACAGAGAGAGATCACAAGTAGGCACAGAGGCAGGCAGAGAGAGAGGGGGAAGCAAGCTTCCTGCTGAGTAGAGAGCTCACTGTGGGGCTTGATCCCAAGACCCTGAGATAATGACCTGAGCTGAAGGCAGAGGCTTTAACCCACTGAGCCACACAGGCGCCCCTGAACTGTATTCTTAAAATGTCTATGAGTCTTCAATAGTTTCTTTAACTAGCATATACTGTTACCATAATTCTTAAGTTAATGAAAAAGATGTCTTCCAATGGTACCCTTTGGGAACAGATATGCAATTACCAATGAAATAAGCCGGAAAGCAAAAACATATGTGTTTGTGCTTATATATATACTATATATATTAATATATATATAGTATATATAATACCATAGCTAACATTTGCTGAGTATTTAATTATTGGAAGTTGAATAAGTATGTGACACTGTTCTTCTGACCCCCTCTCCTTCTTTCTTTGTAAGCAATGAGTAAACATGAGGTAAATAATCTCAACTCTGACTGGGGCCACAATGTTTTACTTAAAATAAAATTTTTAGTAGATGATTAATCAAGTCACTCTACATTTCTTACAATGTGGATTATTTTCTAGGTTAAAAAAAAAAAGTTTTCTCCAGATTGGTTGCGATAAATTTTCTGTTGGGTGGATTTAACTGAATCTTATTCAGAGACACAAATAACGTCTATGTGCACAGCTTAGTTTGACAGTTTTTGTTGCCAAGATATTCAAATTAATTAAAAGTACTAGATAGGTAACAAAAAAACCCCTATATAAAATAAAAACAAATTATGCATTAAAACAACTGGCATTTCTAAATTAATTGAAACTACCAGTATTTATTCATAGTAAATAATAAAGGAAATTATTTGCATATACCCTGTAAGAAATATGTAGACACTCTCTCAAATATTTCTAAATTGATTTAAAGACGTAGTCATAGATCATCCAGACAATTGGATTTTTGCCTGAATTTGACAAATTTTTTCACACCTGTGATCCTTGAACCATGTCCAATATTTCATAATGAGCTTTTAAAACCTATTTCCTGTACTTTATACATTGACATATTCTTATACATGAGGACAAAATTTTCAGTTATTTTCCTGATTTTGATTTTTTAATTTTCATTTAAACTTTTATTTCCCATTGAAAGAATCTCTTTCATAAAATGGGTTTATTTTATTTATTTATTTGACAGAGAGATAGAGTCACAGTAGGCAGAGGCAGGCAGAGATGGAGGGGGAAGCAGGCTCCCTGCTGAGCAGAGAGCCCGATGCGGGGCTCCATCCCAGGACCCTGAGATCATGACCTGAGCCGAATGCAGAGGCTTTAACCCACTGAGCCACCCAGGCTCCCCATAAAATGGGTTTCTTAATATTTTCTCTCATTATTTTAAAACATGAGCTAACATCGAAAACTATGTTTCAGAGATTTTTCCAACCTATTTACATATTACATATTACATATTATATGTATATATCAGTTATGCATACAGTTAGCTGAGGTATAAATCCTGATTTAAAACTGGATACTAAAAATGCAAAACTAACAAAAAATCATAATGACTCAAACCTATTTATTTCATTTTTAAAAAGTCTTCCCAGGTTTATTGAGGAATGATTGACAAGAAGAATTATATATAATTCAGGTGTATAACATATTTTGATGTACATATGAAATGATTACCACAGATTAATTAATATATCCATCACTCCACACAATTAATTTTTTTTGTCATGAGATACTTGAGACATATTCTTTTACCAAATTTCAAATAGACATTATTAACTATAGTCACCATGCTATACATTAGGCCTCCAGAGTTTAGTCATCTTATAACTTAAAGGTTGTACCCTTTAACCAACTGTCCTTGATTCTCCAGCCATTAAGTCCTAGTAGCTTACATTCTATCTCTGTTATGTAAGCTTGACTTGTTTATATTCCGGAAATATGTGCAATCTTACAGTATTTGTTTCTCTTGGTCTGCTTATTTCACTTAGCATAATATCTTCCAGGTTTTAGATAATTTTATGGTTTAAGATAAATTTTCTTTTTTAGGAAATTTCCTTTTTTATGGCTGGATAATATTCCATTATACATATATAATTTCTAATTTTCTTTATCCATTCATCTTTCAATAGACATTAAGCTGCTTCTACATCTTGGATATAATAAATAATGTTGCAGTGAAAAAGGGATTCCAAATTTCAATTCCTTTGTTTATACGCACAAAAGTGGGATGGCTAGATCTTTTGGTAGTTCTATTTCTAATTTTTCGTGGAGCCTCCATACTGTTTTCCAAAATGGCTATACCAATTTTATTCTCACCAGTGGTGGTTGAGGGTTTCCTTTTCTGTATTTCCTTACCAACACTTATCTTTTGACTTTCTGATGATAGCCTTCCTAACAAGTATGAGGTGATATCTCATTATGGTTTTGATTTGCATTTCCTTAATTATTAATGGTATTGAGCACCTTTTCATAATATATCTGTTGGACATTTGTACTTTTTTGGGGGGGGACTGGTTTGTCTTTGTTTTGTTTCGTTTTTTTAGAGAAATGTCTATTCAAGTCATTTGCCCATTTTTTGATCAAGTTATTTGTTTTTGTTTTTGGATCATATGAGCTCCTTATGTAAATTTGGATATTAACTCCTTATTATATAAATGGTTTGCAAATATTTTCTCCCATTCTATAGGTTAACTTTTCATTTTGTTATTTCCTTCGTTGTGCAGATTTTATTTTGATGTAGTCCCACTTGTCCATTTTTGCTATTATCTCTGCTTTTGTGTCAGATCACAAAAAAAAATCATTATAAAGATCAATGTCAAGGAGGTTTTCTTCTGTGCTTTCTTCCAAAAATTTTATGATTTAAGATCTTATACTGAAATTGTTTAATTCATTTGAGTTGAGTTTTTTGTGTATGGTATAAGGGTTTAATTTCATTCTTTGTGTGTGGATAGCCATCACTTACTGAAGAGACTATTATTTCCTCTGTGTATCTTCAGTGCCTTTGTCAATTATTGATTGATCATATATGTGTGAGCTTATTTCTAGACTCTTTATTCTGTTCCATTCATCTATGTCCATTTTTATGCCAGTTCCATACTGCTTTGATTCTATAGCTTTGTAATATGGTATGAAATCAGAATAGGTGATGCCTCCAGCTTTGTTTTTCTTTCTCAATATTGTTGTTTATTTGATGTCTTTTCTAATCCCATACAAATTTCAGGATTGTTCTGATCCTATGAGAAACACTGTTGGAATTATAACAGGGATTGAATTGAATCTGTGAATTGCTTTGGGTAATACAGACATTTTAACAATATTAATTCTTCTAATCCATGAACACAGGACATCTTTTCACTTACTTGTGTCTCCTTAAATTTCTTTCATTAATATTTATAGTTTTCAGTGTACATACCGATCCTTCACCTCCTTGGTTAAGTTTATTATTAAGTACTTTATTATTTTTGATGCTATTTCAAATAGCATTGTTTTCTTAATTTATTTTTTGAATAAATTGTTTATGTTTCTTAATTTATTTTTTGAATAGTTTATTGTATATGTATACATATATATACATATATATTACATTTCTATATTGATATTATGTATCCTGTAATTTTACTGAGTTCATTTATTAATTCAAACAATTTTTTGGTAGAGTCTTCCAAATAGAAGAAATCATGTAATCTGGGACCAGAGACAATTTTTCTTCTTCCTTTTCAATTTGGATGTCCTTTATTTCTTTTTCTTGCTTAATTGCTCTGTCTAGGACTTCCAGTACTATGTTGAATAGAAATGGTGACTGTGTGCATCCCTGTCTTATTCCTGATCTTAGAAAATGAGCTTTCAGCTCTTCACTTTAAGTAAAATATTAGCTGTGGGCTTGTCATATAAAACCTTTTTAATGTTGAGGTACATTTATTCTATATCTAATCAATTGATAGTTTCTGACATGAATGTGTGTTGAATTTTGTGAGATGCTTTTTTTTTGCATCTATTGAGATAATCATGTAACTTTTATCCTTCATTTTGTTAATGTGGTATAACACACTTATTGATTTGCCCATTTTAAATCCCTGCATAAGTCCCCCCTTGGTCATGGCATATGATCCTTTTAACATGCTGTTGCCTTTGGTTTGCTGGTATTTTATTGAGGATTTTTGCACCTATGTTCATCAAGAATATTGGCTTTTAATTTTTTTGTAGTGTCCTTGTCCAGGATTAGGGTGATGCTGGCCACACAGAGTAAGTTTGGAATTGTTTACTCTCATCTTTGGAAAAATTTGAGAAGGATGGTATGAATTCTTCTTTAAAATTACTAAACTAATTTAATCATCTTTAAATTCTTCAAATCCATTACAGTATATTAAAACAATGACATTAATCATTCTAAAATTATACCCATATTATGTGCATATTTTATAATTTTATTCTTGATATGAAATAAAAAGCATACAAACAAAATATGCCATACATTCATATATATTTTTTAAAGATCATAACAAAAATACCTTTCTGAATGTTCTATTTTATATTTTTTCATTGTTTGAGAATTATATACAGATTTTTACTTGTATTATCATAGATCTGCACATTTGTAATGAGCTAGGTAGGACATTGTGGCTTATGTGAAATATTTCACAGTCCTAAAGTTATCAAAATGATATAATGTGTGTGCTTGAAAAATATAGATTTTTCAAACCTCAATAAACCCTAAAATCAACCTTAAAAGAGTCTTTTTCTTAACTTCATGATATCAACAATTGAGGATAAGCAATAAATTAAATACCAATATAAAAATATTCAAACTTTTTTCTGTTTTTATGGCCAATTTATTGAGTATGTTGAATTACTCTTTTGTCAGATAATCAAGATTTGTTGATGGATGGATGAATGAAATGAATGAAGCATTGCAACCAAAGAACACTCAGTGTGGATTATCTAAAGGTATGTTATGCTTTTAAAACATGGTGGCTTGTATTATGCTGCATTAATACTGAGCAAATATTACCTCTGCTTATGTTGTTATTCTAAAACTAATTCTATTTATTAGAAAACTTAAATCAAGACTGTTAGATTAAAAAAATTGGAATTCATCTTGAAAACCATTTGATAATCATGGTTGACCATAATGGTAGATGAAATTAAATACACACACACATACACCCTAACTAAATATTGAATGTTAAAATTCAGTCTCACCCAACATTAATCTCTAATTTGCTTTTTGTTTTGTTTTCACTAAGAACAGAAGATAGAGCCCTACTTAGCACATAAAAAGAAAAAATCACAGCTCTGTATAAAATCAAAATATGATAATATTTTTTTTAATTGGACCTCTTTGAGGGTCCACACTCAGATTTTATACATTTGTACACGTGTATCTGTGTGTGTGTGTGTGTGCGCATACACATTTAGGAAACAGTTCCTCAGAATTCAAATTGAAACTTTGAGTTAACCTCATGCAAAGTTTGTACAATAGGATACAAAAGTTCATTTTTGACAAGAGTCTCTGAGAGGTTTACATTTATACATTCAACTTTTCAAAAGATAAAACTTAGCAGTAAATTTGAAAATTTGATAAGAATGCATCACGATCTCAGCTGAAGTGTGGATTTTAAAATAATGTAGAATTAAAAAAATTAGTATTTTAACCTTTCAAATTACAATGATAAGTTTAGTGGAAAGAACATTGGAGGCCAATTATCTAGTACCAGATTTAAGTGTATGGACTTTGGTGGTAGCAAATAATCACTAGTCATCTTTAAGCCTATGAAAGTTTAAATGCTTTGTTCTCCAACTAAATTTTAGTTTTCATATTCTATGGTTTAGGACTGGTAAAGCAAACCGTAATATTTAGATGAAGATCTGATTATGACTCACATGTCAAAATGCACATTTTCCAAATTAATACCAGCTTTCAGTGAATTCTTGGTTTCTTGATATATTTAATTTTTATATACCTCTCAAAATATCAGTCATTATAAGTCTGATTTGGCACGGCAAACAGTGAAGTGTTGATCCGGGAAGGAAATAAAAGTTTCCCATAAATATCCTCATAGAGCGTCTCCTGGAAATTGCTTAGCAATGAACCATAATGTGTGGCTAACGGATGATGGGGGTGAAGACAGAGTTGATAAAAGAGAGTATGTGTTTTCTTTACTCAGCGATACATTTACTTTCTCTTACTCTTAAAATGTTCACGTGATTTTTAAATTATAAGGCTCTATGCAACGCTAAGTATTCTGATTATTTTAAGATCTGAAATTTGACAATAATGGTTTAATTTTGTGATAAAATGATATACTTGTATTTCCAAAAAGATCCAACTCAATTGCATAAGCCAACATCTTCAAATTAGAGAGCATTTCATTCACTAATAATATCCCCCCAAAATGACCAAAAAAAAAGAATAGAAAAAGAAATATTCTTCATTTTAAACCAGACCAAAAAAAAAAAAACTAGACACTTTAGTGAGAAAGCTCAATACTTCAAAACATAATCTGAAACCAAACAAAAACATTAATTTTGAATGTTCCCTAAAAGGCAGTTACAAATAGGACTATCAGTAGTCAATATAAGGTGGGAAGAATTTGGTCAAACTCAGTCTCCTGACATAACAGATTCATGAGTTTATCCATTTCAAATGAGGCTGAGGCTGACTTCTTGATGTTGTGGGATCTAAGGGTCTTCTCAAACCAGTTGTCACATGAATTTATTCAGCAGCAGAATCCTCTGTGGGAAGTATCAGGAGTGCCAGTGAGGAGATATACACACAACCTTTCCCTTCAGAACATATTTCTTTTTCTTTTCTTTTTTTCTGAAGCATTAAAACAATTCCAAAGTAAGAATATTCCTGTAAAATTTGAATGCATTTAATATTCAACCAAGTCTCAAAGATACCTTTGGCTTTCGAAATTAGCATTCACTTTACCTTACTGCCTTTGAGAACAATTTTCAGAGCAAGCTCATACTTCTTAAATGTCTCATTACGAACAACGACAACAACAAACCCCCAGTAGGCTGCCTAAGTTTGCACATAAAATATATTCTCTGATAATATATATATTTCTAACAAAAAACCTCACTTTCAATTGCACTTAAGCTCACGGCTCTCACAAACGCTCTTTCCTTCTCTCAAATTTCAGGCAACAAGAGTGCCAGAATATTGGGAATTTGTATAACCCCAAACTGTGTTTTCCTAAGTAATCTTGGCAAGCTCAAACCCTGGAAAGTCACAATTCACTTCCCAGGCGATCCTCCCGGGCAGATCCGCCACAGAAAAGCAGAACAGGATATCCAGCTATTGAACAGGGCCGCCGGCCCAGGTGGCCCACTGTGCAGCTGCAGAGCGTCCTACCAGGAGGGCAGTGCGGGGCCTCAGGAAGACACGTTTCTTTCCTCTGTCTGTTTTCAGCTACAGAGGAAAGCACAGCCTGCAATCCCCAAACACTGCCTGTCGACACAGCACTTTTCAACAATGGTGAAAAGATATTGTCTCTAACAATAAGTGTCAGAAGAGGAACAAATCATTTATGAGCTTCAGGACGCCTGAAGCAGATAGTTGACTATGGAAAAACAGCTTCGGTTTTATTATTGTACTGAACGAAACATAATATTATAGACATGAGGCCATCTAAGACCAGTTTTTCAAAACTATGAGTTAGAAGGTAGAGGTTAAGTTTGGCTTCTCTGACCTTGTGTTAAGAAGTCTATGATAAGAATTACTATGAAGGACTGAATCTTCTTCCTGATACCATTCTATTTTTGTGTTTTTCCCTTTTTTTTTAAGAATGAATGATTTTTATTCAAGTTAATAAACCCTCAGAACATTCCTCCTCTGAAGTCCATTCATGCTTAGGAAATAATTTTTCCCCTGTTTTATGAAGATAAAATTGGCATATAGCACTGTGTAAATTTCACGTATAAAGCATAATGACTTGACATTCAAATATTGTGAAATAATTAACGTAGTGAGTTTAGTTAATAGTCATTATCTCACATAGATACCCAAAAAAAGGGTTTTTTTTTTTTTCTGTAGAAATAATTCTTAAGTAGAAAGGCAAGGCGGGAAGAGTGATATAAAAATATATATTTCCAAAATTGACAAAGTGAACTGACATTTATAAATAAATGATAAAATACACTTTTTAAAATCTCTACTATTTTTAGAGAGGACAAAAGTACAGACTTTTGGGAGGAAAAATTGATTACATTCTTCAAATCTAAAACTTTTGTTCTTGTTCATAAAATAAAATTTTGAAAATGAATGTTTTGTATGTAATTGTATTTCAAATTAGTAGGATAGCGTATATGCCCATTTCTTTCTATTCTTGACACTTAATAAATGTTATATATCCAATATATAGATGGAAGATAACAGAATAGAGAAATAGATGTTAAGTCTTGACAACTGAGGGAGGTATAAGAGACCAAAACTATCTTCGGTTTAGCTGTCATTTGTGCATATATAAATTTAAAAACCTGAACCTTAAAATTTCATTATTCTGTTATCCTTACAAGCATATTGATTAAAATCTGAATTATTGTCGAAAACTACTCTGAAATTATCGAACCAAACAATTTACAATATATAATCAAGATCTCCCATATAAGGGTAGGATTAATAATAGTGCAAAGAAACTTTTTCATTAATTTAAATAACCAATAATATTGCTTTCCTAAAATTAAAAAAAAATTGGGAATTATATAGCAAATTATTTTTAATTTACAAAGCAATAATTATTAGTTGTTTAAATAAATTAATCCACTGTTGGTGAACAATGAACAATGTTGGTAAGTAATGCTCAGACAGTCTGTACATTGGGAAACATAAGAAGGATTAATCATCCAAATAAGAAAGAATTGACCCACTCTACTATTGTCTATGGGATATATTTCATCTCAGCAGTGGTTTCTCCTTTTATTAAACAAATGAATGTTTAGTCAGAAGCATCTATACTTTTAATTGCAATAGTCTTCTTATAAATTAATAAAGAAACATAATATTTTAGAGCCCCTCAATATTGAGGTAAAGCACTCTTACTTAGATTCTATCTAGGAGCTAATTACCAGACATTATATTGTATGGAAATCCAGAGGAATGGTTTTTTCTATCTGGGAAAATCTGGCAGTAGTTTTTATATTCCTTACTAAATTTGTAATTTTCTTATATATGTACATACTAGACCTTTTTTACTTTAAATTTTAACTAAATAGTCTTAACCAAGAAAAATGAGAAAATGAGCAGAAAGAAAATCATTCAGAAATCTACTACTCAAAAAAAAAAGCTGTTAGTATTTTAGAGTCTATATATTCAGAATTTTCTATGAACAAACTTATTTGAACAAAAAGTTCTATTAGTGTAAATACTGCTTAAGTATCTTTATTTTCTGTTATACTGTGTCTTTAATTTTAATCAATCCATGTACATGTGCATTATCATTTGTAAAATTTGCACCACATAGTATTTTATAATGTGCCCTAACTTATAACCAATTCTTATTCCTAGACATTTACTTTGCTTCTGATTTTGCACTAGTCTAACAGATGCTATCATTACTATTATATATCAAGTCTTTGTTAAATCTAAGATAAATTTCTAATAATGGGATTACTGACTCAAAGTCGATATCTATTTTTAAGGCTTCAGATCAATATTGCCAAATGTTTCTCTTTAAGAGGTTTTATCACCTTACTCTCCCAGGAACACTGTACAGTTGACCTTTGAACTGTGCAGGTCTACTTATAAACAGATATTTTTTATAAATACAATACATTACTCTAAATGTATTATCTCTTTCTCATGATTTTTTAATGATATTTTCTTTTCTCTAGTTTACTTTTTCTAAGAACATGGTATGTAATACATATAGCATACAAAACAGGTATTAATTGACTTTATGTTATTGATAATATGTTAATGATAATATTGATAATAATAACTTTATGTTATTGATAAAAACTGTTGACCAGAAGCCTTAATAGTTAAGTTTTGGGGGCATTAAATGTTATATGCAGATTTTTTAACTGCCTAGGGGTTTGGCACACTAACCCCCTGTCTTGTCCACGGGTTAACTGTATATGAATATCTATTTTCTCACATATAATCTATAACTGGATATTCAAAAATCAAATAAGAAGTCTGGCTTAATTATTTTGTTCAGATGCTTTTGTTTGCATTTCTTTTGATCTCTTTTTGTTAATTTTTAAGATTTGTGTATCAACCAATAATTATTTCTCTTTGGTTACTTCCTATTATTGCTTCTACACATCCTATATATTTTTTTTTCATTTTCAGCACTTCAGTTTTGCTATCTTACTTTTCTATATGAAAGTTATTAACTGTTTGTTACAAATGAAGCAAATATTTTTCCAGATGTTTGTTTGCAAAATAGCCTTTTTGGAATTGGGAAAACTAGGATTTCAAATCTGAATTCTATCAGTTACTAGCTATCTGATTTCAAATAAGCCACCATGGCTCACTAAAAATCAGCTTTATCATATATAAAATGGGTATAGTAAACTTATTATGGGCATAAATATTCAGCAATATGGCAAGCACAAAATTAATAGTAATTATTTTCAGTATTTGAAGTGTTTTAGATATGCAGGTTTTATAAAACCAAATCTCTATTTTTATGATTTCTAAAAGAGTTAACTTATAAAAGTTGTTAAGAACTCAGACTCAGGAAACAGTCTTGAGTTGGAAATGTGGTTCTGGTTTTTAGTAGTTGTTTGATTTTAGGCAAGTCACTTAACCTTTCTGAGCCTAGGTTTTCTCATATGAAAAATGGATGGATTTTACTACCTATTGAGACAATAAGATAACATACTGCTTATGAAGAGTCTAGCATAGTACTTGACACACAAAAAAAAATCCCAATAAACTTTAGTTTTTATAACTATAAGGATGATAATTGTTTTCTGCCTTTAAGTGCACTTTCATTATTTACGGTTTTCTTAATTGTTCAAATGGCATGAAAGGAATTCTCTGCGTTTTATAATATGATATAATCCAGCTGGTTAGCAAAGACAATTTCTTGGCCACGTTTTTGTGCTGGAGGCTCCAGTGAGACCCCTCACGGCTAAGAAAAATTTTTCTGGTGAATATCACTGATTGGGTAGGAGGTTTTGAGATCTATTAATATTTTAATGATGCTGTACTCAATATTTGGTATCTTAACAAACACTTGCACATTTAGCTTACGTGAAGCATATGGTCTTTTTACTTTCCTTTTTGTAATCTACAAAATAAAAAAAGTATATCTTAACAAAAGTGGTCTTGGAATCTTAACAAAAAGACACAGTTAACTCTATGTGGACAGAATAAATCCCAGCTCCTGGTGAGAAATAGAATGCAATATTGGTGAAAAGGGGGGCACATTCATAGAGTGTGGCCCTGAGGAAGTACGTAAAGGGATCATGTGGTCCACCCATCAGTGGTCTTGATTCAGAGAATAAGATTTCCAAGAACCATTCTGATCTAACTGGAAGAGATCCTAATAATTGCTTGGACATTGGAGCAGTGAATGTGAATGTATGGCCTCTCACCAACTGATACCACTTTTCTGGACGTAAATATAGCTATGTACAAAACTTTATCCACCTCACTGTGAAGGACCAAGCAAGATGGCTTTCTGAATCACAAGCATTCTTGCTTCACAGTTTAATTGGTCTTCTAGAAAAAGGATTTGCAAGTCAGAATAATCTTTAATATGCAAATCCTGTCAAGATTTTTCCCATGAAGGCAGCCTTAATTTGTACTGAATCATATTCCTAAATATTTCACTTTCCTTTGCCTTCCAAATTGGCAGAATTCTTATGGATTAGGCTTGTAGTATACACTGAATTCATTCTTAAGTATACTAGAAGTGGAGCTCTAGAGATGATATTTTCACCCTCTGGTTATAGAGCCTTTTATCAGTCAGCCATGAATTTATGCCAAGGAGTATGACTTCTCCACATTAAACTTGACAATTTGAGAGGTTATCCATTCTCACTAATCTTTCCTCTTTGAGCAGGCTGTGGTCTTCTTCCTGATATCCCTCAAGTGTTTTAGTTTCAGTGGTGTCATAAGAAACTTGTTGTTTCAGTCCTTTATCTATATACATAACCAGAAGATAAGATCCTTTCTTTAAACTATGATTTTCACTTACCTTGAAATGTAAGTAGAGTTCAATATAAGTGACCTCTGACTTAGGGTTCATGGCTACTTCTCATTGTAGGGGGAAAAACATGAGGATATGCTTATTTATCCTAATTATCTTTTTTCCAGATTCAGTATGTTTTTCACTTCCTCAACAAGATATCCATTTCCTATTTGCAGATGTAAATTTTAAGAATAAAGAATTCCTAAGAATTGCAGATTCTCTTCAATAGTCTTTTATTGATATAAAGGTCTTACATGTGAAAGAAATTTCTGTGTGTTATGCAGTGTTTGCCATGTAAATCCACTCACTTGAAGTCAGCTTTCTTTGTGCTACTCATCTCCATTTGGGGAAAAATGCAAAAATCTTTGAACTAAGTGTCATTTATATGAAAGAAATAATTTGAAAAGGAAATGTTTTTCCTACACAATATTTAATTTTATCAAATAATGAAGGGAAAAAATAGAACTTGACTTCTGCTTTATGAAGAAAAATTCTATCCTTTGAGAAAAGCCTTTCATTTTGTGAAGTGGTCCCAAGAGACAGCTGGCATATTCAAGATATAACAACCACTCTGGAGAGCAATGAATACAAATACATACACAAAATCTGTCACTCAATGACTATGAACTATCAACAAAGAAATCAAGTTCATAATGCAGGCAGAAAACCTATTTCCTCAGTGTGTTTCTGATAAAACATACAACATAAACAAATTATGAAAAGCCTAATTGTAGCAGTCCCCTAGGGAATTTGCTGCTGTCCCCATAATTCCATAATTCAATTAAGCAATACCACAGGTAGAAGAGAGAATGCAATTATAGTCTCCAACAATGTTGCCAGACACCGCCTCTACCATGGGAGCACTCTTCCCCCAGATTTTGTAGAAAATGTTTATGTGTAATAAAATGCAAGATGCAAGTAAGTTATATTAATTATCTTTTGCAAGAATCATCCAAAGAAAATGTTAAATCTAAGCTAAAACTTAGCTGAGTTATGCTTTTATAAAGCATAAAGCATATCTTTATAAAGCATAAAGCATAAAGATATGCTTTTATATCTTATAAAGTTCTGGCTCCTCAGTCTCCTCATAACAGTGACAGAATTTTACTATGTTCTTTAGTTCACCTCCACTTAGCACATACTGGAAGTTTAATATGTGATTATCAGAAATCATTACCAAATGGGCTACCTAACTCAATATCAGATAGAACCAACTCAACCAGCTAGAAAGAAAATGTACCTCACCACTCATTTTTTTTAGAGATTTATTTATTTATTTATTTGAGAGAGAAAGAGAAAGAGCACCTAGTGAGGAGGGATAGAGGGAGTTGGAGAGAATCTTAAGCAAACTCCCCACCAAATAGGGAACCCAACATAGGGCTGGATCCCACAACCCTGAGATCACGACCTGAGCTAAATCAAGAGTCAGTCACTGAACCAAATGAGCCATTCGGGGACCCCTCACCACAAGTCTTTCTTTTTTTTTTTTAAGATTGATTTATTTGAGAGAGAGAGCAAGAGAGAGCACAGGGGGGAGGGCAAAGGGAGTAGAAGAAAGACTCTCAAGCAGACTCTCCATTGAGCATGGAGCTGGATGATGCAAGGCTCAATCTTATGACCCGGACATCATGATTTGAGCTGAAACCAAGAGTCGGAGGTTCAATTGACTGAGCCACTCAGGTGACCCACCACAAATTTTTAAAATGCAAACTTTTTTGGAATAGCGGGTTTATTTTAGTTAAATAAATACATCAGTATAATTGCCTAAAAAATGCCGATGGTTAAAATTCAAGCTTTATTTTGTTTTTGATATCACAAGAACCTTTCCAAATAATGCCAAGGACACAGATTTCACATGTCCAATGCTATTTCTCATTCTACTAGCCAGGTATGCTACTAACCTTTCAGATGAATCAAAGATACAGATTGAAGTCATTCCTTTAAGAAACTCTCTTATGCTATTGGTGGGAATGAAAACTGGTGCAGCCACTCTGGAAAATAGTATGGAGGTTCCTCAAAAAGTTAAAAATACAACTACCTTATGACCCAGCAATTGCACTACTAGATGTTTACCCAAAGGACACAAAAATGTAGATTCAAAGGATACATGTACCCCAATGTTTCAGCAGTATGATCAATAATAGCCAAGTTATAGAAAGAACCCAAATGGCCATCAACTGATGAATGGTTAAAGAAGATGTGGTATATATACATGGAATATTATTCAACCATCAAAAAAGAATGAAATCTTGCCATTGACAATGATGTGGATGGAGCTAATTATGCTAAGCAAAATAAGTCAGAGAAAGACAAATAACATGATCTCACTCATATGTGTAATTTAGGAAACAAAACAAATGAACATAGGGAAAAAAAGAGAGAGAGGCAAATCATAAAACAGACTTAACTGTGGAGAAGAAACTGATGGTTGCTAGAGGTTAAATGGGTTATGGGTATTGAGGAGGGCATTTGTTGTGATGAGCCCTGGGTGTCTTACAAAAGTGATGAATCACTAAATTCTACTTATGAAACTAGTATTACACTATATGCTAACTAATTGGAATTTAAATAAAAACTTGAAACTACAAAAATAAATTAATAAATAAATGTGGGAAAAAGTGCTATCAAACCAAAGGCAGAAAATGAAAGATTTTCAATATGTGGCTCAATTATCTATTCAATTAAATATGAAGAAAAAAGTCATCCCTTTAACTGACAGCAATGTATCATTCAAAGGAATGGTTAATGAAATTCCATCTCCTTTTACTAGTTTGGCAATTCTTACAGAATGGTGCTCCCATTAAAAACAACTTTTGGTAATATGGTCTTTTGCAAAGGTTAGATCCATGATCCCTTTGATCTTGGGGCACATGATCAATAAAAGTACTTTCTAACATGGCAAATATGAGTGCATGGGTAGAGCTGCTCTCTTTCTTATCTATGTGTGACCTTTTTCCACGGGTCCCTAAAAAGCTCTGCTCCTTTTAGGATGTTACAGGAAGGGCAAAATACAGAACACTATGTTCTATGTGTTCTATGGCCATAATTCTATGGCTATGGAACACTCACCTATGGCTGTGGCCCAACCCTTTCCATCTACATGCCTGGTTCTGTCCCCACTCATGTTGTGTGCAAAGAAATGAAGTGCTGCTCTAATGGTGCACGTGTTATCACAGAGATAGCACATACACTTGGGAAAGACCCAGAGAAGCTAGGCCAAAGATTTTACATGAACTATAAATTATGTAAAGTTCATGTGAGACTCCATGGTAAAAATGTACAGATGGTTTTTAAAGTAAAGACTGAAGTAGTATAAAATACAAAAATTATATGAAGATTTTAAGAAGTTCCACACACTGAAAAATCATGATACCCACTTATTACCATTCATCTATGTAAATTTAAAACAAAAACAATACTGAACCATAAAATAAAAACATCCAACAAAATTTGGATTTTTCTTTTGATACTATTTTCAACATCAACATAAAAGTCTTTGTCATCCCCCCTAAAAATATTTGAGAACATATCTGATTTTATCCTGTAAGCATACTTAATCTGTCAATTGTACAATCCAGCCAGAATAGTAGCTATTAATTTCTTTTATTTATGGCCTTCTAGGAGTAGTTAAGTAAATCAGGTCAAATTATTTCATCTCCTTGAGTCTTAGTTTTTCACCAATGAAAGAACTGAGTTGGAACTAGGTTGATTTCCTAAAATTCTATATTATAAGGAATTATAGGGAAAATAAATTATAGTTTTATCTCATTTGCAGAGATGTAAAAGTAGATTCAGAATTTGAGTGCATAATTTGCCATCCTCTTAAAAAAAAGCATAAAATGTTAGATGGTGAGTAAAAAGAAATTTTTGCCTAAAATTTCCTGGTATTTGTATCACTTGCAATACATGCAAGCACTATGATTCAACTTTATTCTCATTAAGTCCTACCTCATCCATGACATTTTCCCAGGTTATTCCAGTGTCAGAATTTTCACTGAACTTTTCTAATATCTTACCAGACTAAATAATACATTATCTATCAAGTAGTGTCTGTTATGTGTTTACAACTTGAATCCCAAGATACAGTGTATACTTCTTGAAAGTTGGGACTATGATTTATATTTCACTGTATCTGTCACATAATTTAGAAAACTATTCAATGTATAGGGAGCATTCATAAAAATCAGTTGTTAATTTGTCAGTCCTTCACTAATGAGAAACTAGCAAATTAATACATAGAATATCCAACTTTTGTATCAACATGGACAGGACTAGAAGAGATTATGCAGAGTGAAATAAGTCAAGCGGAGATAGTAAATTATCTTATGGTCTCACTTACGTGTGGTGTATAAAGAAAATCATGGAGCGCATTATGAGAAGGAAGGAAAGGGTGAATGGGGGGAAATTGGAGGGGGTGATGAACCAGGAGAGACTGTGGACTCTGAGTAACAAACTGAGGGTTTTGGAGGGGAGGGGGTAGGGGGGTGGGAGAGCCTGGTGGTGGGTATTGAGAAGGGCATGTATTGCATGGAGCACTGGGTGTGGTGCATGAAAAATCAATCTTGTAACACTGAAAAATTAAAATAAACATATTTGGGGAGAAAGAAAAAAAGAAAATACAAACTAGAGGGGAACTTGGGTAGCTCAGTTGGTTAAGTGCCTTCAGCTCAGGTCATGATCCCAGGGTCCTAGAATCAAGGCTCTGAGCAGGGAGCTTGATTTTCCTTCTCTTTCTCTCTCTCAAATAAATAAATAAATAAATAATCTTTAAAAAAAAGAAAGTACAAACTAGAGTTCAGTTTCTTCATATCTGACCTGGTCATGCTCTCTTTCTCAGACAATTTTCATCTGCCTAGAATGTCATTTTCTCTGTTAGTAATGCTTTCTTTGACCTGGCTTTGAATTATCAATATAGTGCCTATTTGTTGTTTACTGATAGAAAATTTTAAAAATTCTCTTTTTAATTGTACACTGAATTGTTTAAAATACTCTGATCTACATTGTGGAAAATATAATTTTTCATTTTGTAAAGAGACATAATGTTGATTCAATAATTTTATTCTTACTTGTTCATGTAATTGAGATTTTTAAATTTTCTTGTAATAATACATTTATTTCTACATATTACCAGTCCCTTTCCCTATTATCAGTTTTTTTTCCCAGCGTAGAATTCCATCATCCACCAGTATCTAAAAGAATACCATAAACTGTAAACGTATTGCTTTCCTTGGGATGCCCAATAAAAGCAATACTGGCTTATTTTAGTTCTTAGTGGGAAATTCTGTGTGACGAACACATTTTTGATAGGAGCATAAAAAATTGGCAATTCAGTTTTCCATCATGGCATCTTAGAACTCTCATCTCTAAATGGACTAGTAAACAAAAACATCACAATGTTTTATTATAGATTGATAGTAAATATAGATTCATAGTCTCCATTTGTTAGATATCATAAATAACCATAAATAACATGAGTAACACTTTTAATAATTCCATACCAGTACTTATTTATCCAAAAAATCATTTCACACTTAAGAGTAGAAACAAAATCTCTCAAATACTGAGTTAATTTTACTATCATAAAAAATTTATCAAGATAACAAACTATTTTCCATAATGCTTACTTTTTTTAACTGCCACCTGATATATTTCTTACCTCTAGAGGAAGAAATGTTTATAGGCTTATGCCCTTTCTTTTTCTTTTTTTTTTCTTTTTGAGTGAGAAAGAGAGAGAGAGAGCACGAGCACACAGGAGCACGAGTGGTGGGAGAAGGGACAGAGGGAGAGAGAGAGAGAGAATCCGAAGCAGCCTACCATTGAGTCCAAGGTAGAACTGAATCTCACAACCCTGAGATTATGACCTAAACTGAAATCAAGAGTGAGCCATCCAACCAAGTGAGCCACCCAGGAGCCCCAGGTCTACACCTTTTCAATAGAGATTACGTAGGGTAATGAACCTGACACTACTTTGACAATACAGTCCTTTGAGGAAGATTTTTAAACAAGTAGGTCACAAATATCATAATTAAAACCAGGAGTTGAAAAAGAAATAAATAATTACCTAGATGAGAAACTGAAAAATCAAGTACCTATCTAAACCAGACAGATAATTAAAGTAACACACTGCACTTTCTATGCCCATCTAATGTGGACAGCAATTACATAACTTCAGATGGTGGTCGCCATTGCAATAATGCCTGCAGTGTTGCTCTTTTTCAAGAAAAGCCAAAAATTCTGATTTATAATATGAAATCTTCCTGTCACATATTACTTCACTCAAATTTAATACATGTTGTTTTGTGTCTTCAACTACAGAACTATTAGTTTCTTGAGAGTAGGAGTCAAGACTTTCATTCTACATACTCAAAAGCATTAGCTTAAAGAAAGCCTGTAGTGGATATTGTTGATGAACAGACATTGCTAACTCTTTATGTCCTTTCCAGGACAAAGTAGTCTACTTTTTATAGAGTTAATATGCAAAAGAACTATTCCAAAAATACAAATTCTTGGGATTAAAAGAATTTCTAAAAACCTTTTTTTTAAAGATTTTATTTATTTATTTATTTATTTATTTATTTATTTATTTGGCAGAGAGAGAAAAAGAGATCACAAATAGGCAGAGAGGTAGGCAGAGAGAAAGAGGGGGAAGGAGGCTCCCTGCTGAGCAGAGAGCCCAATGTGGGGCTCAATCCCAGGAGCCTGAGATCATGATCTGAGCCGAAGGTAGAGGCTTTAACCCACTGAGCCACCCAGGTGCCCTGAATTTCTAAAAATCTTAAAAAAGCGGTGCCAGGTATTAAGGAACTAGGTCAAGAGCCTTAAGATGAGATTATATTTTTAAAGATTTTATTTATTTATTTGACAGAGAGAGAGAGACATCACAAGTAGGCAGAGAGGCAGGCAGAGAGAGAGAAGGGGAAGCAGGCTCCCTGCTGAGCAGAGAGCCCCACTGGGGCTTGATCCCAGGACTCTGAAATCATGACCTGAGCCGAAGGCAGAGGCTTCAACCCACTGAGCCACCCAGGCGCCCCAAGATGAAATTGTATTTTTGAGTAAAATCTTAATCTGACAATACAATAGTATAGTATTAGGATAGTATTAGTTCTCCTGGAGACACACATACACATACAATAATGAAATATTAAACACATAAAAAATTACATTTGATATTTTTACCTTGAATAACTGCTGAGTACCCTATGGAGAAATAAAAGTGATATCAGATATCTAACCATGAATTTAAAGTTGTATTTTTTGGGAAAAGAAAATTTTAAAAGACTGTTTTATAAAATATATTCTTATAACTGGTCATGTGATATGGAAAATAAGATGAATTGCCTAAAGCGGCACTGTCCTAATGGAAATAGAATGTCAGTTCATATGTACCAAAATTTTTAGCAGTCTTATATTTAAAAAGTATCATTAAAATATAAAATTAATTTTAATAAATTTTGTTTAACCTAGTATATCCAAAATATTATCATTTAGCATGTAATTTATATTAAAATGTATGTACAAAATATTGTACACTTTTTAAGCAGAAAATTGTGCTTTCTCTATACATGTTCTCTATATTTGTTAGATAAAATATATGTTGGATAAAATCTGATGCTGTCAATGTTATCTCCATGAATAAAAATTGTCTTGAGAAAAAATGGTTCATGTTTTTGGGGAAATGGTGACCAGAATGGCTTAAAATAGTTTTAAACTGGACTTCTTTTTTGAAATGTTAGAGTCAATGACAGTCTGCCTTTTTCAGTATTTGTGATCTTGACAGAGTAGGCAATTAGTTAGACATGAACCAGGGATCAATGATAATTAGGTTATACATTAAAAGCCTGGGGGTACAACATCCTGACTTTGTGACTTACAAGACCCCTCAAGCATCCTGGCCTTGGGGCTTCTAAGACACTAGGGCTAACACACCAAGAGCCACAGGGGCAGAACAGGCACTGTCCTTTTCCACCTCTGCCCCAGGGTAAGCCTAGACTCATTATAATCCATTTGCCTTGCAGTTTTGCCCACCCCTAGGGGGAAGAATGCCATGATGGTTCCTGTACAAACTTTGTAGGTATCCCCTTGTAGAAGGAGTCAAAATCTCCCCCTCCCAACCTGTGGGAGGAGTTCCCCAATGTTTAAAAGTAGCTTCTATTACAGACCACCAGCTCCATGACCCAAGACCCCCATCACATAAAAAGAAAAGACCCCTGTAGCCCCAGGACAGTTGCCACCTCTGGGCCTGCCCACTCTCCCACCTTGAGAGTGCACAGCCCTTAATAAACTGCTTTGTGCTCGCTACTTTCCTTTGCGTTATCTTTATTGGAGCCCATAGTTCCTTGCACAAATCTTTCATGGGGAATCCCAGAATAGAGACTTCCATTCACACAATGCAGACTCTCCTACCTCATAACATTAGTAAATTACAGGTCAAAAATAAGCCCACAAAACAGTTTAAGTCACCAATGTTCTGTTAGGAAGCCAGTCTCTTTTCTCAATTACATCATGCTGGCTATGAGACTTTTTGTCCCTTCCCAGGAAGGTTTAATATTGCCCTGAAGGCCTAATTTACCTCATAAATTGTCTTTTAGGAAGGTGGATGTAATAAGTCAATAATTTGTCTCAGAAATAATTAAACCTCACATTCAAATCTACATCTTAAAAGAGCTATCTTTCTTCTGAGAATTAGCAAATTTGTGCTAATTTATTTATTTATACATTTTATAAAGCTAAATTACCAGTCTTCTAATAGAAAACAAGCAGATTTCTTACACTTAATATTTGTTGCAATAAACAAGTACTTGCACAGAGTCTTTCTATAGGATTGAAATTACTTTTCCTCAAACCAGTAGACTCAAGTGTATTATTATACTAATGGCATGAGGGAGAGGAAGAGATGCAGGATTATATGTTTCTGCCTCGTTTTAGGTAACCTATTAGCAAACTGAAATGTTAATCTCAGAAAACACTGGCATCACTGTAAGGGGTGAGGGAGGTGAGCCTGCGTTGCTTTGCTTTATCCTCCTTGGGTTTGTTGGGGCTGGAAGAAGAAGGTTTGTGAAAAAGGAGTGGTATTGAGGAAATGGGGTGTGAACTCTTACCTTAACTATGAAGGCTGTAGGCTCTTTTTGTGACTTAAGATAGATTAATTTCATTAAGAGCCAAACACAGGCCTCCTGGAGTGCTTATCACTGCTCTTCAGAGAGGAAGTGCCCATTTTTTGTCATTGCAAAACAAACAAACAGTGCTTGTTTTTGTAGCCCTGATCTAAGAGCTCTCTCACTATATCTCTCTGCATTTGCAAACCTCCTCCCTGGGTCCAGTAGCAGGTGTGAGGGAATTAAAAACAAAATATTTAAACTGAGCTGTCCCACTCCCATCTAAGAGCTCTGTTATCATTTTAGTTCTTGGAAAGGCACAGCTGAGGTCAGCAGTTTGATAATATGAAGCTGCTGCTGCCAACTGACAGACATCTTTCAAGGTCCTGGAGAGTCTAAAGAGTGAAATAGACTTCTATTCTTTTATTTTCAAATTTAATATTTGTGTTTAATATTTGACACTTAATATTTGCAGTATTTGTTTAATATTTGCATTTAGTAAGCTGAATCCTGTCAAAGTTGCCATCTGGATGAAGGGAGACCAAAAAATAGAAGTGCAAGTTTTAGTATGACCAAAGTTGAGGGAAAATAATCCTCCATCAGAAATGTAGCAGTGTTAAAACTACCAAAATAGGCTTGCTTAAGGGGAGGAGTTTTGGAACCAGAAAGCTATCCATTTTCAAAACCTGGAGACCTGTTGGAAACAATGTCTTCTTTAAAGCTGTGGTCTTGTCTCTCCTCTCTGAATAAATCAACCCCAACAGGTAAAAGCTGACTAAACTTATACATTACACAATCCACAGGCACAACATGCCCCTCTAGGTACATATTTAGGTTCAGTCTATAGTTCTATACAGGGTTTCCAAGTAGGCTTCATTACATTTTATTTTAAACTTTAATCTATTAAATAATTTCTACCCCCAATCTGGGGCTTGAACTCACAACCCTGAGATCAGGAGTTGGACGCTCTACCAACTGAACCAGGCAGGCACCTCAAGTATGCTTCATTTTAATGTAGGCATTCTTGCTCAGTTTCTGAGGAAGTTCTTCACTAGGCCTTTTAAAAATTGAGTCATTCGGTATGTGGCTTTATATAAAGTCACAGACGCCATGTGTTTGTCCTTGTGGGAATGGCATATATGAACGAAAAGGAAAAGGCCTGTGCAACATACATTTACGATTACAAATAGACTTGTTTTTCAAACCCCAATTCATTTCAGACAGTTTAGTAAATATTTATTTCTTCATACAGAGGAAAGCATATTAGCCCATTATAGGATGGGTCACACCAACACAAGCCCTGGAAAGACAAGGGTATCCTCCCCTGTTCTCCCTCAGTTCCTGACCCCAATATGCAATAAACACACCCATCCACTCACATACCACAGACATACAGACATACATGCAAGACATGCTCCCCTTCACATACCACAAATATAAATATGTGAATATACACCACACACATATACACATATACCCCAACCCCATATACACATACAAACATGTCATCTCTTATGAGCATCTGACACATTTTTTTGGTCTTGTGATTGTTTCTTCTCATGAAAAATCAGCTTCACCATTTACTGAACTTGTTAAGTAATTTGCTAAATCTTTCCAGACTATTTCCCCACATGAATTAAGGATAATAACAATCTCATATAGTATGAGAATTAAAGTAAGACAGACAAAATGTGTGGCAAAATAGCTGGTACATGATAAGGGCTCAGTAAATGCTGGAAATTGTTATTATAAGCTTGAAACCATGGTTGTCTTTCTGACAGCTCTATTTCACTTTTGAAAAGGTTTGGAGAAATAATATTCTAAACACAAGGAACAATTTAACCTGATTATTATTACATGGATTTTACTTTTGTATTATATACTTTTTAACAGTAAACTCGAGAAATCTTCCCTATCTCCACAGTTTATGATAATCTGGTCTTATTTCTATTGATAGAGAAGCCATTGGCAGGCTAAGAGGAGAGTCGTCTTCTGGGAAATATATAGGACATGATTGAATAAATATATAATAAATAATAAATAAAAATATATTTATATAGATAAAGAATGATTCGAGGACAAGAAAATTTATGATCATCAGGGTATAAGGCTCTGCACAGATGTTCAGTGACCCTACAGATGAAAATGTCAATATACTGTTGTATGTACTAAGCCTATGCCAAAAAAAAAAAGCAGCACTAAGAGGTATTTAAGCAGCCACACTAAAAGTAATAATTTGCCAAGCACACAGAAATGTATTTTTAGAGTTGTTTTTATTTTCAGTCATGCTCCTTTATAATATTGTCAAACACTAAGATGGTGTTGAATAGACCAACTGGCTCAAAGTACTCTCAGCTTTGTAATTTTCACTTCTAAGACTTTGGCTTTTCAACCTACGATTTTCTCCAGGCTGCATGTCAGATTCAGTGAAAATGATTATCTACACTGTAGGCTACTTAATAAGGAGCCAGTAAAAGACAATACTTAGCCCTTTGGGAGCTTGTCCATTAGTATGTGAGAGCCTGCGATTAGCAAAATGCAGCTTATGATATGGACCTATTCCTCACAAGTCGAGAAACATCCCCATCAAGTATTTTCCATGGAGTATAATCACTGTAATTTGGAGGAAAGAAATTCTAATTTTTTTAAGACTCAAACAACATTTTCCTTGTTCTTTGATTTTAGTTAATGTGGAGAACACAAATGTGAATGAACTTCCCATTGGTTTGGTTTGACGTTTTGGTCTCTGCAAGCAGACTCTTCGGTACCATCAGCAATTTGCCCTGAAGACATCTTTAAATTACCCAAGCATCGCTCAAATCAGGTCAGTGTGGCCCAGGAGACCCCATTTGCAATATCTCCGACTACTCTTTTTTTTCCCCAAATAGCATTCATACTGCCGCCAGATTGGTCTTTTTTATAAACAGAAAGATGGTGACATCACTCTACAAGATTCTTACATGGCTCCCTATTATCCATTTGATAAAGTCCAACTCATGGACATAGGCCTCTGGAAACCATTGTTGTTAACTAATAGAACCTTACTCCTAGGTACTTAGCCATCACATGATTTTATGAGCCTAGCATTCGGAACTACTGGCAGTTTTTCAACTTATTTTTTTTTTCTCTCTACGACCAAGATTTCATCAATTTGTATTAGTTGGCTAGGGGTGCCATAACAAAGTACCACAAACTGGGTGGTTTAAACAATAGAAATGTATATTCTCACAGTTCTGGAGATTAGAAAGTCCAGGATCAAGGTGCCACCGGGGTTGTTGGTTCCTTCTGAGGACTATGAGGAAAAATTTAAATGTCTCACTCTGATCTCTCCTTGATGTTTGCATGGTGTTTTCCCTCGTGTTCCACTCTGTCTCCAAATTTCCCCTTTTTATAACACCAGTTACATTATATTAGGCCATACCATAATAACCTCATTTTAACTTGTTAAAGATCCAAAAAAGGCCACATTCTGAGATATCGGGGATACTATTCAACCCATAACACCATCTTTCTGCTGTGTTAATCTACCTCATCAGCTTTTCTCTGTTCAATGAATTGTTATTCAACTATTGAAAACCTATTCGGACATGGCGTCCTTAGGAAGCCATCCTTCACTATCACTGTTCCTCTCTCTCCTCTGGACTGCCTCTATGCTTTATGTGTCCTTACATTTACTCCACTGATTGATAATTTCTTGTTTTATACCCATATTATTAGTGTGTAAATGTTTGTCTTTTGTATTAGAAAGCTCTGTGAGCCAGGGTTAGCATATAGTATGAGTTCAATAAAAGCTTATTAAATTGACAGGATGCCTGGGTGTCACAGTCATTTAAGCTCTGACTCTTGGTTTCAGCTCAGGTCATGATCTCAGAGTCATGAGATCAAGCCCCATGTCATGCTCCATGCTCAGCACAGAGTCTGCTTGAATTTCTCTCTCCTTCTCCCTCTGCCCCTCCCACTTGTACTTTCTCTCTCTCAAATAAATAAAAAAATAAATCTTTTTTTAAAAGCTTATTAAATTGAAAGACAAAAATCTAATACTGCTTCCAGTCATTCAGATAAATGTTATAAAAAGGAACATTTTGACCTATACCAAGTTACAAATGTTTTAAAAAGAATAAATGTTGTGGGATGACATCAGAAAACAATGCCTTTTGACTTATTTTTATATGCTTTAAAAATGATGTCAAATATAATATAGTTTATAAGAAAAAGCAGATGTTCTGAGCCATTTGATGCTTCCTACCAAGAGTTTTACATGATCAGTTTATTTTCTTAAAAAAAAAAAAAAATTACGCCCTTTAAAGGACAAGCTTAGATTTTGGAAAAAATAATTGGTTGCAGCTTTTTAAACAATTGGATTAATGTTTTGCAAGAATTTGAAGTGCATTTACAGTGTGGAGAGTGCAAAGTAGAGCAGATGAAAAGAGCTTCCTCATGTAGGTAAGCAGGATCTCTGACACATAGCTTTCCTCCCCACCTTCCACCATCTCAATGATTTGCACAATCAGGGATTGAAAAGAGTGTCCCCTCCCTTCCTCTGAGGCACGCACAAGGCGACAGAGCAGACCTTCCGAATATTTGTGTCCAGAGGAAACAATAACTACTTGGGACCCTGAGGAAGCAGGAATTGGGCAAGGAACTTCCCACCACCTCTCTAAATAATAGCGACACAAACAATGCCTAATCTGTAAAATCATCCTTCTCTGTGGATGGGGATGGTTTAATAGCCTTGAGTATCTTAAAAATCAAAACCTTGAAAGGTAAAAATTTGGTTACATTGGGATACTTGGTGATTGCAAATATTCTGAAATTTGTAGAGCTCATTGATTATCATACTGTGTCTACTAATTTATAGTTTAAAATACTTTTTACATCACTTAGAGAAAAATGATCAATTTGAAGTTCCTCAAGACATCTTTGTTAATATTGTCTATACATTACCACTCCTAGTACTTTTGCCATTTAATATTTTCAAGTGAAAAGTTGGAAGGAAGTTGTTCTTATAATAGATATTGGGAGAAAAATACAAGATAGTTTAAATGTATACTTAATGTATACATGTAAATTAGAAAAAAGCAATAATATGGTGTCTCAGACAAAATGTCTTATTGTCTTATTTACCCAGGTATGGGTAAAAAGGAGTACTAGTTTGAATGAATTATTGTAGCAGATATCTCTTGACAAGAGAGAAACAATAAAATATAAACATCTTTATATTTTCTTAGCAGTGATTCTTATAGTTCACATAAACAATTGATTATTTTTATATTCATTGTTCAACACTGCATTATGAATTATTTTAATTACTAGAAGAAAAACACAATTTAATTTTTTTTAAATCAAAGATGACATTGGACCAACATTTTCATGTAAACACTATTTTTTTCATTTCTAGCTCAAGCTTTTCAACTTACCAAATTTCCTGGGGATATATTTCCGTTTCCTTGAAGTTTGTTCAAAATTGTTTACAAATGACGGGCTCATAACGACCTTCATGACTTAAAATACATTTCACTTATCATGTACGTCCTTGCTTTTTTACCTTAAAAATATTAGTTAAATAACATGCCTTCCCATTCTCTGATTTAACCACTTGCTTGATCTTGTGCCAATATATCTACCTTTACAGACAAAGAGAAGCAATGACTGTATTTATATACATTGTAGGGCATGAATGTGTACATACTAACACATATCCTAGATTCTAGTAAAGGCGGCATGATGTTAGCAAAAGTACTGGGAGTTTGGAACCTTAGGTTGAGTTTTATAACTGCTGTGTGGTTGAGAGCCTTTGAGTGAGTCACAATATATGTCTTTAAGCTCCACTAGCCTAACTTTGAAATATAAAGCCCGTCCAGCTCTTCCATTCTAAAATACAGACTTAGTAAACCTGTATATATTTGGACAGAATATAACTGAACATAATCTTGTTTTAAGATACTAGTATATATTACGAAGCAAAGGCTTGTAGACTCTGACCCTGCTTGCCTCTCAATAAAGTATAGCAAAGAACAGATGCAATTGCAGCATTTTGATAACTTAGCTTATTGTTATTCCTATTTGGATATCCTTAAAATTGACTATGAAACAACTCATTTATTATAACAACTAAAGACACTTGCAAGTAATGTTCTTCTTTAGCTATTTGCTTTGTTTCAGTTTTATTTTATGAGGAGATTGAGAAGGATATAAAATTGGAGATGGATTGGAAGTAAAATGAGGTAAAGATATTTAAGAATAATAGCCATGGCATTGTGAATTCCAGAGAGAAACAAACTGAATAAATTTGGAAGAAATTATATGAAGTCTTCCTGTGAACTACATTCCACACTGAGTGATCACGTGAGACTACAATAGCAATAAAATGCACGAGATGATTACATCTCATCTTTCCAATTTAGTTAGAAGAAGATATATATGCTTTATAACAAACTCACTTTATGGATAGTCTGAGAGACTGGCATAGTAAAAACACCATGCATATACAGCACCCGATTTTGCTACAAATTTTTTTGCAACAAAAAAAAGAATCCAAGAATATTAATTTTTATCTCTCACTGCCATAAAAACACTGAGATTGCAAAAAGCAGTCCTATGGGATGCTGTTAATAGACATTTGGTCTTATCCTTCAGAAGGGGATTCCTTATCTTTATGGAAAAACTAGTTTGAAATTATATAATGCAGGCATTAAAAAATAATAATTCCCTACCAATTTTTACCTATTTCTTTTTGTCCATATTCTCAAAATGGTCAAACTTTTCACCACCATGTCAGTAATTTACTTTTAATTATAAAATGCATTTCTGAAAGTATTAAAAGAAAAGCCTGCTGGGTGGGATACAGTTTTATTCCATCAGACTTACCTAATGAGGGACAATTCTTTCCCTAAACACAACAAAAGCAACTTACAATGAGTCAAACTATGTGTCTGGAAATTCCAGGAAATAGTAAACATTTGAATATGACATGACCATTGAGAGAAGAGGGCTAAATTTTGTGGGGGGTTTTTGTTGTATTTAGATAAAAGCTATATTTGTATCAAGAGTGCCCTTGGATTTAAGAAATCATATTAGTTATTTGTATTACCTGCACATTTGTCCTACAAATATATTTAGAAAGTGTTCCAACAGCCAAAATCCAGATGTTGAAGTAAGCCATAGATTTTAAAGAGTAGAAATCATTATTATTGATGTTATAAGATCACTGCTTTTTTTGTGGACCAGAGGGGTCAAGAAAAATAACTATAACACTGTTCAATGTTAGCACACTTTCTAAATATTCAGACTCTAAGAAAAGCTTCTTGCTATTTGTTCCAGCAATATCTTTGACTATCAAATGTCTTCAGAAAAATCTTTTCCAAATACAAGATCATCTCAAACATCAGAAAGCTCTAAATGGTAATCAAAGAGCCATAAATATATTTCACCTAAAAGGTAATATTGAGTTTCATGATGCCGTTTGTTTAAATAATGGGGAACTGTAATATTTTCACTCTGTATTTTTTTAAAATGCATTGAATGAGGAACACTTTAATCAGATTTCTTGGATTTCAGTCTCAGTACTACCAAACTGACTTTAGTCAAATACTTAACTGCCATAATCCTTAGCTGTCTCATCTATGAAAGGAGTCAAATAATCCCTCCTTTATATGGCTACCAATTAACATTAAAAAAGAGTATTTATTTAGAACAGCCTTTGACAAGGTAAACTACAACAGAAAACTTGATACAATACAACCAATATAGAAATAAATATTTATTTATCTAGTATTTATCTAAATGAAATAAAATTTCACAATATAATATTATATATATATATTTGCTACATGCAATCACTCCAGTCTATCCCAGCCTGTTTTGTTTAAGCAGATAACATTGCTACTGAGATCCTCTAAACTGATTTCACAGTGTTCTGGGGCCGTAAGTGTAAGAAACACTGCCTTTTTTAGACTTAATACATAATGCAACTTACTTCAAAGTTCCTTTTTACTGAATTTTTTTAATACTAGTGAAATTATGGCAATATTATAGATTTCTACTGCTTAAAGAGTTTTGAGAATGTTGAAAATGTTTGAGAAGGCATATTCTCAGAAATAAGGAGCATAAATTAAGTTTATTCTAATTCCAAACATACAGTTTGCTTAGCTGAGATAATGCTCAATACTTAACAATTCACTGTTTTCTTGACCTTAGTGGTGGTCTTTAAGATTCTTTAAGGTCTTTAAGAAGGTCTTTAAGAAAAGATTCTCAGTTGTTACAGTGATGTTGTAGATTTGATGTGCCGTTAAAGGGGTCCTGAGGCCTACCACTTGCCTTAGCAGATGTAGCTGAATCAATATTCTTCACGATCTAAAGATTACTAAGGAGCGAATACTACTAACTTTTCCTTATGAAACCTAATGACCTTTACTAACATGTTTGCCAATTGTCAACACCTTAAATTTTATAGTTTCATAGATCATTTAATAAAGAAATGAAGGAATCAAAAAAGTAACAGATTCTCTAAAATTTATGTCCAAATTTCCCATAAACTTAAAAAAATATTTTTTCCTTCTCAGTTAATAAGAATACTATTTTTTTTTCTGATACTTCCTTTATTAATTCTTCTAAGTAAATGCATACCCACACCAACTCTTGACTTACTTCAATGCATCCCTCAGGATAATATTTTTCTGGACTTTTCTGTGTCATCACAGTTAATTCATTTCATCTTTGTGAAATTCTAGTATTATCACAGACAGCATCAGTCTTTTTAAGTTGGATGAAAGAAAACAATTATAACAGGGAACAATGAACATGGAATGATAAGAATATAAAAGGGCTAAATTAGAAGTGAGAGTAATCTGAAGACACCATCCAAATGAAATGCAGGGTAAAATGGAAGTTTATCTAACTAACTTCTCAGAATCCCTGGAGTGTCCTACCTTTTTCTTCCCCTCAGTTTCTAGTTTAAGTGTATATTGGTTATTTTGCATATCTGTTTATATGTTTCCATTTTCTCTATTGTTTGTCCCTCACCATAAATTCTTCTTCCTTGTTCCTTCAGTTTAAAAATACAAGACACTTCCTGTGTCTTCTTCTTGAAGAAAAAAGAGTAAATTTAGTTACTTTTAGATTATTTCCCTCAATTTACCACTTCATGGGCCAATATACCATGTAGGCAAAAGTTTTTGACTTGCAGTCTACATCTGTTCTGTTAAATACAGTAACACTAGCCACTTATATTTAACTAAAAAGAAATTAAAACTGAGTTCCTTAGTTGTACTAGCTACATTTCATGTGCTGAAAAGCCACTTGTGACTGACAGCTATTATGTTGGCCAGCACAGATGGAGAACATTTTCATTATTATAAAAAGTCCTGTTGGTCAGCATTACTCCGCACTAATCTTGTAGTTTATGAAGACGGATAGAGAATCCATATGGCCATCTTTAAACATGAATTAAAGGCTATGGATCCTCTAAAACCCGAAAAAATAAAATGTAATAATCTCTACCGAAGCAAATAGATTCCTGAGAAGTAAAAAATGAAAAGAAAATAAGGTTTCTAAAATGGAATGCAAACAGTTTGAATGAGTTTTGTTTTTTCAGTTCAATTTACTGGATCAATTCATTAAGCTGCCCCATGGAAACTTGTAGGTGTGCTATGAAGCTCTGCATGACATATGAGTCACCAGTGACAGAAAGTTATGAGGGAGATATGAGGGAAGCAATATTAACGCACTTAAGGAAGAAAATCACAAATAATCTTTTGATGTTCCCTCTACAACATAGGCTAAGAAAATTGTTTTCAGACTTCAAAAGAATTTGAGCCTCATATGCCACCTTGTTCCTTATAAACAAATTATTCTCTACCACATAAAAATGCCTTTGGCATGTTCAATTCTACTCAATGCAAATTTAGTAATTACCTCCCATGAGCAGTACTCTGCAGAGAATAATAGGCATGAGCTTAACCAACTCCTTTTGATGAGAATCATGATCCAAGAGAAGTGACCTGAGCTTAAATAACTGCAAAGACAAGTAAACCAGGAGAAGCACCTATAAAGAGGCTAAATTGATATGCAGAATCAAAAAAGAGAAAATCGTTTTCAAATCCAGGAAAGGAGAGAAGTAGCAGGAATAGCTTCATAAGGATTTTGAGGCAAGTGTTGAAGATGGAGGAGTTCTATGTACCATCGCAAGCAGAGAGAACAGCATGAGCAGAAAGCAAAATGTGGGACCTGAAAGAAGAACTCCTTTGTCCAGAGCCTCTGTAAGTCCTGGTCTTATACAGCCCCTGTGGAAGGTAACTGGGGACAGGTAAATTGGGTCTGTGTTGGAAAGATCCTTGAATAAAAAAGTAACATGTATCGTCTTTGTTTTGTTGCTGCTGATGAGCAGGATTAAGAGTGGGCAAATTAAGAATAAAAAGATAATGGAAAAATCTATGTGCTTTGAATATCTTGCCAGTTCTGCAAATCTATGATAGAGGCAACAACAATATAGCAACGAAATTATTTAGCACTTTACAGTTTATAAAATGTTTTCATATTCAGATCTCATTAAAAAAGCCTTACAAAAACTATGTGAAGTATACCTTATTACCTCTATTTTATAAAAGATTTAACTACAATTCAGAATTATGTAACTTGCCTGAATTCACAAAAAAACTAGCAGAAGTTACGTGGGAAAAAAAAAAAAAACAGTTTCCAGTTGTCAGATGTTCTTATCTTTCTACTGCACCAGTGGTTCTCACACTGTTTTGTTTCCAGGACCCTTCACACTATTAAAAACTATCAAGCCCTAAGAAGTTTTGTTTATGTGGACTCTCTCTCTCAAAGTTTATTATAAAACTGAAAATGTTATAAAATATTATTTATTAATTCATCTAAATCAAGAATAAGAATCACATTATGTGCTAACATAGATAATAGATTTTTAACCAAAAAAATAACTTTCTTTTCAAAACAAAACAAAACAAAATTACTGGGAAGAGTGACATTTTTCCATGCTTGCCAAATCTCCTGAATAACTCACTTAATAGAAAACACCTGGATTCTCATATCAGCTTCTGCTCAATTTGTCAAAAAGATTCTTTTGGTTAGAATATGCAAAGAAAGTCCAGCTTCATATCAACATGTGGATAGATAAATGAGGAATATGTCAATAGCCTTTGTGGATATTGTTTATCTTCCTCTTTGATATTATACCAAAATCTCAATCAAATGTGGTTCCTTGAAGTTATTAGCTCCAGTGGAATTTGAAACCATATCAGGGAATTTTTTTTATACTCATTTTGAAATCCATTAGTGTATATAATATGCTAAATGACTGTTTATTTACAAATGTTTGTGTAACATGAATCATTGACCATATAGAAAATATTAGTTCACTGAGTTATGCAGCTTCTAAATGTGGAAACATTTCTTTACATAAGATAAAAAAAAAAAAAAGAAAAGAAATGCATCACTGAAGTCTTTTAAGTACTTTCAAGTTACAGTGGTAAATAACAACTTTCCCAAAATTAGAATTTTCCCTTGAAAGCTTGAATTTTATCATTGGAAACAAATTCTGTCAGTTCTTTACCTTGAAATGGCATTCTTCATTAATGACTTCATTAGTTTTCAAGAAAATGTCTGACAAATACCTGAGTCTGAATAACCATAATTTGTTTGTCAATTGTTCTTTCAAGTAAAAATAGTGTTTCATGAGAAAAGTGATCAGTTTGGCTTACAACTCAAACAATCACACAAATGCTTTTCCTCAGGATTACCATCAACCATCATACTTCAGTAAGCAAGCAGCAAGGGCTTTATACATTCCATTTTGACCCATAAAGCATTACAGAAGTGAGTATTTAAGGATAAAATTCTAATAAAAGTTATAAATTTCACCTTTTAATCAAGGACATTCTTCACTTAAATTGACACATATATATTTGCTTCTATGCATAGAAGCATATGATGTCCTTGATGTACATGTAGGTATGTGTATACATGTGTATATATATACATGTACATACACACACACACACACACACACACACACACACACACACACATATCCATGTATTTACAATGATAGTGTAAAAGTGATGGGGTAAAATTGTTGTAACCTTGACCTGAATTGAGACAGAGACACCAAACTGTACGGGAACTAAGTAATGACTACTAGTTCAGTTTGCTGTCACTACCTTGATTTATGATAACATGCCAGCAGTTTTGCCCCATTACTCTTGAACCTTCAGCATGAATATCAACATATGGAAAAAGCAAATAGCAAGTGAGTATTGCTCTGAAAATATGTCTGACCTTGCCAAACTGGTCTTGGGGACCCAGGGATGTCCATGAACTGGGCTTTGAAGATTATTGCACTGTCCACACGTCTTGCCTCTCCTGCTTAATGTCTTGGGCTGTAAATGAGAAAAGAGAGTCACCATATTATATCTTATTTAGTATATTAGGAATCACCAGCCAAAAGACAAGTAGTTAGGTTCATTAAGCAGTTTATTTACAACAAAAATCAAGTTGGTCCAAACACACTTCTGGATTGAATACTTGTGTCCCACCAAGTGCATATGTTGAAGCCCTAATCCCCATTGTAGTTATACTTGGAAATGAGGCTTCTAAAAAAGTAATTAAGGTTAAATGGGGTCATCAGGGTGGGGCCCTACTCTGATAGGATTAGTTTTTATAAGAAGAGACTCCAGAGAATTTTGTTTTGTTTTGTTTTCTTTGCCACATGAGGACACAATGAGAAGACCATCTGCAAGCCAGGAAGAGCCCTCACCAGAAAATTAGTGACCACTGGACCTTGAGCTGGCACTCCAATATCCATAACTATGAGAAAACAAATTTCTGTTGTTTAAGCCATCCAGTATTTTATGGTATTTTGTTCTATGTTATTTGGTATTTGCTTTATGGTACTTTGTCAGACTAACACACCCACTTAATTTTGTAATTCATGAAAACCTACTTAAAGCCCTAGGACTTGCCTAATGAACTTGAATACAAAACAAACTTTTGAAAAACACTAAATTTCAACTACCTAAAGCAATGAGATATTGTACTAAATTTACATATTGGTTCAGCTCTAATGTTAGGAAGTTAGATTAGACGAATTACTTTCCTTAATGTCCCATGCATGCCAAGAGCAAGACCATATTCGCTTGAAGAGTCTGGATATATTTTTCAGAATCAATACTTGTTCTTTAGCAGTGACACAGTAGCAGACAATTGCATAATGAAGCTGTCTGTCTTTATTTACACAATGTATTTTTGTATTCACTAGGCCAGAAAGAATAGTTCTGTGTAGCAGCTGTCATTGTATTTTTTGCTTATCTCAGTCTTGTCTGCCAGTGTTATAATTCACCAGCTGACACCCGCCTTGGCAGAAACCAAGGGCAGTGATTTCATGCCAAAGCAACAACGGGGCTCTGAACTCTTGACACAATTCATCTTAGTTCTAGCTAGTAAAGGGGGATTCTTTGAGTTTTCTCTCCCTTCTGTTGAAGCATTTCGCTGCTGGAAGGGGGGAGGGAGAGGGAGGAGGATGAAGGGGGTGGTGCTGCAATGGAAATGAACACGAAGAAACAGTTATGGCTCTGTCTGGTGCAGTGGAACAGGGTCACAGGAAGACAGGGCCAGTTGTGAGGGATAAAGGCTGAACGCCCAGATAATGAAATTCCTGCTTGTTTGATTTTGCAGAGTTGGAAGGATATGAGAGCACATTTGGTATCCAAAAATACACTTCTGTTCAACTCACACTATTTGGAGGTTCAAAGTGTAATTTCTGGCACTTTCTGATTTAGGAAGCTTAGACTTGGGCATGAAGGCAGTTGATTGTAGTCATCAAAAATAGCTCTTTTTTGGTTGTGAATGCTAAATAAAATAGAAAATATACTTGCTCAAGTTGATTTCTAGACATTAGTGTTCAGAGTTCATATAGGTCTTATTCTGCAGGCAGAATAATGCCAGGCTTCACAGTGTAGACAGTATCAAAACTGAGGAGAAGCATCGGTCAGATAAACCAATTTTTTAAAAAGTCTTTCTTTCCTTTTTATAGTGGAAAAAAAAAAGCGATGTACCAGATTCCCCAAATTCCCCGCAATACACCTAGAATAAGAACCGTACTTTCCATCCTATTTCCTGACACAGAGTGTAACACAATGGACAAAGTAAAATACAGAAATGAGAAAACAAAGTAGATAATTGAGGCCTTTGACTATCATCCTGGTGTCAATTATCTTAATGTATCAGCCAAAACTAGTTTAAAGCTTAAAAGATTAAACTAAGTGCCTCAGTCTTCCTTTCTTTTCTGTGTATCAACATCATCTGATTAAGAAAGTTCCCAACAAGAAGACTGCCTTAAAAGTAACCTAATTTCCTGTTGTACAAAAGGCTGACATTTTTTTGGCAAGCTAGGGGCCAGTTCTGATGGGCTTGCTACATTATTACAGAACATATTTAAGTTGTTTCTAATTGTGATCTTGGTACTGTGTTCCTGACACAGCTACAAATGTGGAGAGAACCCTATAGCATCCTAGGAATAACAAAACCAAGAATAAAAGTAACTCACCAGAATCTTTTAAATACAACTACAACATTGGGTCATATAGCAATAGACCAATAATGGGGCAACGATCACTGAATACAAAACAGAATATTGGTTTCATATGTCCTTCTCACTACAGAGTCGACATCATAGCATTAAATAATGCCAGATTTTCCTGACAAAGAACAATTTACAGAGAGTGTTTTGGCTATGTGTTCTCTTAAAAAGATAATCCTTATTTGAAGGAAGATGTTTGCAAACATTAGTTTTTACCACAAATCTCATAAAATAACTTTAAGTCAGTGACAGGCCACACCTAACTCAAAGGAAAAGAACATCTTTCCCATCAGACCTTTAAAAAAGTAAGGCTGAACAAGAGACTCTAAAAAATGTTGGTAAGAATATTTAGGACTGGACTTAAACACTGATACACACATTTGAATAGGAATGTCAAATTGTGAGTAAAAAAAAGAAAAGTGATTCGGTCACATAAAGTAACCAAAGAGCTCACACACAATTTTGAAGACAGCTGGGTAGAAATACTAGGTTCTGAGTGAAGGAAGCTGGGAACCTGAAGGAGGACTGGATCCCAGGACCCTGAGATCATGATCTGAGCCAAAATCAAGAGTCAGATGCTTAACCAACTGAGTCACCCAGGTGTTCCAATTTTTCGCCCCCTCCTCCTACTAATCCTCCTCTTCTTCTTCTTCTCCTCCTCCTCCTCCTCCTCCTCCTCCTCCTCCTCCTCCTCCTCCTCCTCCTCCTTCTTCTTCTTCTTCTTCTTCTTCTTCTTTTTCTTCTTCTTCAAGATTTTGTTTATTTATTTGACAGAGAAAGAAGGGCCCAAGGCAAGGTTCAATCCCAGGACCCTGTGATAATGACCTGATCACAAGCTAGAGGCAGATGATTAACTGACTGAGCCATCTAGGCACCCTTCTTTTTTTTTTTGGAGTACTGAATAAATGAATTAGCCATTTTCTATGTTAATTTCTGATTCAATTAAATTGTGGTAAGAGAAAATAGTCTGTATGCTATATATTCTCTGGATTTTTTTAGTTTTTGATCTTATAAAGATTCCATTTTTTAAGTCCATTAAAGGTTGAAAAAAATATATGTATATATATTCTGTTACTAATTTTATTATTCAAATCTTGTGTAGACTTACTAAATTTCTGTCAATTAAATCTATTGGTTTCCAAAACATGTTAAAATCTACTGTCATAATTATTGCTAGGCAGTTTCTTCTTGAAATTTTATCTGTTTTGCATTAATTTGAAGTCTTATTTCTATATGCAAAAAAGTAAATAATTCCCATATATTGCTAGAAGTTTATTTTTAATTATCTACTATCCTTAGCTATGACTTTAGCCCTTTTTTCTAAATTGAATTTTGTCGGATATTAACATTGCTCTATCTACTGAACTTGGGTTAGAATTTTATGCTATATCTTTTTACATCTCTTTATTTTCAGCAACTCTGAGTCATTTGGCCTAACTATATCTCATCAATAATATGTAACAGTCTCTTTGCTTACTCTTTTTGAAATTTCAATAGGCTTCTTCAGTAGCAGATACAATCCATTTATATTTGAAATTGCTGATACGTTTGGTCTGGTTTCTGCCATCCTTCTCCTGTTTTATATTGCTTTTTTAAAATCTTTTTTATTTATTTTTTTTTTTAGAAAGAGAGAAAGGGGGGAAGGGGCAGTACGAAAGGGAGAGAGAGAGAATCTGAAGCAGGCTCTACACTGGTGGGGCTCCATCTCACAACTCTGAGATGATGACCTGAGCTGAAACCAAGAGTCAGACACTTAACCAAATGAACCAAATAGGTGCCCCTTAAGCTTTTTTTCAATCTTTTGGCAGTTTAGAAGCTATAAATTACATGTAAATAAATAATTAATATATGATATATTCTATATTATATGTACACGCACACAAATATGTACATGTCTTTTATTATTGTTTGGAATTATACATTCTCAAAAACAAAAGTGCTTATTTTTATAGTCAATTACATTTATCAATAGTTTCTAAATTTAGTGTTTCTTGAATAACTTCAGAATGCAACCTATTGCTTCTCTCCAGGTGCATTCTGAAGTACATTCTTCAGTAACTTTTCAGTGAAAAAAATCTGTAAGCTATATAATCTTATTGCCTATGTATGACTGAAAATGTCTTTTTCACACACAATTCTGAAGACAGCTGGGTAGAAACACTAGGTAGACTGTTTTATTCTTGTATGCCTTTACGGATATTACCTCTTCAACTTCTGTTTTTTTTTTTTTTAATCTCAATGAGAAATAAATTGTTAGTTTAATTATTCTTTATTTATAGGTTTCTCAGCCAGGTTTCTGCTTCAGTAATATTACCTAATGGAAGAACTGTAAAATCTCAGTTTTCAAACAGCATTCAAACAACATTCATTTATTTCATACTCACAGGTGAATACATTGACTGCCATTCCCCTGATGGTGGACAGGTTTGTATGGACCTAACTGGGCTCCAGGATTTCAGTTATGTTCAGGTCTGCTTCTCCTGTCTTAATCCTAGGACCCAGGCTGAAGAAATAGCTAACCTGGGACATGCCCTTCATGAGTTCAGACTAAAGAGAGCTTTATATTTGGAGTTTACATATTTCTAGTTCTACCCATATTCCATTGGCCAAGTCCAAAATCAAGGGGCCAGGGGAGTATACACCATACACCTTGGCAAGAGTAGGGAGGAAAGATTTGTAAGCAAGTAATACAACCTGCCACAACAGATAAACTATCTTCTCTCTTGGAGCTTTGAATATTTCTGTTTTATCCCTCATCTAACAGAATCACTAGCTGTTCCATATTCAAACTGTTTGTCAGTTGGTGTGAACCTTTTAATTTAGCACTCACATCTGTCTTCAAAATTCTAGAGAATTCCATGCATTATCTCTTACAATCTTGTTTATAGGCCATATTTTATTTATTAACTTCTGGAATTTCTTGTAAACATCTGCGAGCCTTTTCACTCTACCTGCCATGTGTCTTAGCTTCTCTTTTCTGTTTTGAAGTTATTTCTTTGTCCACTTAACTATATTCTGGACAAAGCCCTGGGTTATCTATCTAGTCTCACTTTGTGTCCAGTTTGGAGTAGTCTATTCACTTTTTTCAATTAGCAAAGATATCATTTTTAGTACTTCCAATTGGTTTCTTTTGGTCACTGTTGTTTTATTTCTGCCTGTTTTTAGTGGGGTTTTCACCATCATTTGTTTGATTTACTATTTCCCTTCACTATGAAGCTTATCTGCATCTTTTCCCATTCTTATCATTTCTCCATGTCAGTAAAAAAGAAATCTCTTCTTTCGGCTGAGTCTAATTTCTTTTTTAACTGTCTTTAGACCTCATTCTCCTGTTTCCTCAGGGCCTTTTGTGTATTTTTTTTTCCTTTTTACTTGTTTCTAAACTGTGTTTTTACTATGTCTCAGCCTCTAGCCTTTAACTATGTTTAAGTCTAGCTGATCTTTAAAAATCAAATTTTACATTCCTCTAGCTTTTATCCTCCTTTTCCTCTTCATGGTTGATATTACTGGAAAACATCATCTTCTTTTAGCCTTTAGCTAACCCAGTCATTCCTTTGTAAAAATTAGAAAAAGTTGCTTGTTCCTTAGGATGTATACTACCTTATGCCAGGGCATATGACTCCAAGTGGACTCCAAGTAGTGTGTTTAGCACACGTCTGCCTTGCCTGTAAGTTCTCATGCAAGACACTCCCTGGGTAACAATACTCAGTGACCTCTCACAACCCAGTCAATCCTCAAGTTCTTAAAGTCTGTCTCTACTATATACTGAAAACACCACCCAAGGGTCACTAGTCACCACAAGGGTGCTAAATCTCAGTAACTCTTTTCATTTTTCTATTGCCCACTCTCTCTGCAGAATTTGATGCCAGTGACTACTTTCTCTCACTTACATTTGAAATCCTCTTTCCTCTTGGTTTTTAGGACTCTACTCTCCTGGATTTAAATATAACTTTACCTGCAGTCTCCATTTCCTCTACTCCTTAAATGTTAATTTTTCCCAGTTCTATATTTTTTTAGCTCATCTTCTATACATTTTCCTATTTATCTCATCCACTTTCACAGCTTCAAATAAGACCTAATAAATCTTAGATCTTCATCTTTCACCCACATCTGAAATAAGCTCTCAAGTACTTAAGGTATGTCTCCTTTTGGATTAACCACAGGTATTTACACTAGATGTGTCAAAATAACCTCACTGTTTTCCATGTAAAATCTCATCCTCTTCGGAATTCCATGTGCTGCTTTTGACACCACTGTACACCCTACTGTCAAAGCCAGAAAGCTAGATTCTCGCCCCTCGGTCTTCACATTCTCAAATCACTGAGTCATGTATAGCATTCTACCTCTTAAAGGGTCCTTGACTCCTCCCCCCTCTTCTCTATCCCTGTTGCCACTGCCTCACTCAGGCCTCAGTCTAGATGACAAGAAACCTTCACAGCCAGCCTTCCCATCTTCCCTGTTTCCAACACACTCTCTATACTGCCTCCAGAGAGTGTTTTCCACTGTGATAATGTGAACCAGTATTCTACTGATTAAATTCCTCCTCTAATTCTACAAAGCAGTAAAATCTAAAAGCCTTACCATAAATATGAAGTCTTTCATAGTTGATCTCCCCGTAAACCTTCCCTTGTAGTATTCTCCACGTTTGCGCTCAATGTTCTATTATACTGGTGTCCTTGTAGGGACATAGCCCTTCTAATTTACCATATGCTCGTCCCACAACTCCACTTGCTCTGGCTGATGACCCCCTATCTTGAAGGGAAGTGTTATTTAACGCCTTCTTATGATCTATCAGAGCAAACAGTACCTGTAAGCAACCAGCTTACATCTACAACAATACCCCTAGCAACATATCATAACCATATTTACACATCCTGCTCCCTCAAGTCTATTATTGTGAACTCTTAGTCATTTTTTCTTATGTCAAAAATTTGGTATATAATATCTGTCATAATAATTGCTCACTAGCTTGAATAAATTAATAGGTAATTGTAATAATGCCATACAACATAATGTGAAAATTCTTGATATCTATGAGCTATACAAGGAATTTATTACCATGTGAAATACATAATATTTTTAAGATAAAAGATATGGAAGCTAAAGGGGTCATAATGGTGCTGAATGTTAACACAGAGTCTGAAAGAGGTGAGAATTACCAGAGTTATAAACATTTAAAACAAAGTTCTTCTATTTTCCCCACTGCCACAGCACAGTGTTCCTAAAAGCATCAGAAACACTTTCCTCAAGTCTCACTTATTTATTTTTTAAAGCTCCTTGTGCATTAAGGCAACAACTCCTAAGAGGCTTTTTCTGGCAGGTGAAAGAAATGTGAATGATGACTTTGGTGATACAGTAACCAAGGTGAGAATTTTATTGAATTCTTCTTTTAAAACTGACACAAATTTACAAATAGTGGAGTCAAATCAACCTATGTTTCTTTTTTTTTTTTTATCATGAGGTGAGATTTCTAGTTACTTTCCAGAAAATAAATAGGTCCAAATGTTTCCTCTCTTGGGGGAAAAAAATGCGGCTTCTTTGCGATTAGATGATCAGTTGTGTACTAAAATCACCCAGACTTTATTAATCATTGTTTTAAGAGCACTTGATGCTTTGGAATACTATTACTAGAAGATGATGCTTAAAGTTAGTTATTTTCAAATGCATTTCTCCTGTGCTTCTGCTTTAGGCCAGAAGGAAGAGAGGAAGCCTGAAGAGTGTCTGCAACCTCCACGTCCTTTGTAAAGGGCCAAGAGAAAGAAGTGCAGAGAAAGTTCATCCACTCAAGTAGAATTTTATTTTGAATATGTGATTTTTCTTTCACAGGCCAAAAAGATCACTACACCAGATTTATAAATTAATACAAATAAAAATTCAAATAGCTTTAAACATTTTTGTGTAGCAAGATACATTTTTTGAGATATTATTAGTTTTTGTTTTTGAAATCTTGGTGTTTAGAATTTTTCCTGCTCTCCATTCAAGCAGCCTATTCAGTGTGTCCATTGTCTTAGATGAATGTGACAGGGTGAAAAGGTAAAAAAAGGAGAAACTTCTGGAGTTTATTTCCAAAATCCTAAGGCCTTAGGGATATGGAGAAAATTTAGGACACAGACAAATGTGGGTTAGAAACATCTGGTGTGAGAGAAGGAATTCTCTTCCCACCATAAAGGAGTATGGTAAGAGAAGAGCTATTAATAGGTAGTGCAGAGAAAGAAGTCTGAAGGGAGATAGGGACCGAGAGATGAGGGATATTGCTGGAGAGGGACTTATTCTCAGCTCTTCTGCAACGTGGGAACTGAATATGCATCAGTAGATAACCAGTGCTCTGGGACTACCAAAGGCCTGAATGGTCATATGTCCTGCCCTTGCTTGCTCCCTATGCATTAAAGCCAACAAAGCTAAGGACTTTACTTTCCAATTCCCTGCTGATGTTTGGGAGAGAGTTCTCTTCTCTGCTATCACTTCCCTTAGTGTGTGCTCAGCATGAATGATGTCATCCATAACCTGCAAATTTCCATAACCAATCTCTTTTACTCCCATTCCAGGATATCCATAAGCCAAAAAGCATGTTTCCCTGCATAGCAAGCAAGGAGGTGGGCACTGAGAAAATGTAAAGACCCTGCACCTGTACTGGTAGGAGTTGGGATGAAGAAGTAGGTGGTGGTCAATGGAACCAGTTCCCAGAAACAGAACTTTTCAAAGGCAGGGGTAGAGAGAAGGAGTTCTTCTCTTACTCAAGATATTTCTCTAAAACATGTTACCTAGGTGTGCATTTTACATTAATATTTCTTTATAGACATTTTATATAGCTATTAAAGGAACTTGGTAAGTCTTGGTAAGTATTTTCTTCAAGATATGATATTCTCTTTGTTTTTACAAAGTAATTGCATGCTGGGTACCCACAAACTTATTTGCTTGGCTTACACAGTGTTTTTATGAGAACTAGTTACCAAAATTTACATGCTGGGAGATTTCATATGAGAATCCAAACTTCTGACTACTCGTGTAAACCTGGATGATTTTATAGCATTGAGACCACTTTTGCTTGGCCGCAACTGAATGCAGCTGAGTAGATGTTGGTGCATTAAGACAAGACAAGTGCTCTTCAGCCACTGTGCTCACAATCATTTTATTCATTTCCTTTCCTATCTGGAAACTTGAAGCATTTGAATCTAAGAATGCTTGCATGAGGAAGTTTAATATCCCTTCCAAGAATTATCTAGCTTTTCAATTTCAAGATGAAATATGGTACATTAATAAATACTTGCTACACACACACAAACATACTTAAATATAAATGCAAACCATACATATAACCATGAATCAAAGCATCCTCAAGTCTGAATTATTAAAGTGAGACATGTTTCCTATATTGAAAGCCCTCTAAGATTTAAAATACATGGAATGCATAGAGATAGTGGACAGTATATGTGCAGCTGGAATATAAGAAGTGAATCAAATAAAACTCTTTGTAAAGAGATTCTAAGAGAATAACCAGTATTTATTTCCCTTAGAAAAATTAGTGCCCGTGTAGAGCATAGGGAAAGTTCTGTATTACAGAATAAGGACAAAAGTCCATCTTTGGATTAGTATACCTGTGACAGTTTGTTCACTCTTCATTTAAAAATTCAGTTCTTGATTTATGAAATTTTCCAAGAGAACAGTTAAAAAGATAATTTCCTGAGAAGAATGTTTCCTTGCTAAATTAATAAGAATTCTAGTCATTTGAGCAATAATACTTTATAGATACAACCTACTCTATCACGTCTTAAATAAATGTAAAACAGTACTCAGGACATCCTTTTGGCCTATATAATTTAGAATTTAGGGAATCACATAAACATACTCAGAAATGCAATAGTAAGCTTGACAATCTTCTATCTTCATCATACATTTGCAATACATAATAAAGACTTAGAGCTGACATACAGCAACTAAGACGTGTTGGTATAGTACATTTAATTGGTGTAACTTAAAATACTGTAAACACTTGATGAATGGCAAAATATCAGATTTCTCTCTTTGCTATTTTACTAAAACACGTTGACTTTAAAGGCAACATGTAATGTCAAGGCATCAGAAAAGATTTCTTTTCAAGGCCTTTTATATTTTAAATTTAATTTTTTCTGTTAGTCAATATACTCAATCAAAAGCTTTTATCACTCCAAAATTGTTTTTTAATTTTTTTCAAGGAGATGAACCATTGAGGCACTGTCTTTCTTAAGATGCCTCTTGTTTTATCTCTCATTGACAGCTGTTTATGTTGAAGTTACTAAGATTTCCAAAATGCTTAATAAATATTGATGAAAGGTTTATATATTTTAATATATGATGCGACCTCAATCTGCTCAAATCTAAAAAAAAAATATTTTATAAAAAGATCCATTAGCTACTTGGACATGATTTTTCATTTTTCAGAATGCCTATTTAGCTTATGGACCGGAAATTTTAAACACAGAAGAATATGTCATAAAAAAAACAGCCATGTGTAATATGATGGAAATGTTCTATAGTGCTTTGAGGGAAGTCCATTCAATTTCATTGACATTCATAAATGATGACTAATGCATTCAAATAGAATGAGTAATTTACCAAATTACGGACATTTGGATGGGCTCAGAATGAAGATCTTGTTTGTTTGGATATGTCCTGAAGTGAATCTCAATGAGGTTTACTTCATTATGCTTGACTCTACAAATGGGCTTCAGTCACAATCTGAACAAAAGCCCTGACATGTAAATAAATGTGCGAAGGATGGCAGGCTACATTACTCTTTTTGTCCCAGCCCACTCAGGAACAGTCAACCCCATCAAAAATATGAGTCACAAATAGATAGCACCATTATTACCTTACAAGTGCCATAAAAGCCTTCTCTTAGCATGATATTGCTGTCACATCCTCTCTCTTCTTAACCATAAGAGCAAGACACATATACTACAAGTTCCCTCTTCTAGCAACTATGGGCCTTCTTGAAATAAATGGTACTTAATAGTATTCCTTCCATACTTGTATACTAGTGTTTTCTATTTCATTCCTATTCTATTTCATTTCTATATGTAATTTTAGTATTTCTATTTCATTCCTATATGATTAGCACCTCCAACAGTACACCTCAAGAAGAGATTCTGAACCTTGAAGTGCTTTCTTTGAAGGATTTCCACCCTCTGGTATAAGCCAGAGATGAAGAGCAGTAGCAAACCCAGTCTCTAGTGATAGGAAGATACACATCAGCAAATGCTGGTGCCCAATGATGGTGCCCAAATTTCCTACACATTTTGGATGTTTCTGTTAAGATGTAAAATTCCAGGTGAAAAAATAAAATCAGTCCTTCATAGAATTGTTTCATCTATATCCCAAAATAAATTAGACATAGTATACGTTTAGCACAACAAATTCTGGACATTTGATAATTTCTACTGAGAAACTAGAAAATAATCTTTGTCTCTGATAAGCTGAATTGAATTGGTAACACTTCTTTTTTAATAGGTAATTACTTCACAACTTCAATTTTAGCAACAAATATCCACCTAATTGGACTTTGTTGATCACTAAAAATCTTACTAACACCATGTTCAAAGTAGTTCTATAGTTGTCTATTTTTTCTTCTAAAAAATCATGATCCTATCAGTTGTTTGTCTATTCATTCTGATACTTCATTCAAATACATACAGAATATCCAATATATGATAGATATAGGCACACATGCTACCAAAAAAGCAGTGCACAAGATAGAAATGGTTCTTGAGTCTATACAGGTTAGAGTTTTGTGAGAAGATTTATTTTGACCAAATGACTGGGGAGTGTTATGGGCTATAAAGTAGCATCATAGAATTCAATGGAAGATTACCACAGAGGGACCTAACCTAGTCTTAGGGAACTAACGTTATTTCTCTCGGGAGTGATATTTAAGTTAAGACTTGAAAAATGAACATGCCGACCAGGTGACTAAGTCGCATGAGCAGGTAGGAATATTCCACATGGAAGGAACAGTACGTCCAAAAGTTTCAAGAATAAGGGAGATAATAACATCTTTTTCAAAAGGTGACACAAAAGTCAGTGTGGCTAGAGTAGAGGGAAGGGCAGAGAGTCACCAAGGATCAGGTGGGAGAGGCAAGCATGAGCCTGATCACCTTGAGCCTTAGAAATGACATTAGAGTTTATGGACTTTACCTTGGAGATGACAGAGTCATTGGAAGGTATATTGGTTTTCTAGGGCTGCCACAACACAGGGCCACAGACTGGGCAGCTTAACCAAGATACTGATTTTCTCACACTTCAGCAGGCTGGAAGCAAGTCCAAGATCAAGGTGTTAGCAGAGGTGTTTGCTGAGACCTCCATCCTTGGGTTTCCTCAAGTGGTCTTTCCTCTATATGAGTCTGGGTTCCCCTGCTTTTTTTTTTTTTATTATTATTCTCCTCTTTTTAAGGGACACCAGTCACATTGACTCACAGGCCACCCTAATGCCCTTATGTCAACTTAAGTGCCACTTTAAAACTATATCTCCACATATAGTCACATTCTGAGGTACCCAGATTGAGGGTTTCAACACATGAATTTTGTGAGGGAGACTCAATGCTGCCCACAACAGAAGGTTTAGCGTGTGACAGTGACACGGCCCCAGTGATGCTTTACATGTTCATTGTGGCTGCAATTTGGATGGAGTAGAGGGGCAAGAAAAGACCAGGTGCCATGGAGGAGCCCTCCCCTGAAATCCAGCAGAGACATTTGCTGGGCAGAGCACAGCTTTCCCTTCTGGGGACTGTGGCTATGGTGAGCACACCCAGGAAAGGTAACTTGGAGAAGGGACACTTCCTATTTTGTGACAGGAGGGGAGGAGAAGAGGAAAGGGGGCAATTGAGGTGGATTCCTAGATATGTTGGCAGGAAGTTGAGGTGGTTTGCTTTCAGGGTTTCTATTTAAATTTTCTGTGAAGTAAGACATCTGCTAAGAACAAGAAGAAAGCAAATTGCAGATGTGAGTTGAGTGGAAAATGTTTTAAATTGCCATTCCAGAGAGTGGGGAAGCAAGCTAACAAAAAGTCTCATTAGAATTTCTATGAAGTGTTAAAAGCCCCCATTAAGATGGGTGACCACGGATTTCAAATGGCACAAATCTTTCCCGGTTTTATTGTTGTTGGGTTTTTTTTTTCTATCTGTGCTGAACTATGTGGGCACAGATGCGGAGGTATAGAATTGGAGGCTTCCAGCATTGGGGTTTCTCAGGCCGGAGAATTTGCTCCCTGGGATTGTTTGAGGAGTTCTGGGCCACAACTGTTCCAACTAAACCCCTGGGAATTTTCCAGGTGCTTCGAATATGAAGTTATAATTTAGCAGAAGGGGATGGGGTAGTAGGTGTTTGCTTACAGTGTGGCTGAAATGAAAACCTCCTGGAAGCTTTTTATTTTGTGGTGCAACTGTGGAAATTATCTCCCTGCTCATCTTGCAGCACACACTATAAGCCATAGCGCCACATTTCTGGATTAGATAGATACACTGAATCTTTTTATATTTTTATGTTACAGCTATTTAAAATATCTGCTTGACTGCACATTTCTCTGTATGGGAAACATGCTTAGAATTTAATGAAACAAATATTATGTTCATGCCACATAGCATATAATAAAACAGGAGGTATGATGAAGGGCTTCTGCTTAGACACCCTATGCCTGTTCTACCTGCTAAAGTTCCACTGGGCTTTTGCATTATTCTGACTGTCTTGGAAATCGAAAATAAAAACCATCTCTCCTCTGAAAAATTATGGTAATCTCTAGGAGTTTGAATACAGAAGGAAGCTGCCTCAGAACGCTCAGGAATTTAATACTTCACTTCCATCAGCCCATGTGTCATGAAAATCTTTTCATTCCAAACTGTACCATTGCCTTTCTGCCACCCGGCCACCAGTACACATACACATATGAGCATACACACACACACACACACACACACAAATCCACAAATATCTGTCACAGTATCAGGCTCTGGAGCTCAGATTTCACATATCTCAAAGGAAAGGAATTTTAGGATATAAATTCCCCAACACAAATAGTTTTTACATACGTTACTACTTACGGTGTTTTGTAGCAGGATATGGGCTCTTGGTGTGAAATAATAATAGTGACAAGGGATTTGCCAATGAAAAGAAGCTGCATACTGTAAAATATTGTCCAAGCAAAGTATCACTCTAAGATACTGCCTAGACATGTCAAAGCACAGTATGCTTCCCTGAAGCATACCTCAGTTGAGGCAGACATTAAAGTTTCTGAACAACTGTATAATATAACCTTACTTAGAAATATAAGCTATTCTTCCATTGTTTAGGTTGTGATTGCAAACAGGAAAGATTAGACACTGCCAGCTGCTGAAAGGGTAAAAACGCTCTTGAATTTAGTTGCTGTTAGTAATTAGAGACTTGAACTAGTAAGAAAGGAAGAGGCAAAAATAACAGAACATGTCTTGTTGGTATTTTTATTAGATGGTATCCTCAGGGAATCACTTATTATGTGGCATTCCAAAGATAATGAATAGGACCCCCAAGTTAAAGACCCAACTGAGCCAGAATTATGACAGCTGGCCCCCTTGCAGTGATGGTAACCAAACTGCTATTTCCAGTGCTTTCATTAATTTAGAAGTTTGTTCCTATAATCTAGTGCATTTCTAGTTTCAGGTCATTGAAATTCATATGTAAAATAGAAAGCTATCAATTCTACAATTCCTTTCACACTGCACAGAATTCCTGAACGAGAAAAAGGGGAGAAACATAATCCATATAATAACTAAGAATATCACAGGCTCACATGGTCTTCTAATTAAGAGAGTATATCCTCCCTTATAGACCTCCCTTATAGACCTTCCCTTATAGACCTTATAGAAACCTCACAACCTCATTATGACTATCGGAGGAAACACTGGATGTTTTGTAGAAAAAGAATGAATTTAACTAAAGAGATAAAATAGCTATAATCTCCTTAAATTTGGGGAAAGTTTTGCCTTGGCTCTTTCATGGCTTTATGTCTTTTTCACTATAGAAACAATTCAGATGCTATATTTATAAACATGTTCTACGACATACCAGGATCTTATTTTATTTGTGAAAATTAATGGTGTTAAAGAGGCAAGCAAAAAAAAAAAAAAAACAAGAGATATAGCTCCACACAGCTATTTCACCAAAATTTAATGACTAGTAAAAAACAAAAACAAAAATATGTGGCAAACAGACATACCAGTTTGTTCTAAATTGGAAACATTATACTTTCCAACGCTCAGTTAAAGGCCAGAATTACTTCCTTCTGCCTAAGGTCTAAGAAAATCATATTGAAGAAGTACACAGGCTATTTGCTGTAACATTATTTTTCAATTCCATGGACTTGTACAGTCTTCAGCTGTGATACCATGAAATTATGTTAAGATTTTCCAATATAATATTTTCTTTTCTTTCCTGTTCCCTTCCTACAGGGGCCAATATCCCTAATGAATATGAACACCAAAATTCTCAACAAGATCCTAGCTAATAGGATCCAACAGTGCATTAAATGGATTATCCATCCGTTTAATCAAAAGATTCTTTTGATCTCTGCCACTAGAGAGACCTGACCACTCTAACTTGGCCTTGCAAGAAATATTAAGGGGGGGTTCTATAAAAGGAGAAAGACCCCAAAAGTGATACAGAACAGAGATATACAGAGACAATCCATAGAAACAAGGACTTCACAGGCAACATGATGACAATAAGATCTTATCTTTCAATAATTATTCTCAACATGAACGGCCTAAAAGCTCCCCAAAAACAGCACGGGGTTGTAGACTGGATAAAAAGACAGGACTCATCCATATGCCGTCTATGAGAGACTCCTTTTGAACCTAAAGATACATCCAGACTGAAAGTGAAGGGATGGAGAACTATCTTTCATGCCAACTGACCTCAAAAGAAAGCTGGGGTAGCAATTCTCATAGCAGACAAATTAGATTTTAAGCTAAAGACTGTAGTTAGAGATATAGAAGGACACTATATCATTCTTAAAGGGTTTATCCAACAAGAAGATCTAACAATTGTAAATATCTATGCCTTCAATATGGGAGCAGCCAACTACATAAGCCAACTATTAACCAAAATAAAGAGACATTTTGATAATAATATATTAATTGTAGGGGACCTTAACACTCCACTCTCAGCAACAGATAGATCAACTAAGCAGAAAATCAACAAAGAAACCAGAGCTTTGAATGACACACTGGACCAGATGGACATCATAGATATATACAGAGCATTCCACCCTAAAACAACCGAATACTCATTCGTCTCAAGTGCATATGTAACTTTCTCTAGAATAGACCACATACTGGGCCACAAATAAAGTCTCAATTGATACCAAAAGATTGGGATTATTTTATTCCCTGCATATTCTCAGACCCAGTGCTGTTAAACCAGAACTCAATCACAACAAAAAGTTTGAAAGAAATTAAAACACTCAGAAGCCAAAGACCATCCTGCTCAAGAATGTTTGGGTCAACCAGGAAATCAAAGAAGAACTTAATCAATTCATGGAAACCAATGAGAACAAAGACACATCAATCTGAAACTATGGGATATGGCAAAGGCTGTCCTAAGGGGGAAATACATAGCCATCCAAGCCTCACTCAGAAAAATAGAAAAATCCTGAATACAAAAACTCTCTTTACACCTTAAATATCTGGAGAATCAACAACAAATTAAACCTAACCCACTTGGGTTGAGAAGGGAAGGGAAATGATTGAGATTAGAGGAGAGATCAGTGAATTAGAAACCAGAAAAACACTAGAACACATTAAGGAAACTAGAATCTGGTTCTTTGAAAGAATTAATAAGAGTGATAAAACCACTAGCCAGAATTATCCAAAAGAAAATGAAAGGACCCAAATTAATAAAATTATGAATGAAAGGGGGAGATCACAACTAACACTGAGGAAACAGAAACAATCATCAGAAATCATTATCAACAGCTATATGCCAATAAGTTAAGCAACCTAGAAGAAATGGATGTATTCCTGGAAACCTATAAACTTCCAAAACTAAAACAGGAAGAAATTGACAACCTGAATAGACCAATAACCAGTAATGAGACTAAAGCAGTGATCAAAAACCTCCCAAAAAACAAGAGTCCAGGGCCTGATGGATTCCCTCGGGAATTCTACCAACCTTTCAAAGAAGAAATAACATCTATTCTCCCGAAATTATTTCAAAAAATGGAAACAGAAGGAAGACTTCCAGACTTTTGCTATGAGGCGAGTTTTACCTTGATCCTAAAAACAGGAAAAAAAAAACATCAAAAAGGAGAATTTCAGGCCAATATCCCTAATGAATATGAACACCAAAATTCTCAACAAGATCCTAGCTAATAGGATCCAACAGTGCATTAAACGGATTATCCATCATGACCAGGTGGGATTTATCCCTGGGATGCAAGGGTGGTTCAATGTTTGCAAATCAATCAATGTGATAGAACACACAAATAAGAGAAGAGACAGGAACCATATGGCCCTCTCAATTGATGCAGAAAAAGCATTGACAAAAGAGAGTATCCTTTCCTGAATAAAACTCTTCAGAGTACGGGGAGAGAGGGAACATTCTTCAACTTGAGAAAATCCATCTATGAAAAACCCACAGTGAATATCAATCTCAGTGGCAAAAAGCTTAGAGCCTTCCCACTGAGATCAGGAACAGAAGTGTGCCCACTCTCACCACTGTAGTTCAACATAGTACTAGAAGTCCTAACAGCAGCATTCAGACAACAAAAAGAAATAAAAGGTGTCCAATTGGCAAAGAAGAAGTCAAACTCTCTCTCTTCACAAATGACATGATACTTTATGTGGAAAACCCAAAAGACTCCACCCTCAAACTACTAGAATTCATACAGCAACTCAGTAATGTGGCAGGATAAAAAAAACAATGCACAGAAATCAGTTGCTTTCTTATACACTAACATGAAACCATAGAAAGAGGAATTAGAGAATCAATTCCATTTATGACAGCACCAAAAATCATAAGATATCTGGGAATAAACCTAACCAAAGAGGTAAAGGATCTGTACTCGAGGAACTACAGAATGCTCATGATAGAAATTGAAGAAGACACAAAAAGGTGAAAAACATTCCATGTTCATGAATCAGAAGAATAAACATCATTAAAATTTCTATGCTGCCAAGACCAATCTATACTTTCAATGCCATCCCAATCAAAATACCAATGGCATTTTTCCACATGCTGGAACAAACAATCCTAAAATTTGTATGGAACCAAAAAAGACCCCAAATCACCAAGGAAATGTTGAAAAAGAAAAACAAATCTGGGGGTATCACGTTGCCTGATTTCAAGTTATATTACAAAGCTGTGATCGCCAAGACAGCATGGTACTGGCATGAAAACAGACTGTGTGTCTGACCAATGGAACAGACTAGTGAGCCCAGATATGGACTCTCAACTCTATGGTCAACTAATCTTCAACAAAGCAGGAAAAAATATCCAATGGAGGAAAGACATTCTCTTTAATAAATGGTGCTGGCAAAATTGGACAGCTATACACAGAAGAATGAAATTGAACCATTCTCTTACACCATACTGAAGATAAACTCTAAATGGATGAAAGACCTCAATGTGAGAGAGGAATCTGTTAAAATCCTAGAGGAAAACCTAGCCAGTTACCTCTTCAACATCAGCTACAAGAACTTCTTTCAAGACACGTTTCCAAAGGCAAGGGAAACAAGATCAAAAAGGCAAGGGACTTCATCAAGATCAAAAGCTTCTGCATAGCAAAGGAAACAGTCAAGAAAACAAAGAGGCAACCGAAAGAATGGGAAAAGATATTTGCAAATGACACTACAAACAAAGGGTTGATATCCAAGATCTATAAAGAACTTCTCAAACTCAACACCCAAAAAACAGATAGTCAAGTCACAAAATGGGCAGAAGACATGAGCAGACACTTCTCCAAAGAAGACATACAAATGGCTAACAGACACATGAAAAAGTATACATCATCATTAGCCATCAGGGAAATTCAAATTAAAACCACACTGAGATACCACCTTACACCAGTTAGAATGGCAAAAATTGACAAGGCAAGAAACAACAAATGTTGGAGAAGTTATGGAAAAAGGAGAACCCTCTTACACTGTTGGTGGGAATACAAGCTGGTGCAGCTACTTTGGAAAACAGAGTGGAGGTTCCTAAAAAAATTAAAAATAGAACTACCCTATGACCCAGAAATTACACTACTGGATATTTACACCAATACAGATGTTGTGAAAAGAAGGGCCACATGTACCCCAATGTTCATAGCAGCAATGTCCACAATAGCAAAACTGTGGAAAGAGCCAAGATGCCGTTCAACAGGTGAATGGATAAAGAAGTAGATATACACAATGGAATATTACTCAGCCATCAGAAAGGATGAATACCCAAATTTTGCCTCAACTTGGATGGGACTGGGATTATGCTAAGTGAAATAAGTCAGAGAATGTAATTTATCATATGATTTCACTTATTCATGGAACATAAGGAATAGCATGGAGGACATTAGGAGAAGGGAAAAATGAAGGGGGCAAAATCAGAGTGGGAGATAAACCATGAGAGACTATGGACTCTGGGAAATAGTTTTAGAAGGGAGGGGGGTGGAGGGATGGGTGAGCCTAGTAATGGGTATTAAGGACGGCACAGATTGCATGGAGAACTGGGTGTTATACGCAATGAATCATGGAACACTACATTAAAAACTAATGATGTACTGTATGGTGACCATCATAACACAATAAAAAATAAAAATTAAAAAATTAAAAAACATGAATTAATAATGAATAACTTTACACATAGGTAAATTACATACAGTAAGACACAACTGAAAACATAGTGAGGGATTATATTCATCTATAAATATCATGAAACATGAAGAAAGTACTTTTCCTCACAGGTAGGGACTGCATCAGAGCAGTCCTCTACCGTGCACTGTGAAGAATTCGGATTCTCCACAATCTTTCCCAAAGAAATAGAAGTAGAGAAACCACTTTTTCACTCACAACTCCTTTCATGAGATTAGCATTATTCTAAAACCAAAGCCTGATAAAATCATTATAAAAAAGAAAAGTTACAGATTGATCTCTTTCATGAACGTAACATAAATATCCTCCAGAAAATGTTATAAATTTAAGCCAAAGGTGTATAAGAAGAATTATACACCTTGACCAGATTTATACACCTAGTCCCAAGTGGGGCCAGGTATGCAAGGCTGGTTCAATACTCCAAATTCAACCAATATGATTTACATATCAACCAGGTAATGAAGAAAAATTATATGCTCATATAAATTGACACATAAAAAGAAAATGGCAAAAACTAATACCGATTCATGATAAAGAAAAAAAAAACTTTCAACAAGTTAGGACTAGGGGAAATCTTATTCAACTTTATAAAGAATATCTGCATAAAATGATATAAGTAACAACATACTTAATGGTGATAAACTATAGATCTTTTCCTCTAGGATCAGTAACATGGAACTGTTCCTATTGAAATCATATTGGAAGTTTTAGTTAGTGAAATAAGAAAATAAAGAGAAATTAAAACTATGCAAATTAGAAAGAAAAAATAGAATTGTCTTTATTGGAGGATAGGATTAAAAATTATGATGTGGGAAAAATCAGGACCTAGTCAAGAAGATGGTTGAGAGGTGTCTGACTAAAGTTTGGTTAAGAAGGGAGTGTGTCAATATGCAAGAAAATGAACCTAGGCAGAAACCTTTCACAAAAATTTATTCGATTGTGGGAGCAAGATGGCGGAGAAGTAGGAGGTTGAGATAGAGTCGGAACCCAGAAGTTCATCTAGATAGTTAATAAATCATTTTAAAAGCCAGCATACTCAACAGGAGGGAGAAGAGAGGAAGAAGAGCAATTCTAGGAGCAGAAAATCGACCACCTTCGGAAAGGTAGGACGTTTGGAAAAGTGATTCCAAAGCAA
>CM052802.1:42826054-42898653 GCA_028533885.1 Nasua narica | reverse complement strand
GGGGTTATGGGAGGGTGGGGAAGAGAAATGAAACAAGATGGGATGGGGAAGGAGACAAACCATAAGAGACTCCTAAACTCACAAAACAAACTAAGGGTTGCTGGGAGGTGAGGGGGTAGAGATATGGACATTGGGGAGGGTATGTGCTATGGCAAATGCTGTGAAATGTGTAAGCCTGATGATTCACAGATATGTACCCTGGGGTAAATAATACATTACATGTTAATAAAAAATTAAAAAAAAATATGGGCGCCTGGGTGGCTCAGTTGGTTAAGCAACTGCCTTCGGCTCAGGTCATGATCCCGGAGACCCGGGATCGAGTCCCATATAGGGCTCCCGCCTCTGTGGGGAGTCTGCTTCTCCCTCTGACCTTCTTCTCCCCTCTCATGCTTTCTCTATCTATCTCAAATAAATAAATAAAATCTTTAAAAATATATATATATATCCCTATCCCTCATTCAACATTAATTGGAAAGAAATGCAACACTAAACTACAGATACAATAAGAGTTATGTGGCATTGCATATTATAATCTGGCCTGGATATTTTACCTGCACTAGGAGCTCAGTAAAGTGTCTACTCAGAGTGGCTTTCATCTGAAGGAGAAAGTTCAAGGCTACTCATAAGTGGACAATGGAATATGTAGCTGGGATAATCAAACTATAGTTTATCATTGTGTTAAAGATTATAAGAGCTCCATTGTTGGAAAGTTCTTTCAAAAACCATCACTGATAAAGTTCATTATAATTTTTCTGCCCGCTTACATAAATAATATTGCTTCACTCACAAGGAAAAAAGTATAGAGATATTGAAACAAACTATGAATCTCTTCAATCTCTAAATGGTATTTACTAGGATTTTAAAATAGGATCATTAAGGACTGACTTATTATATGTGACGTAACAAGAGAAAGGATAATCTTCCTGTAATTTCAAAATAAATCATAATTCTAGATGGACTACTTCCTTGTTTGAATTAAATTGACTTTGACAGAAAATGCCATTTTTGGCTTAGAGAAACCCCTGCTTTCCTACCTGTGCCTTTCACTGCTTCTCTTGGGACTTGATCTGATTGACTTAGATATTTTGTTCACTCAGTAGGGCTCGTAGTGTTGAGTTATAGCTTCAGCTTTGCTTTCAGAAAGCCCCTGGCCTTCTAAACATTCCTTGCCTGGAATTTCTTACTTCATTAAGTTTGTCAGCATGCCAATTATCCAAGGTACCATACCACATCCTCTTACGAAAAATCTCCATTGTTCAGTTTCATGTTCACTTACATGGGAAGCAAACGATCTGAATTAGATTCTATTACCACCAAATAATAAGCCCTATCTGATACAGAATTTTTACTGTCAGAAGATAGATTACTTTCCAAGCAAATCGAGGGAGATTGTTATGTTTTTCTTCTTTTCAAAATTGCTCCATTAACCCAAAAATTCATGTTGACCAGTGGTCAGGAATAATTCAACAACAGATGGGAGAAAGGGAGTGTTCCGGTGACAGAGGAGTATTGTGAAGGATGGAATTAAAGGCCTACACATATGTCAAGACCTCACATGCTCACAAGCAAGGGAGCATGATTAAGGGGCCTAAATAAAGTGACTGCCTAAACCAGCACTATTAACCTACCTGAGTGGGAAATTTATTCAATTAACCCATACAAGACATCAAACCGAAAGTTAGTAATGAGTCTAGTGAATTTCGTTTGGTCCCCAAATTCATCACCAGTTAAATTCATGTATATCTATCTTCCTATGTCTGTGAGAGAGAGTCCCTTAGTTTTTATTTCATATGTAGAATTCTTGCAATGCTTGGGAACAAATTTCAAAAGAAAAGAAAAATGACATTTGTAAAACACCACAATTTTCATAGAGAAAGCTAAGAAACACTTTTAAATAGAAACTTGAGATTGAGTCTCAATAAATAAATCGTATTAAAATTAAGCTATTGTGCCCAGTCGTTGGGGGGAACACTGACTTAGGTCTATAGTTCCCCATTAAAATCTTCCTTCATTTATAGTAGATAGGAAATATTTAAATTTAATTTGCTAACATTTTAGTAATATTTCCAAAAAGCAAATATGTAGTCAACAGTGTAATAATTTTTGACATGAAAGGAGAAATTAAATATGTGTATATACATATAATTATTTATTTTATTAGTGCAGTATCATATTGTCTCCTAGAACAACATATCAAAGTATCACTGAATAAATTGATCAGCTTTCTTACTCAGTTAAAGCCAGCACCTGAATTAAAGATGTTACTGTCACTCATTGATTTGTCCCTGAGCAGATTTTTGTAAGTTTATGTACTCACTTGCCCCTCGTTTTATGAAATCCCTGCTGCTTCCTCCTATGGAGGAATTCTAGGATCTTGCTTTCCAAACCAGTCTGCATCTGGATTTTCTCTGCTTTGGCTCTGGCGCCTGAGGAGGCCAAAGCCTTGACCTCAAAGAAACTGCAGCCTTTGAAGGATGACCAAGCATCTGGGCTGTCTCAGGGGCCCAGCAGGCCTAACGACTGTGACAACGTCACTTTTCCACTAACAATCATAAATCCAGCTCTAACATCTTTTCCATCATGTTAATTAACATGTATCAATGCATGTATCTTTGTAACAATGCAAACTCAGGGGTAATCCTGCAATTGTGTACATTCTATAAGCCTCAGGAATTTGGAAAGTTAAATGAGGCCCCATTAATTAATCAATATTTTTGCTTGACCCACTTTCACAGAGGACATCAAAGCAATAAGGAATATGTCTACATGTATATAATGTAGATTATATATAATTCATATATGATATATTAATAAGACAACATATTAAGATATAATAAGATAAGATTTAATTAAGATATTAATTATTAATTAAGATATTATAATTAAGATAATATAATGAGATAATATGTTAATATATATTAATTATATATCTTAATTAAGATGAATTAAGATATATAATTAATACATATAATATAATGTATACAAATATATATGCCACCTTAAACTCATCCTATAAGGAGATATTAAGCTATCTTTCTACATTTCTAAATAGACAGATACACAGAAACTTATTTACTCCTCAGTAATCATAAACAACATTGTCTATTTTATTCACTGCCATAGTACCAGAATTTAGAAGCTTAGAATGGTGTGAAGCACAGTAAATGCTTAATAAATATTTCTTAATTAAATTCTTATCTTATGTAATTTTCTAAAAACAACACAAATTCCCCTGTGTGCATTTATATGTATATTTATATGTGTGTGCATATATACACATGTATATGTATATATATATATATGTATATAGTTGATCTTTGAATAATGAGGGAATTAGGGTCACTGTCCCCTGTGCAGTTGAAAATTGCTGTATAACTTTTGGCTCCCCCCGATTCTCAACTACTAATAGCCTACTGTTGACAGAAAGCCTTAGCAATAACATAAACAGTCAGTTGACACATATTTTGTATGTTACATATGTTACAGTATTATATACTGTATTCTTACAACAAAGTAATCTAGGAAAAAGAAAATGGTGTTAAAATCATAAGAGAAAATACATTTACAGTACTATACTGTATTTATCAAAATAAATTCATGTTAAATGGACTCACGCAGTTCAAACTCATGCTCAGTCAATATATGTAATATATATGTATCTATTAAGCTCTTCTAATCATGAATATTTGGGCATGTTAAATAAGCAAGGCTTTCTATTTGCAGTCCCAAGCACCTGTATTACAAGTAAAAGCATTAGTTTTTTGTTTTGTTTGTGTCATTTGATTTCAATTGGTTTTTGTATTCAGCCTTAAAATATGGCATTTTCTTTCATCTTTAGAGAAAATCTGAAAGTATGAAGCCTTGTCTTGTGGAACAGTGAAAGGACCAATCGTCAGACAATTCCATGCCCCTAAGCACAGCTGATGGATCCACAAGTGGTTTCCTGATCAAAGCTGGGTCTATCTGGCATCTTTCAGAGAGAGGTAAAAACAGAGAGCAGGGTAAGCCAAGGTCAGCTCTTTCAGGTGATTTGACCTATAAGCCATAGGTCTAAGGAAAAGAAGTGAAATTCTTCCACCCCAGTTGAGTAATGAGGAAGTAAAGGGAACCAGTCATAGTGAGAAGGAAAAAGGAACCAAGTCTGTTGAGAGAAACATGGGAAACAGAGTCTGATCCCTTTCTAAGCTCTCTTCCCAAGGACTATATTATAGCCTTGTCTCCTGCAACCTTAGTAGAGTATATAATGCATTTTGCTGAAGATAAATTTCTATTACTGCTAGGAAAGGAATTATAAATTAGTCAATTCACACACACATACATGCACAAGCACTCACCCACACACAGACATACAGTGTTTCCAAAAAGGATTTGAAGTGGCTATATCACAGATAAAATAAGACATAAAATTATTTAAAAGATTAAAACAGAATTGGGGTGCCTGGGTGACATAATCATTGAGTCTCTGATTCTTGGTTTCGATCTCAGGGTTGTAAGATCAAGCCCTGCATTGGGCCTGCACTCAACTCAGAATCTGCTCAGCATTCTCTCTTCCTTCTCCCTCCCCCACCTCTGTCTCTCAAATAAATAAATAAATCTTAAAAAAAAAAAACACACATTAAAACAGAAGAACCAAATAATATGAAGGCTTGAGAATGAAGGAAATTATCCTGCTAAACTCAGAAAATCCCATGCAGTCACCACTGAGCTTCCTAGAAGCCAAAGTAAAGAAGAGAAAAAGCTTCAGAATACCCATTGCTCATTGAGAGTAAACACTGCAAGTCAGCACGGAAAAACAAAAATGTGTACTTTGAAGGACACTGTGTGGGTATTTTTACGTATAGTCTTATATAATATAATGTATATTATTCATAATACATATAGATGGATATCTCCATATACAGATATCTCCATATTTTATATTGACTTTTTTTTAAGATTTTATTTATTTATTTGTCAGAGAGAGAGAGAGAGAGAACAATCAGAGTGGCAAGCAGAGGTAGAGAGAGAAGCATGCTCCCCGCCGAGCGAGGAGCCCAATGATACGGAACTTGATCTCAGGACCTGGGATATTGACATGAGCTTAAGGCAGCGGCTTAACCAATTGAGCCACCAGGCGTCCCTTATATTGACTTTTGAGTAAATCCTATAGCATATAGTTAAAATGCATTTCTAAAAGAAAAAAACAATGTTAGAGTCAAAACTTGAAAGTAGTTTATTATTTATATATGGGACCAGCCTAAGTAATTTTGAAGAGTGACAGTTGAACCTGCTTAAAAACTAGAACAAGATTTATAATTTGCCTCTAGTAAATAGTCTCCTTGCCTATCTTTATGTTATCTTTGATTTCATTTCTCCTTCTATGTCTGCCTTCTTCCTCTACTTACTTCAAATTATATTTGACCTTGTTATACCTACTATATCTATAAAGTTATCTGAAATTCTTCCCGGAACTACATGGAGTGTGTATGTATATAAGTACATATATGCATGTGTAGACCAGAAGAGAATAAGAAGTACTCTGAACTAATCCCCCCATCGTTTATTTGTTAGATTAACAAGTGTTCTCCACTTCTTCTGTAAAACATCTAGCTTTTACCCATGGAGCACTAACACTCCTACTGAAAGGTAACTTTGCATTATCCTGGTATATATCTGTCTTGAGTCATATATGAACTTACATCAGATATGTTTGTTCTAAAGCTGGTTTCATCCTATACCCTTGTTATTTTAACCAATATAGGTAATTAAACTGTATTTATGCTTATGAAATGAGAATGTGAAAAAAGATTATATCTAAAAATAATAAGTTTATGGCTTCAGAAAGTCTTGAAACATGAAGCTTAAAAAAAAAACTATCAAATTTTCAGAATATACCTAAAATCCATTTTTTTCTCTCTAGCTCCACTGGTACCAGCCTGGCCAAAGCCAGCATTTTTTGTCTGGATTACTGAAATAGTCCCCTCACTGTGGTCCTGTTTCTTTTCTTTTGCCTTTGAACCTATTCTCAGCATAGTTGTTAGAGCCTTTGCACTGGCCGATCCTTCTGCTGGAGGGCTCTTCCCCACACAGTCATATAACTGATTTAACAGTTCATTTAAATGTTTGTTGAATGCCATCTTGTCAAGTCTACCATGACCTTTCTGGTGAGATTGCAAACACTTCCCCACATTCTTGATCCCCTTTACCCTGATTGTCTTTTTACTATAACATGTTCCACTTCTATTATAAAACATAATTTACTCATTATATTTTTTGCTTATTTTGTCTTTCTGTTGCCATAAGGTGGAAACCAGACTATGGTTTCCCTGGGAGCATTCTGTTATCTGATTTATCCCAAGTGTCTAAAAGAATACCTGGCACAAAATAGACTCTCAATGAATATAAGCTAAATTAATGAATGAAATGTAGAAAAGTCAGCTGTGAAATGTAAAGTAAATGTCCTGATGAACACTAAATCATCTTATGAAAACCAATAGTGTTTCTATCAGCAGTAACGAATTAGAGACACAACTTTTAAAAATGTTTCTTATGATAACCATAAAATTATGAGGAATTTGTTTAGCCAAGAGTTTGAAAGACTTCCATGAATAAAACTTTAAAGTGAAAAAAAGGACAAAAAAAATCATCCAAGTAGAGATATTTACATCAATTCTCCCTTTAAATCAATCTGTAAAGTCAATGCAACCCCAATATAAATCAGGACTTGCCCTCTGACATATAAGTCATACTAGAAAGGCATAGATCAGAGCGAAAACAAAAAAAAGCAAACCTATTATTGTGATATTGCCAGCAGAAGACCAATGGATCAATGGTACAGAATAGAAAACTCAGGGAAGACTCATAACTTACATTAAAGTTGGCACAACAAATTAACTGAAGAGAACATGTTTAGAAAATAAAGTTTAGAAAACTGATTCACTATTTGAAAAAAATCCAAACAACCACCATGTATTTCTATCTAACACAACAAGAAATATGGACAGAGAGGAATTAAAGGCTTAAAGTGAAAGATAAAACTATATATTAATATTAAAAAATTAGACAATAATTAAAGGACAAAGAAGGACTTCTTAAAACTTCAAAATCCTCTACCAGAAGTAGAATAAGAGAATGTGATTACATAAGAAAAGAAGGTGTCTGGCCAATTTAAAACTCCATGAATAAACAGACAGATGAACGGTATTGGCAATCTCTAAAACTGACAAAGAATTAATCTTTGTAATAAAACAAAAATATCTGTGAATCAACCAGAAAATTATAGCGTCTTCAAAGGCAAGTGAGCAAAAGATGTGAAAAGGCAATTTACAGAAGAGGAAACATGAACAACTATCGTGTTTATGAAGACATACACAAACTTATTAGTAAAAGAAGAAATGTGATTTAAAACAATGGGATCCACTTGACTTAATGACTGATAATAAGCCATGTTGATTTCATATATTCCCCTGATATGACATTATGAGAAAGGAACATCATCTCTGTGGTATTCTTCCCAAACCCCAAAATCAAGTCTAATAAGGTGAACACATCAGATCAGCCTACATGCTAAGGCATTCTGCAAAATACATGGCCAATGCTCTTCAAAAATCTCAAGGTCATGACAAACAAGGAAAGACTGGGAAACCAACATGCATAGGAAGAGGTTGGGGACCTCATTATTAAATGCAATGCAGAATTCTAGAATCCTAGAACAGAAAAAAAAAAAAACCTTAGTGGAAAAATAGGAGATATAAATAAAGTCTCTTGCTTAGTTAATAGGTTTTTGCCACTTTTGGCCCCTTAGTTTTGACAAATGTATTATTGTTACACTAACATCAGGGGAAATTGAACAAAGGGTACATAGGAATTATCTATATATCTTTGCAACTTTTATGTAAATCTAAAATTATTCAAAAATTTTAAAGATTTTAAAAAAGAAAAATGAAATATCCCTTTGTATCAATCTGACTGACAAAATTTAAAACCCTGGAACATGCAAAGTGTTGGAGATGATGAACTCTTGTCTACCACTCTCAGATTTATAGACTGGTGAAGGTGCTCTAGAGAGAAATATGGCATGTCCTATAGGCCAATAATTTCTCTCCCAAGAGAGAAAAATTCTTACGCCAACAAAAGGAGACATGTGATATTTATGTCCATCTTAATATAAAATGTTGTTTGTAGTGGTCAGTGCCCATTATTGGAGTACTGAATAGACAAAGTATGATGGAGTCACACCAAGGAGTCCATGTAGCATTTGAAGTGGCAGACAAATTAGCATACAAAGTAACATGGATGGATGTTAAAAATGCAGTGTTAAATGAAAGAAGAAACAAAATGAGATATACTGCAATTTATAAGACAGCATAGAAAATAACATACCTTTTACAAGAACACATACAACAGTTAAACACATTAGAATGTGTTAATTAGAATGACTGCCATTACACTAAGCACATTAGAATGGAGAGAAACAAGATTAACAGATGGATATTCAGGCCAATCATGCAAACAATAAAGTGACACTAAGTAAAACAATGACAGTGGTGGATTACAAAATAAATAGTATGATTTACTCAACTCGCTACACTAAAAATTTTTTTAAAGTCTGCAAAGTCTATGACATTATACTCAGATTATTTTGTAATTTTCCTTAGTTTTGTTTGCTTTGTTTTCTTTTTACAAAACTGAAATTGGATATCTAATAAGGTACTATATGTTCATTTTAACAGGACAGATTTCCTCAAACTCCATTCAAAAGGCTATATCCAAAGATATTGCCTCACCCCACATCTAAATCTTAGCAAATAAGTGGTTATGTTTTAGTTTAAGATAACTATTTTAAGTTACATTTTTAAACACATACATTTTTATGTATTATTATTTTTTAAATAAATCCCAATTTCATCCGTATATTTCAATTACCTCATGAATAACTGGTCACTACTACCTCTGAATAAAAATATTCTAGAGTATATATAATGAAGTGATTCACTTATCCCATAAACTACCCTACTCAATTAACATCAGCTGCTTTAGCTAGGCTTGAATTCATGGTTCTGGGGCTCACAGAAGTAAGATCACCAGGTAGGTAATGACTTTAGTGTACTTTTTCATCAACTAAAAGACTAATGTGATCCAGAACAGCCTTTTATAAACTTTAACATACACTTGCATCAACTGGAAATCTTGTTAAAATTCAAATTCTGATCCAGTAGTTTTTGGGGTAGTTTAAGATTCAGCGTTTCTTTTTTTTTTTTTTAAATCTCCTAACTATTTTTTTTAAAGATTTTATTTATTTATTTTGACAGAGAGAGAGAAATCACAAGTAGGCAGAGAGACAGGCAGAGAGAGAGGAGGAAGCAGGCTCCCCGCTGAGCAGAGAGCCCAATGTGGGGCTTGATCCCAGGACCCTGAGATCATGATCTGAGTCGAAGGCAGAGGCTTTAACCCACTGAGCCACTCAGGCATCCCAAGATTCAGCATTTCTAACAAGTTCTGAGTAGTACCAACACTGTACAGGTTCATGGAGCACATTTTGGGTAGTAAAGATCTCAAGTGACATGATAAATTTCTCAAAATCACATTTATAGTTATTTAAGTACTTGAACAAATACATACAACTAAGTCCCTGAAATTATGTACCATGGATTTAGAAGTGATACCCAATCCTGTATAATTTTTGAGATATACTTATCAAGCAGATATTCATCTGTTATAAAAATCTTTCTGCATTTATTTTCCATTTTATTTCCACTATATTGTGTTAGAAATAAAATGTACCTGCCCACCAAAATGAAATAAGTTAAATTGTAAAATGGATTTAGCATTACCTATCTGAATGCTGGAAGAAAATTGGCCCAAGTTAATTTATTTTTCTCCTAATTAGTATTTAGTCCCTCCCATCTCACCCATACCAACTGAATAACAGTTCAAATTTCTTTCATTGACAGTCCTAGAATATAAATAATAAGGACATGCTCTCAGAATAGAGAAGGAACCATGATTTTTGTTGGCTCTGAAAAAAAGGATGGATATACATGAAATTTGTATGTTCCTATGTAAATGCAAACATCTTTTACCTTAACAATAGCAAAGACATTTTCAGCTGAGCAGCAAATGATTCCAGGATTATTTATGCAAAGATAATATAATTTATGAATGTTAGTTTTTCTTCATTGTGTTTTCCATTAGGAAACATTCACTATTTAGCTATAACATGCATGCTGGTTAATTCCATCCCAAGGCATTTATTGCTGTTTTGCAGATAGACAAATTATAAATCATAAATTCATCTACACATAATTCTACCAGCATACTGAAACCAGGATTAAAGAAATGATAATTAAATTTGTTTAAATATTAAAAAATTAACTGTCACTTTCTTTGATTTAATGAATTTCTTATAGGCTTTTAATCTGTGCAATATTAGGCTTTTCTTTGTTTTATTATAAGGTATAATTTTTTAAAAACCTGACTTGCTGCTCTACAAGTATTTCATTTCTACAGGTTACCATTTCAGTAGTTCAACAGTAATTAATGGTTAACATAATTAATCTAAATACATATGATTACAGGATTTTCAACCTGTAATTACATTGCCTAATTAGGAAATTATGATTCAAATGAAATAATTATGAAAGGTGAAGACTTTAAAATAAAATCTATACTAAAGTATTCTTTGTTTACTTAGAACATGTGATTAGCAAAATTATATAGTATTCTCTTCTTCCCAATTATGTATTTTTGAAGGAAAGCATATAACATGTGTTCCATACTGATCTTTTCTTGTAAGGTTAGGAAGAGCCCATACTCCTTAAGAAGGTAGAAGAGATTAATCCCATTCTTAGTTTTCTTTCTCGAAAGAATGTGGCAGTGTAGAAATCGGAAAGAACGCTACTTGTCAGAGAGCAACACTATAGTTTCAGTCGGCTTGTACCCACTTTTCTCTTTTGATTCCAGGATTCAACACATAACTGAGACTCCCAAAATTAAACACTAAACAAAGGGTGCCTGGGTGGCTTAGTCAGTTAACCATCTGCCTTCAGCCCAGGTCATGATCCTGGGAGCCTGAGATTGAGGCCCAGGTCAGGCTCCCTACCAGGAGCTTACTTTTCTGCCCCTCCCCCTGCTCATGCTTTCTCTCTCTCCCTCTCCCTCTCTCTCTCTCTCTCTCTCTCTCTCTCTCTCTCATTCTCTCTCAAATAAATAAATAAAAATCTCAAGAAAAATAAACACTAAACAAATTATGTATATTCACTGTGGTGAAGAGAGAGAATCCATCTGCTATTAATAATTTACCTTAACCTATATGATGGAGTCACTCAACTCCTGACCACTTCCTATATGGAGGAACATCAGCACAAAATGGCATTAATGAAGGTCATAACTTCATCACTCTTCCATCCTGGTGTTCCCAACAGACATCCAGGAAAGATGCTCCATTTCCTTTTGCACAAAAGTTTATCAGTTTACATTCATTTAACAATATAATATCCATCTCATCCATTTGTTGAGAATCAAGTAAGGAGGTATTTTAGATTCCTGGACCCAATTCCAATGTTGAGTGGTTTCCCTTCACCCAACACTAAGCAATTCTCAGACACAAGAAAGGTGACAAGATTTCAACTTGATTCTGACAGAGATAGCATCAGATTCCACAGAGTAAGGATTCATTCCTACAAGATTGCCCCCCTCTTTGGCCAACCAGAGATGGAGTTTTCAGTGACCTCCCACTTAGGTTCAATTAATTGCTAGAATGACTTGCAGAACTCAGGGAAACATGTACCTACATTTACCAGTTTATTAAAGGATATGACAAAGGATATGAATCAATAACCAGATAAAGAGATACATAGAGTGAAGTCCTGAATAAAGAAACTTTCATCTTTGTGAAGCTTGAGAACTGGGTTAGTGGCATGTGAAAGTGTTCTGATTCCCCAAGCATGGAAACTTACCCTCCTAAAAAAGGACCGAAAAATTTTAGGGTTTTTATGGAGGCTTGATTACATCGTCATGATTGACTAATAAATCATTGGCCATTGGCCACTGGCTGATTCAACCTCTAGCCCTTCTAGTCTTTCTAGTCCTGCTGGGGCAGGACTGAAAGTTCCAACCCTCTAATCACAGAATTGGTCCTCCTGGCAACTAGCCCCAGCCTTTGGGAGGGGTCTAAAAGGCACCTTCATTCATAACAAGACATCCATTTCACCTTTATGGCTCTGAAGCATTTCTAGTGACGATGGATAAAAATCAAATGTATCTGAGAATTATATATTTGGTCATCTGAGTGACCAAATATGTATTTCTTTTTTTTCCAAACATGTATTTCTTATAAATCATTATATGATAGGAAATATTTATGAAATACTTTGGAGCTGTAGAGTTATGAAATATAAAGGACTTTTGTTATTTTCATTAAAGTCCACAGCTGCTATATGATGAGATTAAATGCATTTCAATCCATCCCATCTTCTGAACCATTGACATCTTCCAGGAAAAATGTTTGCTATATTGAAATGTACTTCTTCCCACATATACCTAGCCTGGAGAAAGTACTCATTTCCTTTTCTGTTATCTAATAACATATTATTTATTTCTCATTTTACAGTTCAGCCTGTTGTGAAAGGTATAGGTCTTATGGGCTAGGTTGAGAGCTCCTTGAGTACAGAGGCCATATTTTTTATTTATGTTCACTAGTACCCATTAATAAGGATCTGTTACATGGAAAGTATCTAATACATTTTGTTGACTATGTGAATAAATGATAGATAATGAATTAAGATTTCCATAGATAACTGAGTAGTATTCTATACCTAACCTCTTATGGACTTACAACTAGAGTCATCCGAAAGTCATAAAAGTAATGAGAATCAAAGCAGTATTTAAATTCTATGTCTAAATTAAACTTATCCTTGCTACACAAAACAAATGCTGAATTTCTATTATTTAAATTACAAAATATGACCACAGCTCCACTATTTTAAACAAAATCACAAATAAAAGGCTTCATAGGAAATGCACATACACACACACACACACACACACACTTCAGTTTTACTTTATCTTCTAAGGAAATTAATAAAATGTGTTCTTACTGTACTTATTCTTTCCAGCACCTCTATTCTTGAGTAATCTACAGTGGCACAGAAAGTATTCTGGGACAGACACAAATCTAATTATGGGCCAGGATGGTAATCTATCACAGTTGTTGCAGTACATAAGATGCAAAGCAGATCCAAACCATCAGAGGGTTTAGTGGAAATTGTTAAGCAGTGATCAGATGATTATCCAGCAGGAGACAGGTTCAACTTGAAGAGTCATTGAAACCATCTCTAGTCACTTTTTAAAATGTGTTTTTAAAATGCAGTCCTTGAGACTTAATTTTCGTAAATGCCAACGTAATTTCATCCAACCCGCAGAAAAGTGAACACTTTTTTCTATAAACCCTTTTTAATTTCTGGTATAATTCTTTTAAAATTTCTGTATCAGAAATAGCTGATCCTGTATCAATGGAAGGAAATCTTCCTTAAAAGAGCACTGCATGTGGTGCATGAACAATGAATCTTAGAACACTGAAAAAATAAAATAAAATTTAAAAAAAAAGAAAACCTTCTTCTCTAAGTGCAATTCCTAGTTTTTCCAAAATGTGGATGTCATTGCAGTTGAGAAAAACTTTTACATCATATTCCTTTATGACCATATGGGGAAAAATAAACTCCACAGACAGACATTATGACTCACTGGTGCATCTGAATAATACACTATCAGAGACATTCCACATTGCAAACACTGTTGCTCTCTCTAACAAAGACCAAAAACACTGACATAGGGAAAACAGACTGCAAAACCTCTGACTTAGTACTTCTGACTTCCTGCAAAATCATCAAAAGACTAACAATAAATAGAAAAAACAGTCAAAATTTTGTCCTGTTTCAGTAGTTACACATGTAAATATTATTTATCTTTGGTAAAACTGCCAAACTTTATCAACTAATTTAGGAGTGTATGTCCAAAATGGCCCCTTAGGGAAGTACAAGGATAATCTTCCATTCAGTAAACTGTTATCTGGGACAAGTTGGGAGGAGAGAGGATATAATCTGATAAGTTATCCTTCCAGAAGGTTTGCAGAAATTACTGTTAGCTGCTAGTTTGAAATAAATATTATATTAGCCTAAATATTTAAGATAAGATTGCTGACTCACACGGGCTTTTGCAAGATAAGTTAGTTCTTAAAATTGTACAGAAGTTTAGAATCAAGAAAAAAAATATTTCTAACAAAAAGAATTCTATGAGGTGTTGCCAAGATCTTCTAGGACACTGACATCTGACCTTCTAGAATTTGCAAATAAAATTTTCTTGCAAGACTTTGATTTAACTTCATTACTAGATAGAAACATACAAGTGATAAAAATGAACTAAACAAATTCTTCTCTATTTAAACACATTGGAGTACAATTTGATCAGGTTTTCTGATAAGAGAATAACATCTTTGGAAGAACAATCTATTCCCAACACCAAGTTCCTTGAGGGAAAGGTTCATGCCTTATTTGTATATTCTTCACAATAACTTGTATAGAATCAGGTATTCAGTAGGCAATTACTGAGAATCTGATGTTTTTAATCAAATTGTTGTTGAGTTTGTAATATGTAAGAACATATTAGATGTTGTCGAACCCCAAAGTGAATATAAGACAGAAGTGTTATCTTTGTAGCACTGATTATCTTATCTGGGAAACCAGGCTCACAAATATGATATTGTTAAGTGACAACCAAATAATACCAAATAATACCAAATATAGTCTATAGAAGTTATTATCTAATAATTATAAAATTAAGTCAGGAAAATATCAGATAGCATGTAATTAAACATATAAATATAATAGAGAAGAAAAACATGAGTCTTCAAGCTAGCAGAGAGCATCAAAAGACTGGAATTAGATAAAGTTTGCCAGTATGGAAAGTTTGCTACATAATGTTGGAGAGCAAAAGGTCAATTGAAACTGATGAAGTTTTTCATGAAAAAATGAAATCTGAGGAGCCCCAAAACCCTTAGGACATAGAGAAGAAGAGATGAGTTTGGGCAACTGAAGAAAGGGCAGAAGAATGTGGAATCTGTGAATTATGAAGTGCAACAGCTGAATTACAAGAAGCCTGGGTTAACTAACGTCGAGTCTATATCACAAATGTTAAAATAGGACACAAGTCAAAGTAGGTCAGTGAGGTTAATTCATAAGTCTCTCAATAGTTGGTAAGGATATTTGGAATTTACAGTCGGGCAAATGGAAATCATTTAAAGATTTTGATCAGATTTGATTTAAAAAAAAGAAATAGTTTTAAATACATTTAATACAAACATGGAAAAGAAATTGGTTTTTTTCCCTTTTGTGGTTAGAAGATAGATCTAGGACCAATGAGTAAAATCAGAGAAGCAGGAATTTTGCTCAAAAGTAGAGATACATGGAGTACCTGGGTGGTTCAGTGGGTTAAAGCTTCTGCCTCCAGCTCAGGTCCTAATCTCAGGGTCCTGGGATCGAGCCCCACATCGGGCTCTCTGCTTAGCAGGGAGCCTGCTTCCTCCTCTCTCTCTGCCTGCTTCTCTGCCTACTTGTGATCTCTCTCTCTGTCAAATAAATAAATAAAATCTTTAAAAAAATGTAGATAAAAAATGTAGAGATTCATAACAATTTGATTTAACTGAACACAGTACTGAATGACTTTAAAGGTGCAAATTCCCCATTATTAGTTCAAAGGGTCTTGTATTTATTGTTCCTTTTGTGGAAAAAAAAATCATGCATCAAACAGATGTTCTGAAAGATATTCTGATTCTAGACATTTAAAAAACAAGAGGCAGCAGGTGGTGGCAGATTCTAAGTACAGGAAGATCAGCCAAGAGGCCACTGATAGGATCCAAGGTTAGGTGATGGAGTCCATACCACTACCCATTAGAGCACCCATTATTAATTCGACCAATGCCTCTGAGCTCATGGTGCTAAGTACTTTATGTAAGTTGTATCTCTTAAACTTTTCAAGATCCATAGCGTGCACACCATTTTTCTTCTTATTTTACAGATAAGGTGTGAAGCAATGGGAATGGGAAAGGTAGAAGTGGCATTTGGAAAGACAGCTTGAGAGTAAGGTGATTAATATGTTATGGGTAGTAAAGCAATGGGCTGAGGTGAAGGTTACTTGATGACTTAATATGTTCCCTATGCTGCATTACAGTCTTATATAATACACTGCAACCTGGTATTTACTGGGTATCAATGAACACTGAATCTCGATCATTTTTATTTAATTATTTACTTTTTGCTTAAGTTGCTTTACAGTAGATTATTATCACCATCATCAAAATATTCATAAAATATCTCTTGATCACAGGTATCGGAGGCACTAGGTATGGTCCTCAGCAATAAAAGGGCAATGTTAGCCCTTGGGGCACAAGGCTGAAGGCAATGTAAGCATTTGGTGCAAATGATTGGGGGGGAAAAGTGTTCATCTGCCTACTCTTTAATTATACATACTGTTCAGGGACTGATTTACTTAATCCTCTTTAATATGTTAATATACTACAACCATCTTTTTTTTTTTTTTTTTTTTTTTTTACTATTGAGAACAGTGCCACATTTTTTGCAGAAGCATCTTATTGTCGACCATGATTGTTGGAAGGAAGATGTAGGTACATCAGTTATAAATAAATGCTGCTTTTGGCCATCTTCAGAACTTTATGCCTGCTGTTGCCTGGACTTGGAATTTCCTGACTTCACTCTGTGGAAAAAGCTAATTCAGTCCACAACCAGAGTCACCTCTTCCACAAAGTTTCACTTTCTCCCCTCAGCCTCAGTGGCTCTATCACAATCCTTGCCACATTGTATCTATCTTTCATTTACCTAAATTCCTCATAAGTAAACAAGCGATGTTTTATTTCCTTTTTGCTATTCTTTCTCTTCATTGCCCCCCTCCCTATCACCCTCAAAGCTAAGAACATAGTTCATACTCATGAATTGCTAAAATAAAAAGCATGCAGATGAAAAAAATATTTGTGCTACCAGGTTAAACAATCCACTTGAGTGAGAAAAAGGAAGGATGGATTAACCCCTTCTCTAGAAGAATCAAAACTTCTTTAGATTTTTCTCCAACAGTTGGAATATGAAAGATTTTGAGCATAACTCAATTTGTTCAGAATTTTTTAAAAAAATTCACAATTATGGGGATGCCTGGGTGGGTTAGTTGGTTAAGCATCTGCTTTCAGCTCATGGTCCCAGGGTCCTAGGATGAAGCTCCCTGCTTGGGAAGACATTGGTCTGCCTGCTTGGGAATCTGCTTTTCTCTCTCTCTCTCTCTCTCTCTCTCTCTCTCTCTTTCAAATAAATAAATAAGTAAAATCTTTTAAATTTTTTTTAAAAATTAAAATTTTTGTAACAGAACTAAATTTATGATTCACAAGTTCTCATTTTATCTTGCGTCACTAAAATATCAAGAAAGTTATCACTTCAAACTCTGAACATGCACTGAGGCTTTTTGGGGAAAATGTCTGCTCTGCTATAACTTTAGGGGTGAATATATTCATCTTTAAATACCAACTCTGAACCTGTTGCAGTCTTCAAAGATTAAATAGATTAAATCTGAAGAAAAGTAAGAAAACCAGAAAAAGCACACACAACAGACATAGCCTTCTTTTTCAGATAATTGATGATTATTTTAATAAGGCATGTTCTTGTTATAAAATAATGTTCCTGTAAAAGTTATTGATAGTAATAATAATATCTAACATTTCTTAATTTCTTATTAAAAATAGTTCTTGGTAGATAACAAGTGTTCAATCAATGTTAGCTACCATTATTATATATCAGATATTATTCCAAGAAATGTATATGTATTAATTTAGCTAGTCCTCCCAAAGTATCATTATTAATATTATTATTATTTATTGCCATCATTATTAAATAAGAATACTCATGCCTATCCCACAAATCAGGATTTGAACCTACGCCAGGGCTTATAAGCACTCTGCCATTCTGGCTCCAGGTTTAAATTCATGATATAAAACAAGACACACCATCCTATTTAGCTATCATTCTGGTTAAGTTTCTCAATAAATCATATATTTAAGAGTCATTGTTTGAGACAAAAAAACAAAAAGAAAATAGTTAATTTTATCTAATAACTATATGTCAATCTATTAAGAAATAGTTCCAATTAGGTTTGATTAAATTAATGTACAAAAAATAATTTTTGCTCAACTTTGATAATTATATATAATCTCCTCAATATAGAACTCCATTTTATTGGGAGTAAAACTAAGAATATTAAATTACTTCAAAAGTAAGCATTTTGTCTGATAAGACACATAAAGCTATTGCAATTTTGTCATCTCCTGTCTACTTTCACTTTCAAGATAACATTACATTCAAGAACTTTCTTATTAAATGCATAGGTAATTCTCGAGTCAGTATTTTCAGCCTGGATTTTTTTCTCTGGAATCCAAGAACATGGTTTTCAACGTTCTAATGATTGTGTGATCTATTGATAAATAAACTCAAGAAACCTCATTTTCCCTAATTTCCCATTACTATTATTGTTGCACCATCATTTTCTTGTTTACCAAGATTAAAACTTAAAAGTTGTGGTTTTTTTAGTCTCAGAGCATTTGTTCAGGCTGTTATATTTCCCTAGACTGTCATCCCAGTATTACACCTTAAGTAATCCCTTATTACACCTGCAGAAATCCCACCATCTTTCCAGGTTGACTTCCTTCAGTCAGATGGGGCCTCTTCTCCCTTGGAATCTCCATCATATTTGTTTGTGTTTCCCTTACAGCAGCATAAGTTAGGAGTTAAGACAATGAACTCCAGGGTGTCCAGACTGTTTGGATTCATGTCCTGACTCTACCACTAGGCCATGTGACATTGAGCAAGTTCATTAATCTTTCTGAGTCTTGGATTCTCATGCATTAATGGGAAAACGATAGTATCTACTTCATAGGAACATTGGAAAGACTAAAGAAAATAATTATTGGGAAGTACTTAATATATTCCACATATTCAATATGTGTTACCCTTCACTATCTGTATTAGATTCATTTTCATCATCATTGTCATAATTTTTGAAAATAAACTATGACTTATTTTATGTCATTCAATGGTCTTACTCTACCTAGAAACTCCTCCTTTCCTTCTTAAATATGCAGCCAGCTTCAGGATAGAATGTATGCATTGTTAAATAAGTGGATATGACTGAGTAGCTACAATTGCTGAATACAATAGCTACAATAGCTGGATCAACTCTACCAATAGATGTGACATCAAAGTTATCTCTAAATATTATTTCCAAAAAAAAGTCAGTTTCTATAAACTATGTTTACAAAAGAAATTTTTTTGCAGATATAGCTGTCCAAAGTATTTGTCACTGCTGTATTACCTAGCATAGTCTCTGGTATGTAGAGGCTTCAACACAGAAGTGCTAACTGTAGCTAAATATGTTAGAATCATGGCACAGAATATCTAAAAAGTCACAATACTGAATATATTTTAAACAATGACCTATATCTATATTAATTTTCCAGGGTCCTGAGTCTGGTAACACAATAAACCATTAACCTACCTAAATCATCAACATTTCTTTTTAATGTTTCACTCCGTCCTTCAAGTAGTACATATTGAGCAGACTGTGTTAGATGTTGTTTCCTTAGGATTCTAAAAATATATGTGAAGTAATTGTCTACAGCCTTGCTACCCAAAGTATCAGCAGCCTTAGTAACACCTAGAAGCTTATTAAAAATGTAGGCTCTCAACCCCTAACCAGACTCTGACTCAAGCCTCCTGAATCAAATCCTACATTTTAACAAGGCCCCTAGGTAGTTCATGAACACATTCGAGAGAAACACTGGGCTGTCCCTAAGAATCACCTATGCTTATAAAATTAGAAATGCCTGCAATCTAAGTGGAAAACCAATGATACTGAATATCTTAACCAATGAAACAATTCTCTAATAATTAAAAAATTCTTGAATTTTTGTAGCAGTATCATTTAACTTTGTTGCAGAATACATTTTAATGGTAGGGCAACTATAACTCCAAATCATGATAAAGAAACAAAGATACTAAGATTGTAAGAGGTTGCTTGCTTTTGGCCCTCTGATGATTTACTCTGGGAAGATTATATCAAGAAATTTTGTTTTGTTTTAAAAGTAATGTCATTCATGAATTTTAAGGATAATAAATTCTTGATGAAAAGGGAAAGAAAAAGAGTGTTTGCCAGATGGGAGGCATTAAATCTTCCTTTATCTAAAAGGGTTAAATCAGAGTTGAAGTTCAGTTTGAAGGTGGCCATTTATGTCACCTGGAAAATGTGGCAGAAGCAGAGAATTCCATGTGAAGGGACAGCCAATATGCCCACCTCTGCAGGAGCCACATTCGGCCCAGACCAGGTAAGTTGGTCACTTAGCCTGGATTAGATAAAAAACCAAGAGGCACTAAACCAGGAGTCAGAATCAACAGGAACCTCCAGATGAGAACACACATCATTTGGAGTACTAAGCAGGGTCTGCCTAAGGGACAGGAACAGAGCAGGTCAAAGCAGCACCAGGTATCAAAGATACCAGAGGTATAGTGTATTTAATATGCTAGGCAACAAATTCCATTTGAAAAAGAAACCTGGGGCTTCCTAGCTGGTCTGTGGAACTATCATTTGCTCCTGGTGTAGCTAAGGATTTGCTAAGCCACACTACATTAATGATCAGTGCATTATAATGTATTTTAATTAAAGCTTATTTTAATAGTTGTAATCAGATCAGATGAAGGAAAAAATTTCTCTCCTATGCCTTCTTAAGGTTTAATGATTTTCCATGATCAGCTCTGAAACAAGTTTTTCAAGGTACTTGAAGGGCTCAGTGATGACCATTTTTGTATATTTAAAATTTATGATAGGAGAGTTTCTTCGGTGTGTTTCTTATGTGGCATTTCCTGGATTAAGGGTCATGAAATAAAATCACCAATAAATTAGGGAAAACATAAAACACCACTGGGTACTGTGAAAATGGCCTGGGTCCAAGAACAGCATGCAAAAAAGCAAGCACTTTACACTCCTTAAACCCTCCTACGCTTTCAACACTTATTTATTTATTTATTTATTCACTTCTTTTAAGAAAACCCTTAGATACACATCGCGGCAAGGACTTTCTGTCCCTTGGGTTTCCTGGTTTCCTTGTTTAAATGTTGATTTAAGAGCTGGCCAAAGCCCACTGACTGTACAGGACAGGTAGAACCCCTTCTCAACAAACTTAATAGGGAACCAGGATTGCTACATTATAACCACACCGCTTTCTGTTATAAGCTCCATGCCCACGTGAACAGACGAAGTGTCAACAGCATATAAAAATCTTTTTACAGCCTTCATTTTCATAAAAGAACAAGTGTAGAATTGTATATCAGCATTCTGTGCTGCAAAGGTAAACATTTCTGTTCCTAAATTTATACCTCCATCTGAAACAGCCCAGCCATGTTTCAGCTGTCACTGAAACAGGCTTTTCTCCATCCCTTTGCTTTTTTATGACTTTCCTTCCCTATCCAAATACTGTCTTTCAAGGTCAATGCAAATTCTTCTTCTTTCATGAAGTCTTCCCAGACCCCTCCCCCAACTGGAAGGGACTGCTTCCTCTGTCCAGTTATAAAGTATCTTTTATCTCATAAAGATATAAAAAAGTTTCCTGATTATATTTACACCAATTACCTTCTGCATGTAAATGCAGTTTATAACCAGTCCCACACGTTTCTGACAGAAGTCCTACAGCACAACAAGGGGAGTTCCCCAGCTCTATCAGAATTCAATGGGGAACACAGTCCTTCCCCAGACCTCCCTCAACATCATGCCACTACCCATGGCACACTTAGTACCAAAGAGACACCTGATCAATACTAGTTAAATAATGGAATAAGCGAATGAATGGATTGTAAATAATGTGCAAGTATACTTTATCAAAAGGACAAATTAATTCTAAGCAAACAAAGACTTAGGAATAAATGTGGTTTGTAGAACTGCATGCTCAGAAGAAACCTTCCACTCTGTAGTTAACACCACTCTAGTGCACTTGGTTCTATCCCTTAATAATCTACAGGGCAGTGATGTTCACAACCAGGTGCAAGTGACGATCATCTGAGGAGATTTTAAAAATATCATGGGATCCCAGATCACAGACTTACTGTATCAGAATGTCCAGGGGGACAGGAGAGAATGAGGGAGAGTATCTTATCATGGGCGGAAATTATGTCCCTAGGATCCATGTCTGGCATCTGCTTCCATTCAGGTGGCTACAGCTAGCTGAGTCCTGGCTCCCTGTTTGTGGGGGTGGCTGACCACACTTCTCACCTTTTACAGCAGCAAGCCTACCTGAGAAAAGTCTACGTGCCAACATTCTAAGCAAAATGTCTGACATTCAGTTCGAGTAGATCAGTCTTGATTTGGTCACCAAATCCTTTCCCCCAGGCCAATCCTGAGACCAGGAATAGACCTAAGCCAATTACAATAACTAGTAGAAACATGAATCTCACTCAAATCCATTCAGCTGAGAAATTTAGAACTATGTTTGAAAGGGAGAAATCAATGCTGGGGAAGCAATCAGGAGGTATCACTACACCAGCTTACTTTCCCTACTAGGAGTTAAGTTACTAGAAATCAGGGATAACTGCCCAATCATCCATCTAAGCGGCGACGCCAGGCTTTTTATTTATAAAGTACAATATAAGGATCAGCCAGTAATTTCTTTAAGGTCATAACAACTTAAAATTAGGACCTATTATAATGATTTCCAAAAAAATGTAAAGTCGTTCATGTACATTAGCACATTTGCTTCTCACTAAAAGTCCATTAGGCAATGAATAACTTGTTAGCTCCTAGTAGTAAATGTGGAAACTATGGCTAAAATGTTAAATGTTTACCTAAATGTATACCTGTGTTTAACTAGGATTAGAATCCTAGTCTCTTAACTCTTACTCTAGTGATCTTCCCACCTTAGAACTCTGATTTTGCACATTTGGATAAAATAGTAATAATAAAACCTTTTATCCAAATGATGGAATTTTTATATAAAACTAGCTTTAATAATGGGTAAGGCCAAGGAGAATTTTGTGTAGATCTTCCCCAGAACTTGGCATCACTTAAATTATCCACCTGCCACATACAGAATAAATAGCCAGTTTAGAAAATGAAATTCTAAAAATGCTAACTGGATCCACACTCTACGTTTTAATCTCCATGCCTCTCGGTGACATGCTAAAGCAGTGTCAGAGAATTATATGGTGCCTTTTAGATGCCACTCAGAACAAGAGCCTCATCATTCAGAGCTGGCCAAAGGCAATCTAGGAGAGGCAGCAAAAACATCACTTGGAGAAATCTGTCTTATCTTCTCCTCCTCACCCACTCTCTTATCCTTGATACCCAGCTAGTCCTGTGGCGTCAGACCCAGCAGTGCAGTCTGGACTTTGTATTCCTAGAGCCTTTGGAAATGACTTTTGCTATTCTCTGTGGAATGCTTTTACCAAACTTGGTTATTCTTTAGGCTTCCCTCCCCTGTTGCCTCCAAGGTCTTGGAAATAACTTAACTCGACTTCATTCATGTTCCTATCACTAACTTGGCATTTGATGTCCCCCTGGATTTGATGTCTGACTAACCCTGTTGTGCCAGTATCTGGCAAAAGCTACTGACTGAGTTTTAATTTGGAAAATGCAAATGTGCTTCTCATTCATTTATTTGAGACGACAGGCAACCACTGCAAAACTCCTGAGACAAAGAACTAAACCTAATCTGCATGCCTAAGCACTTGCAAAAATATCTAGAGATGCCTTTCTTGATACAAGTGAACCTTGTAAATCTCCCGTGGCAATATTTGCTCAGAAACAAAAATGCACACACTCGAAATCTCAATCCTATAGAAGCTCCTATCCTCATTTCCAGCAGAGCTTTGTTATTTCATCTGTGATCCAGGATATTAATGAAGCAGCTGGGTTGGAGACGTACTTTTCATAGAATGAGGTGAAGGGAACACTAAAGCAGAACCTGTTAACAGCACTACTTTTGCAGAAGGCTAAATTAATGTCAGATCTTCGGTCTGCAATCACTCTTCTGACTGTGGCTTATAAGTCAGCAGAAGCATCGTGATCCTACACTACCAACACTGTCAGAAGACAGTACAAGCACTATGAGTGGGTTTTGGTCATTTCCTTCAACCAAATTCTGTGTGTTTCCAGATGTGAGAGATTGGAGTTACTCTCTTTTCATTATTAAACAACCACTAGAAAGCAAAGTTATAGCCAGAGAAAAGGAAAGAATTCATTGGTTTCTCATGTTTTGCAAAACAGTATATCTTATACTGCCTTCAAACCGTAATCTGAAAGATGGTAGCTCATCGAATTGAAATCACAAAAATGATTATTTATAAGGAAGAGAAATCTGAAGGACTAGATGAGCTAATCTGTCCTTTTCATGTTGTAGAATGTCTACTACCACCTGTTTTGCTGTAGAATCTATTAAAAGAAATTTGCTACCAGAAAGATTTAATGTATTTTTTAGAAGGTCAGAAGTCTTACTGTCAGATAGCCCTATTTTAAATTTTATTAAATTTGATAACCATCATTAACAGTGTATTCCTTCTTTGAAAGATGCAAATTGGAAACCTCTTTCAACTGAAAGTCAATGCTAAAAGTATATTGACAGATTTTTTTATTAAGGTACTACTCTATGGGGCTTCGTTCTCACTCCTTTCTGGGAGAGGAAAAGCTTGGTTCTAAGACTGAATAGGGAGATTATCCAGGCCTCCTATGACCTCAAATACTTGGTGCCCAGAAAGCAGAGAGCCTTTTCTCAGGAAAGGAATGTGAGAAATATGGGACACTGAGCAATGGCTCTGATCCTTGTTTGCCCTTCCCTCTGCACTTGCTCCTGGCTCTCAAACATTAATACATTTCATAATTACATGGAGGCTCATTTAAAAAAAATACCAAATATCAAGACATATCCCAAGAATAAGCCTGACTGAATAAGCCTGAGGATATCTTGAGAATCTGTATTTTAACAAGCTCACAGATAATGATGGTAACATCACACAGGTAATGCACACCCAATTAAACCACTGCTCTAGGCCTCACTTCCTCAAACCCCCTTAAGTGGATACACTATATAGTATCCCCTCATCAAACTGCTTTTCCCTATATGTGGATGTTTTCTTGGAATAATAGTGAGACACTGATTGGAAATGAACTGCCTCCAAACAAAGCTGTTTATTAGCTACAAACTGCACACCAGGTAAACTCTGCCTTCAATCATGCAGTAGCTAACAGCTGCAAGAACACAGAGGGAAGCGAAATACTAAACAGAACTCAGAAAGCCAACACAAATATTGAATTACATTGGCCACACCCCCTCAAGCTCTTAGCCAAAACCAGCAGAAACATCATTTATTGAGACCGTCTTGGTATTGTGCCATCGACTACAGAAATATCAGGTAAGCCTACTTCAGCATCTGCAGTAATCAGGTAAGCCTACTTCAGCATTTGCATTTGCGATAAGGGAAAAAAAAGTCTTTTCCTTCCATTTTTGTTACTCTGAGAGGTCTCGTATATGACCAGAACTGCTGATACTTCCTGGCTCTAAAGGAGTTATTGCTTTTAACTATATGAAAGTTATATCAAGATACTTACTGTGTCTTTTGATTTTAAATATAAAATTGTCCTATACCGACTGGTATGGAGTTCTAGTTTTGATTCAATGCATCGTTAGCCCTGTTGATGAAATACATTCACTGGGGTTCTTTGGTGCGTGAATGAGAATACCTTTAGTGGGAAGAACAGTTTCTAGATGGCATGTGGCCTTTTGAGTGGGGAGAGATTTCCAGGGGATTAAAAATATGTTGTAACAGCTGTTTTCAAGTATGATGTACTCCAGCACAGCTTGGTCAACTTGATAAAACCGAAACAGGGCTTTATCATCCCTGACCAGGCTAAATTATCACGTTGTAATCTCTGCCAAAATGTATGCCTTATTTGTAATCAAATGTTTTATCACCTGATAAATATCCTCCATGGGACATATGTGTTGCTTATTTTTCTGGACAAAAAATAACATGTCTGTTTATATCATATTTACTGTGGTTCGTGAATGCTGTCTGAGTCATTGTAACAGAATTAAAATCAAAAGTCATTCATAAATCCTGCAATGATAAAGACTATTTTTTGATGATGAATCCCCCTGCAGCTCCTTCAAAACCTTTTGCTTTCCATTGGCAAAGTAATGGAAGTTTATCCTTTCTCTTTGAAGACCAAGAGAACTCCTTTATTTCATTTAATCATCTTTTCTTCTCTGCTTGGCAGCCTTAATCTGTGGCTGCTTCCTTTGACTCATAGTATGGCCTTGGTGCCCCCACCATTGTCCTGTGTATTCCAACATCATAAATCACTGCCTCTTGTTAGATTTTATTAAAAGAGTAGCTTTCTTATTACTTCCCAAATTATTTTTCCTCAAGTCAACACTATGTTCTATCATGTTTTTCACATCACATTCTAAGGTGAGAGTTATCTATTCCTGCCTAGCAAATTATTCTAAAACATAGACACTTAAAGCAATATACATTTATTATCTCACATAATTTCTGTGGGTCAGGAAGCTGAGCAGGACTTCCCTACGTGGTTCTGGCCCAGTTTCTCATGACGCTGTAGTCAAGATGTCAACTGGGACTGCGCCATCTGAAGGCCTAATCAGTCCTCTTACAAGAGGGTTGGAAATCACACGGGTGGCATGTGGGAACTGGTTAATGGCAGGTGGCTCAATTCCTCACCACATGAACCTCTCTATTGTGTCACTTGAGAGATTTCATGATGCAGTGGCTGTTTTCACCTACAGCAAGTGATAAAAGACTGAGTAAAATAGAAGCTACATATCCTTCATAACCTAGCTTGGAAGTCATACATCTTCATTTCTCCAATATCTTATTAGTTACACGGGTCAGCCCTTTTCAGCACAGGAGAGAAGCATGAATACTAAGGAGAAAGAAAAGAAATATAATTCCCAGAGAGATATTTTTCATAGTCACTCACTGCCCAAAATTACTCATGCCCAAATTTATGGCAAGAAGCCCTTCCTTCCTGAGGGCTGAGACCAAAGGGAAATGGTGGGTTCACTGAGGTCCAAGTGTACTAACAGACCACAAAGTTGTGACCACCATAGGGCCTCCACAGGAAGGAACAACAATTGTTCATGTGGCTGACATCAGCAAAATCAAAAAGAAGACGAGACCTCTGAGATGACAGACCTATGGTCATCCGGGCTTCCGAAAGGAGACTTCCACGAAAAGGAGAATGCAAAGAGCAGCACAAAATGAAAGCCCAGAAGTTAGTGATCCTTCAGGAAACCAATCCTAGCAAAGATTAATGCAGAGCTCTAGGTAAATGCATAAAAGATTTTTGTGACTAGACAGAGAGAAATATCTCCCATTCGGAAGCCAAATGCAAAACACAAGAGTGCAAATATGCAGAGACAAAGATAGATGAAATAAGAAAGAGTTTTAGAAAGAGTAAAAGCAGATGCTGTACTTAAGATGTTCAGCTTAATATGCTGAAAACTAGACTTCAGGAAGCACAAGGGTATCTGCAGAAGCCTGCGGCCAGCATGTTTTAAACACATTATTGTAATGAAAGTTGCCTTGTTTTTTCATTCCATCCGCATTGAATACTGCTGCATACAAAGCTTTGTAAAGAAAAGCATGATTCTTGTGTAAAGGACCACATTAAAAGTGAAAACTGGGGCCAAGGGTGTCCCTACTTCTAGTCATTGATGGTGGAAAAATGTACTGGTCCCTGGTAAACAGGGAAAGCAACTAAATAAGAATTACCCTGTGTGTCCCACACTGTAATTATGTTATTTAAGTGCCCAGGCTACGTGTGTGAGGGAGGCATCACAGTGTACTTAATTGCAATCCCAAGGGCAAAGGAAATGTTAATTTTGTCTAAAACTGCTCTGATTTTCCTCAGGCATTCCCTCAGGCATTCCCGCTGTCTAGGTGGCAGAGAAAAAAGTCCTAATAAATGTCCAATCTGGTTTATAAACTAGTCTGATAAAATGAGCAGTCCTTAAGGTCACGATCAGTTTGGGGGACCACTGCTCAGGCTCTCTTCGTTCTATACCTTTCTCTCTCTGATGGAGTCTGGGGGGTGTAGAGTGTGTGTGTGTGTGTGTGTGTGTGTAGGGGGGCGGTTCGTGTGACCTTGTCGTGGAGGGAAGAGTCTGCTGATCCATGCAGCATCACCCAGATTCTTGATGGTTCTGGCTGAAGTGTTGAGTCTGCATCACTGAAGTGTGGTTGGCCTAGCCACGTCGGAGTTGCCACTCCACCTCTGCTGATGATGGCTGCCTCCTTTCCCCTGGAATCTACTCTTCCTCAGCTCAGTGGCCTTACTCTGTGGATTCAGTTTCCCGTTAGTTCCTGCTCAGTCTCTACCACATGCCTTAGTAGGTCTGGTTGGTCTCACCCCAACTTTTGAAGAAGGGAGTCGCCTTGTTCTTGCCCCAGCGGGTCCGTGGCTGGTTTGCTGACTCAGCATAGTGCCTGAGTGTAATGCATAAGTTGAACACAAGGGCTTCCCCGAAGAGAAAGACAACCGTTTGTTGTCCTTACTATCCTCCCTCTGTGCAGCTATTCTTCCTGTGTCTCCAAAACCTTGGAAATGTCAGTTTGCTCCTTACTCTCAGATAATAGAAATTCCTGCGGTTAATTCCAGTACAAAAAGTGTCATTTCAGTAACTATTATGTCCAAAACAGGGGGCCAACAAAAGATACAATTTCTAGAATTTATTTAAGGTTGAATGTCCCTTCCTTCCTCCAGTTTGGAGCTACAGCAGGCTGGATACCTGCCGAGGGAAAGAGGTGGGTGGTTGTTTACCTTCTCTGTTTCCTACCTTTGCCTTCTCTTTCTTCTTTCCACTCACTGGGTCATGCAAGGAAGAAGGGAAAAAGGAAAGGAAGGGTGGGACGGGTTTTCTTTGGCTGGCACTGTCGTCCTCTGGTGCGAATTACCTCTGGCCAAAGCAGCTGCTGAAAGCCTCTCATGAGCACTTTGGAGACCTGACTCTGCCAGCCTCTAAATGCAGTCCCTCAACTGCGGCAGTCCCTGCCATCAGCGGCTTCTCTGGCTAAGGCACCCCATCAGTTCACCTGTAGTCCTTTCTGTTGTAGATGCCATGTGCTCTGGCAGAGGTTGTCCTGGGCATTATCGGTTTTTAAAATAGCCTCAGGCCAACGTTTTTACTGAAAGTTCCACATCTGGTTTTAAAGAATCAAGAGCCTTTGATCATCTCAGTGGGAGTACAGTCGGTTCCTCCAAGTAACCTCTGTGCTTGCCAGCCCTTTTAGGCGGCCTCTTAGCATTTCTCTGTCATTAAACATAAGTCTACTGTATCCCCTATGCTTCACGGGGAAACCATAAACTGAATGTCACTGTTTTATTGTTAGTGATAATATTGGTATTTTCATTTTGAAACTATTTAAAACCAAACTGGCTCAGACTGAAGCCTCATAATATCCAACAGGACACTCAGTTGAAGAAAGGCTCCTGTCCTGAATGTGGGGGCAGGGAGATGGCTTTGCCAGTTGGGTAAATTTGCTGGTTCTTTTCTACTCCTATTAGAGAACTCACCATGATGTGTAATTGTCTATTCGTGTGTCTGTCTACCCTACTAAACTGTCAACACCATGAGAACACACTTCATCTGCCTTGTTCACCATCATTTACGGCAAATAGTACATGCATCCTACATGGGGGTGATACCATTTCCAAAGGGGTGAAAAAAAATCTTAGACAATATAATGACTTATCACGCACCATATCCATGGTACTAACAGTTCATAGGAGAAGAATACAGTAAGGAGGGAAATGTTGATATGGATAATAAATATGAGTTAACTAAGCACATAAATGTATGAATAACCTTAGTCCTTGCTCTCTGCAATTCTCCCACTTAGGGTCTCCTGGTGGGGCTTCCTGAGGCCAGTAGTTCATTCACTGCGGCCATCTCCTACTCCTGTTCACACCCATGAGTTTGGTGTGTTCTTTCAATAGTATAAAGCAAAGGTAAAACAGCCTTTCATCTGTCACTCTAGGTTGAGTTAGTTCATATCCTTTTTTTATGAATACCTTCCATTTAGCATCCTTGTTCTCAAGAGCAAAAAGGCTTTCCACCATATCAGCTTAGGGTTATAATAAAGTTTCTTATAGCCTGAATCACCCTTTAAAAACAACCAGTTTCACTGCTACACTTGAAAATTCAGATATGGATTTGACTTCTTTTTTATTTTTTAGAACTGCTAAATAAATTAAAATTTTTGAAAAAGAAAAGTGCTTGAGCAGTGTGTCTATGTATGTGAATCTATATACTCCTAAGTTCTTATATTTATTTATATAATCTCTAAATTTGGGTTGATATCACCCATAGAAATATAAAACTGTTAAAAATAAATAGCAGTCACAAAGTGGTACATTGATAGTGTTATAATTCTGATATACAATATTTGGAGAATAAAATTATCAATGATTTAATGAGCCATTATATATAAATATATATAATTATATATTTCTTAGAAGCTAAATTTGAACAAATAGTCTAATGCATACCAGGCAGTTATTGAACACATCATGTTTCAAAAACAGAAGAAGAATGGCTAATGATATCTAAACTTTATATGTATTTTTTGAGATGTCACAATATTTTCTACGATCTTTTCTTTTTTAAGTTTTTATTTATTTATTTATTTGAGAGAGAGAGAAAGAGAGCACAAGCTAAGGGAAGGGACAGAGGTGCCTCTGCTTGCAGCTCAGGTCATGATCCCAGGGTCCTAGGATCAAGCCCCACATCAGGCTATCTGCTCAGCAGGGAGCCTGCTTCCCCCTCTCTCTCTGCCTGCCTCTCTGCCTACTTGTGATCTCTCTCTCTCTCTGTCAAATAAATAAATAAAATCTTTAAAAAAAAAAGAAAAAAAAGAAGGGACAGAGGAAAAGGGAGAAGCAGACCCCCCTGAGCAGAGAGCCCCACATAGAGCTCAATCCCAGGACCCTGGGATCATGACCTGAGCTGAAGGCAGACGCCTAACCGACTGAGCCACCCAGATGCACCTCTATAAATGATCTCATTCAGTTTGAAATACCACAACCATCTTAAAAAAATATTATTAGCCCCTCTTTATAAGTTGATAAATAACGGGTCTGAAAAATTAAGCGATTTTCCTGACACTGAGAGAGAGTAGCAAAAGGTAGATTAAAATGGAAGCACCTATGCCATTTCTACTCTGATTTATCTCAGAAGTGATTCCTCCAGTCCCTCACACTGATCTTTACTAAACTGAGACCTGAGAAAAGTGCAGTTGTTATCACAATCTGAAAGAATGACGTTTCAATTTCGTAATCAAGACTGCCCCTGTCTCATTCATATATATCCTTCCCATATTTGCATTCATTGTCTAAAAAAAGGATTGATGTAGCAGAAGGCCAATTTAATGGTGATTGTTATTGGGTAATTTTTTTTCAAGATTTTATTTATTTGTTAGTTTTTTAGAGCAGTTTTAGGTTTACAACAAACTCGAGAGAGAGGTGTAGAGATTTCCCATATACTCCCTGTCCCATTCATACATAGCCTCCCCCACTATAAACATCACTCATAAGAATAGTACATTTTTTTACCAAGGATGAAACTATAGCTAGGAATTGTATTTACCCAAAGTCTACAATTTACCTTATCTTGCAAGGTGTTGTATATTTTATGGAACAGACAAAAAAGTAGGATATAAATCTGTCATTACAATATCATACACAGTATTTCCACGGCTCTAAAAATTCTCTGTGCTCTGCCTATTCATCTCTCCCTGCCAATCCTAGCAACCACTGATCTTTTTATTGTCTCCATAGTTTTGCCTTTTCCAGATTGTCATATAGTTGGAATCATACAGCAAGTAACATTTTCAGATTATCTTCTTTCACTTACTAATATGCATTCAAGTTTCCTCCGTGTCTTTTCATGACTTCATAGCTCATTTCCTGTTAGCACTAAATAATATTCCATTGTCTGGATGTACCAGAGTTTATTTATTCATTCTCTTACTGAAGGACATCTTGGTTGCTTCCAAGGTTTGGCAATTATGAATAAAACTGCTATAAATATCCTTGTGCAAGTTTCTGTGTGGACTTAAGTTTTCGGCTTCTTTGGGTAAATAACAAGGAATGTAATTGCTGACTCATATGGTAAGAGTACATTTGGTTTTATAAGAAACCATCAAATTGTCTTCCAAAGTGGGTGTAACCATTTTTCATTCCCACTACCAATATAGGAGAGTTCTTATTGCTCCACAACCTCACCAGCACTTAGTATTCTCAGTGTTCCAGATTTTGGACACTCTAATAGGTATGAAGTAGTATCTCATTGTTGTTTTAATTTATATTTCTCTGATGATATATGATGTGGAGCATCTTTTCATATTTCTCATTTTCCATCTGCATATCTTCTTTGGCGAGGTGTCCATTAAGATCTTCAGCCCAGCTTTTAATCATGTTGATTTTTTTATTATTGAGTTTTAAGAATTATTTGTAGATTTTGGCTAAGTCCTTATTCAGATGTGTCTTTTTGAAAATATTTTCTCCTGGTCTGTGGCTTATCTTCTAATTCTCTTGATACTGTATTTTGTGGTAGAGTAGAAGTTCCTAATTTTAATGAAGTTCAGCTTACCAAATATTTCTTTCATGGATTATGTCTTTAGTGTTATATCTAAAAAAAATATCACCATAACCTAGTCATCTAAATTTTCTCCTATGTGGTCTTCTAGGAGTTTCATAGTTTTCTGTTTTACATCCACGTCTATGATCCATTTTGAGTTAATTTTGGTGAAGGGTATAATGTCTATGTCTAGATTCATTTCCTTGAGTGCAGACATCTTAATTGTATCAGTACCATTTGTTGAAAACACTATCTTGACTCCGTTGCATTATCTTTGCTCTTTGTTGACTATATTTATGGGATTCTATTTCTGGGCTCTTTATTCTGTTCCACTGAGAAGTCCATTCTTTCACCAACATACACTGTCTTGAGTACTACTGCTTCCTTATAGTAAGTTATGAAGTTGCTTGGCATCCGTCCTCCAATTTTGTTCTTCAATATTGTGTAAGCTATTATAGGTCTCTTGCCTCTTCCATAAAAATTTTAGCATCAGTTTGTTGAAAACCATAAAATGCCTGTTGGGATTTTGATGTGAATCATATTAAATATGTACATGCTTAAAGTTGGGAAGAACTCACATCTTGACAATGTTGAATTTTTTTATCCATAAAATGGAATATCTCTTCACTTATTAGGTTCATTCAATAGAATTTCATAGTTTTCTTCATATAGATCTTATATATATTTTGTTAGATTTATACCTAACTATCTAATTTGAGGAGAGTCACTAATATAGATGATATTATTTTTTCATTTTAAATTCCACTCATTCAATGTTAGTATGTGGGAAAGCAATTGACTTTTGTATATTAATCTTGTAATCTGCAACTTTGTTATAATTGCTTATTAGTTCCAGTATTTTGTCAATTCTTTTGTATTTTTACAAAATTAGTAATTTGCCAATAAAGACAGTTTTAGGTCTTCCTTCCCAATCCGTGTGCCTTTTTTCTTTTCTTTCTTTTTTTTTTTTTTGTTTTTTGGTCTAATTGTATTAGCAAGACTTCCAGTATGATGTTGAAATAAGTGGTAAGAAACACCTTGCCTTGTGCCTGATCTACTGGGAAAGATATTAATTTCCCACCATTAAGTGTAATGTTAGCTTTAGGATTTTTGAGGACAGTCTTTGTCAAGTTGAAGAAGTTCCACTTTATTCCTACTTTACTGGAAATTTTTATTATGAATGGATATTGGACTTTTGTCAAATCATTTTCTGTATCTATTGATATGATCATGTGATTTTTCTTTTTCAGTCTGTAGATATGATGGATTACATTAACTGATTTATGAATGTTGAACCAGATTTGCATATTAGGGATAATCCTACTTGGTTATGGTGTATAATTCTTTTCATACTTTTTTTCAATTCTATTTGTTAATATTTTATTTTCACCTATGTTTATGAGAGATATTGGTCAGCAGTATTTTTGTAAGCCTTTTTCTGATTTTAGGATTAAGTAATGCTGGCCTCATTGAATGAGTTAGGAAGTACTCCTTCTGCTCCTATCCTTTTCAGGAGATTGTAAAGAATTGGTATAATTTCTTCCTTAACTGTTTGGTAGTATTTGTCATTGTACCCATCTGGGTCTGGTACTTTCTGTTTTGGAACAAAACAAATTCTTAATTTTAAAATGTCATAATAACTTAGGGCATAAATAAATTTGAAAGATAGAGAATTTGTTTTAGGAAATTTGCCTCCCTTCTTATTGATTCCTATTAATTAATTCCTGCTAAGTTATATAAAAATTCTAGAACTGCACTACCCAATACAGTAGCCACTAGTCACTTGTGGTTATTTAAATTTAAATTAATTAAAATTAATAAAACTCATATCCAGTTACTTAGCAACACTAACCACCTTTCACCTTTAGCTAAATATAGCATTGGCTACCATTTTGGATAGCATAAATGTAAATTTCCTTCAACACAGAAAATTCTACTGGAAAGCACTTCTCTGGAGACTGAGATGAGGTTAAAAAAGAGGAAAGAGGATTAGAGATTTAACAACAGAGTAAGGCTTTAGTATGTGCCTCTGAAAATCCTTAACCTACCCACCATGGGAGAAGACAATTAAGCTGAAAACTGAAGTGTCCTATACTTCTCACAGGTAGTGTTTAAGAAACAGCAAAATTCCGGAACTTTCCATGCCTCTACATGGCACAGAAGCACAGAATAGCAATGACTGAAAGTATTGTCTTGGCAGATGGGCCTGAAATGATGTCTCAGAGTTCCCATGTATATTGACATGGCCCAGGCAATAGTCAAAAGCTATTTCTTCTAGACCCAAAGGTATAGTTAAGAGTTTCCTGACATTCCAAGAGGACATCAGAATAATTGAGAGAGGGTGGACCCTGAGAGGCTTTGTGGTTGGGTAAATGGATGTACTTGTAGAGACTAATTACTGATGATTGCTCAGTCTCAGATAATTCAGTGGATACCTGCACAGACAAAAGATAATGGCAAAAGCCAGGTGCTGCCTCTGAACCTGGTGTCAGGATATCTGTAATTTTCATTACAATAGTTGAGCATTTACATTTTGATATTTTATGTGCAGCCAGCCTTCTAATTAAGAATCGTCATTCCAGGAGTGGTCAGCTAGCATTATATCAGAAAAGTCACTATCTAAATAGGTGGTTATAATAAACACTACAATTATTATTATCTCTGATCACCCTAGGTATTGAACTAATAGTAGACTGTCAAAAATGAGTTTTCATTAGTGAAATCTGTGGTTTATTAATAGCATGAATAATATTAGAAATATACCTTTTTTGGTGACAGTAAATCTATTACAGGATGTGAATTGAATAAAATATTTTAAATATATTCTCATTGTTGCTTGCTTAGAGTCATTTTGGTACAAGCTGATTTCAATGCCATGCAAGACACCTGAACAAACTTTGTCCCAACCTCTGTAGGTTAGATTAATCAGACTTACTGATAAAGTGGCAAACTCATGGGAAACTTCACCAGAAATTAAGACAGTGTAGAAATGAGGACTGAGTATTATTTGGAAATAATTTTCTATGGGTCTTTCAGGTCTCTGCATGTCTTGGAACAGAGGTACTAACTGTCCTTCTTCTGTCCTTACTGTCAGAAGGACTTCTGAACTACCTTTTCAAGGCTTATTGCATTGGGAATGCCTAGGATGAAAAGAAGGGTTTCTCCTTTGGACAGTTGGCAGTGTTGTGTTTTGTTTTGTTTTGTTTTGTTTTGTTTTGTTTTGTTTTGTTTTTAAAGCAGGAGTCAGCTAACAATGGCCAGTGGGTCTAATTTAGCCTGCAGCTTATTTTTTCAGGTCCTGTGAGTTAAAAGTAGTTTTTAAATTGTTAGGATCATGAAACAAGCCAACAAACAAAAAGCAAAGAAACTACATGGCCAACAAAACCTAAAATACTTACTATTTGGCCCTTTATAAAAAACACTTGCCAAAACTTTATCTACAACTTTGAAAGAAAAAGATAGTATCTTTCTCCAGAACATAATCAAGCTTACTATTCAATATAAGAAATTCAGATTTCTCTAAACTCAGGTTTACTCTCCTACAATGTACCTGATTGTATAATCTTGATATAGCCCTGTGGGAACTGGGTCTCAGAGAATCAATGTAAATGTTCTAGCTACTGCTATTGTTGTCGGTAATAACTGTCCTTTCACTCTACTACAAGAATCTCATGTCTTCTGTCAGTATGCACAACACTATGGTAGATTAACATGGGAGATGGCAAGTAGTGGTAAGAACACACTGAAAAATGGAAAACAGAGAACTAGGACCCTGTGAAGCTTGCAAAACAGTTTTACAAACTGCATGTACCAGCTAATTAATAAAGGTTTAATAGGTAACCCTCACATGTGCTCACTCATGCTGTGTGTGTGTGTATGTGTGTGTGTGTGTGTGTGTGTGTGTTTATAGTGGAATTTGGTCTGAGACTTACTTTCTTTTCAAACTCTGGAATTAAATTTCTTGGGATACTGTCATTATCTACAGAGAGGAAACAGATTCAGGTCAACTTATAATACATTGGCACCTTGTAAGCCCCTTACAATAGAGTGCAGCTTTAGGAAATCTGTCCATTACCAGGAAGAATAAGGGCTAAAAAAAAAATAATAAGTTCAATTATGGAAAAACTAAGCTTATAGCTTAGTTATAAGTTTATAGCTTAAGATAAGTTACTTGCTATAGCAATTATTAGTGGTTGATGAAATAAATGTACAGCTTTCAAGATAAAAATTAAGATATTATTTGGACTTGTTATCTATATTATTTTAACCCCCCAGACATTTGCAATAATATAATTAACCAAAAGCTATTCCACAGAAGGTTATAAATGATCACACTTCAGAAACTTCAGGATAAAATTCTACAATTTCTTACAAAGATTGGAATGGTTGAAAGAGTCAAGCATGCTCTAAAATTTATGTTTTATAAAATGTATAGAATGCAAATTACTAATAATTACTAAGTTATGAAATTTAAATCAGAATGGAATTCTGAAACCATATACATATATATATATACATACATATATATATCAAGACTATTGCTAGACTAAGGGATTTGAGGCAAATTTCACCTTAAGTGATATAATGATTACATATTGGGGAACATGTTACTGACCTTCTAAAGAATATTTGCCATCTCCCTCTTACTTTTAAAATGTTCAGTTAATTGTGCTTAACAATATTCACATTAGAGTTTCCTGACTGTCTTGTACCACTTCTTGCTGCCCAGATCCCCTAATTTTTACTTGAGGTACACATTTTCAGTTATGAAACAGTGCTGGTCCTGGCATTAGTTAGCAGCTGAAGACATGCAGCATATAATAAGAATATTAGCTTTATTCTGCATCCACTTGCTAAATTATAAACATCGTTCATCCTTTCTGAGTGGGTAGAACCTACCAGAGCAGCACACTAGAGCAAGGGTCATTTCCACAGATCTGTGTGGGGCCCTGTCAACACCAGGCAGAGACTGCTGATGGCGTGGATTCCAGAGAGAGCCATCTGGGACCCTTGATGATGACTCAGAACTTTCCCCTTCCTTTTCTCTCTTGCCCCTTTTCTTTCTTCTGTTTTGATTCCTCCCTCTCCTCTGTCATGCAATAAATGTACCCATGTGCCCCACCTACATGGATGTGCTGTCTTCCCTACTGATGACATTCACTACATTTTTCATCCCATCTCCATAGTATCAAAAACAGCACCTCATATTATGAGCGTCACATATCCAAATGATTTACCAAAGTCTCACTCTCCATTAAAAATGGTTTATAGTTCTGAAGACACACTAATGCTCAGAGAAGAGCTTTCAGAATGGACTCTAAGACTGCTCAGAGAGTAGCAGAAAAAGCTCATGTGAGAGGAGACTCTAGAGGAGGAAGGTCCTTTCTGATAGATATTTACTTTGTACCCAATACAGGTAAAATTTCTGCCTAAGGGGCCCATGAGTTAAACTTGTTCTACTGCTTCTCAGAGTCTAATCTGAGGGAAATGAATTCAGCCTTTCACTACTCTGTGGTTGCTCTGTAATCAGCATCTTCTTTGCTCATGTTTCCCATATATGCTCCAGCACAGCAGAGTTTCTGCTGGCCACTCCAGTAATAGAGACACGCATTAGGTGTTCTAAACATGCTGAATATTGGCTCTGGATGCCTTTTCCAGAGGCATTCATATTCTTGGAGGAAGGAATTTTTTTTAAGTATAGAATGTTGTAAACTATTCCCAGGCATACCAGACCCTGAACTCTAGGGAGATGTGGTCTGGAAGATTGAAAAGGCATGATATTACTTCCTCAACATTTCTTTACTTTTTGTTCCAGATGGAACTACTTAAATGAAGTCATAGCCTAATGTGCATGGAACAGAGGCCAGGAAAATGAAAAATAAACAACAGTGTTCCCATATATGTGTCCATATATATATATATATATATATATATATATATATATATATATAATCTCCAAACACGTATTCAATATTATTTAGAAACTATTACATTGGTATAATTCTTATAGTTTTCAAAGTGCTTATACATACACATACACGTTCTTCCCAGTAATTCTATAAACTAATTAAGATATTCATTATTATCTCCATTTTATAAGTGTGAAAGAAGAAAACAATTTGCCTAAGACCACAGTTAATTAGTTACAGAGACAGAATTAAAATCTAGAATTCCAGATTCTTATTTTAATGCTCTGAACTCTATACTTTAGGAGGTTGCCACTCAAAAAGGCCAGAGTATTTCTCTTAATCTAATGGCATGCTGATTGCCAAAATATGTAGCATATGAAACAAGATGTTTTCCTCATAGATCACTTCCACCCGCCCTTTCAAAGGAAAGAAATATTATCAATCACCAGGCCAGTCTGGTGAATAACTCTGTATAGGAATTTCATTTTCAAATACAGTTTCTGAAAAGAGGTTGTTAGCAGAGCAACTAAATCAATTCACCCCAGAACTTCCTTCAACATGAAGGTAAACCAGAAAATAGGTCTCTTATTGTATTATGAGAAATATAGAATGAGTAAAAATAAATGGTAATAAGAGAGGAAGCTGCAGCAACAAATTATTTAAGTGCCAGTCAATTCCTTAAATCTTCCTGTGTCCCCTTAAGAACTGAGGCATTGCCAAGCAGATACCCCAAAGTCTTTATGGCTAATAGCACTGGTCTCACTTAAAATCTGAGTCACAGAAATCATACTTCAGTGGTAACAATCAGCAACATCTTATTTGTTTAAACTTGCCCATCATTGTTCTCATTTTGTGGTTTTTAAGGAAATCTACTCATAGAACATCATTGAAATAGTAAATATTGCTGGATTGATTCTTAAATGATATTACTGTTAATTGCTACTCTTATCAAGGTGAATTATTTCTACAACACTGTTTGAAAGAAAAAACTGTCATGAGCAGCCATTAGGTTTGAGTATTCTAAGCTTGGCAGCTTGACCTGATTGAAGAATTTGAAGAAGACAAATTCTAAGTTTGGCCTGTAACAAAGACTAATGAGCTAAAAATATATACAAATTAATTTATCCTTTCCACCATGTAATCTCTCTTTCCCCTTATCACAAGTGTTCAGCATGTTTCATTTTTTTCTCCTTCCACTTTATCTCTAACGTATGCCCTTTACCCTCAATCTATAGTGAAATGACTGGCTCAACCTGGCTATCTCTGTCTGAATTAGCACATCTTTCTTATTGAACTCTTTGCTTCTTCCCTTTTTTGTCTAGTCAGTCAAAACAGTTGCCACAAGAGCAATAATCTCTGACCTCATTTTCATCACCATTCTTGAATAGGAATAGAAATATTTGAGAGAAGAGTTATAGGAAAATTAACAAATACTTGAGTTAAAAGTGAAATTGAATATATTATGCATGTGAAAAATCTCTGCCACCTCCCAGTCTGCATACAAAATAGTCCCCAGTGGGGAATCATGCATCAGCTGAGTCTATGTGTATAAACTAATAGAAAAAAAAAAAAAAAACTAAAGCAAATTTAACCAAATACCTTATTTTTTTAACAATTATAATTAGATTTAACTTATATTTATTTGTGTTAAAATAGGTAGAATCTTCAGGGTATCCCCCAGGCATACCATCCTCCATTCCAGCACTTTTCCTATTTTCAGACAGACTATACAAGGACTTCTTTAGTGCATATTGTTGACACATATGATAATAATAAATACTAGTCTCTCCCAGCAAAGCAAGGTGTCCTTGAATTCAATGCGGAGAAGTTCATTGTTTTAACGAGACAGAGAAGTTGAGAATTCTACCCAGGGCTGGTGAGTGCCTAGTGAAGACTATGAAATCCTTGACAATACAATCTTTGCCCCTTTCTATTATTTACAACACTCCAAGCTTTTCTATAGCACTTGCAAGAGAAGGTGAAATGCAGTCAATGAAGAAAGTTTATGGTTTTGCTTATCAGTTACTTGGGAGTCTTTTCTACTACCAGACTAGCTGTCAGATGATAAACACATTAGATGCCACCTCAGAAAGAATTTTATTTATTCTATAAAAAAATACATTTTATTCAAAGTGTACCAGATGTAAACCCTGATACATTCAGTGAAAAGAGTTGAACTCTGTCACTATTGAGTATTTTAACATCACACAACATTAAAGGTTAAACAGCATTTTTTATAAATTATTGTACTATGTTGCATCGTGGCCACCCAAAGACATCAAGTCCTCAACCTTGGAAACTGTAAATGTTAGCTGTGTTTGAAAAAGAGTCTCTGTGAATGTAATTAAGGATTTGAGATGAGATTGCTCTGAATTATCTATGGCCCTAAATGCTGTCACAAATATCCTCAAAAGAGAGACACATGATGAGATTAGACACACACAGAGAAGTCTGTGTGGAATTGAGAGAGAGATTGCAGTGATGTAGTCACAAAACAAGGACTTTCAGCAGCCACTACAAGCCAGAAGACAGGCCTAGAATTCTCCCTCAGAATCTCGAGAAGGAAACAACCCTGTCAACCCCTTGATTTTGAACTTCTGGCCTCCAAGACTATGAAAGAAGAAATTTCTGTTGTTTTAAGCCAAATCTGTGGTAATTTGTTATGCCAGCCCCAGGAAACTAATATAGATATTTACAGCATAGATCATGAATTTTTAAGACAGCCATTCTTCTTATAAATGAAATGTATAAACTTTGTCACTAGAATACTCTGCCTGTAGCATGTACTGCCCCATATTACAAAAGGAATAAAACCAGGGTGGGGAATTAAACATGAGATCAGGAAATCAGGAAGTTTCAGAGAACAAAATATGAAGACATGGGAATAAAGTAAAAATAAAGATATTTTAAGAATGCTTCTTAATGAAAGTAGAAATTAGTTGTAATGTCGTTTCTGCCAGTCTTCCCTGAGGCTGCCTTTCAGATCCATTTACCTGATTCATCATGAAAGGAAGTTTAATTTAGCTTTGTTTCTTATGGATGGATAACATGCTTTTATTCAAAAAGTCAGATTTTGTGTGTTCTCTAAAGTGGAAAGGTAAACTTTATGTAGATTTCCTGTAAATGTTAGTTAGTATCTTTAGATTTAGTTCCTGTTTTAATTTAGAAGAAAGCAAGAAAAGAAGAGAGAGAGAGAAAGAGGAAGAAAGGGAGGAAGGAAGGAAAGAAGGAAGGAAGGAAGGAAAAGAAAAGGAAAAGAAAAAAGAAAAAAAAGAAAGAAAAAAAGAAAATGGGAGAAAAAAGAAAAGAGAAAAGAAAAGAGGAGAAAAGAAGAAAAAAGAAAGGGGAAGGGAGAAACAATATTGTGTTAACATTCAGGCTGCCAAGAAAATCATTTTCTTTTTTTTTTAAAGATTTTATTTATTTATTTGACAGAGAAAGAGAAAGATATCACAATTAGGCAGAGAGGCAAGCAGAGAGAGGGGGGAAGCAGGCTCCCTGCTGAGCAGAGAGCCTGATGTGGGGCTGGGTCCCAGGACCCTGAGATCATGACCTGAGCAGAAGGCAGAGGCTTTAACCCACTGAGCCACCTAGGCACCCCAAGAAAATCATTTTCTAATCAAATATTTCCTCTAGGCTAGTCCTAGGCAAAACTTAGAATTGGGTGAAATATTTCACTGGTACCCTCTCCTTACTTTTGTTTCTACCTCACCTACTGAAATGAAGAAATGTGTTATAAAAACACATTCACATCAATGCATTGAAGAATTAGTATATAAAATATCTGCTAACAGAGAATTCTAGTTTATACCCCCCAATTCCTCCCTCCTCTTAGTAATGATATTCCCAACTTTTAACTGGACTTATGGCTATTTAGAATAAAGACTACATTTTCCAACCTCCTTTACAGCTATGTGTGGCCACAAAGGAAGAAGAAAGTGTTCTTAAAGGGAATTTTTTTAGTTGCCAATATGAAGAGAGATGTTATAATTTAATTTCCAGCAGGTATCTTAGACCAGGGATAGAAACTGCAGATGATGGACAACAAAATCTACAGACTGCAAAGAGTAAAAAAGAGCACTAGTAAGAATAGAACTAATATTCTTGATGCCATGACTTATCATGCCTTCATGTCAACATTTTAGCAAGGTGCCTGACACAAAAATAAGTGCTTGTTACAAAATATGGAAAGAGCCCAGATGTCCATCAACAGATGAGTGGATAAAGAAGATGGGTGTGTGCACATGTGCGTGCACACACACACAAGGAATATTACTCAGCCATCAAAAAGAATGACCTCTTGTCATTTGCAATGATGTGGATGGAACTAGACGGTATTATGCTAAGTGAAATAAGTCAGTCAGAGAGAGACAAAAACCATGATTTCACTCATGTGTGTAATTTAGGAAACAAAACAAATGAGCAGAAGGGAAGGGAAAAAAAATAAAATAAAAGGAAAACAGAGGGAAGCAAGCCATAAGAGACTCAACTATATGGAATAAACTGTGGGCTTCTGAAAGGTAGGGAATGGGGTAACTGAGTGATGAGCAGTAAGGAAGGCACTTTAAGTAATGAGCACTGGGTGTTTTATGCAACTGATGAGTCACTGAATCCTATCTCTGAAACTAATAACAGAATATATGTTAATTAAATTGAATTTAAATGTTTAAAAAGTGCTTGCTATTTTCTATTCTTATTAGTTTTATAATAGCTATTATTTTTTGATTAATCACAATATACTAGACACTTTACTCATACAGTCTTCACAAAAATCCAATAAGTTAGGTATTATTATTCTCATGCTATACATAAAGAAATAAAACTTCTGAAAGATAAATTGCCCAAAGTCACAGAACTAGTAATTGGCATATGAGACAATCTTATCAGAACTATCTGAATCCCAACTGACTGTTCCTTCCACTACATTATTTTGTCATATCATAAGGTCATTAGTTTGCTGTCTCTGATCATTCCAAAGTTGTTCTAAGGTTTTATTTTTTAATGTATAATTCTATTGAGCATAAAGGGAATAAATGCATTGAAGCAGATAATATGTTACATTTTAAAGACAAAAATAAAAATAATAAATAAAACAAAATGGAATCTATAGGGAAAAGAATATTTTGGATGAGGTTTCTGGTATTTCCTGCTCTTAATCACACAGGAAATAGCTTTTTCATTTTTTCCCCCAACCCTTACACTCAAGATTCCAGGAAGTCAATTTCAGACTGGAGGCAACAGTTAGAGTCATACAGAGGAAAACAAAAATACAAACTTGAAAGAAAAGAAAGAAAGAAAGAAAGAAAGAAAGAAAGAAAGAAAGAAAGAAAGAAAGAAAGAGAAAGAAAAACACTTCTCATTGCATTTAGAAAGCTTGTAAAATTCATCAGTATGAGAAGGTTTTAAAGGGATTTTTCAAATATCCAATAGTTTCCTCCTTGTTGTTTCCATAATATGAAACAATTTGACTGCCATTCTGAGAAAAGCTTTGTTTAACTTTTATTATGAAAGTAATTTATTATCAAATATTTAAAAAATTCTGAGCAGAAATAATATTGTGACAGAAAATAGAACATCATCTTCTAGATTAATTGGAAGGCAGAAATATGTTCAAATTACAATCTAATTCCATCTTTTATTCCAATGCAATATTTTTTTGTAAATTGTGAGCCGCATGTAGTATAATTAAGAGTATTTAAGAACTAGATGAACAAAAAGAATTTGCCAATATTAACTGTATAGTAGCATCTTAGAGCCCCTTTTATTTAATCACCATCTACTCATTTATTTGGATAAGGAACATACCAAATTTGTGAGTGATATGTAAGTAAAAAGAATAAGTGCTATATTAGATATTATACAAATTAGCTTTTGCTGTATAAAAATCAGCCGATACTTTGTGACTTAAAACAGCAAGCACTTATTAACGCATACTTCTATGATTCAATGGTCTGGGCTGGGTTCAGGTAGGCAGTTTGATGACTTAGTCTGAGCTTTACACATCTTAGCGGAGGCTCTTTTATGTGTCCACAATCAACTGCAGTTTGGCTTGGACTGCAATTTTCTTAGCTCTCCACATGACCTTCATCCTCCAGCAGGCTAGTTTGGACTTGTCACTTTGTGGTCTCATGATTCCAAGACCAGCAAAAGAAAAGACAAACTATTATAATAATTTCAGGTGGCTGCAGTTTCGCATGTCCTATTATTCCGTTGGCTAAAAGGAATCACATGGCAAAGACCAGAGTCAGTATAGAAGGGATTAGCAAAGTCCAGGAATAAAGGAAAGTATAAATACTTTGGGAACCATTACTGCAAGAATCTAATCCAAATGATAAATAATAATTATTTTAAATGGCAAAAGTGATGGACCAAAAATACAAGGACAAATCTCATAGGGATAAATATATAATCTAGCACTCACATTCAAGATACCCCTATATAGGTAGAGACTGAAGGAAACCTGATTTAATTTCCCAGTGAAAAAGTCTTAGGAATCTTGACTGGCTACAAGCTTGATATAAATCAGCAATGTGGACTGACTGTCAAAAGAAAGAGAGCAGATGATGTAATCTTAAATAACATTCCTGGAAATAGAGATGTCAAACCAATGGAAACAACAGTCTCCCAGGATTTTGCACTGGTCGTAGTTCACCTGTTCTTGGTACAACAAATGGCAGGGAAAGTAGAATACAAAGTGTTGGAAATGCATAGTGTACAAGTCTTTTAAAAGATATGAGTATGCTCAGCCTACATAAAAGAAGATTTAAGACTTACAGGCAGTGTGGGGCCCCTGGGTGGCGCAGTTGGTTGAGCGACTTCCTTCGGCTCAGGTCATGATCCCGGAGTCCCGGGATCGAGTCCCACATTAGGCTCCCAGCTCCATGGGGAGTCCGCTTCTCACTCTGACCTTCTCTCTCTCACTCTCTCTCTCCTAATAAATAAATAAAAATAAAATCTTTAAAAAAAAAAAAAGACTTACAGGCAGTGTAATGATAGTGTTCTTTAAATACTTGAGAAATATTACATAAAAATAGAATTAGATGTACTCCCCATAGCTATAGAAGGAAGAGGGAGTTCATAAGTAGAAACCGTAAGAAGGCAAATTTAGACACAATGGTAGAAAAAACTTCACAATTATTAGAGATGTCCAGAAATGGAATAGTCTGCTTGCCAGGTAGTTCACCTCCTTTCAGTAGAAGTGTGCAAGCAGAGAGGAGAAGGTTATGATCAGTAAGCAGCTAGGCAAGGCGCTCTGCAGCAGTGGCTTCCCAACCTGGCTATGTATCAGAATCACCTATGGAGCTTTGTAAAGTACACATGCTATGGCACACCTCTGGTATGCAGTCTGGACAACTCTACTTTAAACTTCCTTACCAGGGATCTGATATGTGGCCAGATTTGGGAGCCATTGCTCTAAGGTACAGTTAGCAAGCTATGGCCTGCTACCAGTTTTGTATGGCTATAGAGCTAAGAATGGCTTTTACCTTAATATCCCTGTCATCTGAAAATTACATAAAATTCAAATGCCAGAGTCCATAAATAAAGTTTTACTGGAACATAGCCAAGTTCATTCTTTATGTTTTGTGTACAATACTATAGCAGGGAAGTTGAGTAGTTGTCACAGAGACCATATGTGGCCCACAAACCCTAAAATAATTATTATCTGGTATTTTATGGAAAAACTTGGCCAATAGTGGTTCTTAGATCTTGTTATCAAAAGTGTGTTATCACCAGGAAACTTGTTAGAAATGTAGAATCTCGGATCCCACTCCAGATCCACTGAGAAATTGCATTTTAAAAGATGCACAGGTGATTAGTATTCATATTAAAGTTTTAGAAGTACTGCTCTGAGGTATTGATCAATTCTATTTTTTTAAGATTTTATTTATTTATTTATTTATTTATTTATTTATTTATTATTTATTTATTTGAGAGATTGAGAGAGAGAGCACAAAGGGAGAGTGAAAAGAAGAAGCAGACTCCCCACTGAACAGAGAGCCTGATGCAGCGCTTGATCCCAGGACCCTGAGATCATGACCTGAGCCAAAGGCAGATGCTTAACTGACTGAGCCACCCAGGTGCCCAGGTGTTGATTAATTCTAAATCTCTATAAATCCGTATACATTTAAACTCCATGTTATATTGTTTACATTAATTATTAAGTGGAAACAATGAGTTATTACTTAATCTGACACTATCCTTTGAATACCAGATTCAAAATACGTTTAAATGACTTGAAAATTCACTGGTAAAATGAAAGTGTACAAGATCCTTTCAGTCACATTGAGAAAATGCTGGGATTGTCTTCTGAGCACCCAGATCTTGGTTTCTAATAACATTTTCCAATAAAAGGATCCAGAGGTCCTTGGAGAAATGAATGATTCTAGGGTTGGGACAGGCAATACACAAGGAGAACCTGCAGCATCTTGTAGTGCCAGAAAGTAAGGAAGTGATCACATCCAAAACAATGAGAATGTGTCAAAGGGAAACAGAAGACAATTCAGAGTGCTCCCAATAGCCAACATGAGAACAATCTGAGCACTTAAATAAATAAGGCAGCATTAGATTATAATCTGAAGTATAAAATATATATACATAAGTCCATGCGGAGATAATTAAATGATAAAACAAATAAACAAGAAAGAGAAAAGACAAGTCTCCTACACAGAAGAATTCCAAATAAAATCTATAGACTCTGGCCCTGAAGAAGTATAGCACAACTGCCCATCTGTTAAATATAGGCTGTGCATAGTCACTTCTTTACAAAAAAATACAGTTTGGAAAAGTGCACTCCTTCTAAAAGTTAGGAGGGAGAAAATTGACAAACATAGCCTAAACCAGGTGACTGAGGTTTACATAAACAGTGATAATTTACATTGATAGCATGTGCCCTTGATATGATGTGATAAAAATGACATTGACCTCTGTAAATCTGTAATTTGAGTCTAATCGAGTTTAAAAAAAAACACCAGAAAAATCTTAAATGAAAGAGGTTCTACAAAATATCTACCTAGTACTCCTCAAAACTGTCAAGGTCATCAAAAAGAGTCTGACAGGGGTGCCTGGGTGGCTCAGGTGGTTGAGCAGCTGCCTTCCACTCAGGTCATGATCCTTGAGTTCTGGGATCAGGGGATCGAGTCCCACATCGGGCTCTCAGCTCCACGGGGAGTCTGCTTCTCCTTCTGGCCTTCTCTCCTCTCATGCTCTCTCTCACTTTCTCTCTCAAAAATAAATAAATAAAATCTTTAAAAAAAAAAAAAAGAGTCTGACAAGCTGTCAGTCTAGAGGAGCCTAAGAAGACATGAGAACTAAATGTAACATTGTAGTTCAGATGGAATCTTGGAATAGGAAAAGAACAGTAGATAAAAACTAAGGAAAATCCAAATAAAGAATAGACCATAGTTAACAATAAGATTCATTAATTATAACAAATATACCATGCTAATATTAGATATTAATGATAAGGGAAACTGATGCAGGGTACATGAAAACTCTGTACTATCCTCATAATCTTTGTGTAAATCTAAAACTATTCTAAAATTAAAAATTTATGTAAAATAACATGGTCATCTTGGGCTGTGGCTTCTAATTTTTATATTTATTTTCAGGTCTTTAAGAAGTTTCCTAATACATTCTCTCTAGAATCCCTTTTGGAATTAGGTTGACTTTAAATCATAAATTACAAATTAAATAATCATCAAGCCCATAGTCACCTTCTGGTACATTGTCTGGTTATTTCCTCATGACATAAACCTTTTTAATTTGACTAAATAGCTGAAGGATTTATCATTGTTCTACCAACATGGCTAGTCTAACCAGAGTAAGTCCTAGCTGGATTTCTATCCAAAAGCAAGAATGGAGATCCATGTGGTCTGAATGTAGGTTGAAGTCATGAAGAGATTCTTACACATGGAGAGGCAGAATTTTGACCTTGAAGCTTTTTGGAAATGTCATGATTGCTGAGAGCTGTAGAGGAGACTCAGCAGGATTGAGGAATGTGAATGAAGTCTGCCTTTTTGTAAGCAGTTGTTGCTGGCAAAGGACACCAGTTATTAATGAGGTGATGTAAAGAAATGTTTGTAACATAAGCAGTTCTTCTTATAAACATCCCTTTTACAATCCTCAGAAAGAGTCATAGTACCAAGAAGGCATTCCAAAAAAAAAACAAAAACAAAAACAAAAATTTTTTTGAAGCTGTTGGAACATCTGTAGTCTCTGGAGAAAGCAACGTTGCTGTGAAATGTAGAGAGGTTGCCCTGGGGTATATTATCAACTTGCAATGTCTTCAGTAGATGGTGACACCTTCTTGGATAAACAAACTATATGCACAGGACCAGAATTTTTAAGTTAATCTGTTACGTTCTTAAAAATCCACCAATTTATCTCATTATGAAATGTAAATATATCTGGCAATCTTGTGAATCTCTGTCTTTCACTATTCATGAGGATCACTATCCTGTTAATAACAGATAGAGGGTGGCTGTGCTAGGGGTAGAGCAATCTCCTTTGACGAGAAACTCTTCAGCATAGTGCAAGCTTAAGAAACATTAGAGAAACCATAAAACAAATTGATTTACAATGCAATTCCAAATAAATTTTAGAATCAGTTTGTTGATTTTTAAAAAAAAAAATCAGTCTTATTGGAATTTTTATTGCAATTGTGTCAACTTTATAGATGATTTTAAGGAGAATTAACATCTTAACAATATTGTGTCTGCCAAACCATGAACATGATATATATCTCTCCATTTGTTTAGGTTCTCATTAATTTCTCTCAGCAATGTTGTATAGTTTTCAGTGCATAGGTTTAACACCTGTTTTTCGGTTTTTGGTTTGTTTGGTTTTTTTAAATATTTTATTGATTTATTTAGAGAGAGGAGAGGGAGAGCATAGCACAGGGAGGGACAAGGGGAGAGAGAGAGAGAGCAAATCTCAGGCAGGCTCCTGCTGAGTATGGAGCCCAACAGAGGGCTCAATCTCACGACCCTGAGATCATGACCTGAGCCAAAATCAAAATTCCGACCTTTAACCGACTGAGCCACCCAGGGTTTATCACTTGCTTTATTAAACTTATTTTTAACTATTTCATGGGCTTGATGCTATTATAAATTTTTTAAAATTTTATTTTCCAATTGTTTATTGCTAATATATATATAACTACAATTGCTTTTGTGTTTGTCGTATTGACCTTGTATTCTAAGACCTAGCTAAATTCCATTATTAATTTTAGCAGGTTTTCTGCAGATTTCTTAGGAGGTTCTGTATTACATGACCATGTGGTCTGGAAATAAAGGTAGCATAGCTTTTTCTTTTCCAACCTCTATGTCATTTATTTTTCTTGTCTTATTGTACTGGCTAGGAATACAAGTATAATATTGAAATAGAAGTGAGAACAGACATCCTTGCCTTGGTCCCAATTCTAGAGGTAAGCATTTAAGCTTTCATCATTAAATATATTGTTAGCTGCTATTTTTTAAGTGTCCTTTATCAGATTAAGGAGGTTTCATTCTTTCCTAGCTTGATCAGAAATGTTTAGCATGAATAGGAATTGGATTTTGTTCTTTTTTGCATCTATTGAGATGATCACATGGTTTTTTCATCTTTATTCCTGTAATAGGTTCATTGAACAGAGTGATTTTCAAATGTTAAATCAACCTTGTAATCTGGAAACAAATCACAACTTTTAACATTATTATTATTGTTGTTATTATTACTATTATATGTTGCTGAATTTATTACTATCAAAGACTTTTTTCTATGTTCCTGAGAAATATTAATTTATAGCTAGCTTTCTTATAATGTGTAGGTCTGATCTTGGTATCCAAGAAATGTTAGCTTTAAATAAAAGGTTAGGAAGTATTATTCCTCTTCTATTTTCTAAGAAAGTTTGTATGCAATTGGTATTTTTTTCCTTTGATATTTGATAGAATTCAGCAATAAGATTATCTACTACTAGGGTGCTTTTTTTTTATTGAAAATATTTTTTTCCCAAATACATTTATTTTATTTTTTCAGTGTTATAAGATTAATTGTTCATGCACCACACCCAGTGCTCCATGCAATATGTGCCCTCCTCAATACCCACCACAAGGCCCGCCCACCCCCCACCCCCTCCCCTCTGAAACCTTCAGTTTGTGCTCAGAGTCCACAGTCTTTCATGGTTCATCACCCCCTCCAATTTCCCCCATTCACCCTTCCCTTCCTTCTCACAATGCCCCCCATGTTTTTCCTTATGCTCCACATGAGACCATAAGATAAAAACAAATTAAGATTTGAAATTTAAAAACAAATTAATTTAAAAATTTTAAATTGGTTAACACCACTTGGATTTTCTATTTCTTCTTGAGTTCATTTTTGTAACTTGTATCTTTGAAAGTATTATTAATTTCATGTAAACTGTCAAATGCATTGGTATAGTTATTCATAATATTTCTTTGTTATTATATGCAGAATCAATATGTACATACAGTCTTTCATACCTGATTTTAGTAATTTCCTTCTCTTTCTCTCTCTTTCTCTCTCTCTCTCCCCTCTCCCTTAAGTCTAGATTTTTATTACTGTTATTGATCTTTCAAACAACAAGCTCTTGGGTTTATTGCTATTATTTATTATTTCCCATGTTCTATTTCATTGATTTCTGCTTGCTTTTTATTTCATTTTTAAATTTTTAGTTTAAATAAAGTTTGCATTTAATTTATTCTTTTTCTAGTTTCTGGACATGGAAACATGTCATTGATTTTTATCTTTATCTATCTTCTAACATAAACATGACAAGCATGTAAATCTAAAATATAATTTTAAGCATTGCTGGAGTTTTGTTCCCCATATTTTAACCTTATATTTTCATTATTATTATTTCCAAATCTTTTAAATTTCCCTATTATTTTCTCTTTCACCTACAAATTATTTATTTAGAAGTGTACTCATTAATTTCTATTTATTTGCCAATTTTCTGGATGTCTTTCCATTATATATCCAATTTAACTCCACTATTATTAGAGAACATACTTTCTGTGTTTTCAGACATTCTGAATTTAGTGAAATTTGTTTTATGTTTCAGGATATGGTATATCTCAGCAAAATTTCCTTGAGTACTGAAAAAGAATATGTACTCTTCTATTTAATATTCTAGAAAGGTCAACTTGGTCAAGTTGGTTGATACTATTGCTCACTATATTCTTATTGATTTTCAGTCTACTAATTTCTAAATCACTTAGAGAACAGTGTGGAAATCTTCAACTATAATAATGGATTTGTTTATTTCTCCTTTCAATTATGTCAGTTTTACTATATGAATTTGAATATTATTCTATGTGTGTATTTATAGGATACCTATGCTTTTTGATGAATTCACTTTTATCATTATTTCCTTTATTATTAGAAATATTCCTTGTTCTGAAGTCTACTTCATCTGATATTAATACAGCCATTCCAGTTTTCCTTTGATGAGTGTTTTTGTGATATACATTTCTCATTCTTTTAATTTATCTATATCTTTGTATTTAAAGCAGCTTTCTTATAGACAGCATATAATTGGGTCTTGTTTTTTAACCAATTTGATAAACTAAGCCTTTTAACTTAAATTATAACACCATTTACATTTGATGTATCTATATCAATGTGGTTGGATTTAAGTCCATCACCTTGCTAAGTGTTTGTTATTTACCTGATTTATGTCTTCTTTTTCTCTTTTCCCTGACTTCTTTTGGTTAATGGAGCAATTTTTAATATTATATTTTATCTCAATTATTGGCTTATTGGTTGACCTTGTGATTGCCCTAGGGTTTACAATATGTATCTCTTAACTCTTTACAATCTATCTTCATTTTCTATTTTTACTACTGTTAATATCAAAACCTTAGGGTGCTTGGGTGGCTCAGTGGGTTAAAGCCTCTGCCTTCAGCTCAGGTCATGATCTCAGAATCCTGGGATCGAGCCCCAGATCAGGCTCTCTGCTCAGCAGGCAGTCTGCTTCCCCCTCTCTCTCTCTGCCTACTTGTGATCTCTCTCTCTCTGTCAAATAAATAAATAAAATTTTTTAAAAATATATCAAAAACTTATATCCTCTCCATCTTTTTTGATAGTGTTGTCATACATTATACTTCTATTTATGCTTTGAAACCCCAAATCCATTGTTACTAGTTTGCTTTAAACAATTATCTTTTTTTTTAAGATTTTATTTATTTGTTTGAGAGAGAGAGAGAGAGAGAGCATGAGTGTGGTGAAGGGCAGGGGGAGGAGCAGGCTCTCTGCTGAGCAGGGAGCCAGATGTGGGGCTCAATCCTGAGACTCCAGGATCATGACCTGAGCCAAAGGCAGACACTTAACCAACTTGAGCCACCCAGGCACCCCTAAACAATTGTTTGTTAAAGAGATTTTAAGATGAAAAAAATATTTTATATTTATTCATATATTACTATTTGGGGAACACTTTTTATTTTCTGTGTCAGTCCAAGTCTCCATTTGATATCAATTCCATCAGAAGAATTTCCTTTCTTGTAGTACAGATATCACAGTGACAAATTCTCACAACTTTTGTTTGCCTAAAAGTATCTTTATGTTCTTTATTTTATTTTTTCCACTTTGAAAGATGATTTGCTGGCTATAGAATTCTAAGCTAACATTTTTCCTTTCTATAGTTTAAAAGATACTGTTCTATTGTATTCTGTCTTGCAATGTTTCTTCCTAGATGTCAGACTATTTCTTTCAATGTGTTTTTACAAAAACATGTCTTTTCTCCCTTGCATGGCATGTGCCTTCTGTCCATGGCTACCTTTGAGACTTTTTATTACTGGTTTTTAACAATTTGAATGTTGTATACCTTGGTTTGTTTTCTTTGTGTTTATCCTCCTTGGGCTCCATTGAATTTCTTTGAGATGTGGCTTACAATTTTTACTGAATTTCAGGAAATTTTTGATAAATTTCTTTAAATACGTTTCTACCCACTTCTTCTGGAAAGATTGCTGTCCTGCAACTATTAGACACTTTAGTGTTATCCCATAGATCACTGTGGCTTTTTCTTAAGTTATTGTTTTTAATCTCTGTGCTTCAGTTGTATATTTTTTATTATTATGCCTTCAATTCAGCAAAAAAGTTTTTTCTTCAGTAGCTAATCTGTTATTTAGTCCACTGTCAAATATTATTTTCTGAAATTGTATTTTCGGCCTTAGAGATTCCATTTATTTCTTTATTTATACTTTCTACTCTCATTATTTTAAAGTTTTCTCTTAATCACTAAGCATAACTCAGTTATTTTCAACAACTATTTTAAAGTTCTTATTTACTAATTTCCTCATTTTTTACTTACTATATCTGTTTTTATCAACAGATAGGGGGGGTATTAAGAACCACATTTTTTCCTTCTTTATGTGTCTAGTAATTATCAAATGGATGGTTATCTTTGCTAATTACATTGCTAAGTGTCCAGATTCAATTATACTCCCTTAAAGGCTATCAAATTTTGTTTGGGCTAACAGTTGATTTACTTTCACATCAGACTGATCTTTTCAAGGCTTGTTTATAAACTTTGTTATGGAGGATTGAGAATAGTCTTTATATGAGGGCTAGTTTAGCCCTAATCCTCAGGCATGGCCTTTTGGAGTCTTTACTGAGTATAAGAGTTGTTTAGTAAGTTCTTTCAACTTTGGCTGACAAAAACTTAAACGTCTTCCATCCCTGCATGAGCTAAGAAATGTTCCATTACAGCTCCAGGTACTTTTTTGCCTTGCCTCATAGTTTCTATGCTTACCCTTTAACAACATATTCAAAGGGAGCATTGAAGGAGATCAGTGTAGCTGTTTTTATACATAGCCTTCTTTCCCAGTACTATTTCTCAGTAATATATTCCAGCGGCTTCAACTCCCTTTTCTGAAATCTTTATCTGTTCAATTCAAAAAAACTATTGTCCTAAGTGCAAGTTTGTCTCACTTGGCCACAGTCTGAAAAGTGCTTCATGATAAAAAGCTGAGCCCAACATAGAGTTCACCTCATTAGTTTTCCTTTTTACAGGTATCATAGTTCTGTGAGCCTACTGTCCAATATCTGAAAATAGTAGTAATAGTTTCCTATATGTTTTCCTGTTTTCCTACTGGGGAGACAAATTTGGTACTCTTATTCTGACACAACACAAGTAGAAGTCCCCCATCAATGAAGATTTTAAATGTTACATCCTGTGAACAAATAAACAACACAATATACCATATAACGGAATACTATTCATCAATGAAAAAGAATGACATACTGATAGATGCTGCAACATGGAAAAGCCTTAAAAACATTACGCTAAGTAAAAGAAGTCAGACACAAAAGGACATAATGAATAATTCCATTTACATAAAATGTCCAGAAAAGAAAAATAAGAGACAGAAAATAGATTAGCAGTAGTCTAATGTTGGGGGTGTAAATGCGGAGCATTTGTAAATGGGCAGTAGGTTTTCTTCTAAGATGATGAAAATATTCTAAGGTTAAATTATGGTGATTGTTTTATAATGCAAGAAACATACTAAAACTCATTGACATATACAATTCTAATAGATAAATTTTACAGTATACAAATTGTATCTCAATAAAGCTCTTCAAAAAATATTGCATCCTATAGTTAACCATGCCTGAGTAAGTTGAGAAAGAACTTGTGCCTACATTTGGGACAAAGCAGTATGGGATGAACCAGTAGTTGCCTGAAAAATCCTATTGGAAAGCAAAACATTGGAGCATAAAGAGTATGGCCAACATAGCTGATGGGATGATAATGGCACCAGTATTGATTTGTAAAACATGTTAGCATTGCTGGGGATTACTATACATTACATCATAGTTGACTGGACTTCCTTGTGTTTGAAGGGAGAGATCATGGACTAGTGTGATTTGAGAATTAAATGGAATTCCTACTGCTTATGACTAGAGTACACAGGGATGTGAACCTTACAAAGATTAAAAAAAATACATATGAAGAATCAGGAGATAACTATAGCAAAAGCAATAGCTCTTATAGTTATGATGGTTGCCTCATTTAAAAAAAAGACACTTAGAAACTATTAATAATTTAGCTAATTTGGAGACTTCTTTAAAGATTCTAATTTTATTAAATCAATATCAAGTCTCTACTAATAAAAATCTTTTCTTGGTATTCATTTCTGAGATTGCTACAAACCCTTGTTTCATATAACTTGAAGAAATTAGTAAACCACTTCTCAGCACCCATAAATTGTCAGCTTGTGGCTTTTTGAAAGGCAGTTGAATATGCCTTTGTTCAGCATTGCAAAAGTGCATTATTAGTGGTACTATAGTATACCAGGAAATTCCCTACTATCAAAATTTGCATCATTGTACATCCTATGCAATAATGTTCAAAGATTAATGGGTTTTACTTCAGTGGTAGGAATTTTGTGTTGAATAATTATTGGGTTAAGAGAAATAAAAGTGATTTGTTAAAGAAAACATATAAATTAAATCTATTTGGTCAAGAAAGTTAAACAGAATGGAGTTTTATATGTTCAACCATAATGATGTTTCAAAATTCAATTAAAATTTAGTTTGAATAAGGATAATGACTTCATGGTTCATAACCAAAACGTACTAGAATTGAAAACAAATAGTTCATTCTGTTGACAGATTCATGGCATTAGATCATCCTTTAAGAGACAAAATTGTGGCTGAATATTTTAAAAATATGTTTTGTTCACTATTTCAATTTTTCACCCTGTGTAACATATTGCCTTTCCTGCTGTTGTTTACAACCTTTCTACAGTTGGCATAAATACATACATTAAATCTATTCTGGTTATTATGGGCATCCCCCCATGCAGCTCCCATCACAATGGTGTCCATTTGGCAGTGTTTTTATTGTCCAAGTTACCATGCTTTTATAATGTATGTTATTAAGTACCACCTCTTTCCAGCACTTTGAGGATCTGTAATTATCAAAGGAGGCAACTGTATGATGTTTGCAAATTTACACAGAAGCTTGAACAGCAATACTGGCTGCTAGATGGCAATAACAGAATTTGTGCCTGGGGATCCGGCTGAAAAATGGTAATTTTAGTTCAGTATTTTTTTAATTTCCAGGGAACCATTTGAATATAGACCTCTGGGCAACCACGACCACACTCATTGGAAAGAGACATGATTGCAACACTGACAAATGCAACAAAATCCTCTCAGTGCATTCTTTCCTATGATATTGCTCAGCATGCAGTACCATACTGTTTAATGGGACACAGAACTCTATTTCCTTTTGCTTTGACAAAGTATCATTTTTTTGTAACTTAAGACAATCCCCCTTTCCAAACCAATTTTACAGCATAACTTTGAATAAAAAATAAAAGGAATAGGATCAAGCATTCTTGTCTTTCTCTTTGTGTAACCTACTCCCCGCCTGTATCTTTCTTGTTATTCCAATTTTGCTTTCCCTTACACACTTTGAAAAAGTTATTCTTATTCAAAGCCATGTTAGTTAAGGTAAAAGAATCAAGGTCCTAGAGGCAGAAGTAAGGTGACTAAGGATATGGTTAGCAAAGGAGGAAAGATATTTTGGTCACTGTGAACCAAATGTAGCGTAAGAAGCACAAAATGGGAAGGGTTAGATACATACGGTTCTAGATCACAGTAGCCAATATATGGGGTTCTAGATCATAGTAGCCAAACTTATAGTGAGCCATCCTGATAGAGTAGTCACATTTGACTATTACATAGAAGAGTCAAGCTCCCCAGCACTATATTTTTTTCAAGATTCTATTTATCTATTTGACAGGGAGGAGAGAGATCACAAACAGGCAGAGAGGCAGGCAGAGAGATAGGGGGAAGCGGGCCCACCGCTGAGCAGAGAGCCCGATGCGGGGATCGATTCCAGGACCCCAAGGACCCTGAGATCATGACCTGAGCCGAAGGTAGAGGCTTTAACCCACAGAGCCACCCAGGTGCCCCTCCCCAGCACTATTTTAAGTCCACGTGCATGTCAGCAGAATAGAAATGAAGTACCCGAGAGTTTACAAAACTATTGGAGAAACTATATTTATGGACAAAGAACTTTTTGAATAAGGCAAGGCAAGAATTAATTAAATGCCAAATAATGAACCACAAAAGGAGCAAGAGTGGGATAAAATGATTTTTTTATCAAGTTGCACAATCCACATGGGTTAAAGCATTGGGAAAAAAAAATCACATAAATGGACAAAATTGAAATGGAAAGGGGAAAAATTGGTAAGGGTATTTCAGGAAGTACAGAATAAAAGCACAAAGAGACTCTAATATCGCTGCATCATATGGTACATGTTTGCTGGTCTATTGATTAGATACAGACAATAATAAAAATGCATTTTATATAGTACTTTACAATTCACAAGATAGGATCTCATATTGATTCACCTAACAACTTCTTGACATGAGGCCAGCAGGTACTTCCAATTTTCAGAAGAAACTAAAGCTCAGACTAGTTAAAAAGCTTAGTGGTGAGTATCCTGCAGAGACAATATTGGAACTTTAGTTCCCTAAGTCCTAATCCATTGCTTTTTACTCATCAATACATCAAATTACCAAAAAAATAAAGGGAAAGTGTCTGGAACCATATTTTAGATCTCTTTTAGAAGAGAAGTATCCAAATTTAACAGTGGTATTCTGGCCCTTGGACATATTTTCATCAACCTCCACTTCACCATGGTGGGGCTTTGCAAGCTGAAAGGCAAAAGAGGTCAGAAGGAGGTTGGGGAGTAGAGGGATACTGAAGGAGGAGCAAAGCCATTCCTTGTCTTCAGAGCTTCAGGCTAAAATCTATCTGGCCAATTTGCCTTGAATTATCCAAGATCTCATCTATAAAAAATAATGACCTTTTCATTTGACTAGAAAGGCCTCCTTCCTTTGGAGATGCTCCACTGCAGTTTTAAATGTTCTATTGAAACCATTAGAACTCTCATTATTTTTTTAACAGTGTCCCTTATATTCAAAGCCTAGAAGTTAACAAGAGGATGCACTTCCTATTTTTACTCTTTGTCCATACACCGAGTTGATAATTGTATTTGATAGCTATCAGTGATGTGCATGAGCTCATAAGTAACCCTTTGGTGTGTGAACATGAGGAATTTTAAAATAGTGGGCTCTTCAATATGGATTTGTGTTACAAACATGTCATCACCTCCCCTTCCACAATTTGAAAGGCTCAGATGGCTATAATTGCAGAGAAGAAAATGAGTAATCTCCAGTCTATTTTAGAAACAGGAGACCAGATGATTCCTCTTCCATAAAGGACTAAGATTTCATCTAGTGCTGATGCTCAGTCTGATAAGAATGTAGTAGTTTCTGTGGATGAAATCTGAATGGAGACGAGCAATGTTATTTTCATTTCTGAAAATTATCTGTGTCCAGTGCAGTGATCACTTAGTAGGTCCATATTCCAATGAAAGGATTTGAAATGGGAGAGTTTCTTCTTTCTTCAGTTCCCCTCCTAATTCTATCTTAAAGTGCATCTTGAATCTGAATGAGGTCCAGACAAACCTCACATACAACAGACAGGAGAATTCAAACCAATGCATTTATTATGCTCAGGAATCACAGCTGACTCCCAGCGTTGCCAAATCCAGCAGGGTTTGCTCGAACTGTGCGTGGTTTTCAGAAGCATTGATTGCAGCCAAAATGCTGCTTTGTGACTTGAATTTTTATCCAGTTGCCAAGTGACCAATGTTAACTTTGCATCAATATGAGGGTTTATTAGGCTTATTTTATGACTTTCTGCTGACTAGCTTATTTGGTTCTGCAAAAATGTCACACACACATGAAAATTTCCTTTCAAATTACTGTCAATGAAGAAGACAATGTTTTGCTTTGTTTGTTTTCATGAATTCTGAGCAGTTGGAATACAATCACATAACAAAAAACAAATAATACAAATCAATCCCTCCAGATATTTGGGTATAGGAAAAGGTAATTTTTATCTATAAAGAGAATTGTGTTCCTGCATCTTTATCCATAAAGCCACTAAAATAATTACTAGCAGTGGAGGCCTGCAAAAAAATAATGAGTTTTTCATGTAGTATACTGTAGAATAGATAAAAATCGAGTGAAAGGCCCAGAAGAATTTAGGAGCATAAAGTTCTGCCTATAGATGCCTGTGGAAACATTGCAGGACTTAAGCACAGTGACAGAACTCCCCTCTAATTGAGGATGCTCCCTAAGGAGCTTGTTACCATGAGATCTATTGAAAGGATTTTTAAAAACAATTTGAGTTTGGGCATCTGGTTAATGTTCTATAGTAACAGCTTTTCACTGAAATTCAGTCATACTGATATCTATTCATATTTTTTTTAGTAGGGAAATGGAAAGCTTAAGAAAGAAAAACAGAAAAAAAAAAGAAAACAGAATTAATGGTGTGAATGAACCTCTCTCCTTTAAGATTTGAATCAATTTAGAGTAGAAATGTTATCCCTGTGATTGGGCCTCTCCTTATTGTTAGTCTGTGCTAAGAGAGTAAAAAGAGGTAAGGAAGGGAACCTGAAGCGGACTCATCTTTTGGATCCTTGCTCTAGAAGAAAGGCTTCCCCATGGGAGGGATGGTTGCAGATGTCCACACTGTCAGGCATGGTGAAATATGGGGGGAAAGACTTCAGTATGCAATCACCAAAGTCAATTTAGAAAACAGAAGGAAATAATTAAATCGACTTAAAAACAAAACCTCAGACTTATATATATTGCTGGGTATTTGGCAGGGTCGTCGGTATCACACAGGCAAAGGCTAGAAAGAAATAAACATTTCGGTCTGTCACTAATCAACCAATTTATATCTCATGGATATCTATCCAATTCTGTTAGCATTTTTGTGTTTGGTTTTTACCGATGTAACAGCAATGTTGCTGATGGTGCCCTGAAACTATTAATATTTGTGTTTTCATGTGGAAACTATCAACACATAAGGTAGTCAGGCCAAACCCAAGCATTTTCAAAATCCTAAACGGTACACTGAAAAACACTATTAAGCTTTCAGGCTCTCTAAATTTATTTTATCATTATTCTAGAGTGTACTAGTGAATCCAAATACACTACTGCTCTCAAAATTGAATACTGATATCACTCTTTTGGGATATCCATATTTAATGTTATAGTTCATTTTAGTGATACTTAATACCAAAAATACTTTAAAATTTAATTTTAAAATACCACAACAAAAATTTGATGACATATGAAGATTTGTGTTCACAGGGTCATGTTATTCAAACTAATCCTAGGATCTAAATTCCAGAAAATGTTTTATTAGAAAGACTAAATGATCCTAAGATGGCATTTAATAATATATCTAAATGAAGTGGATGTAATATACCTTAAGTTTATCTAATAAATGAAAATATATAATAAAATTATTATCAGAATGGTGTTTTAGTGAGCAGAGACACATTCGTCATAACTTTAACATGTAGAACAAAAACAACCAAACAATGTTGAGAATGTAGTGTATCTTGGTAAACACACTCATTGTTGAGTAAGAAGATTATTCGTTTCCCCCTTTATATAGCTAACAAAACTTCACATCAACAGCTTTTAGAAACAGACTCCCAGTGCACTCATTCATTTGTTAATATATGTTGGGTGCCAAGCATACAAGGCAGTGAGCCATGTAAGTAAATAATCATGACATAATGTGATAAATATCATGATCCTGTCATAGAGCAAACTCAAGTTCATTCCTGCCTTGCATTATACCCAGACTGGGCCTTACGCCTGGAAATTTACCAAGCTTATCACATGATGTGATTCCACTTCATGTGGGATTCAGTCTGCTCAAATTCCTTTCCATAGAGATATGTTTTACTTCCTACATAACACTTGCCAGCCCCTGGAGCTCTATCTTTGATTTGTCTGTTCTATCTTTCCCATTAGACATGCACTCCATATGGGTAGGAATTTTGTCTTGTTCATCGATATTCTTAATTCTCAGAGGACAGGCTGGTATACCACAGGGGATTAATAAATAGTTATTGAGTGGATCATAAATGTAGAAACTATAATAATGGCCAAAAAGGAGTTCAGGCTTTTGTTTGTGTTGTTTTATTTTGTGTGTGTGTGTGTGTGTGTGTGTGTGTGTGTGCGTGTGTGTAGCACTATCACTTCTCTGTGAAACCCATATCATTATGAACAGGTCGTGATGGCAAGGCAGACTTAGGAATGAAAGAAAATAAAAACATTGTCTATTGAACCAATCAATTAGTAAGGGAAGGCAGGATCCTTTAGAAGATATATGCTTTCTTTCTTGCTTAGTTAATTAAGCCCAGGATCACCCAGAGTCACTTAGCCAGTAACCCAAGAGCTCAGTTTCTGCTGCATGTTTTTCTACCAGGAACTGCTTCACTGGACTTTCTTGTGATGCGGGCAGTCCTCTGCCTCCCCCCCAGCTTCTAAAAAAGACTATGGTGCTTATTTATTTAGATTATGAAGAGATTAATTCAACATATCACCAGTGCATACATTAGAGGTTTTTTTTTTCCTTTTAATACAGAACTTTTTGAAGGATGACATTTATATCTTTTCATTAGGAGTATCCAGCCCTCATTTTCACCCCTAAAAACCAAGTTCCATTCCTATCAAGACAGCATTTCTTGGTTTGATTATTCTAATTAAGCAGAGCCTGGGTTGCACATGAATAGGAGCTTGCCTTCTAGAGTCATACTGCTGGGATATGACCTTGGGTAAGTCACTTTTCCACTCTGAGCCTCAGTATAATCAGGGGTGAAACTACAACAGTAATACCACCCTATAGTGTTACAGCAAGGATTCAATGTGAGAATCCATAGAAAATAACTTAGCAAAAAGGTGAGCCCTTGTAAATGACAAATTAATGATAACTCTTACAGGCTATCAATCTTCTTTCTCCTCATTTTAATGCAAAATTCTAGAAATTGTATGCCATTAGCTACTTATATTATGTACTTTGAAAAAGAATGCTGCAAAAGATGGTTACTATTCCAATGTTCATGAGCTCAGCTCAGCATCAAACTGGACGTGGGGACGAGCGCTCAATAGGGAGACTAATCACAATAGCCACATTTCTCCCATAATTATTATTGTGTGCATTACCTGAAAAAACAAAAATATGCCCCAACCAAATTCATTCCCATAGAATTTTTATGAGGTAGGCAGGCCAGTGTGAATGTTCTTAATTTGCAATAGGCACATTTAGCAAACTAAATTGTCCTGTGTGCTAATGGCAAAGCTGAGAAAGAAGAGAAAAATGTCATCGTGGCATCATGATTAAGAGCAGTTGGAGCTTTATAGTCAGACAGACATGGGCTCAAACTCCACAACCTATGTTATCTAATTTTTCTGTGTTTCCTCACAAGGTTATTGTGAGTAGCAAATCACAAGATACAGATAAAATGATTAACAAGGCACCTGGCACATAGATAGTCTTCAATATGTCTTAGACTGTATCATTATTACTGGGAAGCATCTTAAATTCTCCCTAGTCATGATGCTAAGACAACCTGGACTTAGAAAATTTACTAGCCTTTTTCTACAGCCATAGAATTATAGCCTCATTCACAGAAAATTAAAATTGAGATCGTGTACGCGCACACACACACACACACACACACACACAGTTGCAGCATAAGAAATGAAATTTAGGTGTCTTAGATGCCACCATGTATATGATTTTAATCCATCATTTTTTTATTAGTCCCAAATTAGTTAAAACTATAGCATGGCATCCCTCAAGAGGCAAAAGGGTACCACTCTTGACTGGTGAAAAGCACACAATTTGTTTACACTGTACCCTGTGTGACTGGCAGGAATGGGTTCTCTCTGATTCTGGCTTTCAGGGCAATGTCTGATTTTTTCCATGATTGATGAGTGCTATATAACTGCTTTTTCAGTAACCCAAAAATCGCACCTCATTGTCCCCTGCTCAGGTATTAGTAGAAATGATCTCTTTTCCAGAACTTCAAACTAGAAAGGTATTCTCCAAGGCTCTACTACACACTGGAAGTTTCCCTTTCCATTGCATCTGCCAATTAGGCCCTCAGCCAATTACAATTCACTGAGGGTTTCAGGCTAGAGGGTTCTAAGTGGATTTTAAATTTAAGCCTAGGACAATTATCACCATATAATGCTCCTTTAATTTCTGGATTTGGCAGTGCCGATGAAAATGTGTCTTATTTATTAGCTCTTTCATTTCCAGAATAAGCCAGGACCAGCTCCATCATACTTGTGAAGTTGACAATATTTGTCTAAAACCCTCTCTCCTTGCCTCCATTGTAGCATATATTTCTCCCATCCAAGTACTAACCAGGTCCGACCCTGCTTAGCTTCCCAGATCAGATGGGATTGGGTGCATTCAGGGTGGTATGGCCATAGACTGTAGCACATAGTTCTATAGTCTGGAACAGGCCCTGTTTCAGGATCCTTAGGTCTCCTCCATATGCAACATGGAGACTCAGAGAATACCACCCAAAATCAACCTATTACCAATTTCTTTCATAATGACCTTTTCCTTAGGATCCTACGTTGACTGGTTATCGTCAGAGAAACTCACTTATTAGTTTTTCATTAATGTGTTTATCCATTCAATATCTGTCTATCAGGTACTTGCAATGTGCTGGAAGAAAAAACACGATTCTTGGCGCTATAGTAAATGGAATCAATTCTCTAATTTCCCTTTCCATATTTTCATTGTTAGTGTACAAGAAAGCAACTGATTTCTGTGCATTGATTTTGTATCCTGCCACATTACTGAATTGCTCTATGATGTACCCCAATGTTCATAGCATCAATGGCCATAATTGCCAAACTGTGGAAAGAGCCAAGATGCCCTTCAACGGATGAATGGATAAAGAATATATGGTTCATATATACCATGGAATATTATGCCTCCATCATAAAAGATCAATACCCAACTTTTGTATCAACATGGACAGGACTGGAAGAAATTATGCTGAGTGAAATAAGTCAAGCAGAGAGAGTCAGTTATCAAATGGTTTCACTTACGTGTGGAGCATAAGAAAAAACATGGAGCACACTGTGAGAAGGAAAAGAAGGGTGAATTGGGGGAAATCAGAAGGGGAGATAAACCATGAGAGACTTTTGACTGAGCAACGAACAGGGTTTTGGAAGGAGGGTGGGTGGGGTGTTGGGTGAGCCTGGTGGTGGGTATTGAGGAGGGTTCATGGAGCACTGGGTGTGGTACATGAACAATGAATCTTGGAACACTGAAAAAATAAAATTAAATTGAAGAAAAAGAAAAAACATGAGGCTAGTTTCTGTGCTTGAGAAGTTCAGACAAAGAAGATGCATGAATGGAGATGATTAGGTTAACTTGGTACCTTCTGTCTTGCCTTACTTCTGTCTTTCTGGAAGCTGGATTCTGTGCTATGATGAATCCTCAAAATAGATCCAACTCCTCAGAACATCTTGACAAATTGTGTAGCAGCTAACTATGCTAAGTATACACTTAGCAAACCAACTCAGTCATATGAAAAATATACTATCTGATTTTCTTAAAATTTGAAATAGTCTAATCACATCCAATCCTTAGATAACAACTAAACAAATACCCATGTGCCCACCACCAGCCTGAGAAAAAAAAAATTCACGTTTAATTGATGTCTGTAACTTACACTTACTATAAGATTTCCCTAGCTTCTACCCCAGGGTTAAAAACTAGCCTAAACTCGGTGTTTATTATTCCCATTAGCATTTTAATATTCTTTCTATATTTCATGTACCCATGCATGACATCAAGAAAATATTTTAAATGGTTTTAAATTTTACATAAGTGGATTTGCACCATATTTATTCTCCTCCAGCTTGCTTTTTTTTTTTCAACAACAGATTTTAAGATTTATCCACACTTGTAGATGTAGTTCATCCTTTGTATGAATGTAACACAATTCATATACTGTGCAGTAAAGGCTAACTCAGCAAATCTGGGTTGTCCACACCCTGTATGTTCCAAAGAAATATTTGGTTTTGGTTTTTGTTTAGATCATGGGATGTAACCTTTAAGCCCTTGGAGCATCCTGCTTGATAATTGTGTCCTTGTTTACTCAGGGCGTTAGGTGGTACCGGAAAATCTATGCTAACAGTGTGATTTATGGTGGAGAAGCTGGACCTCTGAAAGGGCTTAGAGAATAAGGTCAGCCTATGATCCCATACAGACAGTCAGCATAATTGAGGTGACCAGCCCCAATAAGTATCTTGGACAGCAAGACTCAGGTGAGCTTCCCCAGTTGACAATTCTTCACATACTGTGTTGTGTTGTCACACATTGTGGGACAATGTGTTGTATGCACTAGTCTATTGGGAAAGGACGACTGAAAGTTCATGCCTGGTGTCTCCTTGACTCTGCTCTATGCGCCTTATTCTATTGCTGGTTTTAATCTACATCCTTTTACTGGATTAAGCCATATTCATGAGTATAACAGTTTTGCTGGGTTCTATGAGTCTGTCTTATAAATCATTACATCTGAGAGTGGTCCTTGGACCTCCAAATATATACACTTCCCTGTTGATTGACATTGTTTCCAGATTTTTACTATTGCATGTAGTGCTTATGAAGAACAATTTGCTCACATGTAAGTGAAATTCCTAAGTAAAGGAACTGTGTTCTAAAATTGTGAACTGGTCTTTGAATAAGGTATATCATTTTACAATTCCACCACCCTTATCTAAAAGTTCCCATCAATCTTATTTTCACTGACACTTGCTACTGAGACTTTCTAGTTTGGGGAACTCTAATGTTGTGAGATTATATTTCCTTATTTTTAATTTATATTCCCTTGGTGATTCATGAGGCTGAACATTCTTCTGTATGATCTGAAGTTTTCTTTTCCATGACTTGTCTGCTTATATCTTTTGCACTTTTTCCATTGTGTCTTTCTTTATTATTTATTATTTATAGAGGTTTTTGATGTATTTGGAATTAATTATTAGTGATTTTAAGTATGGCAAATATATGCTACTGTGGCTGATATTTTTACTTTGTTTATAAAGTTGACACTATAAAATTTTAAAAACTCAAAATAATAAATTCTAGTATTCTTTTTCTTTATGATTTATGTTTTTTGTATCTTGCTTAAGATTTTTCCCTAGCTCACTGTCACGAAGACGGCCTCCAATATTTTCTCCTAAATGTTTTAAACTTTTGCTATTTTACATTTAGGTATTTTATCTCTCTTGAATTTATTTTCGTGCATGGCATAAGAAAGATTTTTTCCCCATATAATCACTTTTTCCCATAGCATTTTTGTATAAGCAGTATAAACCACCCTTCCACTTCAGCCTTTAAAATGTTTCCTCTATAGACCATGTTTCTGTAAGTGCATGATCTCTTCCATTTTTTGCTTGTCTATTATCCAGTAATCTTTATGTCTATTCCTATACCAACAGCATGTCTATTAATTCCTACAGCTATATTTTAAAGCATGATCTAATCACTAAAATCTTGGTATCTGGGCAGAATGTACACGTACCATCTTGTTCTTCCACAAAATAATTTTAATTTAAATTAACCTTTAAGTTTTCACAAAAACACTTGAGATTTCAGTTGAAACAGTATTGTATATATATCCATGAAATTATTGGAAATGTATACATTGGCAATATTTAGTCTGCCTACCCATGCCATAGTGATTCCCTACATTTATGTCATCTTTAACATATTTCCATAAAATTTTACCCATTTATCCATGAAGTTTTGCGTATCTTATGTTAATTATTCCTAGATATGTTATGTGTTTTGTTTGCCATTCTAATATTGAAAAATACTTGCCACTATATAGAAATACAACTGATTTCTAAATATTTATTAGAAACCTGGCTGAAGGGACACCTGAGTGACTCAGCTGGGTAAGCATCTTCCTTTGGCTCAGGTCATGATACCAGGTCCTAGGATGGAGTCCCACATCAGGCTCCTTGCTCAGCCGGGAGCCTCTCCCTCTCTCTCTGACCCTTCCCCCAACTGATGCCCTCTCTCTCTTGCTCACTGTCTTTCTCTCAAATAAATAAATAAAATCTTAAAAAAAAATCTGACTGAATAGTCATCAATTCTCATAATTTTCTTCCCCATTATCTAGTATTTTCCTTGTAGATAAATATATAATAACCAAATAATGAAAATTTTATTTTATATTCCCTTATTTTCCCCAAGTGGACTTAAAAAGACTCTGACACTCTATTCTGCTGAAATGGTGGGAAATTCTACCTCAGTGGTTATGGGTCATGGCCCATGGCTCACACACGCCAGATTATGCCATGGCCCAGGATCTTATATATCATTGAAGAGTCAGGGAAGTCTCCATCAGTCAATAGCTAAAGCTCCGCACTAGCTACCACTGATACAATACATTCCATGCCTCAAGCCACAGAGTCCATTTAGATCTGGCAACTGTGCCACTACTGTGCCATGCTTGAGGTACAGAAAACTTTGTTAAACCTGGGAACCCTGGGTCCAGGCTCCACAGGCCTTATGTGTAACCATCTCCTCTGAGATCTTGCTGTCTCTCAAGCTGCCACCACACTTCCACATGGACAAGCAGGGTGGGAGTTTGCCACCAATTCCTCCACTACCAGTTTAAAAACAATCAGAGGTTCTGTCTACCTAAGTGGAACTAAATACACAAATTAAAATCTTAATAAATTACCCATGTGCTAAAATCACTTTTAAATAGGTTGTTCTTTCTGCCAAGTTTCTATTTAGTTGCCAGAGGCTGGGTATTTACCTGTTGGCACTCAACTTTCCTGCCACCTTTCAACCTCAAATACACACATACCCTAGTAATTTGGCCCCTTTGGCTCCAGCCCCATCCACCCACACATTTAATCTTTGTTTTCCTAAAGCCTTTTCTAAAACAAAGAATTTAATACTACCTTCTCTGTTTTGCTTTCTTACTCCCATCACCTCTTGGGTCAGCAGAGAACCCTTTTCAGGAATTTTCAATAAGAAATAATTTTCCTTCTCACATTTTTTTTTCTCAATCAGGAGGACATTTCCACACATTCAGCAGGTACTAACCTAGAAGGTCATCCAGAATTCTGTAGAATGCTAGCTCATTTGTGTGAGTCAAGGAAGGATCAAACAAAGGGAAGACAGCTATAGAAGAATGGGGAGACATCTTGCCAAGCTAAGGAAACTGAGGGCAAGGGGCATTCTAGCAGAAAGATTCACCTGTGCAAAGGAATGGAGTTTTGATAGAATATAGCCCATATTTTAAAAATTCAAAAGATTTAATATATGTCTATTAGCAAAAACAGAAAGGAAAAGGTAGGAAAAGGTAGGAAAAGGTAGAAAAGGTAGGCTAAAGAATTAGGATTAGACAACTAAGAGTGTTTTAATTCATATTAAATAAAATATATCATCTTATAAGTGAAGGGATCCACTGAAGATATCTGAATGAAGAAGCAAGGAAATGGCATGTTTGTCTCTTTAGTTGATAATGCCATGTTAATGACTGATGCCAACTTAATACTTCTTAATTTTTTTTTCATTTTAAGAGAGTATGTTTTATCATTTGGGGATTGCAAACTTAAAAGAGATGTCATTACACAGCTATTAGAATGGCTAAAAAACTGACAATACCATATGCTGATGAGGCTGTGAAACAACAGGAACTCTCATTCATTGTTGATAGAAGTGGAAAATGGTAGAGCCACTTTGGAAGACAGTCTGGAAGCTTCTCACAAAGTTAAATATAGCTTATGGCACAGTGATTGCACTCATTTTTTTCAAGTGAGATAAAAACTAATATATACACACAAGAAGAATTGCATATGAATGTTTATAGCAGCTTTACTTACACAGTTGACCCTTGAACAACATGAGTTTGAATTGCATGGGTCCATTTATACATGGATTTTTTACAGTGTAGTACTACAAATGTATTTTTTTCTTCCTGATGATTTTCTTAATAACATTTTCTTTTCTCTAGCTTAATCTATTGTAAGAATACAGTATATAATATATATAACACAAAAAATATATCTTAATCAACTGTTTTTGTTATTGGTAAGCTTTCCAGTCAACAGTAGGCTATGTAGTTAGCTTTTTGGGAAGTTAAAAGTTAAATGTGGATTTTCAACTGTGTGGGGGAAGAAGGTTGACACTGCGAACCCCTGCATTGTTCGAATGTCAACTGTAACTGTCACAACTGAAAGCAACCAAGATGTTCCTCAATAAGTTAATGGATAGGGCATCTGGGTGGCTCAGTTGGTTAAGCAACTGCCTTCAGCTCAGGTCATGATCCCACAGTCCCAGAATCGAGTCTTGCATAGAACTCACAGCTCCATGGGGAGTCTGCTTCTCCCTCTGACCTTCTCCCCTCTCATACTCTCTCTCACTCTCTCACTCTCAAATAAATAAAATCTTTAAAAAAATAAAAAATAAGTTAATGGATAAAGAGATTGTGGCACATCCATAAAATGGCATATAATTCAATGATAAAAGAAATGAGCTATCAAGCTACAAAAAGACATGGAGGAACCTTAAATGCATATTGTCAAATGAAAGAATTCCATTTGAAAGACCTACAAACTGCTTGATTTCAACTATATAACGTTCTGGAAAAGGCAAAACTACAGAAAGAAATGGTAACAAAATCAGTGGTCATCAGGGGTTCAGGGTGCAGGGATGCAGAGGAAGAGAAGAAATGAATAAATAAACCGAAAGGTAATTTTTGAGCAGTGAAACTATTCTGTATGATACTGCAATCATAGATATATCACAGCATGCATTTGTCAAAACTCACAGAATGTACAACATATAGCGTGAACTCTATTATAAACTATAACTTTAATGATAATATATCAGTTTTGGTTAACTGAATATAACAACTGTACCACACTAATGCAAATTGTTAACAATAAGGGAAATTAGCGGGAAGCAGCAAGGGGAGAAGGTATAAAGTTGTATATGGGAACTCTGTACTGTCTACTCAATTCATCTGCAAACCTTAAGCTGTTCTAAAAATACTAAGTCTACTAATTTAATTGAAAAATATATATGTCTTTATATCATATATATTACATATATGTTATATATAATATATACACATAAACCAAACCTATATATATCTGACAGAAGAAAATAGCTGTGTCTAAATCAATTAACACTTCCAATCAATTATCTACGTGCATATCCCACTATTCTATACACACTGTGTTCCAGACACTATAAAAAGTTCTAAGATAAAAACTTCTTGAGGATAAAAGTCTCTGCCATTGGGATTTGTGTCATCGATGTACCCAAGTGCCTGCCACAGACAGACCCTTTATAATTAATTAGTAATATACATTTCTAAATTAATTAATAAATTAATACAAATATACAATAGAGAAGGGAATTTGGATAATGATCAGAAAGAATCCCCAGTGAGTTCAGAAATAATTTCTGTAAGACAACATGTTAGCATCAGTGACAGAAAAAAGGAATAATGAGACAGAACCAGGGCACATTGGTGAGAGGGTTGCTTATGGTCTGTGGAAAGCATGATTGGGACCTTTAAAAAGAACCTGAGAAGCACTTCATCTATTTAGTCAGTTGGGTTAGGGCCAGGACATACACAGATTTGGACTTTGTCACCATAGAGAATTTAAATTCCAAACAAACTTACTGTGTTGATGGTTAAGATAGGTATATTGCTCACAAAGGAACTTTCTACTGAGATATTGCTGTGGTAACGTTTCTGTCCCATATTTCACATATGCAGGAGGACTAAAAGCAGGTGAGGTGAGACAGGGAAAAAGTAAACCAGGAAAAATTCAGAGATTTTTATGACTGTGTTGACATTGGCTTGCCTGAATATAAGAAACTTTCTTTTTTTTTTTTTTTAGTTTTCTTTAGATGCTCAAAACCCGTCTTAGAAGAATTGAATTGTAAATGAAGGAATGTTACTATAAAAGTACTAGAAGAAAACACAAGAGATTTTTTAAGTAAATAAAGCCCAAGGAGCCACAGACGGAAACAATGACCAGTTGCCCATACAAAATTTAAAATATCTATAATGAATGATAGCACAAATATGTTAAGACACAATCACAAAAAGATTTTCAATGTTAAATATTGGACTAATATTCATTATTCAAATAAACAAATAATGTGAAGAAAACAAATAGATAATTCACAGCAGAGACAAATGCAAGGTTCAATACATCTTAAAACACTCAATCCTTCCAGTAGTGGAACAATGCCAATAGGGATCATTTTTCTTTTAAATCTACTAGATGAGATAAAATTAAAAATTATTCAATTTTAATAAAATTTAATTTAAGTAATATTATTCAACTATCCATTGTTGTTAGGAATGTGGGTAAATGGACTTTCACAGATATTCTTAATACAAACTAAATTGTTTCAACTTGTAAAGGTTGAATAGGCAAATTTATCAACAATAACGATAACCAGTAGTTATCACATGCTATAATTTTCACAGTGACTCTGTAGGGTAAATTCTTCTATAATATTCCATTTTACAAGGCATCCAAATTGGCAAAGAAGTCAAACTCTCACTCTTTGCAGATGATAGGATACTTTATGTGGAAAACTCAAAAGACTCCACTCCAAGACTGCTAAAACTCATACAGGAATTCAATCATGTATCAAGATATAAAACTAATGCACAGAAATCAGTTGCATTCCTATACACCAACAGCAAAACAGAAGAAAGAGAAATTAAGGAGTCGATTCCATTTACAATTGCACCCAAAACCATAAGATACCTAGGAATAAACCTAACCGAAGAGGCAAAGAATCTGTACTCAGAAAACTACAAAGTGCTCATGAAAGAAATTGAGGAAGACACAAAGAAATGGAAAAACGTTCCATGCTCATGGATTGGAAGAACAAATATTGTGAAAATGTCTATGCTACCTAAAGCAATCTATACATTTAATGCAATCCCTATCAAAATACCATCAATTTATTTCACAGAAATGGAACAAATAATCCTAAAATTTATATGGAACCGGAAAGACCACGAATACTAGAGGAATGTTGAAAAAGAAAA
>CM052802.1:42769735-42825554 GCA_028533885.1 Nasua narica | reverse complement strand
TGGTATATATACACAATGGAATACTATGCAGCCATCAAGAGAAATGAAATCTTGCCATTTGCAACGACATGGATGGAACTGGAAGGTATTATGCTAAGCGAAATAAGTCAGTCAGAGAAAGACAATTATCACATGGTCACTCTGATATGAAGAATTTGAGAGGCAGGGCAGGGGGTTATGGGGGGTGGTGGGGAAGAGAAATGAAACAAGATGGCATGGGGAAGGAGACAAACCATAAGAGACTCCTAAACTCATGAAATAAACTAAGGGTGGCTGGGTGGTGGGGGGGTAGGGTTATGGAATTTGGGGAAGGTATGTGCTATGGCAAATGCTGTGAAATGTGTAAGCGTGATGATTCACAGACATGTACCCTGGGGCAAACAATACATTATATGTTAATAAAAAATTTTTAAAAAATATTCCATTTTACAGATGAGAAAAATCAAGCCAGGGGGCCGTCAAATAACATACTTGGTAAAAAGTCCACAAACCTATAAAGCAGAGATTCTGGAATTTAAATCCAGATACTCTGGGCACCAGAGTTCATGGCCTTACCCCTCTATAATACCACCTTTTGGTGTTCCATAGATTATTTGAAAATGTACCTGGGATTTTGTTTTCATTCAGAGATGGTACGGCTAACAGATCAAGAAACAACCACCACTGAAAACACAGTTTGTTCAAAAAGCAGAATCAGGCCTGTAAACAAAGAAAACAAACTGACGGCTGCCAGAGTAGAGGGGTGTGAGGAGATGAGCAAAAGGGGTGAAAAGGAAGGGGAGACACAGCTTCCAGTTATGGAATGTATAAGTCACCAGAATAAAAGGTACAGCGTAGAGAATACAGTCAATGTTACTCTAATAGTGTTATGTGGTGACAGGTGGTAGCTGCACTTGTGGTGAGTGTAGCGCCATGTGTAGACTTGTCGAATCACTGTGTTGTACACCTAACACTAATATAACATTGTGTGTCAACTACTTCCACATGAAAAAATTAATTTAAAAGAAAAGGTAGCTTGTTAATCACAGTCCCAAAAGGAGAGGGAACACTACACCAGCAGATTCACGGGGGAGCCCCAGGATCAGTAAAGAAGCAGAAGTGAGGGTAACTCTCAAGCAAGAGACTTCACTGTGGTCTTTTCAACAAGGAATGGGTGAGGCAGGACAAGCAAGATGAGCAGATTTAGGACTAAATAGTCTGAATATTTTCAGTAGGCTCTGGGCTATAGGATATTTGAGGCAGAGGAATACTGCATCCTGCATTGTAAGAACCAGAGAGTTCAGGTATGGACTCTGGATTCGTTGATTTGTACATCAAAGGTGTACATTTCATTTCAAAGAAGATGTTTGCTATCTCTTAAAATTAGGTAACCCAAGAAGGGGCAGTCTCTCCAACATCAGCGAGGGCCCAGATACCAGAGCATCAAAAATACAGGAAATAAGAAAACATATTAATACACATATGCATACTCTTTGTCTCAGTAATTTACCATTTAGGAATTTTTACCATGGAAATACACACATGAACAGATATGTTTAAACCACAACTGTTCAATGTAGCAGTCCTTGCAACTCAAAGTTGCTATTAACAAACATAGGATTCTGGTGATTGTGGCCGGAAAGAAGTGAGGCTGTGACTCAGAGAAGAAGTTGAGGCTCCAGCATAGCACCGTTATAGTTGTGAGTGTTTCTGGAGAGTTCTAACCACTAACTAGAACAGCTCGACAGTGATTCTCAAACTTTAGTGGGCATCCCAATCACCTAAAGTGCTTATTAAAACAGAATCCAGATCGCTACTCCCCATCTCTAGAATTTTTTTTTAATTCTTACTTTATTTATTTGAGAGAGAGAGAGAGAGAGAGAGAGTGAGAGAGAGGATGAGAGGAGGGGAGAAGGTCAGAGGGAGAAGCAGACTCCCCGTGGAGCCCGGAGCGGGATGCGGGACTCGATCCGAGGACCCCAGGATCATGACCTGAGCCGAAAGCAGTTGCTTAACCAACTGAACCACCCAGGCGCCCCTCTAGAATTTTTAATTAAAAGGCTATGCACCCCCAAAATGTGCCTTTTTAACAAGTTCCAGGTGATGCTGCTGCTGCTGGTCTGGAGACCACTTTGAGATTCACTGTCCAGGAGGAAGAACTGCTGAATGAGGAAACCAGTTTGGAGAAGACATTTTAAGAGTTTAGCTCCACTGATCTTGATTGATAAAGGAGCAGCCAACTACGCTTGAGAGACTGCATGAGCAAAGCTTGCCACCAGAGGGCAGTGCTAAAGATCTTGGGCACCCCAGTTTGGACAGAGCTGCTATATTAATTAAGCCTGACTTAATTGGATGACACATATACAGAATAATTTACTTTTCAAGTAAAGTTACTTAGTGATTCTTTAACACAGCTGTTTTGAGCAACTGGATGCAAGATAAATACTTGAAGGTCAGTGCTTAGGTTTGGAACACTCAGATGGCCAAGTCAAATATGGGTTACTGAAGACCCCAAAAGAGGCATTAAAAACCTTAGAGCTTAGAAGCCCAGGTGGAAGGGATATTATTCTGTCAAGACATGTTTCAACTTCTCTATGTGATCTCTTCAATATCTATTTGCATACATTCCTGCGGAACTTGACTCCATGAAAGATAGCACTACATATAACCCCCTTTTGCTAGGGCAATGTTATGAGAGTTGTGTTTTAGAATATATTACTTTCTAATGAAAAATAATAGAAAATACTTGCTTGGAACTTTGCTCCAAACTATCCTCATGAAGTTGGGTTTTAGTTATTTTACTTCCATAATTACAGACCCAATGTTGAAAGAAATACTAGATAGTAGTTACCTCACATATTTTTTATCATTTCAAATCAAAATTTCTATCATAAATTTTGTATAGAGTAATCTCAAAAATAGTGTAATCATAATGATTTGAATTATATAATAGGAACTGTGATTTTTTCAATTATTGTCTCTTAAATGCATGTTTTACAATGCCAATTATTTTCAAAAAGGATAATAGAGCCAAACGGAATATACCTAATGTATGTTGTTTTATAAATTCTAAGAATTGGATTGAAATAATTCAGGTTCAAAACACTAGAGTCAAATATTACTCCACTGTGAAATACATTACAAAGTAGAAAAACAAATTTCCCAGTGTTATCAGAAGCTAATAACTACTATTGTTCAATATTTAAATCAGAAAGTTGTCCCAACCAAATCTAAGAAATCAGGAAATTTTTAGATAATAACATCATTTCTTTCTGAATTTGACATGCCATCTTATTTAATTTTAGCAATAATCTAATTGCATTAACTAACTTACATCACAGCTTCACATACTCTCTGCAGGATGGTTGATAAAAGGTGGCAGTGGTTGGCTAATAGGGACAAAGAATGCAGACCAGTGAATATTCAGGTTAAACAAATTGCATTTACAGATGAGCAGCACATCTCCCAGCTATTAATACCAAGGACTAATCATAGTTCATACATTCTCACTCTTCACAGCCTGGCAAAAAGCTTTGGCAGCAGAAGGCTGAGTCATTTTTATCTGCCCGTTGCCATGGGATTCTATTGCCCTGGAGACCCTTCTACCAGAGCCCACAGCACCAGCAACAGTGTCATTCACACTGGGAACTAACTCTCCCAGGGCAAGAGCTGAGGTGGCCCACCCACGACCGCTTTTCAAAATCAGAAAGTGTCATTTCTGCAGCGGTTAAGTGAGTTTCTTCTTTTCTATGAGTAAACTATTCAGTTTGGTCATTTTTGCTTTTAACCTAATGCCATGAAGTGTCTGTGTGTGTGTATGTGTGTGTTTTTTAAGTATAACTGACTTCTAATGCATTAATATGACAAATGAATTACTATATTGACCTACCTCTTCACAGAGCATAGAATCTTAAGATTTATGTGATTCAGTCAAGAGTTCTGCCACTCTGTCCTACTCTGAAATACCTAAAAAATGAAAAAGAAAAAAGCATAAAATATTTCAACAAAATGAGTCACCAATAAATACTGAAAACGTATTTAAAATCCATGAAATATGTATATTTTATGTTTTAGGGTTGGGAGTAAATACATCTGTTAGGTAAAATTTCCATGAGATAGAGTTCATCTGTTTATATTGTATGATTACTCACAGTCTAGATTGAAATTTGGCTTTTACTTTCAATAAGGAAGTTTTTTTTAACAAATTAATAATATCTAAGACCAATGAAGTGATGTTTAAACTTCTTAAAGATACGTATTTTTTCAAACATGCTAGAACAACTTAGAGGCATTTATACTGAAGTAATTTATATGTATATATCACTTTTATCTGCATGATAACATTTTATCTTTTGTTTGCTAAAGATTTTTCTATAATAATTCATTAACTTAACTGAAAAATTTGTGGTACAGAAAAGTTATTCAACAGTATTTTTTTGAATTTATATTTTGCACTATTTCATGCAAGAATTAATCCAAGATGAAAGAAAGTAATAAGACTCAAATATCAATATTTTGTTTCTCTATAATTCTATGACAAAAGAATAATTTTATGAAAATATAACTTTTTATTCAAGTAATATTTATGGATGTCTACTATGCACAAAGGGCATTGGTTGCTATGACAGTGGCTGGTAAGTATCAGTCTACTATTCCTTCTCCACTTCTTCCTGAATAGCAGAATCCTGCTTTCTGTTGGGGGTGGGCATGGCAGTGTGCCAAGCTGAGAAACTACATTTCCCAGTCTCCTTTGCAGCTAAAGATGGCCACATGACTGGCCAGTAGAATGTAGCAGAAGGTGTAGGCGGGGCTAATTTGGCTGGATGTTAGCCATTCCACCTTTCATAGGCTTGTTGCCTAGAACAGAAATGTGAGGGCTGGAGTTCCAGAATAAATGCCAGCATTCAAATGGCCAGAGATGAAGAAGAGAAGGTCCCTGGGAAAGCGGACTTTATGAGTTAGGGTTGTCCAGAGAAATAGAACCAATAAGATGATAGAGAGAAAGAAAGTAAGAGAGAGAGAGAGAGATGGAGATATGTTTGTATCAGATATATACATATATATCTCTATATATATATATATGAAATTTATTATAAGGAATTGGTTCACATTACTATAAAGTCCCAAGATCTACAGTCAGCAAACTGAAAACCAAGGAAACTGATGTTTCAATTTGAGTCTAAAGGCTGAAAACAACAACAACAATAACAATGTCCTCCTTTGAAGGCAGTCAGACAGGAGGAGTTCCCTGTTACTCAGCCTTTTGGTTCTATTCAAAATTCAATTGACTGGATGAGGCCTACCCACATTAGGGAGGACAATCTGCTTTACTCAGTCTACCAATTCATATGTTAATCCCACCCAGACACACTCACAGACACAGACACACTCAGAAAAATGTTTGATGGAATATTGGGGCACTCCATGGCCCAAGTTGACACATAAAATTAATCATCACAGCGACATTTGGTCATCACATATCTGCCCTGGACAGCAAGCCTCCAGATTTCTTTTATGTAAAAGAAGAATAAATCTCTACCTTCTTTAACCCATTGTGTTTCAGGTCTCTTAATAGCCAAATGCAATTTCTAACCAATATAGTGACTATAACCACATTTGAATATGGATTTCCCACAAATATTTTAGAATTTCAAACATTATTATCACATGATAAACCCTCAGCTAATATATCTTAATTGGTATCTAAGATAAGGACATAAAATCTTTCCTAAATCAATTTATGTGCTGATAAACCATAAATGTTACCATACTGAAATGTATATTCTCTTATTGACAATATTGTTCACTTTTTTAATTTTTTATAGACTTCACCTGGCTAATTCAGATTCACCTTTCAGAACTCAGTTACATGCTAACACTTCTAAGTCTCCCAAGTTATCCTTTATCAAACATTATTCTCTCAGTAATGGTCCTTGCTGTATTTTACTATATGAGTACCTAGTCATTCCATGAGCCCTCAGAGAACTGGATTTATGTTTTATAGAAGTTCCTTTTCTTCTAAATGATTTGGACCTCAAGTGAGGAGAGCTAGGTTAATCTTGCTTCTGAGTTCATTGCACATTGTCACACTTGGTCCTTACAAGACCATCCACCACATAGTTTTACCTATTTACTTACTTATTTATTTAATTCTTTAATCTCTATATCACACCCAATTCCTCTCTGCCATCACATAGACAACCTGTGTAATATGATAATGCACACGCTTGTAAATTCTTGTACATTATTTCCTATTTCATATGCATATGTTTTTAGCACTTTTAGAAGTATATTGGGTTATACTGTATATTTTAATTTGGTGATTACACTTACTCTGTATTTTGATTTGTTTACTTAACAATATTATTTTAAAATCCATTCATGGTGCCATACGTACATTTAATCAATAGCTTATAACTGGTGCATAATGTTCTCTGGTATATACCTGCCACAGTTTACCTATTTGTTCTCCCAAGACATTAACTGATTGTTTCCAAATCTTCATTACCACAATAATGCAGCAGTAAACATTCATCTAATGGGTCTTCTTTAGATCTTGTGGGATTTTCTTTAGCATGTGTGTGAATAATGTGTGCATATAATGTATACATATGGTTTTCTATTATATGCATATACACATATATGTTTAATGGATACATACATGTATGTTAAATATATACATATACGTGTGCATAAGTATAAATATCTCCCAAGAGCTGAGTTGCTAGGTCACAGAAAACTCACATACTTATTTTACTAAGTAGTACAAAAACACTCTTTCCAAATGGCTTAATATGTCAACTTATTGCTAGCAGCACATGAGAATATCAGTACATTCACAGACTCTTAGAACACTTGGCATTACTTACCTCCCAAATTTTGCCTCACTAGCAATGTAAAATTATATTTATTTTTAATTTGTGTTTTTCAGATTACTAATGTGTTTGAGACTCACTCTATATACTTAGCCTTTTGGAGGTCCCTTTTTTCTACATCACTGTCAATATTTCTATTGGGATTGATGTCTTTTTGTTGTTATTTTCAGGTGTTTTTGTGTATTCTACATGTTAACTTATTCTGAAGTTCAGACATTTGAAATATATTTTCCCATTTTGCTATCTGTCCATTAATTAGATTGTCCATTTAATCCCTCACCAAACAGAAATGCTTAATTTTGATGTAAAAATAATCAATATTTTACCTCACAGATTGTAATTTATTTTATTTAATTCTAATTTTGTCTTTCACATTTAAGTATTTAATCCATTTGGAGTCTATCACTGTATATGACAATAGATAAGGATCCAGTTTTATTTTCCTCCATAAAGTGAGTAATTATTCCAACATCATCTCCTAGACGACTCATCCTTTCTTCATTATTCATGGTACCCTCTTTATCATATATGCATATACTAGTCTGTTCCTGGGACTTTTTTAGTGTATTTCTCTCTTTTTTTTTTTAATCTTTTCTTTTTTTTAAAAAATTTTATTTTTATTTATTTGACAGAGAGGAGAGAGATCACAAATAGGCAGAGAGGCAGGCAGAGAGAGAGGGGGAAACAGGCTCCCTGCTGAGTAGAGACCCCAATGCAGGGCTCAATTCCAGGACCCTGAGATCATGACCTAAGCTAAAGGCAGAGGCTTTAACCCACTGAGCCATCCAGGTGTCCTTTTTAATCTTTTCTTATTCATCATATTGACCTCTATATTCTTGGAGCCTAGCATCATGCCTAGAATTTTTTTGTGGAATGAATGATGATAACACTCATAACACATCCAAAGTTGTTTATTGCCTAGTTTACTTATTACTGCAACCATGTGATTTAAATGTACATACACAAATGAAATGGGAGTACAAAGAGAATTATTTCCATTAAAACAATTTTGAAGGATTGTGATAAGGAAAACTGTTGAAATAATTACTACAAAGTAGGGACGAGTTAGGCAACTATGAATGACTGAGAAAAGGGGATGGGAATCTTAAAGACACAGAGGAATCCTCCACTCAGATGGTTTTAAGTTCTTGTCTATTATAGAGCAACTAAAACTAAAAATCATAGATGCTGCCTTATGACATGGTCTATGCAAGACAGGTGAACTGGAATTATAAACATGGTATCTATAGTCAAAATGAAAATGGTCCTTAATCAAAAGATTCCCACAAGAATGTAAAGGTATATATTTACACTGAAACAGAATATATTTGTGTATCATTTTATAATTCCGTTTCAAAGAAAATTTCAATTTATCAACCAATTATGAGATCAGATAAAAGGTCTTCTATAAAGCAACCATGCAACATGGTTACAAGTTCTAAATATGCTGCACATTCAAAATTTGGGGACACATCTAGAAAAAAACATTATCTGAGAATATACTTGAATCACTCCAACAATATATTTAAAATCAATACTAAATATTTAAACATACTTAATCACTTGTTTTTCTTAAATTATTAAAAGTAGAGGCAGTAAAGATTCTTTCAAGATGGGTGCTGAGCACATACATCTTTCAAGGATTTTAAAGGAACAAATCCACAGCAAGAGTGATAAACAGAAAGAATGCCACCAGCTCCTGGGAAATTTTGAGGAATTCCTGAAAGACAGGAAGCAGATGGAGTTAGAATGTCAGGGAAACAAAATCAGAAAAAACAATAGTCCAAAACACAGAGATGAGAAATTACTGTTAAAAGCAATTGCACATATAAACAAAACTCAGAGTTAACAAACAGGAGAGACTTAGGAAATAATCAGAATGATCAAAGTGCCATATTCAGAGTAACTGGCCCAATTTGAGCCCTCTTATGCCCACTTATACTAAGCAACAAGCAGTACCTCTGATTCCTCCAAATATCCTCTCTTTAATTACCTCTGAAGAAAATCTGGGTCCCTAAAAAATGAGTGATCTTCCAGGATAGGATTCTTTAGCACTGTGATAGGAGTGCAAAGTAAAACAGAATAAAGTCTAAAGAAACATCTTCAACAAGGAAACCAGAAAAGAAACAAACAAGGATAGCAATAGATTTAAGTTTCCCATGCTAAAGGACTTTCTGAAGTACAGGACTCTCTGAAGTGTATATTTTTGGTATAAAAGATTCCCAGAATAAATATTGGGCCTAGATAAGTAGAGCAGTTCCCCAACTAATTAAAGATCATAGAATGAGGAGGGAGCTCCTACACTCTGAAAAAGTCTTCGCAATCTAGTAGACCATATACAACCACCTTCCCATACATTTCTAGAGAAGGCTACTTTAATCAGAACATATATTCACAAACAATTAAACAGTGATTATCACATGCAAATAGGAACAATCAAGATTTACTGAAGATTTGAGGAAAAGCAACACCACAAAAAAAAGAAATACCATATTCACCAAATAAAAGTACACCCGAAGCAACCAAAGTGAAAGACAGAAGACAGCTTATATACAATATATGGGTATAATTCATATCCTCAGAATGTTTTAGGTGATAACACATGCATAAGACAAGAATTCTGTGAAAAATAAACAATTTGAGATCTTTGAAAAATAGAAACAATTCAATAAAGGTGCTGTGCAGTATGCTGGACACAGCAGAAGATAAAATACATAAGTTGGAGTATGCCCTTGAGGGGTACCCTTGGAACGTAGAAGGAAAGGACCAAGAGATGAAATACATGTATGAAAAGTTGAAAGATCTTTAGACTATGTATGTGCATTATGTCCAGCTTAATTTGATCATTACAGCCACTTGATAAGGGAGATTTAATTATTATTTTTCATTTTACAGACAGGAAACAGAAATCTAGACATCCTGTAATGGAGAAAATCAGTAGCACTGCCCAATCTAGGCCTTGGGTCTCTCAATCACAGACCAAGTTCTTCCTCTCCCTGGCTCAATATGTGGGTGATTGTTGAGCTGGTATAACTGGGAAATGCCTATTTTAATACATTATAATGTTAAGGATATCCAAAAGAAGAGCATGAGCATGGCTGTATCTCAGGCAAAGTCAAGGAGACTGAAGACTCAGAGAAGGCTATTGAAATTGACCTTCAGGATAAATCTTAAGAAAGCCTTCATGATCAGGACTGTGGTTCTCAGAACTCAATCTTATTAAATAAGCACCTCAAGAGCTTATAAGCCAAAAGAATTCTGGCTTCAACTCCAAATATTATAATCCAATTGGCATAGGTGACTTTGGAATCTATATCTGAATAGGCAGGTAATTCAGAAGCAGGTTCAAAATTGAAAAGACAGAGTTGAGGATAAAGATAGGCAAGGGTAGCTAGAATTCCCAGGGCACAGTACCAGAATGGAGAGAGAGCTCTGGGGACCTGCAGAAGGTTTTCTTCAAATATTTTATTTTTTTTTCCAATTAATTTTATTTTATTTTTTCAGTGTTCCAAGATTCATTGTTCATGTACCACACCCAGTGCTCCATGTAATACGTGCCCTCCTCAATACCCACCACCAGGCTCACCCAAGCCCCCACCCCCACCCCTCTCTTCAAATCTTCAACTAAGAACTGATCAGCAGATACCTGTAATGAAATTACTCCAGGCTGGGGAAAGAACCATTAACGCAGTTGGAACAATTTCCTAAGATCACACAAGGCCAAGAATAGTTCATATTCCCATCAACCAGAGTGGAGGATTTCCATAACACATAGGGCATTAAGTACTCAGAAGGATATTGCCTCTGCCAAAGAGAAAAATTAGCCTTGTAGCTCAAATGGCATTATTGTCCCATCTAACAAAACAAAAATCTAGGCTTGAATGGATGAAAATGCTTCCAAGTAACTTCGTTGCATCATCAAACAGCCAAGAAATAGTCCTTACTCAAAAAAGATAAACTTGTAATATTTGCATCTAATATAAAATTATCAGGCATGTAAAGAAGCAAGCCTATAAGGAAGAGAAATATTTATTAATAGAAACAGACTGAGAAATTATACAGATGATAAAATTAGTAGATAAGTACATAAAACAGTTATAACTATATCCAAATATTCAAAAAAGTAGAAGAAAGCACGCACATGTCAAAAGAGACATGGAAGATGTAAAGAAAGAGACCTTCCAGAGATGAAAAGCACAATGTCTGAAAGATAGGATTAACAACGGATTAAACATTTCAGGGGAACCTGGGTGGCTCAGTTGGTTAAGCGTCTGCCTTCAGCTTAGGTCATGATCCCAGGGTCCTGGGATTGAGCCCCACATCGGGCTCCCTTCTCAGTGGAAACCTGTTTCTCCCTCTCCCTCTGCACCCTCCTCCCTGCTTGTATTCTCTCTCTCTCAAATAAATAAATAAAATCCTTTAAAAAAATTTTTTTTGGTGAACTTATAGAAAGACCCAGCAACATAAGCTATCAAAAAAGAAAAAGAAAGAAAATCCCCTCAAAAAGTGAATAGGGCATCGGTAAACCAATTCTAAGTATATATGTAGTTCTAAGTATAATTCCAATTCTAAGTACAATTGGAGTTCATGAGTGGGGAGTGGGAGACAGAAATGCATTTGAAGAATTAATGAGTAAAAATGTTCCAAATTTGATGAAACAATAAACCCATAGATCCAAAAATCTTAAGAAACCCAAGCACAATAAACCTATAAAAAATTACACCAATGCCTAACATAATTAAACTGCTTATAACCTTAACAAAGAGAAAATCTTCAGTGCAGCTAGAGGAAAAGACCCTTCGCATTCAAAGGAACAAAAGTAAGAACGGAAGCAGGTGTGTCATTGGAAACAATGCAAGTTAAAAGATAGTTGAGCAATATCTTTAAACTTCAGAAAGAAAAATAATGAGAAGGTTAAGGCTTTCCTCATCATTGTATCAGAACCCAAAGTAAATGCCCAGAACACAGTCTGGGTGTAATAATTCTCTGATGAAAGAGTGAATATTTAGATTATTTTTCCTCCAATCAGTGGTTGGCTTAAGGGGCACAACTGTGTTTTGACAAATAAAATAATCAGAATTAGAAATCAAATTGTAAATTTGATCACAATGTATCCCTTTATACAGTTTTGTAGTGCCATTTTGACATGTAAGAGCAACCTTTAAAAACTATTAAGTCATAATCCAAGGAGGAAAAAAAATAGAAATGATGGATGAAACAAGAAAATATAACATTCTTTTAAACTCTTCTCCAAAACAGGGGGCGGTTAATGTCAAGGGAAAGTCCCCACATCCACTGTGGCATTCAGCTAAATCCAGCCCTGCTTTACCTACAGCTGGATGAATTTCCTTTCATTTCCTCTGTTCTTCATTTTCCTCACTGGGCCTGTCTTCCCATTAAAGTCACCAGAAAGCAGATGGATGTCCATGGAAGCAAATCCCCAAAGGGTTCCAAGGTCTCCAAAGTTGTTGTTAAGCTGTCTCAGAGTGCAGATGGCAGGGTGCAAAATCTCACAAGCAGCCCAGAGGACCAGCAGTGGAGTTCAAGCACTGATGAATAAATCATGCTTCTCCTCTCAATATTGTAGCATTGGGTCCTGGGCAGCATTTGTCATTCACCTGAGTCCTGACCGTCCCATTACAGAACGACAGAAATTCCTAATGATATGCTCTTTATGAACAGCCTGTATGTAACACGTGGGGCTTCTTGGGTATATGTACATCTGTGCAAGGAATTCTATACTTGCCCTTGGTAGAATGGCCCTGACAGTGACAGAGCCTCCCACCTGCCCCTCAATAAAAGGGTGCATTTGGCTCAATAATAATTAGCATCAATTATGAGAGAGCTCTTTGCAAGGACTGAGCCTGGCCTTCCCAGGCTGCAGGTGCAGAATTATCCCCATGACCTTTTGCTCCAGGATCGGTCATTGAGGAGAGGAGCGGAGCCGTCAGGAGGGAATCACAAGTCTGTTTATCTTCCCTAAGAATCATTGTCTGGCCTCTGCTATTCATGTCAGCAGCAGCATTTTCCTCTTGGGAAACTTATAGGAGAGGCCGAGGAGCCTCATCTGCATGCCTGCTTGCTGGGGCCTGGCAAATGGGCACCTGGTTTATTTTCTGGGTATCTTTATGCTCATTCGCAAAGAAAGAAAATCCACTTTATTACAAGGAACAAAAACATAATGGAAAGAACCCAGGTGGCTGAAGGCTGACTGACAGGCAAGGACGTCAGGAATAAGATGCCAGACAAGAGTCCTGTGTTTCCAAACGGCAGACTTTAACTGCCAGTGCATGCAGGGAGCCTGATGCATGTGGAGGGAACTACCCAGAAGTAGTAAAAAACGTGACCCCTCTTCACTCACATGCCCCAGACTATGCAGGTACAGCAGCTCCCCATTATCTATAAGAAATATATTCCAAGACCCCAAAACAGTGGACACCTGAAACAGCAGAGAGTACTGAATCCTATATAAACCATCTTTTTTCCTACACATATACACCTATGATAAAGTTTAATTTATAATTTAGGCACAGCAAGCGATTAACAACAATAATGAATAATAAAGCAGTTACAACAATACAGTGTAATAGAAATTATGTGAGTGTGGTCTGTCTCTCAAAATATCTTATTGTTCCAGACTCACCCTTCTTGCGACGTTGTGAGATGATAAAATGCCTCCATGATGGAATGAAGTAAGCACCGCGGGTTGTGATGTATCGCTAGACTGTATTGACCTTCCGCAGATTCGCGGGAAGGAGGATCTTCTGGCTCCAGACCGCGGTTGACCGAGGGTACAGAAACTGCGGAGAGCAAAACCAAGGATAACGGGGGACTATTGTGTGAGACGTGGTGTGGGAACTTGCTTTTCTCTCATTTGCTTTAGATTCTTGCTTCATACCGATAATGAAAGAAACAGAATTCGAAAAGAAACTATTCCCTGCTATTTCTCTGAGGATGTGATTTTGGAATTCTGTATGATCAAATTCTTTTCTGGCTCTTTGCTGTTCTTGGTGACACCCAGAACTTCTACTTAAGCACCTCTCAGTTCCCCTGATCCTTTATGGTGCTTAGAAATAATTTTTTGGCTTGGATCACAATGATGTGAGCCCCGTCATCCCTCCATATAAGCTTCCTGGAGGGCACAGATGGGTCTGACCCACCTTTGCCTCTCCCACAGGCCCTCCAGCGTTCCTGAAGGTGGCCAGGAGCTGCAAAGGAAGAGGAAGCCCCCAGCAGCCAGAAGAAACTGTACCAATCAAAGGATGCTTCAGATTCTAACTGTAACAAATGGGGCTTCTCCCTCTCTTCCTATCGTCACTTTTTTAGTGACTTTCATCATCAGAAATTTCAAAACCCTAACATTTCATATTGTCCTTTTTGCTCTATTTTGTTCTGTGTCACTGTGTAAAATACTACTTAGGGAGTGGCTGAGTCACTCAGGTGACTGAGCCTGGGTGGCTCAGTCAGTTAAGCATGCCACTCAATTTGGGCTCAGGTCATGATCTCAGGGTTGTGAGATAGCGCCCCAGGTTGGGCTCCATGCCGAATAGGGGGACTGCTTAAGATGCTCTCTCTCTCCCTCTGCCCCTCCCTACTGCACGTGCACATTCTCTCTCTGAAATAAATAAATAAATATTTTCTTTAAAAAATAGATAAATAAATAATAAAAATTAAAATTAAAATACTACTCAGTCCACTCAGTGGATCTTGAACATTGTCAATCACCTTTATTAAAAGTGTTGTGATGGCAGGGATTTCTTCTGTTTTCTTTACTACTTTCTTCCCAGCAGCTAAGCAGTGCTTGGCACACAGTAGATCCATAATAAATATTTGTTTAATTAATCAATTAAAGAACAAAGACATTAAATTCCTTGAATAGTGTGAGCACTTATAAATTATCTCCTTAAAAGTGACTTTGTGGAGTCAAATTAAATTTAACAAAAATTTCTATGCATTTGTAAAATGTTATTTGAAAAGTCAGAATTTAGTAGTGTTAAAATATGTCTATTAAAGTTTTAGTACCTACATGTGAAAATATATATATATTTTTTTTCCTAGTTCTAAAACATTCAGAGTGGCATTTGTATCAATAATGGCATTAGAGAGAGGGGAGAAAAACAGACTCAAGTTAATATACACATTACAAATCTTACTCCTTGATTTGTCTTCAAATAATAGTAGTAGATACACAAGTGAATGCAAAGGCTGAGCACATCTTTTGAATACGATTTGATTGTAAGGTCACAGTTTCCAATGATATTTAGCTTTGATTATTTCAAACATTCCTCTTTCCCCTATATTCACTGCATCTGCTGTCATTAGGATAATACTTCATATTACCAAGCATGAAATATGTTGCTAGATCATGTTTGGCTAATTCCCTTCGTGATCTGACTCAAGCCACCTGTTGTAGGCAGACTAACGGTCCCCTAAAGGGTCCACATCCTAATTCCTGAAACCTGTGAATGTTACCTTACTTGGCAAAAAAGACGTTACAGATGTGATTACATTAAGGACCTTGGGATAGGAAGATAATACTGTATTATCCAGATGGGTCAATCTAATCACATGGATCTTTAAAGGCAGAGACCTTTCTCAGCTTTGATTAGGGGAAAATGCAACTATGGAAGAGTAGTCATGGAGATTTGAAGGTAGAGGAATGGGGCCTCTAGAAGCGAGAAGAAGCAAAGAAACAACTTGTCCCCTAGAAAGAATAGCCCAACTGGCACCTCAATTTTAGCTCAGTCCTATAGGAGCCATGTGAGACTTCTAACCTACAGAAAATAAATTTGTGTTAAGACACTAAGTTCATGGTTGTTACAGCAGCCATAGAAAATTAATATGCTATCTGGTCTCACTTCTCACCATGTCCCCCTATGCATTTTATTCTAATAGCTACACTGTCCACTCGCTGGATCAAAAATGGAGCATTGAATCAAGACCAGAGACTCCTACACTTTTATTCTTACTGTTTCCTCCATTGGATATCATGTTTCCATCTTCAAAATTACCACCTATCATTCGTGGCCCAGGTTGAATTATTCCCAAATCCCGGATCAAATGTAATCTCTCCTCTCTCACTAAGTCACTGAGTTCTTATAGGCTGTGTAACATTTTTTTTCACTTTGCCTTGTATCATATTTACTTTGTTCCCCTCCACAACCATAATTCCCAAAGGACACGGCTCTATGTTTTCCCCTTTGTATTCCATACAGCTCCTAGCTTAGGATCAGACACATAAATCCTACTTTACATTTTTTTAATGATTAAAAACTGCAGAATGAGAGGCAGTCTATTTGTTTCCCTTTCAAATATTTAGAAGGATTCACGGGGAATAGTTTTACTTAATTGCCACCTGAGTCTGGTAGAGAACCAGTCTTAGATGCACATTGAAGGATAGATGGTAAATATATATTCCAAAGTGTCAGTAAGTAACTTCAGTGAGTTCCTGTAAGTGGGTGGAAATGGTTATAGAAAACTGCCTGAATGACTCTGAATTGCTATCAAAAAAGAAAACAAAATATATAATGTAATCAAAGACTAAAAAACTGAATAATAACACAGGTGGCTGTATGGCACAAATCAAAGAGAAAAGGGCTAGCTTCTAAAGGGCAAATAAATCAGGAACTTTCTACCAATGAGAACAATAAAAAAAACTCCAAAAAGCAAACATACCCAAAGAAGAAAGGATAAGAACACAGATAAAATATGAAAATGACAGATACCTTATTTATTCACTAGGCTCAGAAAATTCACTGGCCAAATAGAACATTTAACTTTTTTTTTCATTCAAGAAACATTATTGGTATGCCTGATATTTACAATATATATTGATAATAATTCCTGGAGATATGTAATTAAAGAATACACTCTTTGATCTAAAGTTGCTCACAGAATAATAAGCTAGAGGTTGGTATATATGGCATAGGTATGAATATGGAAAAGGGAACCACTCAACACCAAAAAAAAAAAGAAATGAAGAGAAGAGAAGAGAAGGGGTGGGGAAGACAGAGGAGGGGAGAGGGGAGGGGAGGAGAGGAGAGGAGAGGAGAGAGAAGAAGAGAAGAGAAGAGAAGAGAAGAGAAGAGAAGGGAAGGGAAGGGAAGGGAAGGGAAGAGAAGAGAAGAGAAGAGAAGAGAAGAGAAGAGAAGAGAAGAGAAGAGAAGAGAAGAGAAGAGAAGAGAAGAGAAGAGAAGAGAAGAATAATAAGCCAACTAAAAATGGCCAACTAAAATCACCAGAATAGATATTTTTCCAAAGAAGATATACAGATGTCCAACAGACATGAAAAGATGTTCAACATCACTCATCATCAAGAAAGTGCAAATTAAAACCACAATGAAGTATCATCTCACATCAGAATGGCTAGCATCAAAAAACAAACAAACAAAAAAAAAGGAATAACAAGGTTTGGAAAAGATGTGGAGAAAAGCAAATGCTTGAGAACTGTTAGTGGGAATGTAAACCACTACAGAAAACAGTATGGTGGTTCCTCAGAAAGTTAAAAATAGAAATACCATACCATTCAGTAATTCCACTAGTACTTACCCAAAAAAAACAAAGACACTAATTAGATATAAGCACCCTTATGTTCACTGAGGAATTGTTTAAAATAGCCAAGATATGCAGGCATCTATAGTACTTAATCTTGTCTACACTGAACCTATACAGATTTCCTGTAATTCTGTTCTGTATAGGTTTCTAGTTAAGGTGGGCCACAGAGAAATTTTTCTGTAAGATTTGAAGGGCAGGGATGAAGCAGCATCCATTTTGTAGCTCACATACATTATCTTGACGTACTGACTCACCTCAGTGGCATGGGGTAGTAGCCAGAAGGGCAACTGCTCTACTTTCTCCTGGACTGTCCTTCAGCTTCTCTGACTCCTGGGCTCTGAGGTATTTAGCTCTAAGGCCAAGGACACCAATATCTCTAAGAATCGATACTTGTTTCAATTCATCCTCATGGGTTCCAGATCATGCTTCAGAGTTCCAGCTTGTCCTTGCTCTGTCTTCTTTACATTCATATTTCCTTCCTGGCTGTTGGTTTTGTAGACTTCAAACTCCAGAATTAGACACAATGACAGTCTTACAGAGACTGTTCAACCAACTCATTTATATGTGGTTGGGAATAAGATAACAATTCCCTTAACCCTTCTATCATTTAGAATTGTACTAGAGGCACTGATCAAAACAGAGAAAAAGCTTAGAAGTATATAATTTTTAAAATAATTTTTCATCATATAAAGAATCAAACTCTATTTGTAGATATACAATTACATGTTTAGAAAACCCAAGAGATACCACATTAACTTACAAAAGCAACACAAAATAAAAACTATGTAAGAATAAACTTAATAAGAAATGCTTAATACCTACATGAAGCAAAGTTTTAAAACACTGAAAGATCCCATAGTAGACTTAAGCAAAGAAAGATAGAGCATTTTTGCATCATAAGGATATTGATTTTCCCCAAATTAATATCTAAATTTAATGTGATTCCAACAAAAATATCAACTTGGGGAGAAGGATGGGAATAGACAAGATTATTTCAAAGTTTCCATAGAAAATCAGACAAACAAAAGTGGTCAGAAAAACTCTGAAAGAAAAGGACAAGTAGCTGGGACTAGACTAACTAACTGCTTAAATAGATTTTAAATATATAGCATTTAAAATAGTTTTACAGTGACACAAGGACAAACAAAGACTAATGAGACAAAATAGAAAGTCTTCAAATAGACCCAAATGCAAATGGTAATTCATTGTATAATAAATGTAGCAATTCACTAAATAATATTGGGATGTGCTGTCCTTCCCCCTGCACATTAGGTTAAATCCCAGTGCATCAGAATTTGAATGTGAAAAACATTAAATCACAAGAATACTAGAAGAAAACATGGGGAAATGCCTTGATAACCCGAAAGAGGTAAAAGATCTCCTAACTGACTTGAAATAATTCATGAATCATAAAAAGATTTATAAATATGATATTACAAAATAAAAACTACTACATGGCCAAGAAGAAAAAGAAGAACAGAAAAAAAAAAGAAGAGGATAAAGTAGAAGAAAATCTGCCACTTTATCATAGACTAAGTGCATATCTCCCAAATTTATAAAGTCCTTCTAAAAACGGACAAAATCAATGATTCAGTAGAAAAATGACCCGAGTACAGTTCACAGCAAAGGAAAGGCAATGGCTGTTAAACATCAAAAGTTGTTCAACTTCACCTGCAAAAAGAGAAATAAAGATTAAATCTAATATATTATAATTTTTTACCTATCAGAATGGAAAGTATTTGAAATTTTGGTTAATACTATTGGAGATGCTATCAGCAAGCAAACATCCTCCTACATTATTGGTGGGATGCCCTATGGAGGACAAGTGGGCCATAATTATCCATATTACAAATGCATATACTCTTAGACACAAGAACATCATTTTTAAGAGCTATATTTGTGTATATGCAAATGATATGCATAGAAAATGACATTGCCTGTAATAGCCTAAGTTCAGCTACAACCCAAATGGCCATCTGGGGCACACAGGTTATACTAATCAGGTAACTTCTAATGAACGAAATACAGCTGTAAAATAAAAAGAGTGACACCTTTCTGTCGTGGTGTGGATATTAAATAAAAAATGAAAGCTATAAAACAATGGATATCATTTGCTAAATTTATAGATATTTAAAGAACAAAAATAAGGGCATCTGATTATTTTAAAATGGTCAGCATTATGTGTTGCGTGTTTTCTTTTTTGCTTACAGAGCTCATATATGAATACATTTTGGAAACTTTTGTTTTTTAACACAAAGCACCGTGAATATATTTTTTAAAAGATCCTATTTTAGAATGCCCTGTGACCCAATAAGTATATGTGTGTTTATTTTACAACCCACACCGGCAGCTTCTTGTAAAGTTACCTATCTCCTACTCTTTTCTATTTTTATCAAGGAACACCTAGCAGAATACTTTTGACATATCAAAAAATAACAATATCAATAGCACTGATACCCATTTTAATGATAGCTACAAGTTGCAAAATGCCTGCGATTCCCAATATGTTATATTTTACAAATGTAAGTCAACGTAATCCTTAAAATCATCTTCATAGGAATCAACTGCCTGCAGGATTAGTCAGTCACAAAGTCAAAGAAGTGATGAACTTTATGTATTGAGGCAGCTGGTCCAGGAGAGCCTGTGCCCTTCATCTCCACCACCCCTTATCTTGGCCTCTTCTAAGCACTCAATAAACATGTGTATTTGTTGTTTGAGTAAACAAATAATTAAAAGTTTGCATTGCAAAGGAACAAAACTGAGATGGTGCCACTCAAGATCCCCCAGTCCTGGGGCGCCATGCATATGTAAACAATTAAAATGCAATCTTTCCTCAAAATGCTTGTCAGTCAGAAATCCTTTGTGTGAAAGCAAACTAGCATGAAACACAAAAGGAGAATGTGGGTTCACAGTTTCTGAATAGGTTCAAGGGATAGGTCAGATTCAGCTGGATGCAGGGTGGCAAGTGCTATGGTCCTGGCCTGCTTCCTTGCCCCCATGGGTTGTCCACTATCTCATGTCCTCTCTGTTTCCATCTGTCTCAAGTCAGCCTGCTCCTAGGTTCACTTAATTCTCAGTCCGACTTCATTATACATAAGAAACCACAAACCACTCCATAAAATCTCACTTTTATTTCCTCTGTTCACTGTTTAGAGGTGAATTAGACTTTCTCATGGCTTCATTTGAAATTATATTTTTTCTTTATAAGTTGGGGTCACATGTTAACAAAGGGAAAATAATATGCCAGTGAATTTCTACAGAGCAGTATCAGGGAGGGCTGAAAAAGCAACAAAACCTTACATTCCAAATCAGGGACAGAATATTCTAGGATAATGTAGATTTTTACTGGAACAAGGAGGTGAGGAGAAAGGGCCAGATGAAAAGCAAAGCCTGTTCGTCCGAGGAAAATTTGAAGTCATAACTTCTAAATGTCATAACAGCCTTTTCACCTTTCACCTCACTCATTGAAGCCACTGAAGAAGATAACTGAAATACACCAACTACCATCAAAAGGAAAGGGGAGAAGTTCGGGTGGCATAAGCTTTGGTTACCAGGTCAAAAGTTCTTTCCTCTGCGTGTTGTTTATCTTCTTTGCTGTGGGGGAAAAAAAAATTACTAGTTTCAAGGCCAAATTGGAATGAGTGGTAGAGAATAATTCCTTATATTATCTTAATTTAAAATCAAGGAAGAAACTATTTAGGTATAAAGACCTGATTATGAAAACTGGATACTCCTTCCACTGAGACTATTTACTGTGAATCTTCTCTCCTAACATGAAAAGTCCATTGCCCCAAACACATTTATGAATCCATTTGAATAAAATGTTTTTGTTTTCTTTCCCTGTAGATGCCTAAGATACTGCACCAATATCTCTTCTCCACTGTAGTACTGAAAGCGGAGCCTGACAGAGAAACACAAAGTCAGTTAGAAGGAACCAAATCTGTCTTTCAAGAAGGAACATTCTGGGCGCATGACTGGTTCAGTTGGTAGAGCGGCTGCCTTCAGCTCAGGTCATGATCCCGGGGTCCTGGGATCGAGTCCTGCATTGGGCTCCGGGCTCCATGGAGAGCCTGCTTCTCCCTCTCCCTCTGCCTGCCACTCTGCCTACTTGTGCTTTCTGTCTGTCAAATAAATAAATAAAATTTTAAAAAAGAAGAAGAGGAAGGAACATTCATAGAGTGACTAACGTGGTTTGCCTGAAACTTCCCCAGTTTAGTTTTGAGGGTCCGTGTCCTAGAAACCCCCTTAGTTCACAGCAAATCACTCTCTATTTCTTTAGCTGTGCTTGGTGTGAGATTTGAGGCAGAGACTGGAAATGGGTCACATAAATTCCACATTAATACTTAATGATTATTTAGCTTCTCTGGAGGAGGAGCTGTTAAAGATTGCACATTAATCTATAAGGGCAAATTTTACATTCAGCCTTGGGAGTTCCAAAAAGACAATGTACAAGAGCCCACTAAAATGAGCAAAAATTAAATATGTCAATAAAATATTAATGTGCCCAATTAAAGAAACAAAAAATTTACACAAAGTACACAAAGAAGGAAATTAAGCTTTAGCAACTGAGTGGTTTAGTAGTTACAATATGAGAGTGCCATGATAGAGTTCTCCAATGTTCTGGAAATCCCGAATTTAAATACCAAACAGCAGGGGCGCCTGGGTGGCTCAGTAAGTTAAAGCGTCTGCCTTTGACTTGGGTCATGATCCCAGTGTCCTGGGATGGAGCCCCACATCAGGCTCCCTGCTCAGCGGGGAGCCTGCTTCTCCCTCTCCCACTCCTCCTGCTTATATCCCCTCTCTCACGTCTCTCTCTCTCCCTCTCTCTGTGTAAAATAAATAAATAAAATCATTAAAAAATAAAAATAAAATAAGATGTCTTTTTTAAAAGAAGTCTTCAAAAAAAGGAAGTCTTAAGTCTGCATTACAAAGTATAAGGTGGGCATCTCATAGCCTAATCAACTCAAGAGCAGGTGCCATCCATTCTTTTTCTCCTTAGTAAAGGTATCATTTGAAACACTGTGTGCTCACAATGGTCACTGTGTTGCCTGCTTTGCAGTGCAAGGACATTACAAGTATTTTCCGTGTATGAGAGCTAGTCCAGATTGCCACTAGTTTTGTCCTTTGTCCCATCCGTTTCTCTAATCCCCTCTTCTAGCTTACGTGCTTCTATTCAACATTTCAGACTATGGCGTTTCCTCCAAACAGACCTGCTGATTATTCATTCCAATGACTACAGTGGTAGTAAAATAAAAAGAAGCATGATTGGGGCGCCTGGGTGGTTCAGTGGTTTAAGCCTCTACCTTCAGCTCAGGTCATGATCTCAGGGTCCTGGGATCAAGCTCTGCATCCAGCTCTCTGCTTAGCAGGGAGCCTGTTTCCTCCTCTCCCTCTGCCTGCCTCTCTGCCTATTTGTGATCTCTCTCTCTCTCTCTCTCTCTGTCAAATAAATAAATAAAATCTTGAAAGAAAGAAAGAAAGAAAGAAAGAAAGAAAGAAAGAAAGAAAGAAAGAAAGAGAAAGCATGGCTTAAATAAAAAGTTTTTTTGTTTTGTTTTGTTTGTCTTTTTACTATAATCCTGTCCTGGGCTATCCCCACAATACACCACCACAGCTGTGGTGTTGTGAAATATAGTCCTGCAAAACATGGAATCAAGCTCCTGCTACTTACCAGTTATGTGACTTAGGGAAGTACTGTACTTGAAATCTCAGTTTTTTTGGTCTACAAATGGTAATAATGATATCTACCTTACAGCTCTTTTTAGATATATAAATGAAATAAGGATGGTAGAAGCATATATTGTAATATCTAGTACAGAGTGAGTGCTAAGTAAATACTTAGGGAATGTTCATGAGATTATACAAATAGAAAGCATAAAATAATTGAAGCATTCATATTAAATATAAGTGCTGTGCACAGTGGTATGCTGGTAAATATTGACAAAAGGCTTTCCTGGAGTGCGGGTGGAGGTCCCAATTTAGAGTGTTTGCTTGTTTCCATGGGGTAAACACTCCTACCGTGGAAAATTTCAAGCTACGCATGTGAAGTCATCGATGGTGGAGTTGAGAAGACATGTGCAGTAGTACACATCATACACTACCTCCACCTTATACACACAATAGACACGAATAATTGCAAGAGCAGTGATAATGGTAAACTACAAGAAAATGACTAAAAAGTGATGTTTTGAGTTGTCATTACCTTTGTTTTTAATATAATTTATTAGATTTTAAATTTATACAATTTGATTTTTATTATTGTCTGTATGTAACAACTGCTACTTAAAAACACTCGTTGTGTTTTGTGAATTGGTACAAGCAAGCCATCTCCAGCACACACTATACGTGTCTACTTAGGTTTGCTTGAGTTAACCCTTAGTAAACTACACACAGGGTATGTATTCCACTGTGTGAGACTAAATCTTCCTGTGGTGAGGGGTTATATGCTACAGTAGGAAAATGAGCTGAATCCCAACTCTAAAATGTGTTAGCTCTGGCACCTTAGACAAATGACTTAACCTTTCTGAGCCTCATTTTCTTCATCTCTACAGTCGGGGCTTAGGGACTAAAAATAACATCTAACTCATAATTTTTTATAAATCAAAATAATTCACAGACAGAACCTGACATGATGCCAAATACACCATATGAATTCAACACTGCCAATCCATCCTTCCCTTTTTCTCCCTGGTCCTTTTTGGTCTTTACAATGACTAGAGAAAAAACAAATTAACCAAGGAACCAAACAACAATACCCCTTTGGGCTCAATAAAGAAAAATCTTTGAACGAGCTAACCTCACCCAGATTGTGTCTTTGCATGTCTTTGTTCTCCAGCCAAGACCAGGTAACTAGAATTACCTACACTTGGTGCCATAACAGTAGCAATTACTATTTAAGTGAGGCAGTCCTTACATCCCTGTGCAGATAAGAAACAACCTTCCCTGAATCTTTTGAAAGGACTGGGTCTTGAATTTGGGTCAAGTAAAATGTCGTGTCTGGGTTGTAACCGTGTACGAGAGAAAAGAATCTTGAAAATGCTAACATGTCGAAAGAGAATCCAGGACTCAGACTGAAAACATCTCTTATAAATCCATTCCTGACTTCTATTAATTTCAGGCATAAGATAACAGGTTGATATTTGACTTAAAATTTTCCTAAATAAGAAACAAATAATGTAAACACATGCACTGATAGTGTATATAGTGTATATAATATATATAATAGTGTATATAAAAATCACTATTGAGTATTACATATCTTTTCTCTTTCATTTAAAAACAGGGAGGCTTACTCTAAAGTTATCCATAAAATATAATATGAAGTCAGGATGTGTCTTGATGTCTACTGCATCACCTGCTTAGACATTACTAAGAATTTCTATTTTAAGAAAACCTCAAATGGGTCCATTTTAGTCTTAGCCACAGGAATGTGTTTAAAGAATGAAAATATCCTTGACAGTAGACAATTTTACCTTTGTGTTCATTTTTCCCTCTGGTTGATGTAACCAACTAGATGTCATCATGGTGCCCATCCCAAACTACCTGAAAGCAAGTTGCAAGCTACTTAGTCCTATTTCTCCTTAAAGATCCACCATCTGATCTTGCCAGCTTCTAAACCTCATACCTACAAATAGCATTAACTTTAACTAAATAAGAAAAATATCATTACTACTGATTATACCAATATTTACCAATAGTTATATAAATAGAGCCAAATAGTTACCAAAACTTAATAACTAAATAGAGATTTATGATTGCATATGATATGTTTTAATGGCACTCCATCCCTCTTTTTCTAGTCAACTTTCTGATATTTCATTGTCCCTTGGCTGGTACCAAAACTTGAGCCTGGGAAATGAGAAAAGGGAAGACCCAAAAGAGTCAATATTTGGGATTTATCAGTGACTTTGTTCAAACAATGTGATAAAATGATGTGATTCACAATATTAGCTAAAACTGGGTCTTGGCCAGCTGAGTACCAGTGACCCTTGAACAACGTGTGGATTAGAGGTGCTGAATCCTCTTTTTTTATAGAGAAAAAAATTCCTGTATGACTTTTGACTCCCCAACAACTTCACAGCTTATAGCCCATTGTTGACCAGAAGCCTTACTGATAACATAGTCGATTAGCATATATTTTGTGTATTATATGTACTATAGGCTGTATTCCCACAATATTATAAGCTAGAGAAAAGAAAATATTATTAAGGAAAACAGAAGGAAGAGAACATACATTTATAGTACTGTACTATAGTTATTGGAAACATTAGACATATAAGTAGATCCATGCAGTTCAAACCTATATTGTTCGAGGGGCAACTATAGTTCCTGTCTAGCCAGAGTGACATCAGGTTGATTAAGGTTGGTTCCGTTTTTAACCAGCTGCTTTCATCTGTGTCTGTGCACACGTGAACATGTTCCTGTGCCTTTTTCTTGTGAATGTCCTCACATAGGTGCAAGATTACGTGTGTGTGTGAGGTCAAGGGATGTGCTATGACTCAGGAAAAGGAGGAAGTCCCTAGATCATAATTCACTTTGTATCTCAGAGTGCAGAAATAGTGATTCCAACTGAAAAGAAACATTTATGAAGTTCCTTTTATGGGCCGGTCCCACTTCTGTGTTCCAGGCCCTGGTTATGAAGATGACTAAAACGTAAAATCAGCATTCACAGGGTTTATAATCTACTGGGGAATGTTGATTATAAATTATATATAATATATAAATACATGTAATTATAATTCAATCTGCTATTCTACCTATAATAAGAAAAAAATGGACATGCTTTTTTTTTTCATGGTGGCATGTACCAAGGCAATTTTTGTACTAAATTTACATTTGTCTGCTGAATAAATTAATAATTCCATCTTAATTAATTCATTTAGGATCAAGAATAATTTGTTTTGTTAATGTTAATAGAGCAGAATAAATAGAAAAGATCAGGAGATGTATTTCCCAGGGAATCAGAAGTTTAGTACCAATGATCTTCAAAGTGCCTGCATACTCACACACACACACACACACACACAGTGACACAGAGTGGCACAGTGGAGACAGAGGGGAAAATGGAAAAATAATTCTGAAGAACCTTCCAGAGGAGCCTATAGTTGACCTGAGTTATACAAGTTAAGTAAGATCTCAACAAGCAAGAAAGGGGTAAAGATGGTAAAAGACATCCCACACTGAGGGACAAAACCATGGGCAAAACTGAGGAAAGTGCACAGTGTTTTCAGGAAACAGACTGGGTAACCTCATACCTCATATGAGTATTAAACAACAACATGTTGACATTATTGCATGGAAGAACACTGATTACTAAAATCAATCATAGGAACAAAATCTCTGAGAGTTTCTGAGAAGGGTGAAAATGAAATGGAACCAAAGACATGTGAGAAGCAGGTAGAATGGAAAGCACGGTGAATTTCAGAGACAGGGCTCTGGGGTTCTACTACCAGCTCTCATTGTAGCCCTTAGGATCTTGTTAAACAATGACCCTTCTTATCTTATTGTCCTCAACTGCAGAATAAGAACTAGACTAGTCCCATCTGATTTCTGTGACTTGAGGCTATAATTTCATGAAACAAGGAAAACTTCATCAGGTTTATAAGCAGTGATAGCGTTTAGTTAAAAGAAAGGGATGGACCTTCAAAATGGGGAGTGGATGAATATTTACAAAGGTACCAACTCCAGAGTGAGAAAAATTTTAGGGGGAATAATAAATGGACCAACCATTTTAAAGCAGATTTATGGAGGAAAAAAATTTGAAAAAATCTGGAGGTAAACCATAGAGAATTTCCAATGCCAGCGTAAGGAGAGAGAACTTACCCTCCAGGGCAGTGGTTCTCAATACTCCTGCTCCCCAAAAGCATTTGGAAATCTCTGGAGACAGTTTGTAACAAGTTTTCACAACTAGGAGAGGGGAGGCTGTGATTGACAGCTAGTGGGTAGAGGCTAGGGATGCTGCTAAACATCCTAGAGTATACAGCTCCCCAAAGCAGAGAAGTATGTGGCCCAAAATGTCAATAGCGCCACAGTTAGGAAACCTGGTTCTAGGCAATGGAGAGCAATTCCAGATTGATGACTCAGTCAATGGATTGCCTCTCTTTCTGTTCTCAGCATAATACCTAGGCACTCTAATCTAGAGAGCTGAACAATTTATACTCTATCCCCTGATTGTGCATAGCCATGGTTATGCCTATCTAAATAAAAATAATCATTACAGTGCCAGGGAATTTGCCTAACAGATATCTTTCAAGTTGATGCTTTATAGAATTGTATTTAGCCTTGGAAAGAGAGCAGCAATTAGTGGGATGGACCAACCTGTTCTGATTAAATAGAATGTTCATTTAGAAGTGACCTGAAAGTGAACTCTTTTGGAAGCCAGGAATGTGTTTGTACTAATTTGGGATTTTATTTTCAATTTCTTTCTGATATAAGAGATGTTGAAACAGTAAGAGCCAGAAACTGTCTTCACTGAATATCCATCTGGAAGAATAAAATGATAGAAATATTGGAGTGCTTCCAGCCCAATTTTGCAAATTCGAGTGGAGCCGTGGAATGAGCTATTGTTTGTAAAACCCCTGGGACACGGTAGGCTTTAACTAAACGTCACTTCTCTTCTCATGTTTACCTATCCTGAGAAAAAGTATGCCTGGGACAAATTATCCCACCCTCCTGAAGCAGATAAACATCTTGCAGGCTTTTTGCTTTTCAAAACGGAGTCCAACATATCATTTTTAAGTCCCCAAATTTTCCCTTTCCCACTTCCTCTAAGCTGAAAGTAGGATCAGGATCATGACTCAGATGGCTATCAATAAATATGCAAGGATCACACTATGTGCACAACATAAAGCTCTATCTGTCCAGCAAATATAAAGGCATCTGGGCATTAACAGACAAAATGCAATGGAGCAAGAAGGCTGAAGATGTGGTGTCTTGTGATTTTGTTCCATCTCATGCCACTTAAACTTCAACCATATACTGATAACAGTGAGATTTCTAACCCCAGCCCAGACCTCTCCCCCGAAGTCCAAGCTCATACAGTCACCTACCTCATCCTCATGTCTATTTCAATGGCTACAGGATATTGCAAACTCATTATGTACAAACCAAGTTCCTCATTTTCATCCCCAAACCTGCTCCTCTGGGGGCCTCTGTATTTCAGCTGATGGCAATTCCATCCTGCCAGTTGTTCGGGCCAAAATCTCTCATGGTGTTAATTTAAAAATACATCCAGAAATCAACTTTATTCTTTTCGCCTCATTCTTATCCTTTCTACCCTGGAGCGATTTCTCTCATCCAGTGCAATCACTCTAACTGGTCTCCATGTTTCCACTGTTATCCTAATGGCTACTCAACAAAGTCACCAGGATAATTTTTTGAAGCATAAGCCATATCACATTACCCCACAAACCCTCCGTAGGCGTCCCATTTCACTCAGGTTAGAAATCCTCAAAATGGCCTAGATATAATAGCCTATACCAAGAGCCTCAAACTTTTTCTGCACAAAGTCAGAGAGTGAATATTTATGCTTTGTGGGCCAGATGGTTTCTATCTCAACTACTTAACTCAGAGGAACAGTGGACAAATATTGGCTGTGTCCCAATAAAACTTTGTTTACAAAAGGAGGCGAAATCAAAAAAGATTGGGCTAGCAGTCATAGTTTGCCAACCCGTGTCTAGTAGCCTCATTTCCCCCTTTGTTTTACTCCATAGCACTTACCACCACCTGATATGCTACTTATTTATTTGTTAACTTTGTTGCCTCTAATTAGAGTATAAGTTACATGAGGATAGGCACACCCTCTCATAGTGCAATATTGCCAGTATCTAGAATAATTCCTGGTGCATCCAGGAACAATAAATATTTGTTGGTATTCAATAAATATTCAGATACTCAATAAATGCTCGTTGAACAGAATAAGTAAGTGAAGACGGAGATCCAGCCATGTAGACCATTTATCTGCTGGTCAATACGTCTCTGTATGTTCACAACAAGAACAAAAATACACAATTCACTGCACATACTGGGATGCCTGACCTCCTAACACTGGCAGATATTCCCCAATACCACCATCTTAATTTCTTGATCATGAGTGTGACTAAAATTAGAATAACAGAAGGATTTCTTATGTTTCTGTAACATTGTATTTTTCAAAACCAATCTCAACATCTATTATTTCATTTTATCTTGACAAGAGTCCTCTAAGGAGTCAGATAAAAATTTTATTATCCACATTTACTAATCAAAAAGACAAGATGAAGAGGTTAAATAATTTTCCAAGGGTGGAAGAATTAGTGTGTCCTTGACAGAGTCTAGCGAGAAATGAGGTGTAAGGTTGTCTCTACTGAATACTCACTTTGCCACGAGCATTTTTCTCTTCTTGTGCATCTGATTCTCAGTAGTTCAGGTTTTATGTTTCACAATAAAAGGGGAATATATTCAGGAAGAAAAAAATGAGAACTTTGTCCCCTGAAATACTTTGCAAAGTTGTGGGAGAAAGCAAAGCAGTTAAATTCACCCATCCCTGAAAATAATAACTCTCTAGGCTTTAACAAGAGAATTATTGGGTGCTAAATGACAATTTGCTAGTAAGAATGAAGAATTAAGGCAATATTTACTGGGAAGGTAGTAAAAACTTTTTAAAAATAATCAAACTTTTAAACTTCTATGACCTTTGTTTCTCTAGAGACTCTTCCACTGGGTTTTGGCAAGGGTACTCACGGTCTTGAAAACTCTTCTGCATGTTCTTCCAGCTTCTTTCTTAATCAGGGGGTTGGGGAACCAGTATCTGTTTTCTTAGTGGCAAAGAGGCAGGCAGGGAGATTTCTGAATTCCTATTCTGAGGTCAACCATATCCTAAGGGAGAAATGGCAATGTGAAACACTGCTTTTTCGGCATGACATTCTGATTTATGACATTTGGTGTTACAACTTTGTTTCTTTCTGGTGGTAAGTATCAATGTAAATTCAATACAAACACTCCCTATTATCTTCCAAACTCACAGCTGAAAACACACAGTCCCTAATTGCCTGAAATGTAATTTGCATACAAAAGAAAATTTCAAAAGCTCTTTCAACAGGTTTCCATCTTTGGGATCCTCCCTTCCATTCATTATCTATAGCAACATAATGAGAAAAATCTTTATAATTAACAATCTACCAGTCAGAAACTTTTAATGTATCCTAAAGGATAAACTCCCAGTTGGAGATGGCTCCCCAAGTCCTGGACGGAGAAAGAATTTGGAGCGCTTTGCACTCAGTAGGCATAAAATAAATGGCATGGTTGTGGAAGGGTTAAGTAGAGACACAATACCACTAGTTTGTCATCCCAGACCTCTAGCCTACACTTTCAGCCTATTCTCTCATTAGCCCCCCTCCTTCAGCTCAAGCTCCCTGCTGTTGCTGAAAACATTCCAGGGCCAGGATCCTGCCTTCCTAAAAGGTTGTCCATTCTGCTCTTTTCCTAAAATGCAGTCCTTCCAGTGCCCAAGAGCCCTACTGGAGTTCTACCCTCTTCTTCTTCTTCTTTCTTTTTTTTCTACCCTCTTCTTAATTACTCCAGTCTCTCCTGTCTTCAGATCCCACTGCACATCTTGGTCTTTACCTTTTAATTGAGTGCTGCTTCTTACTTGTTAATAGCTACTTCCCATTTGACAATCTCCTGTCTTTTAACTCCATGGCAAGGCTAAGGATTTGAATTTATTCACTATCTAGTGAACAATTAAATATATTTGCTGTGTAAAACTAATGATTAATTAACTTTTTCTTTAAAGTCTTCACATCCTTTGAGTCCTTTGAGTGTGTAGCTGCTCATGAAATAAAATCCAGACTTTTTAGCATGACACAACGTCCTTCTTGGTTTGGAGCTAGCCCCCTCCCCCAGTCTTCTTGCGCACTGTTCTCAACGCTCGTCCCTCTGCTACTCATAGTGTCATCCCAGACACACACATACAGACATGTCCTTGGTATGAACACTGCTCACCTCTGTGACATTCCTCCAGTATGTCTTGTTTTATATCATATATTCTTGATACTTCATAACTTTATTCCTTTGTTCGCATTGCCCTTTCCTCCCTAATCTATGTGGAATCACCCCTCTTATCATCCTTGAACACTCATGCTTGGTGATACTGCTCCGTGAAGTTTATTGGATCCCTAGCCCCCGCCAAACCTACAGGGACCACCTCTATGTCTTGTGCATTCTTCTATACCTGTATCTATCACAATTTAATAATAAAAGTTACTCGTTTGTATGTCTTTCTCTATTGCTAGATAAAGAGATTCTTGATGCCCTTGTCTTGTTACTGTTGGTCAGAAGGGTTTAATTAATGTGGAGTACCATATGAAGACCTGAAGGGAATTTTTCACATTTAAAAATGCAGAAGCAAGGGTATTTAAAAATTATTTAGGTGGCTCAGGTATGCATACAGTAAGAATACTTTTAAACAACTTTATATCAGTTAAGGTACTATTAGGAGACAGAAACCACATCAGTACCTTGAGTAGGAAAAAGTAATATAAAGAAATCTGTAAAAGGTTTGTTACTAAGGGGGAGCTACTTAAAGAGAACTCAAAGCAGTCCAGAGTTTGCACGAGCGGAAAAGCAGCGACTATTTCCTGGCTGAAGAAAAGCATATAATAAAGGGACCTAAAACCTAGGAGAGGGCCTCCCCAAGACTGAGATTCAGATCTTTGAAGATCTCTTCAAAGAGGATAAGGTCTGAAGGCTCAAATGAAGCTATTACACATGTGGCCCATAAGAGTTGCTCTGAAGCAGCCCTCGGTTGAAGAAAGCACATCCTGTGAATATGGCTGGAACTCCTAGACTCCCACATTGGATTAACAAATGGACCATCAGAACCGAGAGTGTCTGCCTGCCCCGATCACCTTGCAGTGCCCCTCTAGTGCCCTCTGTTGGCCAAGCCTAGGATCATGTTGGGAAAGGAAAAATGCTTACAGGGTCCAGTTCCATTAACACAAAGCAGGGCAGGGAAGGGTGGATTTGGAGCTGAAAGAAAATAATTTGATAACTGACACAAGTTTTGAAGCACAACTAAATGAGGGAAATTAATATATAAAATAATTAAATATAAATATAAAGCTAAAAATAAATATAATGTGTAAGTGCTATGGGCAGTAAATCAATTGCATTTTATTCCTAAAAAAAAAAAAAAACTGTGCTTTTTAAAAAATTTTTTATTTTTATAAAACAACAAAAATTTTAATATAGAACCTTACAAAAGTAATACTGCTTAGGTTTAACTGATTACAGGTTTCTAAATCCCAGCAGTGAGACATATTACTTTTTTTTTTAAGTTCTTACGTCAAAAATAAAAAGGCAGGTTTTATGTAATGTAAAATTATTATTTTGATGAGTTTGGAGTATTTGAAATATTATTAAAATTATCCTAGCCTATTTTACCAAAACCTGCAATAGAAAATATTTTTCATGGAATAGAGTTAACTCTTTCCTCTGTGTTAGAGTAGTAAGATAAGATGGGAGGCTGAAAAACAGCAAAGGGAAATAGAAACACATCAATATGTTTAATTTTGACAGCTAAGCAATGATAATGTCACTTGATAGAATGAAGGAACAAAATAAATTTATATCATAAAAAAAGACAAATCAAACTTACCTATTTGACATTGAATACAAGGCAGAGGATATCAGAGGGCCATCAAGTCATAACTTGGACTGGTACTCCTGAAACCTAGGGAGCATATGCTATATCTGTTTTTCCATAAATTGTTTCATTACCAGCATGGATTCAGATATTGTCAGTGTAGTTCTTTATATTGTGTTTCATATTCAGGATGTGTAATCTGGAAATGTGAAATCAATTATGAAGTCAAACACTGTATTCTAGAGACTGGAAGATAAGAATGCTACAAAATCTATTGAACTGACAAATTGAGAAAACTTTCTTAATGCAGCTCCTACTGAGTAGCGAAGTTTCTTAAATACAAATGTAAAAATATTGTCAGATGGATATTTATATCCAATTGACATGATGATAGTATTTGAGACCTGACAGGCAATGAGCCTACGGATATTAGAGCATTGGCATAACGGACATCAACTCTTGGTTATATTTTTCCATACAGACTTTTGCAGCAAGGGTCATAACTATCTGTGACATGACTTAACCTGGTTGGTTTCTCTTCAGCTTAAAATCAACACTGTACATCCTTAGTGTGTTCTTTCTTCCTTATCTTCTCAACATCTGAAGATTTCTTTCTTTGATTTGCCTTGGATGACCTCCAGACACAGACCACTGGTTTTTACTAAGGAATCGGGTACAACCCCTTAGGATTGCTTATTTTTTCTGGCAGAACAGCACCCATGATGCATTGCTTCCTCTCACGGGGCTCACTATTCACAGTGCATTTGCCATAGGACTCATCTTGAAAGGACAGGTCACTGAAAGCAAGTTGTTCTTTCCCTTTGGGTAACATCTGGGAGCAATATTCCCATCTGTCAGATCTGTTAGCTCCTGTCTCACCCACACCAAGACACCTGGCCACCAGATTCACACACTCACTTGTCGAATCCCATCAGTTCACCAACAGTACACAGGGTCTTTAAATTGGGGTGGCCCAAGAGTGGAATGCTTATCAGAGAAAATATCACCTTTTATTTTTTTTTTTGCTGAACAATGATTATCAGAGAAATTCGATCAGCCAACTCTATTGCTTTTATTATTTTAGTGTCTGCTAAATAATCATTTCATCCAAACCATTTTGTTGAACACCTATTGGAAAAACAAACTAAGATCGTATTTCTTAATTACTCATCAGAGTTTCATGGGTCTCCGAATGTATTTTTCTCAAGGTGAATATAAACAGTCTCTATTGATCCCCAAACATGAATATTCTTGCTATTTTTGAAAAGATTCTTTACATGACCTAGGAAGGATTATTTATATGCTTGGATAATGTGCTAGAGATGTTTAAATGAGGCTCAGGTACTTCAGCTATTTCTCGAGAATGCATTGTGGTTTAAATTCAAACCAGGCGCACTCATCAACACATGTTTCTTTGATGAATTATTATTTATGTGAACTGACAAAGCAGTGTGATTTTTCCATCAGTCATCGAATCTGCCCTTTCACAGTTGGCAATAAATGCTTATTTTCTTCGGTAAGAATGATCTAAATATGCTTGCAACCTGCTGTTTGTTATGATTTTTTGTGATAACGTTAACTTCTTTAAAAAAAAAATCTGGGGCGCCTGGGTGGCTCAGTGGGTTAAGGCCTCTGCCTTCGGCCAAGGTCGTGGTCCCGGGGTCCTGGGATGGAGTCCCCTGTTGGGCTCTCTGCTCAGCAGGGAGCCTGCTTCCCTCTCTCTCTTGGCCTGCCTCTCTGCCTACTTGTGACCTGTCTCCTGTCAAAAAAAAAAAAAAATATATTTAAAAAAAAATAAATAAAATAAAAAAAAAATAAAATAAAGAAATCTGATCCAAACATTATACAGCTCTTGAGTTCAAAACTAGAAAAGTTAGCTTTCTGCAATTTCACTCCAGTGATGAATGTTCACCAAGTACCCAGTGATGTCGGATTGCTTTATCTCAACAGCTACTCAAGGTTCAAACACACCAAAGGAAATTAAAGAAGATAAGAAAATAATATCCTGGCCAATGATGGAAATAAGATGTAATAGATCCCCTCTCAAAGAACATGACCAAATGGAAAACCTATGGAATAACCAAGCAGATATATCTAAGAAGCCTCCTTATTAAAGGGGTAACGATGAAGAAAAGTTGGGGAGCACTGCCATACACTTCACCCAAATTATGGTGACTACAACACTGGTTGTTATCATGTCTGTTCTTGGTTTACAAACCTCAATGTTTCCTTATTAAAGATGATTCCCTATTAATTTGAAGAACAAACTCATTGACCTAAAATCTAATGCCCCCATGCTCTCAAAATAATCTTTTTAGCTTTTTCTTTCAGTCCTATCTTATAACTCCCTGTTAAAGAAAATGAAACTTGTCATTTTTTAATTACACCCAAATGTCTTTTCCCTGTGCCTTTGTCGTCCCTATTCCCTCCGACTGAGAAGGTGTTTATTTATTTATTTTTTTCTCCTCTGCTTCTTTCCCCAAATTTTATCATCTTCAAAGGCATGGTTCAAATGTCACTTACTTCCTCAAGTGTTCCCATATCCTTAAGAGTAATCTAAGAGTCATCTTCTCCTTTGAACTTCTAACAAGTAACTGATGCCTACCCCTAGTTTATCTGGAATTATAGTTATTTGGGACTCCGTCACATCAACCAATTAAGTGTAAGTTCTTGAGTAAAATGACTGAGTTTTATACAACTCTGTACCACCCAGATTGTTTAGCAGAGTACCTTGAACATATTAAATGCTCAATTTTATCAACTGGAAAAAAATTCATCTTTCCTCTCTTTTTTAGGAGAAAATTTTATACTTTTTGTCACAGCTTGCTTCCTGGATCAGTGTAGGGGCTAGTGTGAGTTCTTAGTGAACTCTTGTTTCTTGCTTCTTCATCTTGATGACTACAAACTATCAGTTTGGGAGAGCCATAGATCCTTCCTCAGCATTGCCCTAGAACAGGTCCTCTTTAATTCCTTCCTAATTCATATTAATCATTAGGTACATCATTATGAATATGTAAAATAATATACAAGTAGCTCTATCTCAGAGAGTTAAGAAGGATTGTGTATAACTATGTGTCCATGCCCTCTAGCTTATCCAGGTGTTTTCTAATTTTTCCAGTGCCAGCATGGCATGTGTTAAATCTGGGAAGACAGATGCCTTAGCAAATACTAATAAGCTACTTAATGCTTGGATGATGACAGTATGGATGATTTCTTGAGTTCCTTTGACTAGTGATATTTTCCTAAACAGTTTTAGTAAAGGGGCTAGAATACCAGGGAAGCTTTTCTGCAATAGATACAGTAAACACCAAGCATATCTTGCATTCTGAATCAGCGTGGGGTAGTGACTCAAAAGAAAAATAGTTCTTTCTGTTCTTTAAAAAGTCTAAGGCTTAGTTAGGGAAATTTTTTTTTAAAAAAGTCTTGTCAAAATCACATATCTTGAAAATGACAGAGTTGGAATATGAACATACATCTACCTGATTTTGGAGCTGGAAAACTCTAGCCATTCTGTCTACACTTAACATTCTCCTGCCAATGTCTTCACCATTATGTCGTGCTTTTTCTCCAAAAGGCTTCCTCAGTTGGTCAAATGTTAAAGTATTTACTCTGTTTGTGGGGGAAGCACAAAGAATAAGGATGGGTCGCAAACTTCTGAGGACAGTCATCAGCCCCAAAAATCTTCTAAATGGCTATAACCATTAGTCTTAGATATAAGAAAAGATATATTTTTATGCTCTTCATTGGTATTACTGTTTCATTAATCCAAGTTGTCAAATTATGGAATAAATTTTTCAGAAAAGTGGATGCTGGACCAGTGTTCACTGGTCTTAAGTGGTCTGAAAGGCTTCAGAATAGAGAGAGTATCAAGATGAGACCTTCTGCCATCATATTTTGTCATTCATTTTTAATTGGATTTGTTCCTTTCTCAAGTTGTTGATCACATATATATTTTAAAAATTCTTTGCATCTTCAATGTAATTTATTTCAGTTGTAATTTACTTATAGCATACATAAAACTATTTTCAAAATTATTGAAATATATTTCAATATTTCAGTATTGAAATTCAGATATATTTCATATATTTCAGTATTGAAATATATAATTAATGACACAAACTTGCTCATCCACTCCATTCATTGCGCATTTTTGTGACTTGATTGCAGTGTTCTAGGAAAAAAACATTTGTGGGGGTAATATATGTAAATCCCCCCCAAAATGCCTTTGTTCTTTACTGTTGGAACAAGATGCCCTTCCCTGTTTCCTGTCATAGAGGAAGAAAATGAAATCAAATGTGTAAAGGTGTTTTTATTAACAGTATTAGGTCATCAGGCCCTCCCCTGTTTTGCAGATTCATACTTGAGAAAGAATGTAATGAATTATCTACTCCTAACACCTTCTTCAAGAAGTTCTTAGAAATAGTCAGAACCTTGAGACTGAGGGAAATAGAAAAGCAAGAGGAACTTGAGGTTTATATGCATAGGTCATAAAAAAGCCATCCTACTTCATGTCTAATTGATACCAAAACAATGAGTATAAGAATTTCTATCTATTTTGATGCACACAGTAGCTTTTATTTGCTTGCTTTGTGTAGAACAGAGCATATCATATGCATCTGCTTGAACCTCTAATTATTTGTAAAAACCCATGAACCTCTAATTATTTGAAATTGAACCCAAAATATAAAAGTTCAGGTGATTAATTCCCTACCAGTTCTAGGCAATATCTTGATTACCTGGAGCAACTATTAAAATCTGTATAGATCTTAGTATAGGTCTACTTCTATTATATACATACACATACATGTATTACATATATCCTCTATATATGATATGTATATGTGTATGATTTATGCTTACAATTAAAGACAACTCTCACTTAAACAAAATAGTTACCACACTACTCCATATACTGACCATTCTAGAGAGCAGAATTAAATTTCTAATAATTTTATTCAAATTTAAATTATATTTTACTGTAAAATTTGTGATAGCTCTCAGTTTACAGATAAAAAATTTGGAAAAGTGGATATTTCTGGTTTTACTCAATAAAACCTAAGAAAAAAAAAAATCCACATTCCAAACAGAAGTTCTAGGAAAATGGCTGGTTTATTTGTGTGTTTGCCTGTATGTTATGTTCTTAGCCTAATCTCTGTCCATGAAGGATTTGTAAGGACTCACAAAAATAAAAACAATAAGAAATATGAAAGCAAAAAGTGAGATTCTATTTCTAGAAATGTAACTACAGACAGATATTTAAGGCCAAACTGGAGTAAATGTCACAAATACGGAAGCTCTACAGGCCCATGTATTTCCACGGTCTAACCTTAGTTCCTTGTAGTTTTCGTTTTGTTGTTTTGTAGTTTGTTTTTTGTTTTGTAGTTTTTGTTTTTGGCAGTGGAAGGAAATAGAAATCAAATGACTTACACAATCTTTTGTTGTGTAAATATTGATGTGCATTTCCCAGTGCCCCAATTTTGAAAGAAGTGTGCCCTCTGATTGTTGTTAGTGAAATCCATTACAGTCAGTGTGATTTGTCAGCTGTGAAATATGTACATATGCCCATATATCCCTATGGGGGGATTTATACACACAGAACACTCTGGAATATCTAAAACTTCAATTAAGGTGAACTGAAATTTCACATAATGAAGCAAATCTATAAAGTTATTGGATATATTCAAAGGAATCCTAAAAAAATTATGTTGTGTTGACCTTGCAGAAGCACTCTAGAACTAAAAAGGGGATGTTCCTCTCACACCAAGTTAAGAGAAGGCTAATGTCATACAAGCTGGCAGTTTTATCCAGCACCGTCCTGGAAAGAGAGAGAGAGAAAACTTGGCTTTGAAATATGTTTTCTGGCCAGGATACTGCACCAGGCTCTTAAGAAATTTTTCTTAATATTGTCCATCTCTCTTGGCTCTGCCTCTCATGTTTCCTCAGAAAACTTAAAGATGGTAGAGAGAGCAGACTCCAGATGGAGGACAGATTAGGAATCACTTTTAGAAGGTTGATCGGAGTGAGCTGACCTCACTGAGTCTGATCAACTCCAGAATACTGGCAACCCTGTGATAATTTTAGAAGACCCACCATCTTGCCTTCCTCTAAAGACACACAATCTCATCTTTATCCTTTATCCCACAAATATCACTATCATTAGAGAGAAAGAAGCAAGTCACTTCATCCAAGAAAAAAAACTCTTAGTGCTAATTCTGAAAAATTTCTCAGGTAAGTGTTCACACTGTGTAGTCTAGTGTAAGAGTAGATGTCACCAGAAAGAACACAACAAACAGAAGCTATGCAGGTAGTTTCATGGTATCTTTCAAATAAAAGTGGAAGATGCGCCATTAGAGTTTGGAAAAAAAGTAATTCTGAGTGGGGTTCCACAATAATGTGGACCAAATGGAACCCCTTTTCAGTTATCCAGCCTGATACATGGGTGGAACTTCAAGTGGCCAGGAAATTACCTTTCGATGGCCCCCCGAGGTAGTCATTTCTTCATCAGGGTTTTGGGAGAAGGTACTGGAGGCAATTCAAGATTGTATTCTCCATGGGGAGTCTGGAGGGAGAATTTAGAGTCTACAGAGAGAGTCAGCAGTCTATAACCTGAGTTTATTTTTTGAGGGGGCATCCTCCACTCTTGGATTTGGGAGAAGGGGCAATTATTCTGTTCCTAACCCTTTGTGGAAAGAGAAAAGCTTGTCTAAGACCCCTGCCTCAAAGAAGAACTGTTCAGCTTCTACACAGAGTGTGACTTAAAAGTTAACTAATGGAAAAATAAGTATTATTTTTTCAACGAACTGTCTTCAATATGTTATAATAAATAATCATGGTGGACTGAGCTCCTGAAGACCTTCACTAAGATGAATTTTACTTGGAAAATTTTCAGAGCAGAAGTTACCATGTTTCAGAGCAGAAGTACCGTCCAAGTTATTTGGAAAATTTTCAGAGCAGAAGTTACCCAGGCAGAAGGGGGCCTGGGTCTCCCTTTCATTGTACCTACAAGGAGATAGTCAGGAAATGTGGTAATGGTGGGGAACAATGCATCCACTAGAAGAATAAAAGGTATTTAATTGAACAAATATTTTTGTTTTACATTAAAGTTACCATTTGTTAGGATTATGCTTTATTCACTGATTTTATCAAACTATGTCACTCGTTACTTTGAACAAGTCACCATTTCACTATATAATGATAGAGATAAATTAATAGCAAGTTCTTCCAAGTTTCTTGCTCATGGCCTTTGTTTGATATCTATAGTTCAGTAGAAATGTGATTGTTCCTGAGGGACGTAACTATCTGATCACTGATTTCCTAGAAAAGGGAAAATAATTTAAAATTATTTTTCTTTTTATTACATAATTAAGGCATGTTTATTACAAATACACATAAAATTGTAGATGAGAAGAAAATTTTAAGTCATCCATAATCACAACATCCAGAAATAACATTTTGGTGTGTAATTTTATCCTCCATTATAAAATACATATTTTTTTTTTAAAGATTTTACTTATTCGACAGGGAGAGATCACAAGCAGGCAGAGAGGCAGGCAGCGAGAGGGGGGAAGCCGGCTCACTGCTGAGCAGAGAGCCCGATGTGGGGCTCGATCCCAAGACTGAGATCAGGACCTGAGCTGAAGGCAGAGGCTTTAACACACTAAGCCACCCAGGCACCTCAAAAAATATATTTTTTAAAACACATGAGGAAAGAGAGAGTATACTGGTTTAGAGCAGTGATTCAGAGCAGCCTCCCACAGCTGAGTATGGATACTTACTAGCCATGTTACCTTGCACACATTGTTTAAACTCTGCATGCCTTCATCTTCTCCTCTCTAAATCAGATATATATTCAGCTATAAATGGCATCCTTGCAGATCATCTCAGGAAGCCAAGTCTTAAGTAGCTGTTAAAACGGGTTAAGTGCTATTCTCTCCATTGTCCCTATTTTCTTGTCTTACCTTTATTTCTTCTTACTGCCCTTCCTTCCTCCTTCTCTCTTGATTTTTAAAATTTAAATTAGTTAGCTAAAACCACTTTCTTCACAATAATCATTTAAAACTTTTTCATTGCTCAAACGCTTTGAGCATATAAATGGAAGTTTTAGGCTCTCTTTTCAGAAATAGTAGTAATCATAATTGTACATGGAATCCTATATGCAGATACCTACATAACGTTCCAGGCTATTCGGAGCAGTTTACTAAGGAAGCTAGAACCCCTATCCTAACTTTCCTTTCTTCATCTGCTGTCTGTAATTTGATTTTCTTATCTGACATTACTCCCAGTAGCACTTTGGAAACTTTCCTTCTGGAACTTTTCTGGAAACGGGAAGGACAGACTTTCCGTTTGTTCCTGCAGCTTGCAGTTAGCAGCTGTGTGGCTCGTCCGCAGAGATGGGGGAAGAGAGGTGGATGTCCTGGGGGAAATGGAGAGGATGTACATGATCTGCTAGACCCATGGATGATCAATTTAGTCACCCAAGGACAGTCAATTCTGAATGCAGCAACAATATTCGTGGATCCCAGGCATCTGAGGAAAGAAAGAGAAGGGATAGTATAGAACAATGAGAGAGCAGCTCTCCAAACCAGCAGAAGCTGCTGCATAATATGGGAAAGACTTGTGTGGTTCTGGCTACCAGATGCTTGCTGTTCAAAGATCTAGTTACTGTGAAGTTCTCAGAAGCCTAAAATCCTGGGAAATCTACTAATAGCATTTGCAGTCCATCCCAAACCAGGAAGCTTGCAAGAGAGCTCCTGGCCGTGCCATGTGATCTCAGCCTTTTGCTTTGTTCATGAAGCAACCTGAACACTTGCTTAAAGGGAGGAAATAGGGTGTTTTTCAACCTTGCCTTGAAATCGTGAAATTCCTGTCATAAAAATAAGAAATCGTATATGAAGCCTTCGGGTCAGATCACCCACTGGTTTCAGGAATTCTCAATAGAGTTATTATGTGTTGGAGCAACAAGGTAAGGGGAGATTATGGTTTCATATCAGTATTTGAATTTCCTGATATTTGTTTGCTTGAGAAAGACCCTTATCATCATTGAAAGACCTGCTTTTTTTTTTTTTTCCAAATCCAATTTTTGAAATAGAGAACTCCAGGATGGAATGAAATAGCCACAGAATTGAAAAATGCATCTTATATGTCATTTTTTATCAGATAAAAAATATCAATCCGAGCATTTAGTTTTTATCATTCTTCTTTTCATACTCCGGTAACATACTTAAATACTGGAAAATACTCACTTTGGCAGGGGAAAAAAAAAGATAAAAGATCCTCTAACACATGATATCCCATGATCTTTCCCTCAGTTGTTGGTCACATTGTATTTTTGGCTGGGCCCCAGAAACCACAACCCTCAATTACAGTTGCTTTCAGACATGTGGAAGAAACACATGCTAAAACAATTAACAAAATTATGACATTTATATTTTTCCCCAGACTGTCAGTCCCTGCAATTCTTCAGCATGTGATTCTATATGAATCAAAACAATTATCATAAATCAAGCTGACCACATTTACCCGTACTTAGTGCTTTGAAAATGTCAAAAAGTAAGATAGAAGAAAACAGTTTTTCCATGGGCTAAGCATGCTCCACTCCGTGTTGGCAGCCAGAATCCCACGTGACAACGGTGGGAAGAACATCCAATCCTCTCATCCCAAGGCAGAGACCTCAGCTGACAGCCAACTGCAATTTGATTCCTGGTAGTTCTGAGCTGTCTTGTTCACCCTCCATTTACTGTTCCTTCTGTGTTGACAGATTTTAGTGCTTATAGAATGGAATGTGTAGGATAACCTGAAATTGATGACTTTTAAGTAGAAAATGAAAGAGGAACATCAAATTTTCATAGTATAGGATTTATAGCAATGGTATGTGAATCTTCTATCAACCCATATACAATAGAACATTTTAGAGGCAGCCATAATAATATGCATTTGTTTATGCCCCTATCACCAAATTGATTTCTGGGACTTCAATAGCCATTTACCATTGACTTCATATATTTATAATTCCACAAGCATTTGTTAATCACCTACTATGGGCCAAAGACTTGGGTACTGTAGGTATAAAGTTGAATAAGACACAGTCCCTTGGTCACTTGGAACTCAAAATAGCAGAGAGGACAGCATGTTAATGATTGTGCTTTATGGGATGTAAGTTATAAGCAAGCTAGCCAAAACATTCAATGAAGCACAGATGAGAAAGAAACCCTTCATCTGCAAGTCCCAACAAAGCCTGTGACTCTGACTACAGCCAGAAAATAGGTCTTTGGAAACTGTGCTACCTATCTCTCACTTGCCCTTCTAGAGCTGCTTTCTACCTTTTTCCACGCCGTTCTTGCTCCAGGAAACTGACCTCTGTGGACTGGACTAACAGGATTTTTTGCCTTCTTGGCTAGAGATAGAAGCATGAGAGGAGAAGGAGGTCAAATAATTCATTTCCCATCACTTCCCTGCTCAATTTCCATGGTTTGGTTGCATCTTTCTATCAAAGACCACAGTTCCCATAGACATCCCTCTCCACACCCCTTTCCACTGCAACTTTTCAGACCCACCCTCCCCTTCCCCCTTCTGCTGAGGGAGAGGTACCACATTATCCTGTGAGAGGTCCTTAAACTCTGTCCACGTCTTTGTTTAAAAAAGAAAGAAGCCCTTTTATTGAACTCTTTCCAATTACCTAGTTATAGAACATTGTCTGTTTCTTACCAGGACTACTGCAGTAACCCTCTTAGCATTTAGGGGATTATGTTCTTAGAAAACCAGTTCAGAAGCGTAGTACCAGGGGTTCCTGGGTGGCTCAGTTGGTTAAGCATCTGCCTTTGGCTCAGATCATGATCCTAGGGTCCTGAATCAAGTCCTGCATTGGGCTCCTTATTCAGTGGGGAGCCAGCTTCTCCCTCTGCCTGCTGCTCCCCCTGCTTGTGCTCTTTCTCTCTCTGTCTCTCTGACAAATAAATAAGTCTTTAAAAAAAAGAAGCATGGAACCAAGATTTTACTAGTCACCGGCTGCCCTAATTTAGCTACCTCTCCAAATAATCCCAGTTCTTACTCTCGGGAGAACCACATGACACCAGAAAAGACCCCATCTCATCAGTCCTGCCATAAGCAAGCCATACTGACACCCACCATTCTCAGTGGGGTCTCCTAGGTTCCTGAACTGTGGTGTTTACATATTTCCCCCTCCCCAAATTCAATCAAATACTAATCCAGTTACTGTTGCAAAGGATTTTTGCAGATGTAATTAAAATTCCAAATCGGCCTTCCTTAAAATAGAGATTATCTGGGTGGGCCTGACCTAATCACATGAGCACTTTAAAAGCAGAGCCTTTTCTCCACCTGGCAGAACAAGAGGAAGTCAGAGATATATATTTCAGTGGGGCTGAAGGATATTCACTTCTTGGTTACCATTGAAGGAATCAGTATTATATGGGTTAATATGGACAGTCACAGTCACAGTCTCAAAACACCCTATTACCTCAGTGTCCTCGAAGGGGAAAGATTTACTGATTGGTCATATCGCATGCAGGAGCTGGGGCTCTTATGGTCCTTGTTTCAGGCAGAGCAGTCCCTGCCTGGAAACATGCTAGTGACCACAGCGGAGGGGAGAGAGGGAGCAGGAAAGCACAAAATGATTCTTAAATCTCCTGCATGGAAGTGTGACCACCTTGCTTCTGCTCAGTATTTATTTCCTTATGTAAGTCACAAGCCTCATTTCAAAGGAGCAGTGAAGTAAAACCCTCTCCCAGTGAAGGGAAGCACACTTGGAGAACTGGTCACATAATCGATCACAGGGCCCAGTAAATAATTGATGCCTATAAAGTTAAGTAATCCAAGTAATGAAGAAAAAGTTAAATGTTTCCACATATACTTCATTTAACAAATATCTATTAGATTCCTTAAATATTAGGCAGTGCGTTAAATACTACTTAATAAGGCAGATAAATGGATAATATATATTCACGGAGTGTTTGCACTTCAAGGAATACATTTTATCTATCTATCTAACTCATACAAACACTTGTTTGAGTTAGCTCATTTCTCCAAGACAAAGCAAAGGTACAACATGGCCTGCTTTCATTTTTTTATGGCTGCATTACAAATTATCAGAAGTTTAGTGGCTTATAAAAACTCAAGTTTATTATCTCACAGTTTCTGTAGGTCAGCGTCCTGGCATGGAGTGACTGCATTCTCCACTCAGAGTCTTACCAGGCTGAAACAAGGTGCCAGCCCCATCTGTGGTTCTCATCTGGAACTCAGAGTCCTTGCTGGTTGTTGGCAAAAGCCTTTTCCTTACGGTGTAGGACTGAGGTCCTCGTTTTCCGCTAGTTCCTGGCCAGGAGCCACTTTCAGCTCCTACAGGCAGCCCAGTGGTCGCCACGGAGGTTCCCAACATGTTTCTCCCCTGGCAACTTCTACCTGTTGGACTGGCACCGTATATCCATTTCTTCCTGCGATAGCCTCTCTACATGGATCCTTTTAAAGTACAGGCTTCTTTTCAATGCTGTCCTGTTTCATACACAGCACCAGGCTTAGGATCCTGAAACAAAACAAAAGCATGCATGGGTTTTGTGAGATTTCTTTTCCACTTACAGAATATTTTCATTTGCCTTCGGAGCCATGGTTATATTTTGCGGCCTAAATATAGGGAAGGGTGCCTTCCATAGGGGGAAACGTTAATTATAACAACACACAAACTGGTATTAAAAACACCTATGGCAAAATGTTAAACAAAGCTTTGGTTTAAAAGTTGTGTAAACCCAGGAAGTCATCACAAAGTAGCTGTCCCTTCTCAAGAAGCTCAAAAGGCCTGTGAGTATCACAGTCAGACTGATTTCAAGCATATAGACTCTTACTTTCACACCACATCTTCCTGCCACCTTACTGAACCGCTAATGTTGGATAGTAATTGGTGTCCACAGTGCTTTTCCTGCAGTGTTGACGGGGAGATCATGTCATGCTCGGTTAACTATTCCTATGCAACATGCTGTAAGGATTCAGACTAGATATAGTCCTTGCCCTTCACAAACTCATAAAGTTTTCTTTTTTTAAAAAAAGATTTTATTTATTTATTTGGGACAGAGAGAGAGAGATCACAAGTAGGCAGAGAGGTAGGCAGAGAGAGAGGGGGAAGCAGGCTTCCCACTGAGCAGAGAGCCCGATGCGGGGCTTGATCCCAGGACCCTGAGATCATGACCTGAGCTGAAGGCAGAGGCTTTAACCCACTGAGCCACTCAGGCGCCCTTCATAAACTTTTCTGACTTTAAACTTTTCAAACTGAATTTTTAAAAATCTCTCCTAACATAAACAAATTAAAATGTTTAGAGTTTGAGGAAAGGCAGAAGAAACTGCTTAATGAGAATAACAGTCACTGAAAATCCATTTTTCATCATTACTTTCTGCTCCAGTGTCTACTGTCTAAACTCGTTCACAGTATCAAGGGAGATGGAAACAGTAATAATCAGCTCTGCATGACAACTTTTGGACACTATTCCTTACATATTATTCTCCCTTATCTTCAGCTTCACTTTCTGTGGTTTCAGTTGCTGTGGGCAACCATGGCCCAGAAGCGGATGATTGTCCTTCTATCATCAGAAGGCCAATAGCAGGGGCGCCTGGGTGGCTCAGTGGGTTAAAGCCTCTGCCTTCGGCTCAGGTCATGATCTCAGGGTCCTGGGATTGAGCCCCACATTGGGCTCTCTGCTCGGTGGGGAACCTGCTTCCCCCTCTCTCTCTGACTGCCTCTCTGCCTACTTGTGATCTCTCTGTCAAACAAATAAATAAATAGAAATCTTTTTTAAAAAAAAGAAGACCAATAGCAGCCCAACACTACATCGAAATGCTGACGTCACCAACTTCACTTCATCTCATCATGTAGGCATTTTATCAGCTCACAAGAAGGACAGTATAATGAGAGATCTGGAGAGAAAAACCACATTCACATGACTTTTATTCCAGGACAATTTTATAATTATTTTATTAGTAGTATTTTTTTAATCTCTTATCAATAAAATTAAATTGCATCATAGGTGTGAATGCATAGGAAAAAACCATAGCATATCTGCAATTCAGTACTAGCCACAGTTTCAGGCATCCACAGGGGGTATTGAACCGCACCTCCCGCAGTTAAGGGCTCCATAATCTTACCTTTCTGGATCAGACTTCCTCTACGATGCTTCCATCTAGACATTCTGGTCTCTTTGCTTTCCCCTCAAATTCCTGAGTTCACTTACTTAATTTGTTTCTCCCATCTCGAATACCTTTCATCTCCCTCATTTACTTTTTTAAAGACTTATTTCTCCTCCTTCAAGGCCCAGTTCAAATCCTGTATTCTCTGTAAAGGCTTCCAGGTCTGTATTACAAACCCCAGAGACCTCCCCTGCTCTGGTTACTCTAATTTTGAGTGACAACTTCAATCCTCATGCAGAATAGAGTCATTTGTGTCTACAGTGGGTCGGGTATTGGGCGGGAGAGTGCAGGGGCTTGAAAGACCTGTAGGACAGCCCTTGCTGGGCTTTCCTTGCTATTAGAGAGAATGAGATCCATGCTGAAGAAGATAAATATCAGTATATCCCACCAGTATATGCCACCTTGCTGCACATCACATGATATCCTAAAGGGACCTGCGTCACTCATTTGACGGTATTTGCAAAAGTATACACATGATAACTTCTGACCAACACTGAGTTGTTAGTCAAGATACTGTAATATCAAGGAGGCTCTCCTCAGTAATCTGAAATCTTTGTGAGGTCAGGAAACCTAATACACTGCTTTATAGCTCTACCAATACAGCAAGCTCGGCACAGTATCATAATGGACAGTACGGACGCTGGAGGCGGAAGCCTTGGCCTGAATTACAGGCAAGCCATTACTGGGTGTCCTCGTTTCCTCATCTGTAAGTTGGAGATAATAAATGTACATACCTCACAAAAGTTTTGAGAAAATTAAAGAAGATAAAGCCCATAAAGCTGTCTGCACAGTGCCTGGTGCACAGTAAAAAATCAATCAATGCTAGATATTTTTATGTCATCTTAATATACCCATAATGCAAGTATGTGGCAGTCTCCTGATGTCCCACTGCCCTGAAGGAATTAGGGGCACAACTCCTGAAGACAAATTCAGCACAACTAGTGCAGTGGGGCAAAAAAACCCCAAACAAACAAACAAACAAACAAAAAACGTTTACACTTAAATCTAGTCTTCAAAAGAATTTTCTTTTAAACACTTTTTCTTTCTGCCTGAGGGAACGAGGGCAGGAATCTGGTATAAGCCACCCACACGCAGAGCTGTGGGCTGGGAGCTTTCTTCAGGGAACTCAACTCCACTCTGGGTTCTGCTGACGTGAACAAGGAAGAGTTCACACAAGCTGTCTACATAAATCCAGGTTTGCCCAAGACCTGACTGGCCACCCTTGTGGTCCTGGTGTTTTCATTATTAGCACCTCTGTCTCTCTATCGGGCACGTTCTGGTTTCGACAATCAATTACTCGGTCACCGCAGTGATAGAACCTGCTTTCCAGTTTCCCCTCAAAAGAGCGGAGTGTAAGGGGCGAAACACGGAACGGGTTTAAACCTGGCTTTGCAGCTCATTAGCCACGTGCCCTTGAGCAGTCCGCAAACTTGGCTGATGGTTGAGTTTTGCTTACTGTAAAACAGGAATAACGATAGCCCCCTATCTCACCGGGCTTTGCGACAGTTGCACGGATGGAATACATGGGTCTTGACACACAGGAGCTGCCAGAAGTTGCAACTTCTTTTCCCCTTTCCTTCTTCCCGAGGTGTGTACAGGAACAATCCCAGCAGTGCGTTTTCTGAGACGATGCTGCATTGGGGTGTCAAGGGCCCCTGCCCCTTGCACAGGTTTCACCATCAATAGTGAGAGAAAAAGCCTTTCTGGGGCGTATCCCAGGGCTCTCAGGAAAAGAGAGAGACCCTATGGCTCCTGCTTACAGTCTTCAGCTGTAATCATTCAATTACACCCTTTTATGTTCTATTTTACTGCACCTGAAAGAGCAGGGATATCTGGATATCTAATAGCTGCCTTTACAGGGAGGTGAGCAGCTAAAAATAGTCCCATAATCTGTGGGCGGGTTTCCAGGAAATGCTTGATTTGTTAGAGAACTGCAAAGAGTGTGTTAATCAAGCCCTTTATCTGAATCACTTTCCCATGCTGTTTTTAGAAGGGTGAAGGCTTAGGTCTTGTTTTTAACCAAGTGAGGCAGAATCTTAAAAAAAAAAAAAAGCAATTACAAAGGGAGTTGAAGGTTAATACTGGGACATTTGTGGGGATCCTCCTACAGGAGTGACTTTAATCCAACAATAAATACCACACCACCACCAAACAATTTTATATTTTATTTTATTTTATTTATTTTATTATTTTATTTCCCTCTGCATGAGATTGTCCCTAGAGTTCCAAGTCCTTAGTAATGATACATGTTTTCCATTATTGGTCCTCTCATGCTTAAGTTGGAGAGGCAGAGGATGCATACTTTTGTTTTTTTTTTAGTTTAAAGTAAATATGGTGAAAAGACAACGTCACAGCTGGATGATACTTGCTATATTTCAGATTATTTATATATATTTCTACATATAATTCTCTATATATATAGAGAGAGATTATTATATTATAATTATATTATAGAGAGATTATATATATATATATATATCAGATTATTTAACACAGAAGATGTGCCTGTTTCTTGCAATTTTTACAAAGGGCAGAGACAAAGGCTGATTAGGATAAATTTCTATTGTCTGAATTTAAGAGTCTGGCATTTTTCTTGAGTTTAAATGCTATATTAATAAATGTTGAATATAGTTTAATGCCACTACTTTTTCTTATTTGAGTTGAACTCAGTTATTAAAAGGTCAAACATTACGAATGATTCTTAGGGAAGGATAGTATGGAAATGAAATGCAATACACACATGGTAAGCACTTCCTAAAAAATGTTAGTACCTATCTTTAGTTAGCATTAAAGAATAAATGATAATGGGACTCCTGGGTGGCTCAGTTGGTTAAGCATCTACCTTCGGCTCAGGTCATGACACCAGGGTCCTAGGATCAAGTCCCATGTTAGTCAGGCTTCTTGGTCAGTGGGGAATCTGCTTCTTTCTCTGCCTGCTGTTCCCCCTGCTTGTGCTCTCTCTCTCTCTCTCTGACAAATAAATAAATAAAATCTTAAAAAAAAAAAAAAAGAGCAAATGATAAAACTCCAAGTGGAATTACTCATTTCTTTTGAACTTTAATATAGTAAATAAAAATAGGGGCGCCTGGGTGGCTCAGTTGGTTAAGCGACTGCCTTTGGCTCGGGTCATGATCCTGGAGTCCCAGGATCGAGTCCCTTATCGGACTCCCGGCTCTGCGGGAAGTCTGCTTCTCCCTCTGACCTTCTCCCCTCTCATTCTCAGTCTCTGTCTCTAATAAATAAATAAATAAATCTTTAAAAAAAATAAAAAATAAAAAAATAAAAATACAACATTACCTGAAATTAAGAGTGTAATTATTCATCTGCTAGAAACACAAAATTAAGGGGTTTTTTTTAAACTAATTAAACTATTTTCCCTATTGTACTTTTGATACACAGTGGATTTAAGGGGATATTATGGAAGAGATAATACATGTTTCGTCATGAGGAAATAAACACCTTTACATGTAGTAGACAGCACTGTCTTGAAGTGGTAATTGATTCCATCTTGCTACTTCAATTTTGTTTCAAACTGTTTATTTCTACAAAAGGGGGGCAGTATTCCTGACAAAAATCTTTCAGTCAGCTATTAATGAATTGCTCGTGGTCAGGTTCACAGACAAAAGCCTTTTTATTAACTCAGTTGGGTCAGATTTCCAGATTTTATGCCCGTTCTTATCCCCCGAAGACAAAACAAGTCAGAGGAGGACTGTTGGGGTCCATACATTATTGCATGTTTGTGAAGCAGGGGCTGCAATCAAGAGATTTGGCCTCAAAAAGGAGGTCTAGTTCCTGATTTGTCATGAACAATGTGACATTCTTTTTCTCTCTGTATGCTTAAGGCACCCGGTATTCTCTTTCCGACAGCGATGTCATGATTGGGGGCACAGTTGTAAGGGAGCAGGGTTGGAATGCAGGACTGTTCTGGTCCCAATTGTCTCCTAAGTGGCCAAATAACATCCTTCAAAATCCTCAGCCATTATGTCTGCCAAATGATGGGTAGACAGGCTTCTTCTTAGGTCCCTTTCTGCTAATCCCACCTATATTTTATTTTTTGCCATACATATTTTTAAAATATATATATAAAGTTCAGATCAGATAATTATGCACATATTAGTAAGAATTAAGAGCCATATTATTTGTAGATAATGAAGTTTCAAATTTCAAAACGAACTTCTTAGTTCCTTCTTGGTCTTTTTACAGTTTAATAAGTCACCTTTTGACACCTCTTCCTGAGGCTCCAACCTTAATTTCAATTACAAAGGAAGTGGCTATTAACAGCGCCAAACGTCAGATAATAATATAAGTGCTAAAAACAAAAAAGAGGCGGGTGAGAAAGGAAACCAGGGTCGAGAAAGAATGCAATTTCTTTTCTTAAGCAATACCATGATGTTTAGTAAATTAAGGAGCAGTTGATGTACTCGGTGTGTGTAGAAGAGAAGGTCCTGGGTTTGTAAAGGAGAATCAGAGAGATTTAAGGTCAGATGTCAGCCATTTGGCTGTGGTTTTTATGTGCCTTTTACATTCATGGCTCTCCCATAAAACTAAAATGTAACAAGTTAAATAAGTGTTGCTAACACAGGATATTGAAGTTGCAATAATATAGCAGCCCTGTGAAAAACCCTTGGAGAAATTCAGAACTTACTTCACACATTCTTTTCTTAAATAAGATTTAGCTATTTGTTTTATCCTTTTAAGAAAGAACTTGCTCAGAGGGGCCCCTCGGTAGCTCAGTGGGTTAAAGCCTCTGCTTTTGGCTCAGGTCATGATCTCAGGGTCCTGGGATTGAGCCCCACACCAGGCTCTCTGCTCAGCAGGAAGCCTGCTTCCTCCTCTCCCTCTGCCTGCCTCTCTGCCTACTTGTGATCTTTCTGTCAAATAAATAAATAAAAATCTTAAAAAAAAAAAGAAAGGATTCACTCAGAAATGATTAGAACATCTTTTTTTTTTTAGTGGAGACAGGTAGATAGATATAACTAAGCTAAGTTTTCATGAAATTGTTAAATATATATATATAAAATATATATATAATATATATATAAAATATATATATATAAATATATATATTTGGGATAGAAAACTGTCCTCCAATTCTTTTGGTATGCAAAAGCATTGCACTGGAACAGAATTATGTAGCTGAGCATGCTGTAATTTTAATTTTATATCTAATTTTAGATACTGATGTTCACAACATTTAAAAAAATCAACCTGAGACCTTTACTCAGATAACTCCTAAGCTGGGGAAAGGCATTGTGGCAGGGTGCACTTTCAGAGCCCAGAGAAGTGGCTTCTGGTGTGTTGCTGCAAATGTGACTTCTTCATAGTCTCCCTGGTTCCTAGGACCCTGTCCCTAAAATAGAGGTAAACAAACATCACTAAAAACAGAAGACTTATTCAGAAGTTACTTGATCTCACCCTTCTAACCCTAAGATCCAGTGAATGTGTCAACTCATGGCTAAAATACACTGAAACTAACTTCTAAGGTCCTGAAAGGCAACAAAACCAACCCAACAACAAACAAAAACAAGCCAGTTCATGGAACGCTTAGAAGGAGTCATTACGGGTTTTTCTCTCTCCCACTTCCAACTATGCCATGGTCTCTGTAGCTTTCCCATTTTCCTACTCCCACTCCCTGGCTCCCCAGTCCAGATGCTTGTCAGCTAACACCAGGAGACTAATAGAAGTCCTTCTTGCCTCCAGGCATCCCTCCCTCTCCACGTCACACTCACTCTTCCTAAAATCAACCGATGTCATCATTTTCCCATCCTGTCAAGCCTTATGCTATAATGTTCAAATATGGCCTGGTACATATAAGACTCTCCATAATCCAGCCTCATTTGTCCATTTCAGAAAAATGGCTCTCTATTCCCGCACCTACAGAAATTCTTGGCCCCAAACAAATGATATTATTCACCAGCCCTGAATTAGTGACACAATGTTGCTGCAATCTTTTTCATGCCCTTCTCATTCTCCTTCATGCACAGTGGGTCAGCTAGGTACTCTCCAACCATCACAGTCATTCATCTTTTAATGTCAGATTCAAATCCTGCTACTGCTATGAGGTCCTCTTCCTCTTGCCTCTGAACTCCAGCAGTAAACCGATCCTTATTATTCTTCTTGCCTTTTACATTTACTCTTTTTGTTAATAGATCCTGAAAGGCAACCAAACCAAAACAAAACAAAGTAAAAGTAATTTCCAAGGACTCATGTTTCTTCCTTCAGCTAGGCCATAAGCTCCTTGAAGAATAGACCCTAAACCTTGTCTTTCTCTGTCTCTTGTTCGTTTACTTACCAAAGCCTGAGTTTGTGATGCAAAAACAATTATGAAATGTGTTCATACTCCCTTAGGTTATACTTACATTTAAAATCAAATGGTCCATCAATTTGAGTATTCCTCATTCCTTGACCAGAATTGTCATCACGTGAAATATACTCACTTGGTGAAGTGTGAAATGTGTCGAAATTCAAATACACTTGCATTATTCGTTCTTAGATATCAACAGTATGTCTTTACATTCAGAAAGACTAATGAAAACTGCTAAGCAAAAGTATTCAAAGGTTTTGTTAATTTCCCTTAAAGATACTAGACAGAATTATAATCTTCAGCCATAATATTTATAATTGTTTTCAGTACCAAAAATGTGACTATCTTTTTCTTTGCTTATCCCCTTTGTAGCCAGCATTATTTTTCTTAAAGTGATGATTCTACCGTTGTCAAAAATACTTCCTTATGATTCAAAATTAAAGTTAAAATTTTATGTGACCTACAATTTTCTATAGCACAAACCTCTGGCAAAACGTAAGACAAAGCTTCAGTGGCTTCAAGAATGACTTTACAAGTACTGGAAATGGTCATGACTTTAGTTAATTGTCCTTTGCTACCATCCATCTTGTTTTTGTATTATATTTTTTGACATGTGAAGGGAAAAAATATAAAACTATAGTGAGACATTAGAAAGGTTGAAGATGTAACTGGCTTTCCTGGCTTTTCCTCCAGGGAATTTCTGGTAGTGCATTGAGGGCCTTTAACATGATGGGGAACATAGTCCTTCTGTGCACCTTCCTGCTGAAGGGCCTAGGAAGAAGAGTCCATAGCCTCTTTTGGTGCTCTTACCTGGGACTGTCAAACTTTCTCCAAGCTAAGCAGTATTTAGGTGTCTCAAGGTCCCATCCTGAAAGCCAAAGGAAGTAGATACCTGTGGAATTCTCCCTCCTGTATTGTTTTAGAGAACACATTTGTCTGATTTTCTGAATGCATCTTAATTACCACTGCTTTTCAGTTAGAGTATTTTTTAAAAAGATTTTACTTATTTGAGAGAGAGAGAGGGAGAGAGAGCACAGGCGGGGGGGGGGGGGAGGCAGAAGGAGAAGGAGAAACAGACTCCCCGCCTAACAGGGAACGCGATTTGGGACTCAATCCCAGAACACTGGCTCATTACCTGAACTGAAGGCACACTTAACTGACTGAGCCACCCCGGCACCCCTAGAACATTTTAAGTAATGAATTTTTAAAATAAATTTCCACTTCACTTGTCTTTGGACACCACCAAGTTCTATTCCTTTGGCATATAAAGCTGTTTGCAAATTCCCCTACAGGGGAGTCTTGAGCCCAGTGTGGCATGCAACACCCAGGAAAAAGTCTTTTTAGCCAAGGAGCAAGAGGAACTTGGAAATCCTATGTCAGCCCCAATCAATAGCCCCCAGAATGGGGGGCTGAAAATGTTAGCTTTCAAACAGAGGGACTAACTCCTAGAGAGAGAATTCCTAAGTCATATTATTTATCATCATGCTGTTTTGCCCGTCACAGCCTATTGATAATATTATCAGCTAGAAGTCCCTGAGGTACTCACCTGGACCATAGGATTTCAGGTGAGCTCCCACAGACATTTCCCCAACTGAAGCCAATGTGACTAGACGAGTCCCTGAGGTTATCATGACTGCAAAACGCACCTAAACAAAAAACCATCAGAGAACTTTGAAGGACAAGATTTATTACTCATGATTCCTAGAGAGTACACAGCACACCTGTGAGCCACACAGTGCTGTCACAGAGAGAGATGGAGGGAGTGCCGACTGGGGTCTACTGGGGTTGCGTCTATTGGGGTTGGAGGGTTTTGCAGGTTCACTCTGTTATGGCAAGTTTGAACCATAAAAACTGGAATTAAGGCATGAAAAGGAATATGCAGTCACTCAGGTGGTCAGTTATCTAGGTTAATGAGGGCTTTGCGAAAGGGGAACTGAATGGTTGACTCCATCTGTTCCTTATCTGGTTGTTTTGCCAGTGGCCATGCCACACAGTGACAATAGTTTATTCAAGATGGAAGTCTTTGAAATGGTTGCCACAGCAATCAAAATCTTTTTTTTTAAGTTTTTTATTAACATATAATGTATTATTTACCCCAGGGTACATGTCTGTGAATCATCATGCTTACACATTTCATAGCTTTTGCCATAGCACATACCCTCCCCAATGTCCATATCCCTACCCCCCCCCCCCACCTCCCAGCAACCCTTAGTTTGTTTCGTGAGTTCAGGAGTCTCTTATGGTTTGTCTCCTTCCCCATCCCATCTTGTTTCATTTCTCTTCCCCACCCCCCATAACCCC
>CM052802.1:42659115-42769235 GCA_028533885.1 Nasua narica | reverse complement strand
ACATCTTCTTTATCCATTCATCTGTTGATGGACATCTAGGTTCTTTCCATAGTTTGGCTATTGTGGACATGGCTGCTATAAACATTCGGGTGCATGTGACCCTTCGGATCACTACATTTGTATCTTGAGGGTAAATACCCAGTAGCACAGCAATCAAAATCTTAACGTCAGACACTTACACCACACATGCTAATTCCTGTTTTCTGCCTTCATGATCTGGAAACATCCTCAGCCATCATCTGTGTGCCCAAAAATCTCCTCCTAAGGAGGGTACAGTAAGCTCTTCAAGTCAGTTGTAGAATTTTAGTTTCAAAGTTTGACTTTCTATGGTGCACCTGGGTGGCTCAGTCCATTGACCATCTGACTCTTGATTTCCCTCAGGTCATGAGTTCAAGGTTGGCAGATGGAGCCCCATGTTGTGTTCCATGCTGAGCATGGAGCCTGCTTGGGATTCTCTCTCTCCCTCTGTCTCCGCATCCTGCTCACACATGCTCTCTCTCTCTCAAAAACAAGCGAACAAACAAAGGTCTGAATCTTAAAAAAAAAAAAAAAGCTTGATTTTTCTTGGGAGTGGCTATGAACACAAAATCAGTACCTCATACTTAAGTATTTGTTCTAGATAACTTTTCAGAAACTATTTTATTTAGGTATAGATTACTTCTAGACTTAGCCATGAAGAATCCTATCAGTGTTTAATGTGCCAATGATTTCAATGGGAAAACAGTTCTTCTGGTAGCTGTCTTTATCCCATAATCTGCCTAGATAAGTAGCATCTAATAGGTGGCTCTCCAGTAGGCTAACTCAAAGTAGGCTTACTGGCCCTAAAAATGACCTCACCAAGAAAGGAGAGTGTATATGAGCTATCTTCCCCGCTGGGGAGTCACAGAGCTTATTTGTTTATATTAAAGTCTTGAGAAGACCAGAGGTGCAGAAATGTGACTAGCCTTATGTGACAGTACTTCTCAAACATATTTGGCCATGAGACTGAAAAATTGGTTTCTAGTTAGCATCTGGCAGAATTGATATTTCCCAGAACACATTTTGGGAAATAGTGGGTTAAATATCTTGCCTTAAAAAACAAGAGGGGTGCCTGGGGGCTCAGTGGGTTAAAGCCTCTGCCTTCAGCTCAAGTCATGATCTCAGGGTCCTGGGATCGAGCCCCGCATTGAGCTCTCTGCTCAGCAGGGAGCCTGCTTCCCCCTCTCTCTGACTACTTGTGATCTCTCTCTGTCAAATAAATAAATAAAATCTTTTAAAAAAGAGAGAGACTCGAATTTTTTTTCAATATGAAGTATAATAGAAATATACAGCATTTCACTTTTATCCTATAATAATTCACCATTGTCTAGCTAGTCACAGATTTCTTCCCCATATTTGTAAAGGCCTGGTCTTGGATATTCTAAGTACACATCTCTCTTTTCAGTCCTGTTTGCAGGGATGTTTGTTCAGATGTGACTGGGGACTCCATGCATTGTCTGAAACAAAAGGGAGACGTATCACATGGGTTTCCCCACACACATACACTCTGTTCCATTTCAACTTCTTCTCTTCCTCCTTACTTCAGATTTTCTACTGAACCTATAATTATCCTGGATTCTTTATGGAGGTAGTAGGTGTCTTGATGGTGAGTCAACAGGACATAGGCTGGATAAACTTCTCAAACAATCAATGGAATTTCCAATGAACTGATTGAAGCTACACTCTATTAAATATTTAAGGTCCAGAACAGTGATTTAAAATATAACTTTCCTACACAGAAACTGCAGGGGAGGAATTTTGAATCAATGAGGAAAAAAAGGCATTGAAAGCAAGAACCACAGACTTTGGGGTACTTTCTTCATTAATGTGTTCTGACACTGTATTAACTTCTGGTTATGTAAGCCACAGGGCAAAAAGCCGACAAAATTATTGGTCTAAGTGTCTTAAAAATATTAAATTAAGAGTAGAAACTCTTCATCCTCTGAAGGGAGTGTAGAGAACACAGGGGAAGCAGGAGTTAAGTAATGCTTTTAGAACAGAGTGCTAGAAATCCCATGACCTGTGATTTCATTATATCACCAATCCCAACCCGTAGCCAGAAGATGGTGGGTCCTTCCTCTGCAACACAAAGACACATAATCCTCTGGTTTACTTGAATTCTTAATAAACTCCCCAATTCTCCAGTTGGTAATTTTTGCAACACTAAAATTATGCTTTGAGAGGGTTAACAGTCTCCATTACTTATGACCCAATGCTCCACTGATTCAGTGTATCAAAGCTGCAGGTGTGGTCAGATTAAGAGTTAAAAGTAATAACCCAAATCTGACCCACTACTCATACCCACACTCCAATAGAGTCCCTTTCAAGTCTGCTCTGGATATTTCTGGGAGTCTGAGGAGCTGTCTTAAGTATGCCCCTCTAATAGTTTGTAGACTCTAGGGCATTCTTTCTTTATGGTCTTATAATCCTCCCCAGAATGTTACTCTACCACCAGGGCTGATAGTGCCTTTGGTGCTCCTGGAAACAGGCCCTGATGCACCCAAGGCTGCCACTAGCTGCAGTGTACTGGGCATGTTGTAGTCCCACAGAGATGAGATCACCCCACCCCTAACTCATGTCACCCTTAGTCACCGCAAGTCCCTTTATCCATCCCTCTCACCATCTCACAGAGACCTTCCCACTTCTTTGGTTTTACCCCAACACCTCAGCCCCTGCACCCTGAGCCACAGGGATCTTAAGGGAAATCTCTACCACATAAAGACTCTAGTAATACCTCCACCCCAATAAATCCACATGCAAGTCACCTTGTGCCCACCAACTCCCAGCTCCTTGTGCCACCAAATTTAAACCTGATCTTCATATTCACTTTAACCACATTTCCCTGAAAAGGTAAGAACTCTCCCCAGAGATGGACTTGCCCTTTAGTGGAGGCCTCACTCTCAACCAGGACTTAGAAAATCTGGAGCATGTTCAGAGATGTCAAAGAATGATTAAATATTTAAAGCACTGAGAATAATGGAAGAAAGCAAAAGTGTCTAAAGTCACTGGCAGCATCCCACAAGAGAAACAGCATGGGTTTTATAATCAGAGAGACCTACATTTAAATCCCAGCTTTGTTTCATAACCGTGACCATGAGCATTTGCTTAGCTTTTCTGAGTCCTAGTTTCCTCACCTCTAAAATAGAAACTATATGTAGCTTACAGATGATCTACATTGTCTAATATTTAATAAAAATATGAGAAACATAATGGGTATTAAAACTTTGTGAAATAGAATTTCTATTTCTTCTGGCTCACAATTAAGGGAATGTTGGTCCCAAAAGTTTGGAACACCTGGGAATTAAAACTCTTGCATATTTCCAAGAAATAGGAGAAATGATGCCACTCTCTTCCTTGCCAGCCTGCTACTAGGTAGGATCTCAATCCAAAAAATCTCATAGGGTCTTGAAATACAGAAATATTAAGACTGGCACATCAGCTGTCCTCTATTAAACAATTCCTTCCCTCTACGCTCCAGGTTTCTCATGATGTAAATCCATGAGTTTCATGAACTGGGAATATATAATGATCCTCCATTTTAAGGTTAATACATGCCAATTTAAGACAAGCAAGCAAATTCAATTTAAGATTAGCAAATAATGTTTTACATTAACAAGTGTTCCTTTTCATAGCTGAATTGAATTTTACCTTATTTTCATCACTACAGCACAGAAGAAGAAAGAAAAATATATCTGTATATATCACATCACAGTTTATATTAAAATAGGAAGAAAATCCCATTGCAGTTAATTGATATTTTTCTTGAGCTTCTTTTTAAAGTAAATGGCTTTGTTGTACCAAGAGTATTTCTGATTTGCAAGGTGGACCTTGAATTTGGAGGACCACAAAAAGGAAAAGAAACTCTCATAAAGATGAAGCAGTATTCTTGTTATACGAATACAGTTGTTGTTTGAAATATCTCCAGGAAGTTGTAATAAATAGGAATATCATTATGTTATATGTAAAGAAATAAATTCTATTGAATTAATATGTTGGAAACTAGTAAATTATGCTAAGTGATAAGAGTTAATAGGATGAATCTTAGTGGTTGCCTTAAGGGGTGCCTGCTGTCAGAATAGATCAGTTATACATCCAGCAGGGGCCTCAGGCACTTCTCCCTTTATTCAGGAAGAATCAACTGAAGCAATGTACCTTAAGTAACATAAACACGGATGCAGTCGTATGCACACTCTGTATACTTACTACTTCCAAACTGGAGATCATAAAAGAGACGTCTAAGCCAGGATGCATTTGCCAGGCATAAATAAACATGATTTAAGATAGAAATGGTCTTGATTCAACTGTAAGCCCTAGATTTTATAAAATTTTCTCCCCATAAAGGGGAGTTTCATGAAGCTGATCTGTGTCCAGACATAAGTTTTGAGAAACAAATGTTTTTTTTTTCCTAAGACCATCAAAAATTTTATGGTTATGATATAAATTTCAAATTTGAAAATTGAAAGAGTTCCCAATCCATAAAATGTCCATGGCATTTCCAGAAACACTTTAAATTTCTCCAGTATAAGTTGAATATGTATTTATGCACTTCTCAATGGATTATTCTCCCTTGTTAACTAGACTGAGAAAAGGCAATAAAATATTCAGCTGCCTAGTGCCGTCCTGCTGATAAAGAATTCAGCGGTAACAGCTATTCAACCAGTAAATGTCTTATTCAGGGATGACCCTAGAAACTCTCATCCCACTAATCTTTGATAAAAATGTCCCTACTGAAGAACTGCAAATGAATGAAAACTAAAACATATCAAATTTGTCTAAATAATCAAAGAGCAGATTTGCCTTGTCTTTTTCGGAGGAGAGCTTATATTAACCAATTCACTTTGTTCTGCCAGTACTTTGCATTTTCTCAACTCACAAGGATTTCCCTTTTGGAAATTACATTAATTTAGAGCAACGGAGTCCTGAGGAGTGCTGTGTGAAGACACTAGACAATCTAGCAGTATTCTCTAATGATTTGAAAAAGCCCATGCAGCTGTGAAAGGGAACTCTTAGAAGAGGGCCAGCATCTTACAGAAGAGCTGTGGAGAGCAGCCCAAAGCACGTTCCCAAAACTGCGGCAAGTCAGGACCTCATTCACAATTATGCACCCGTAATTGTGTGCATCTCTGCACTTTATGATCTCGCATGACACCGATAGCATAGAGAATGAAAGTCACCAGATAACCCTACAGTCTCATTTAAACAATTCATTTCAAATTTCTCTTTCCAAGATTTTCATTAGAGCTGCTAAACTTAAAAGAAAAGAAATGTGACTAGAGTAAGCTTCTCTTTCCTACCGAATTTCCTAAATGGAAAAAAAAATGCAATATATGTGAAAAGAAGAATAAAGGAACTATATAATCTGTCTGAAAATCAGGCTCTGAGAAACCAAGAAATAAATAAAAAATCTGCAAATAGAACTGGGAGTCATTCTTTTTTCTTATTAAAATCTAATAGTTAAGAATATAAAAACATTTTATCCTTTAGTTCATTATTTTAAAATTTAAATGATATGTTGGTTATATTAATTGTTGCTAATTGAATGTGATTCAACTTTGGATCTCACAGTACCTTGCATAAAAAAATAATAGTGAAAATTTAGTTCCACTCTATTGGAAAAACTATTTACTCCTAGCCTCACTGTACCCCCTGTACTTAGTAAAATGTGGATGAAAGCCTCTGTAATCACTTTTACTCATAGTCATCTCTCCTTGCTTCTGAAGTCATTGGTGTCTTTAGCCGTTACTGGTCATTTTTGCATATATTGTTATGCTGTTTAATATTTCTTTTTAAAAAAGTATTTACTTATTTATTTGACAGAGAGAGCAATCACAAGTTGGCAGAGAGGCAGGCAGAGAGAGAGGGGGAAGCAGGCTCCCCGCTGAGCAGAGCGCCCGATGCGGGGCTCGATCCCAGGACCCTGAGATCATGACCTGAGCCAAAGGCAGACGATTAACCGAGCCACCCAGGTGCCCACAGAGAGTCTTGGTATGTCCCTAGGAATATGCCTTCTGAAGGCCAGGGCTGTGTGTGTTTGCACGTGCGCATGTGTAGTGTGTGTATATGCGTGTGATGTGTGTGGTATGTGTGTGCGTGCATACATATGCATGTGTGTGGGCACATATCAGAGAAACATTTAAGTGCACCCTGGCCATTTCCCATTACCCAGAGTCCCAGAACAAGATCTGCCTACCAGGGCACCCTCAGTTTGATTAAAACCAATGAGAATGGTAAGCCCAGTAAAACAACTCTTAACCAGCAATGGACAGGGACCTTTTTCATGTTCTACTTCTAACACCATTTATCAGGCCATGATGCCAAGAAAAGTGGCCTGAGGATGGGGTGCTGATATCTCCCAGCCTTTCCATATAGGCCACTTCCCACATACTCTGTGTCTGGTGGCCAATGGGTAGGATAGCCAAGGGAACTGAGACCACATTTTATGCTATCCTTATCTTCCCTCACCACATTCATCAGTTTCCATACCAACAGGGTCATTATATGCTTCTCACTAAAAGTAGAGGTCAGGAATGGAATTGGAAATGTGGAAGTGGGTTCATTCATTGTGTCATCAATTATTTTGTTGTTCTGCTGTGTCCTAGGCCTTATTCTGGACGAGGACTGCAATGAAGAACAGTACTGGCCAGGTTCCTGCTTACATGGACCTTCCACTCGAATAAGGAGTGAGTGACACGGCAGGAAGCAAACAATGAACAAGCACATAAGAAATGAATAAACAGTAATATTTACAAGGGAAAAGATGCTCCAAAAAAAAAAAAAAAAAGGCAGAATGATACACTGTAGAGATCAGGGATGTTAGGATGCTAATGAGGCAGTAGGTCGTGTACGATGTGTACGATGTCACTGAGAAATAGACACTTCGACTGGCACCAGACTGACATGAGGGAATGAGGCCCCTCAGAGCACAGCATTGGCTGCTCAAGAAAGAACAAGTGCATGAGCGAATCTTGTGTTCAAAAAGAGGCAGCATGCCTGGGAGGCTGAAGCATGGTGAGTGCCGGGCAGAGCAGTACAAGAAGAGGTCAAGGAAGTAAGACATTCCCCGGGCAGGCAAGGCTTTGTAGCCTCAGAAATAACTTGGGATTTTATTCTAACTGCAATGGGAATCCAGCAGAGGATTTTGAATAGTTGTGACATATTTAGATCTAAATTTTCAAAAGGTTACTTCGGCTGCTACCTAGAGACTGATTTGGGCTCCAACAGAAACAAATGTGGAAGCTGGAACATGTTCCCACAGTGGTCAAGCTGGCTTAAATTAAACCGACCATTAGAAATGAAGAAGAGTAGGGGCTTTCAGAACAAGTTTGGCAGGTGGTGCTGAAGAATTAGAAGAGAAGGAGCGATTGGCCAAAAGAATCAAGGATAGCTTTTCGGGGCTGGACTGAGAAACGCGGTGGACAGTGATGACAATGACTGCAATGTGGGGCCAGCAAACCTGGGAGAGGTCGAGGTGGAAAGCGAGCATTGCGTGTGGCTATGTCAAGTCTGAGATAATTACTATACTTGCAAGTAAAAATTTCTAGTGGTCAGGCAAGATAGTTCAGAGGCATAAAGACACAAATGGTTTCAGTGATCAGCATTGTGATCTTTGGAACAGTAGTCATGGAGGGTACAGAAATAATGACCCTATTCCCTTGCATGAGGAGCCATCAGAGCATTGGAGAGATGGTCACATCCATAGTTGAATGTATTTTAGGTGAGATCTTTGGCAATTGCTCTAACAGGCCCCAAAGAAAAATACTTTAGAAATATGAAAAGGGAGTGACTAATTCTAACTCCTGTCACCTTTGATGTCCCACTGCCACGTTATTCTGCTCTTCCGTGAAACTTCTCTACCCTCCCACTTCACTTCCTTCAGGATAGAGTCTATTACTCCGCCAGACCCATCATTTTCTAAAAGTGCTAGGGGAAACTGCAATTACTTTTCCATGGCTAATTCCTTAATGCTATCAACATTTTACAAAGTTAAAGAATGTTCTTTTTTGGGCTGCTTATGCAGACTCCCAGTTTTCATAATCTAGGGGCTTCGAAAGGCTTTCACAGGTTAAATATGAGACCACAGGCTTAAATCACTTCTAGTACTTTTTTAGCACATTTATACTATTCTGTTTGAACTGTGTCCAGAACCTTATGATCGGTGGTGCTTAAACTCTCAAAACACCCTGCAGTTCCTGATGTAACATTTTGATACATAATTTCCTTGTTGAATAGATTTGCAAGTGTTCAGAAAAGTGAGTGGGTGGTGAAACCAATTACAAAAAAAAGTTTATTTTAGTGCAAAACAATTTTCAATTCATTTTGCTTTTCTTAATGTAAAGTTTTGATGCGCCTTAACATATAATTAACTACAGTCATTAAGCCTATAAAGTCAAGAATCTGTGAACTAACTAGTAAAAATTTACGTTATAAGTGGGATAGGCTCTAGAAAAGCCACAAGGTAATGACCAAATAACACATACACACACACACACACACACACACACACACACACACCAAATTGTGCTGTGAATGGTATTTCTTTGTAAATAATAAACTCAAAGAAACATGTCTCATACATAAATAAGTACAGATTCCAATCAAAAATACATTTTTTAGGGACATATGGTCTTTATCAATAGAAAACTGCATATTTTAAGCACTCAGCACTACTCCAAAGCTCCCTGCCCACATGATGTCCTGTGCCCTGTCCCCTTCCCAAAAAGCAGTTCCCCATTAGGGTATAGACTATCAGGCCTGGAAAGAACCTTAGAGATCATCTGAGTTGCCCAACAAATTCACTTGTATGCACACGCTTATGTTACTCATACACATATTCTGAGCCCCAAGAAGCTTGGTAATGTATGCATGGTCATATCACTGGGACAAGAATTCTTCAAGTTCCCAGCCATAGGCCATTGAAACAAATCCCTCATCCTTCCATCAATCCATATTTTACTTTTCTTCATAGAGCTGATCTACAGGTAGAGAAAATAATTTTATTAGATGAATCTACCCTGAAATACAAATCCCCTTCTTCTAATCCTCATCAGACTCACTTACTGAATTATTATTCAGTTATTATTAAATTTGTTATCATAAATTATTATTAAAATTGTTAGTGAAGAATCATTTACTACTGCAAATACCTTTGTAAGTGGTGGTATTTCTGCAACAAGACAGTTTAAGGGCAGAGGGTCTTTTCCAGAACAATTGAGATCACATAACTTACCTTCACTGTGTATTCAAGATCATTGCAGCTGAAAGGAAAGGAAGGAAAAATTCCTGGCTCCCTTCACTCTCCCCTACAGAAGGAAGGACTGGGACAAGGTTCATCTCTGATCCTCTTCTCCTTTCCCCACTATTTGTTGTTGGAATTGCTTGCATGGGCCCCAATGCCCTAGTCTAATTCTTGCCCCTCAGTGATGGTGACGATCACTACCTAAGAAGTAAAGGGCTTTGCATATCAAGCTGGCCCTGTAACCCTTCTCTACCTGACCCATCCCACAAAAATGCCAAGGATGCTGAGAATCCTAGATGCCTGTGCCCTAGGACACAGACCCAGATAAACCCAGGAGGTTCCCAGGACAGGTTACTCAGTTTACAGTCGTACCCCCCATCCCATTTCTCTTGCTCACTTCTCTCTTTAGGAAAAAGGAAATGACGATAGCATTTTTGATGTATTTCCCTATAAGAAGTGCCCCGCCAACTCCCTTTCTTGCTTGCTTAGAAAGACTATTGTTATGGCTGCTCACTGGGTGAGCTTAATTCCAAGGGGGTCAGGGGTCTTACTCAGAGCTTACTCAGGGGACTCCTCCAAATGAGTCCAAGAAAATCCCGTTCAAGGGAAGCTACCCCTGCCCCAGTCTCAGCCTGTGGAGGAACATGGGCTCTGCCTCTGAGGAGCTAGGGGACACTATGTAATTCTGAAAAGCAAACATGGCAGACCGGTTTCTTCGCCTCTAGCAGAACAGGCCTTCACTCTTCATTTATTCCTCAGAGTCTGGTAGCCAGCTCAGAAAACAGAGGCATCTGCTTCCATTTAAAAAAAAAAAAAAAGTTAGAGTGTATTAGATTCAGCTTTGAAAAAAAAAAGGAACTTTAAATTTGCAGAAAACTTTTGTTTAATCACATCAAGTCTATGTCATGAGCTGAAAAATGCCAGGAAATTCCAAGCTAACGGCAGATACTTCATCTATAACTCATGCCATGGGGCTTATTTTTATTCTTTCATATGCCTGCGAATGGAGGATGAAGGATTAGAAAAACTGAGTTGTGTGTGTCTTGTTTTTGGTTTGGTTTTGTTTTGGTTTGGCTTTTTTTGGTCTTGTCAGTTCATGTCATAAACTTGGCATTACTCTGTGTTTTTTTTTAAATTTAATAAGAATATGAGATTATACTGATCCTGTTCTCCAATTTCTTGTTAGTGCTGAACAAGCACTTTTGGCGCTCACAACTCAAATTACTGCCATGTTGCTCTGTGCCGTAGTATGTTTGGCTATGAACTCAAGTGTCTTGACCTACCATCTATCTGCTCTTAACCTATATATATATATATATATAAATCTATGACCTATGACATGCGTGCAGCTCTGAAGTTAGCACAAAACTACAAAGAACAAAAAGAGCAAAGGGGACAGGGTGGAGGTGGGAGGGTGAAAAAAAAAATACCCATAAGAAGAACAGTATAAAATCTCTTGCTTTGTGCCCAGCCATGGGCTCTAGATATTATAAAAGGGGATACAGAATGTATGTGACTCCAAAAACATGTAACTCTTTCTCTTTTAAATGTGGAAAGTGTTGGGGCGCCTGGGTGGCTCAGTGAGTTAATGCCTCTGCCTTCGGCTCAGGTTATCATCTCAGGGTCTTGGGATCAAGCCCCACATCCGGCTCTCTGCTCAGCAGGGAGCCTGCTTCCCCCTCTCTCACTGCCTGCATCTCTGCCTACTTGTGATCTCTCTCTCTCTGTCAAATAAAAAATAAAATCTTTAAAAAAATGTGGAAAGTGTTCATTTTTCAATCTGAGTGCCCTGAATTTCTGTATTCGTTTCAGAGCTGTGTGTACATGAGAAAAATATGGAGCCTGCCACAAACACTACAGTTCACCTTCCCAAGGATTTGAAAGCTTGACTCTGCAAATGTTTGGGAATAAAAAAGAAAAAAAAAATTAACACCAAGTATAGCCTGCTGGCATAATCATGATTATGACTGTCTGTTGTTATAAAAGAAGAATAAAGCATGCTGAGGAACCTTGATAGAAATATGGCTTTAGCAAAATAGAAAACGCCCTGTAATAGGTTAAACTTTAGGATCAGGTCTCAATCAGTTAGTAAATACTTACTGAGGACCAACCAAGTGCATGCTTCACTTACTAGAAATGTAAACTACGGAACCGGCTGTCAATTATCTTCTAATCTAGTTTCAATAAGACAGTATAGCATATAGAATATAGGATAGTGTATGTGTAGCCAGCAGGGCTTAAAACTTCGTGTGCAAGAGGGTGCCTGGTTGTCTCAGTCAGTTGGGCGGCTCAGGCCATGATCCCAGTGTCCTGGGATCGAGTTCTGTGCTGGCCTCCTTGCTCAGTGTGGAGTCTGCTTCTCCCTCTGCCTCTGCCCTTCCCCCTGCTCATGTTCTCTCTCAAATAAATAGATAAAATCTTAAAAAAAAAACAAAAACCCTTCATGGACAAGGATAGATTGTGGGAACCCCACAACCCTCCTGCAGTGGGTGAATTCATGACGCTAGAGTCTTACAGACTTGGGGTGGATTCTGACTTTAATTCATTCTTTTACCAGTGTTTGTTTCTCACTCTGCAGCTGTGTCTGCAGTGGCCACTGGCAGGGAGGCAGTGAGAGAGAAAGAGATACCATCCTTACCCTCACAGAACTTAGAGGACAGTCTGCAATACATATATCAGTAATCACACGCATGCAAAGTCCCAAATTGTTATAAACACTGAGGGGAAAGTATCAGGCGAACCAAAGAGTATCAAGGTGTCCCAATTTAGGCCCGGCAGTCAGGCAAAACATCTCTAAGCATCTCTTGACGAAAGCCAGGGAGAATATCGACCTGTTAGATGCTCATGGAGCAGAGTGATGAGACCCAAAGAACAGCAAGCCCCAACCCACCCAAAAGAAGAATGAAGCACTTGGGATTGAAATGATCTTGTCCGCAAATCAACCTGCCTGAAATTCAATCTTCTCATTAGTAAAACTGAAAACATTAGTATCTACCACAGATTTATATTAGAAAATAAGTATTTACAGAACATCTTTCCAGAAAGAGCAGAATATCCTAGAAAAACTTACTGAGACCTTACCAAAAGTCAGTCAATGCCTCCTGAGGAGTCTCATGGACATAAGAGGGAAAAAAATGGATCAAATACATATGGTGCCATAAGGAGGAAACAAATCCTGGAGCATAATGGGAAGACGTGATGTCTGCAGTGGGAGATAATAAATGGTGGGGCCTTTAGGGGTCAACACTTCTTTTTTTAACTTCAGCAAAGTATTAGATTTATGAAGGAAGACATTTAGAAGTTCATATAACTAAATATACAAACTGACTTGTTTGTTTTGGATCATTCAGTGTCTGAGAGTGAATTATTCATTCAAGCATTAATAAATTAGAATTTTTCTATTTGGCGGTTGGCAAAATTTACTTAAGGAAATAAAAGAGATATCCACCAAGTTTGGACTGGCTTATGCATTTTTTTTCAGCTGGCTCAAATCTCTAAGTGTAGAAGGTTCAAGTTATTTATTAATGTGTATCTTTTACTCTACTGATTTATAGTACATGTGAAAACAAATCCTGAGATTGATTGGAACTCAAGTATGAAAAGAACAAGAATTTACCTGCCATTATTTAGCCTGATGATCACACTGACTGGAAGGAAAGATAATCTGCTATAAGAATCAAAACCAATGGAATGTTTCTCTACCATGAAATAATTTTTAATGACACCCCATTCCCTTTCAAAATGACACTGCTATATCTTTTTCCCCCATGGCTTAAACATACTTTTTCTCTTACATTTTCTACTGCAGTATGTTTTTGGTGACTTCCAACTTCTGAAAACAATTACAGTTTTGGCCTATTCTTATCTAAATTCAATGGGAAAATGTCATTCTATCAACTACTCCACATAAAAAATAATAGCCCCCAAAAGAAGATATGTAGTCTAAGATCCATTAGAATTCAACTTTTTCTTAGAAGAAAAACAGAAGACTATTTATTTGACCCCCTCCTCCTTAAAAAAAAAAGAATCATGGCTACTTACTTTCATTCTGCTTTCTCATTATATTGTTCAAAAATCTCTCTTCAAAAGTATGTCTCTGCAATTCATTTTATTCTACTTACTTTGATGAGCTTGATAGAAAGTAAAAGAATCCAGCATAATTTCTCTATTTATTTATGAATTGCAGAGGTCATGCACAACCCTTGCAATTGTACAGCAATCATAGAAATATTTCCTGGGATCTGTCACTACCCATTTTTTCAGCAGTCTTGGGTTCTTTTAGTGAGTATTGGTAAATACACTTGTCGTCCATTTGTAACTTCTAATATTGAGGGAGGAAAAAAGTACAAAATTTAAATCCCAGAATTGTTCCATCTTTCCTAATCCAAGTATCATCAATAGAGTTATTTTTACCCTTGCCCTACCTATAACTTAACAGAAAAAGACATCCTTTCTCTTAAGTTGGAGCTCATAGAAAACATTCTTCCAGATCCTGTTACTTAATAGACACCTGAAATAGTAGGTCCCTTCTCATTCTTTTCACATATCGGGCTGCATCTTTGATACATTATTGCTAGAAAACTGATTTAAACTGAAGTTTAATAAAACTATACATTATTTCTTGGTTAAAAATCTCCTATTTAATACATCTTTGAATTTGACCTTGGATTTGAATTAATCTTCCACTGAAGTTCTCATTCATCATCTAAACATAGTTTCCTCAATTTATCCTTTGCTTATCTTCTGTCCTCCAATTGCCCCAATATTCCTTTGTTTCTCTAGCTGCTAGTGGAAGTTTTATGCTGGGAGATTTCGAACCCAGTAACAAATTGTCATCAACCAATAAGGGCCTGCTTTCTGCCTCCTGGGTGCCAAGCACTCTGTTAGATTCTGTTGGGTGTAAAATGCATACACCAGCTACAGTCTTTACCATCCAAAGTTGGCTTGGACATAAAGCAATGGAAAAACAATTTGGAGCTCAAGTTGCAAGTAAAGAGAACTCAGAGATAATTGAGGTAATTGAGGCTGAAATACATAGGGAAGGCTTTAAAGGCTGAGCCAGATTTAATATGTAAAGAGGAAGATGGTAATCAGCTTGTGGACCAAACTATTTCCATTGAGTGGCATGCAAAACAAGAGGGCCCCAATATGCATCGAGCTTTGTGATGCATTTGTTAGGCTTGGGGGAAATCTGTTCCTGAACTTAGGCAGCAATGATTCTGCCTAATTAGGTTTTGTTGGAACAGTAACTGGAACAGCAGAAGCTGAGCAGAAGTGTAGTAACATTCATGTAAACTTTCTATTTTACCACACTTTTATAGATTTTTCAAAGCATTCCACATTTGTGATCTCATTTGACTCTGTAAAGTAGATAGGAACCATATCTCTCATTTAAAATTTTTTTTAAAAAAATTGAGTCTCAGAGTAAAGAAATTCCCCGGTGCCTTCTAGTATTAGATACAGAATGGTAACAAAATCACTGGCCTTGTGATCCAGAGCTCAGAGCATCTCCCACTACAGCAAATGCAATTTAAAAAATCCCCAGTTTCAATAATTAAATAGTAATGATTTTCCATGGATATGTTCCACAGAAGTAAGGCTTACAGAAAAGAATAAGTATGTTTATGAGATCTATCTCTAAAATTTCTAATTACTGATTACAGGGGGGGAAAAAAACCCAAACTCAACTGAAAGTAAGATATAATTTTTTTAGTTTGCATAGTAATTTTAAAACTACTTATATATTTATCTAAGAATAGTTTTAACTAATTTTTTTATTTCAAATGTCTAGCTTATGTATGACCATTCATATATTACAAGTCCTAAAGATGAACAGCAATTTTTTTATTCCCGACCAAAACCAGAGTTCAGGTTCAGATTATGACCGGTAGATTTTAAGATATGATTCCTCCTGAAGGTTGTTTAAATTCTTTACCTAGCCTTCAACTTTCTCAGTATGGCTAATTAGTATCAATTAGATAGCACTTTTTTAACACAAATACCCATTTTGTGTTCTATTCATTACTTAAAATGCAAACATTTTAATTGCCCACATATTTGAAAATCCTAAGAATCTTATTCACAGGATCTGAAGCATGTTTCCTTCACTTATGGTCTAAAGAACTCAATAAACTGTTACGGAATGTGGTCACCACTATTTTTTGTTATTGTTCATTATTTACAGTGTGCATATATTGTAATCATAGTGACCATTGAGCCAGGAACTATGCTATTATTACAGATATTACCTCATTAACTACCTCAAGAACTTTATGAAGAGAATATCATTATCCACATTTTATACATAAAAAAATTGGGTTTTGGCAGTAATGGTACAGAAAGATCATTTACTGTGGTCATTCCATTATTGGGATACTTCTACAAAACAGAAAATGTAAACATAACTGTTGTTATGTTGTTTCCCCTTCTCTGTTACCCCAAACAAAAATGTATTAGGTTAGCTCTTTTCCTTCTGCTAACAGAACGATGTAGTGCTATAAATAAATCAGACAGTGCATATTCAAATGAATGTTGAGTTGTTTTCATGGATACCCACCCATCCCCATTAATTCCCCATTAATTCCACTCACCTCCCAGTGGAATTGGCTCCTCTGGGCTCCTCCCAGAGGAGGAAGGAGCTCCCTCCCTCCTCCCAGAAGGCGTGGAAGGATCATGCAGGTACATGCTGTGTGGGTGACATTTTTCTAGAAATAATGTAAAGCCCAAATTGACATTATTCACTTTTCTATATCCTTAACTGTGTAAATACCATTAATTGTATGTCAGTAGAAAAAGTGCTGAGAACAGCGCACCCCTCCTCTATGCCACCTTACTGAGCTCTTCCTCCACTCCCCCATCCTGAGACATGGGGATGTCTCTCTTACTCTCTAAGAGAGTAAGACATACTCTCTTAGGCTATAGCATGGAATCAAAACAACTTCACAGCCTGTTGGTTTTAATCTTTTGTCTTCTGAAAAGTAGACATCGAGCATGTCTACTTCTCGATGCCCTCAGAAAACTTTTGTTTACTTATTTGTCATTTGCTGGTATATATTTTTTACCTACTATTACTCTTACCCATCTATTACTTACTATTGATGCACTAACAGGTATCTGTTACTGGAGATCACATACCATATATCATTACTGGTGATATAAGATTATTTGGATTTTAACAAGGGAAATGCCTTAACTCAAAGTAATGAATATTAGGCATTAATGAATATGTTAGAGACTACACATTTGGATAGAAGGCCTCACTAGTTGTCCTCAAATCCTACCTGGAAGCATTGATCTACAAGTTATTCCAGCCTTGATCATCCACCTCAACATTCACTGATACCTTCTCAAGTATGAATTCCTACTTTTACTTTTTCTTCCTTTCAAGATTTTATTTAAATGCTAGGTAGTTAACATACAGTATAGTATTAGTTTCAGGGGTAGACTTTCATGATTTACCACTTAAATGCACATAACATCCAGTGCTCATTATAAGTGCCCTCTTTAATGCCCATCACCCATTTACCCCTTCCCCCCTATTCACCTCCCCTCCAGGAACCCTCATTTTTTCTCTATTGTTGAGAGTCTCTTATGGTTTGCCTCCCTCTCCATTTATATCTTATTTTATTTTTCCTTCTCTTCCCCTCTGTTGCTGTTTTGTTTCTTAAATTCCACATATGAGTGAAATCATATGGTACTTGTCTTTCTCTGACTGACTTATCTTGCGTAACATAATGCACTCTAGTTCTATCCATGTTGTTGCAAATGGCAAGATTTCATTCTTTTTTATGGCGGAATAATATTCCATTGTATATGTGTGGGTATACACACCACATCTTCTTTATCCATTCATCAGTCGGTGAACATTTGGGCTCATTCCAGTTTAGCTACATTAGGACATGGCTACTATAAACACTGGGGTGCATGTGCTCCTTCCAATCACTATTTTTTAATGCTTTGGCTAAATACCTAGTAGTGCAATTGCTGGGGTGTTGGGTAGTTCAGATTTATTTTCAACTTTTTTGGCTAGTATCCAAAATCTGTAAAGAACTTATCAAACTCGACACCCAAAAAATAAAAAAAACGAAAATCCTAGAGAACACAAGCAGCAACCTCTTTGACCTCAGCTGTAGCAACTTCTTGCTAGACAAGGGAAACAAAAGCAAAAATGAACTTTTGGGACTTCATCAAGTTAAAAACCTTCTGCACAGCAAAGGAAACAATCAAGAAAACTAAAAGGCAACCAGTGGAATAGGAAAAGATATTTGCAAATGACATAAATTGTTCTAGCTCTGTGAAAAATGTTGGTCTTATTTTGATAGGGATTGCATTGAATGTGTACATTGGAAAGTGTATTTGGGTAGTATAGACATTTTAATATTTTTTCTTGAGCATGGAACATTTTTCCATTTCTTTGTGTCTTCCTCAATTTCTTTCATAAGTGTTCTATAGTTTTCAGAATATAGATCTTTTACCTCTTTGGTTAGGTTTATTCCTGGGTACCTTATTGTTTTTGGTGCAATTGTAAATAGGATCAATTCCTTGATTTCTCTTTCTGCTGCTTCATTATTAGTGTATAGAAAAGTAACAGACCTCTGTGCATTGATTTTATATCCTGCAACATTGCTGAATTCCTGTACCAGTTCTAGAAGTTTTTTGGTGGAGGCTCTCAAAACCCTTCTTTTAGAACTATCTTTCCAGACCACCAGAATGTGGGTGTATTTAGTTCTGTTCAATTTCAACATGAAAGGTGTCTGATTTTTTTGGTAATAAGACATGCTGAAAGACAATTCTGGGAACAGATCTTCTGCATAGTATATTACTTATGAAACACCTTTCTGTAAATATTTCTGGAAGTGAGGGGAGAGAGGTGAAGAACAGATGAAAAAGTAAGACAGTTGCTTCCTTGAAAGGAGTCTATGTTGTTGAGTCTACGATGTTGAGGGAGGGGCAGATATTAACATACATTCACTAATACACATGGAAAGTGATAAATAAAGGAGACAATGGGGCATGGTGCTGAGTGTGAATTAGAAACCGAAGTGTCCCACCTCAAGGGTCATATTTGGAGTTACTGCTCTTTATTCTTTTTTCCCAGGGTGTGGCAGTGGGTAACATTAATATGCTTATTTTCTTGCATGTCTACATTTTACCAGTCAGCCATCTTCCTCCTAGCCTTCATGACCTTCAGTACCATCTACTATGCAGTGGAGTTACATGGGATCCTGAAAGGTTTCTAAACGTAAGGTTTATGGACCACATGCCTGAGAGTCACCTAGGACATCCATTGAAAATATGACTTTCTCCTACTCCACTCCAAACACATGAATCACTGGGACTCTAAATCAGCATTTTAACATGTTCTCTAGATGTTTCTAATGAATATCAAAGTTTACAAACTGCACTAAGAATAGCACTAGATGAAAATCACTAAGCCCCCATTTAATCCATATCTAAAATTAAGAGTTGAATTAAATCATCTCCAAGTTAACATCCATCACAAATATTTCATGATTCTAGGTTAAACATTTCTATTGTCCTGTGTATTTCCTTTGGATATTTTGTATAATTTTTCTTGTTTTTTTCCTCTAGTGTTTAACTCTGTGAAGCTTTTATTCCCCTCACTTAGCATGTCTCTTAACTTATGATTATGAAAACAACAGGACAATATGGTTTACTTTGGACATTTGGATAACATTATATGTAACTGATTTAAGGAATAATGGAAGCACACTAGACTCTGATGGAAACATTACTTCTGAAAAATTCATTTGGTTTAAACCCCAAATCATAAATTTTCAAATGCAAAACAGAGGAAGAATTTGTGCTTGTGCTCTATTTATTACTAATCCAACCCTCTAGGACTTGTACTTTATTTGCCCTTTGTCTAAATTATGGGTCCTAAGTACATAATTAGTAAATAAGAGATGTTTTTAAACCAGGTATTTTAAGATGTCTTATCAGAACTAGTTCTGTTCTTGCTAAGCTACGAGACTACGCATTCCACCAGACAGGATACTCAATTTAAACAATTAAAGGTTTTCCAAACCAGTGTTTATTAATTGAGCCATAGCATTACAGAGAAGTCCCTTTGCACTTCCTCTTGTCAAACCTACCGAGGATGCAATGCAGAGCTATTTGGCCGGTGGCCACACTGTAAAGCAACAGGACATATTTGGCAGATTTATAAGTCGCCAGACTTTTGCCATTTGGCTTGCTATCATGCTTCCTATTTTTTTACTTTTTCCTTTTTTTTTGTCCTTCACATAAAAATATGTTTTTTTCTCAGCAGAATTATAATTCATAGATATAATTAGCATCATGTTAATTATCAATAATTAAATCAAAACATTACTTTACAAAATTTTTGCAAAGCACACAATTCTTTCAGGAGAATTTTCTCAAGATCATGTAGGGTAACCTTCGACAGGAACGTGCGCAGTATTGATTTACAAATATTAACTGTAGATGTCCGTGTTCTATGCACACACTCCATTTACCTCCAAAACATGTCCATTTTACTTCACATAAATCCAGACCATATAACATCTCTGAAGCAAACCAAAATTCCTTTTTTTCCCTGAAGGAAATCCGAGTTTCAGTGAATTTGACCTTTTCCATCAATATATGTTTTGACTCAATATGGCTGTATGTTGGATTCCCAAACTGATTTCTTAAGCCCTCTGCATCATATTTAATAACAAACAACAACAACAAAAAAGAATAACAAAACTCTGGCCTGAAACCTGAGCAGGAAGGGCCCCTGCCTTGGAACCTGTATTTTAAAGGACTCTGCATATTACAAGCAGAAAATAAAAATGCATAAAGGGAAACATGAGTGCCTCTGTCATTCAGGATGCAGAGCTCAGTTCCAGAACCTGAGCTGCACCTGAAGCCCTAAACACCTGCTTCCTAGCTGACACCATTCAAGCCCCAGGGAAACACTTCATCACATCTTTTGCTCCATACACTCAAAAGTCTGAAGTGTGCCATGACAGGTACACACTGCTTCAAAGTACAGAGATGAGTCACAGGCAAACACACTAAGTAAGAAAGAAGACAAATGAATTAACTTACCAAATCTTTCCTCTCAGCATAAATGCAATGAAATTTTGCATAATAAAATATTATTTCCCAGGAATGCTGACAGCATCCTTTTATGCTTCTTTTGTATCTTAATTTATGGTTTTAAGGTACTTGCAGATTAGGTTACTATACACAAAAGTTGCATGTGGTAACCTTTGCAATAATTTAGCAATATTAAATAATTCCTGTTATCCTTAAATGTTTATATATGTAGTCAGATAACATGCCTAAGGCATAATATTGACTCTACATAAGAAGCTAGATGGGTACTGAATGCTTGAGTATTTTAACAAAAAAAAAAAATTAACAAGCTTCAGTTAACTTTTTTAGATTAAAATTTTTTAAATAAAATTTAAAATATTTAAATAGTTTTATTAATACATTTCATATACATAAATTCAAAAATATGCATTTCTCTTTAATTTTAATTAGATAAACTTAATATTTTAGAAAAAAACATACTTTCTTAAAATCATATATGAAAACTGGTTTTAATACTTTACATTTACTTTAATTTATATGCTAACTATGATGTAGTCAATGTGTATACTTCTAGTCCTTTAGATCATTACTGTCAATATATAAAAATAACTTCAAATTTTTGATTATAGAAATATAGTTAGAACTGAAATGTTCTGAAATAGATAAGCTTTGTATTTATATTATTACCTATCAAAAAATCTGATTCATAAATAAAATACTTAAACATGTGCAAACTAAATTCATTGGTCTTTCATATTTTCTTAACTTTCAATATGTAAAAATCAGAGCCTTGCATAAATTCTCTTTTGGTATTAAAATATATTTGAAGAAGTTGGAGGGTTTAACAAATTTAATCAAAAGTGTGAAACCTCAGTTTATATCTTTTAAATATTTAAACACACAGTGTATATCTAATACATGGTTTTATTCTTATGCTTACCTCTCCAATGACAGGGAAGATCTGTTTAACATTGTAAATGTTTATCACCAGTGGATATGGAGACTCAAATTAAGACCATCTTGTATAAGTGGAATTCTTATTCATGTTTATTATTTCATTCAAAATAAGTGCATATACCACATGGAGAAAAATCACAATATATAGTGCTAATCCAATTTATTCCTTTAGTAAATGTTTTATGGCAAACACTCATAAGCAGTAGACTTTCATTATTCCTAATATGAACAAATACTGTTCAAAATCATGAAAATACCAGAAAGTTGAGGCTTAAAAATTATTTTCACAGCATTTTTATCTAAAAGCCTCTTCTCAATTAACCTCAGTTCCATTTTAGAAATCTTGGTATAGGAAAAGTCAGTTAATTGGTGAATAAAACATTTGTTGACAAGTTCAGACTTCATAAGAAAATCTTATTTCTCCATGTTATTATGTCTTAATTATGCATGGTCATCTTTTCCTCTACCTTCTTTTTCATGGCAATTATAACCTCAAGACATTATGTTATTAAAAATGGATCCTTTAAGGTCAGATTGGAAAAAGAATCGAGGCAAAACATTATCAAACTTTGTCACCTAGAACAGCATTCTTACAAAAATATCCCATCATTTCCTTAAAAAATGATGGCATTTGCAATAACTTAAGAATCTAATAGTGGATCCAAACAGATATAAATTGATATAAGCACAGCAACCTGAATTGAAGAACTATAAATCAAAGCAATTATTTTCAGAAATTAAAAATAAATCCTGATAAACCACAAATGACTCCAAGTAGCTAAAGCAATCTTAAAAGAGAAGAATAAAACTGGAGGTATCACAATCCCAGATTTCAAGATATACTACACAGGTGTAGTAACCAAAACGGTATGGTACCCGCACAAAAATAGATACATAGATAAGTGAAACAGAATAGGGAGCCCAGAAATAAACCCATATTTATAAGGTCAATTAATTTCTAACAAAGGTGGCAAGAATATGCAATGGGAAAAAGACACTCTCTTCAAGAAGTGGTGTAGGGAAAACTGAGCAGCTACGTGCAAAAGAATGAAACTGGACCACTTTCTTACACCAACACAAAAATAAACTCAGAAACAGAAATAAGGACTTAAATGTAAGACCTGAAACCATAAAAAATTCTAAAGAACACAGGCAGTAATTTATCTGACATCAGCTATAACATTTTTCCAAATAAGTCTCCCGAGGCAAGGGAAATAAAAGTAAAAATAAACTATTAGGACTTGATCAAAATAAAAATATTCTGCACAGTGAAGGGAACAATCAATGGAACTAAAAGGCAATCTACTGAATGAGAGAAGATATTTGAAAATGACATATCTGATAAAGGGTTAGTATCCAAAATATATAAAGAACTCCTACAACTCAGCACCCAAAACCCAAAAAATCCTATTAAAAATGGGCAGGAAACATAAACAGGCATTTCTACAAAAAAGACAGATAGCCAACAGACATGTGAAAGATGCTCGACATCACTTGTTATCAGGGAAATGCAAATTAAAACCACAATGAGATATCACCTCATACCTGCCAGTATGTCTCAAATCAAAAACAAAGTAACAACAAAGGTTGGTGAGGATGTGGAGAAAAAGGAATCTCATGCACTGTTGATGGGAATGCAAACTGGTGCGGCCACTGTGGAAATTTTGAGATTCCTCAAAAATTGGAAACAGAATTACCATGTTTCCTCTGCTTGGAACATTCTTCCCTCAGGTATTCACGTGTGCAGCTTCTTTCCAGGGTTTCAACTCAAACCTGACTTCCTCTGAGAAGTCTTTTTTGGCAAACTCCTTCCTAGCACCTTTTAAAATCAGTACCTTGTTTGAGTCATCTGGTTAGGTCAGTCAGTTAAACATGTGACTCTTGATCTCAGGTTTTCTGGTAATTCCACTATTGGGTATTTACCTGAAGAATACAGAAACTCTAATTCAAAAAGATATATATACCCCTATGTTTATTATTATTTACAACGTCCAAGTTATGGAAGCAGCCAAGTGTCTATTGATAGATAAATGGGTAAAGAAATGGGATATATATACAATGGAATAGTACTCGTACTCGACCATAAAGAATGAAATCTTGCCATTTGCAACATGGATGGATCTAGAGGGCATAATGCTGAGTGAAATAAGTCAGTCAGAGAAAGACAAATACCATATGATTTTACTCATATGTGGAATCAAATCAAACAAAGAAAAAAGAAACCAACCAGAAAACAGACTCTTAAATGCAGAGAATAAACTGATGGTTATCAGAGGGGAGGTGGGTAGGGTGACGGGTCAAATAGATGATAGGGACTAAAGAGTGCACTTATCATGATGAGCACTGAGTAATGAATAGAATTGTTGAATTACTATATTGTACACCTGAAATTAATATAACACTATATGTTATACTAGAATTAAAATTTTTTAAAAGAAGGGGTGCCTGGGTGGCTCAGTGGGTTAAAGCGTCTGCCTTCAGCTCTGGTCATGATCTCAGGGTCTTGGGATTGAACCCCCCATGGGGCTCTCTGCTCAGCAGGGAGCCTGCTTCCCCCTTCTCTCTCTGCCTGCCTCTCTGCCTATTTGTGATCTCTCTCTCTCTGTGAAATAAATAAATAAATAAAATCTTTAAAAAAAATTTTTTAAAGAATAAAATATGTGAAAACACAAATCCTAATAAAAATAAAGATCTCTGAAAGCCATATTTTAATATGAAATCGTGGGGCACCTGGGTGGTTCAGTGGGTTAAAGCCTCTGCCTTCGGCTCAGGTTATGCTCTCAGGGTCCTGGGATCAAGCCCCACATCGGGCTTTCTGCTCATCAGGGACCCTGCTTCCCCCTCTCTCTCTGCCTGCCTCTCTGCCTGCTTGTGATCTTTCTCTCTGCGTCAAATAAATAAATAAAATCTTAAAAAAAAAAAAAGAAATCATGAAAATATCTGTAGACTACCTAAAAACAAGGGGTGTGATTATTCAACTATACAAAAGAACACACACACACAAGAAAGTGTACATTTGGTTATTTGAAAATAATCTACTATAATTATTCACTCAATCCAACAAATTATTCTCTTTTTTTTTTTAAGAGATTTTAAAACCTTAGACCAAGTTAGGGTAATATTCCTGGATTTTACTTTGCTTTGTATATCACTTCAGGTCATAAGAAAATTAAAATTTTATAAGATACTCTCTTCATCTGTTCACAAATGCAATTTTGCTCTGACCTCCCTATTTCAAAACACTCCATGAATATATCCGATGTAGGCAAGAGGTTGGTGGCTTTATTTTCTTTATTTGCAAACTCTTTATTTTCTCTGAGTCCTAACACGAATCTGTGACAGTTAGTCGCCAGAAAGTACTCCCATTTTGCAGTAATCAGATTTTACTATCATTGGAAAAAATAGGAAATGATGTGAACTAAAAAGAGATTTCTATTTTAAACATCTTGGAAAATAAAAGAAAATTTTAAATGACATGTTCAGAGAACTGGAAAAATAATGTCATGTGTTCATCTTGGAAATTTTGGTAAGTGTTACACTGTTGAATGAAGATTCTTGATATGCCTTATAGTCAACAGATAAATGTACTAGAACCTTTTTATCATTGTCATTATTATTTTAAAAGTCCTCTTCAAATGACAGTATATCATTTCTATGAATCAAGTTTTTTCAATACTTATGCATACTTAAATGAATTTTCATACTATCATTTATTCTTAAATATGCTTTGAAAGTTGGCAATTACTGTAATGTACCATAATTTATTCATATGAGCATTTCAGTTTAGCTTTATGATGTATACAGATGTGAAGAAGCTCTTTGGGAAAGATAAGTAAAAAGAAAACCTTTTACTTTAGAGTGTCAATATTTTTTCTTCAAAAATTCTAAATGAGATTATAATTTTTAAAATGATTACTGTTTTTCTATATATGTATAATATTTTCTTCCTAAAATAAACACTACTGGAAATCAGTATGAAGGTGGAATGATAATGACATGTTTTATAGAACAAGATAATGTACAGAAATTGGTGTAACACTGAGAAATTATATTTCTTTGATGGAATCAGAATGATGCTTTGTCAGTATACCTTTTATATTTGCATTTATTTGTTTGGTTCTATTCAAAGTCACGATCTGCCCACATAGCTCTGCTTATACTGTGTTTGCAATCAATAAACACTATTCTTTAAACTATCAATTTGCAGATTTTGTAGACTTCTGCTTTCATCTCATTTCATTTCATCTCCAAGGTTCTTGGTTGTATTTTTATATTTAACTAAATATACCTAATATGAACATTGAATGGTCTGCAAACTATCTGGCCCTGAAAAGACATATTTATGTTAGTTCAACATCAGAGTCTCACCCATACTTATTAGATGAAATTACTGTTCATAAAGAACTAATTATGTTTCTGGTTTTTATCATATATTAACCACAAAAAAGCAAATAACACATCAGAAAATAGGGCCTTAAATTTTCAGATTTTGTACTGATACTTATAATTTTAAAACCAATGATTCTATAGAAAAACACCGACCCAGTTTACCTTCAGTGGAAATGCAGTATGGAGGGACTCATCCCATCAACTTGAACCAGATCAAAAAATCAGGGAAAATGTTCTATTGAAGAGCCAGATATCTTCACTTAAAAACAATATGGCTTAAGTCCCCAGGAAACAATTATTGACCAATTGCAAAGTTACCTTTGGCCTCCTTTTCCTCAAAGCAGTCTTTGAGAGTACTCACCACTCATACCAATGTCCACTCGCCCTCCAGGGGCAGAACTCTTCAACTCATCAGAAGGCACCACCACACGTAGTTGGAGCAAACCCTGTCCACAGACCTAATGGTCACTGCCCGGAAATTATCTTGTCTCTGTGATGTTCTTATGTACTTCTAGGTGCTCTTTGAATGATTTCTCAGTAATCGAAGACTGTTTTTCTATAACATATGAGTGTTTTACTTCACTAACTAAAAATGTTACCTAAAGAATGACAAGAGCCATTAACTGGAAACTCGCTCTTCAAAGTGTCATCCCCAGGCCAGCAACATTAGCATCACTGGGGAGCTGTTGGAAGTACAGCATCTCTGGCCCTCTCCTAAATTTGATGAATCCGAATCTGGGCTTAAAAAGGTCCTGAGATGATTCATTATGCATATTAGAGTGAGAAGCACAGAACTAGGGCAGTTTTCTCAAATTATCTGTGGTTTCTTTATAATCTATATTTTTGTAAACTATAATAAAATTACTAGAATAAGGAAATAAAAGATACAAAGGCATATAAACTGCAACAAATATGATTTTTATTGTACACAGACAAAAGAGCATTCTATCAAATTTGTCAGGTGTTTGGTGATAACTTTTCACAAATATGCAATATCAGGATTGTCACCCACTTTACTGAAAATTATTTCATTATGCAATCTAACATAACCTATAGGAGCTCTAGTTTTTCAAGCTTCTAACTTTCATTTTTGCCTCTCAATTTTATCTGCCATTGGAAAACAGGTTGCACATTTTCCTTGCATACATGCAGGTATTAAGATCATTTAAAAAACAAGACAAATAGAAAGACAAGAAAGTCCAGCTAACCAATTCCCATCTTTAAACAGTCGAGACCAAACTTCTTCTGATTTTGCAGATGCCCAGAGAATGTTTTTCATAGTTTAAACCTTCTTGACAGAAATTTTCATCCTCTCACCTCAGCATGTAATAATAGTAGTCGATAATCAGTTTCCATATTATCTCACAATAAAGAGAATAATCTCTAATTTAATGCATCATACTTTACATCATTCATAATTTTTACTACATTGCTAGGGGCACTGCTTAGTGCTGCTGTCTTATTATTTTAATAGCAAGGCTTCCTTGTTGGGGAAAGCAGAGCATTGCTTACACCCTATCTCAAGCTCCTCAACCTAGATAACTACTCCAGAACATTTTTCTGTCACAGCCAACATCAGACTACAACACACACCCTCCGACCACACTCCTGACCCAAAATTAAACCCCAAACCAAATTTGTTGATAGTAATCTTTCATAGTTTTCTTCCTTTTACACAGTTCAGAACTAGCATTCATTGTCAGCTAAGTCAAAAAAATAATTCCTCTTATATTTCATCATGTTCAAATTGCACATATATGAAAAGAACTGCCATGTTAGTGATATATGTGTATTCGTCAAGTGCCATAAATGATATCCTGCTAGTTTTGTTTATTCTTTGCATAAGTCTTCCGTAGAGCTAAGCAGTTCTTGAAAACATCAAACTATAATGTTGTTGGAAACTGACACATAATCCTACTTCTCTGCAGACTTTCCAGTATCTCTACCAAAGCATCTTTAATCCAGCCTTTCGCTAGTACTTCAGCATTTGGGTGATTTCTTATTTTTAACAGCCCAAAGTGCTACTTTACAAAAAGGCTGATAATTACTAATATTTATATATGAAACCATCTTCTTCCTTCAGCTTTTGAATTTAATAATCTTATTGTTAGATTCTTTTTTTTAAACCTGTGGCCTATGATTTGTATGTAAATGACTCTTAACTTTTAATGGTATCTTTACTTCATTAGCTAGTACCTCTTAGTTAACCAACTGTGATTTTTAATACCCCACCATCAATGATGGCTACAAAATAGAACTTGCTGTATGAAGGATCATAATTCCAAGTACAAATGGGACAAAATCCTTTGTTCTTTAGTTTTTTGGAATCATTGTCACCATCATCAGCATTTTGCATTTTGTTTACTTTTGTATCCATAGTTATTAACCAAAAGTAATCCAGTGAAACTTATTTTGCTTATATTAATTAGAAATGCAAATAAATAATACATGTTATGTCTGTTGCTTAGCTAATAAAATTAATAGATTTATTTTGATTAAATAAATTTAATTTGATTAAAAGATAATTATTGGGAAGGCACTTGGGTGGCTCAGTCAGCTAAGCGTCCAACTCTATTTTGGTTCAGGTCATGATCTCTGGGTCATGAAATGGAACCCCACGTCGGGATCTGTGCTGGGCATGAAGCCTGCTTGAGATTCTCTCTTTCTCTCTCCTCTGTCCCTTCCTTGTCTCGCCTCCCTCTCTAAAAAAAAAAAAATAAATAATGATTGGAAAATTACAAGTTATAAGAATAAACAAATGCTTATCTTTTTTCCTATCCACTTTTTAAAAAAATATTTTATTTATTTATTTGACAGAGAGAGAGATCACAAGTAGGCAGAGAGGCAGGCAGAGAGAGAGGGGTAAGCAGGGTCCCTGCTGAGCAGAAAGCCTGATGTGGGGCTCAATCCCAGGACGCTGAGATCATGACCTGAGCCAAGGCAGAGGCTTTAACGCATTGAGCCACCCAGGCGCCCCTCTTATCCACATTTTTGAGTTACAGTTCACCAACCTGAAAATATCACGTGTTATAACATATTCTTACTGGGCATGATTATCATGCAACTCATGCCACATGACACCATAGGTTTGACGGTGGTCTAACTGGCTTATACTCTGTTCATTGAGACAAGGCTGGAGTTTAAATACCACAACGATATTAAGTTGCAGTAAAAATTGTGAAATGCTTACTCTCAATTTCTGTACCTATCTCATTGCAAGAGCATCAGACACACCATTTGCAAGCTGGTACCATTTGGTGGGCCACATCTGACTGGTACTGATCTAGTGTGGCTTCCAGTTTTGTTGGATTTATTTCCCTAGGGATCTATTGACCACAGTGCCCTGCTATGAGGTGAAGGTGGTTAAAGCACGTACCTATATTGGAGATGCTAAAAGTCTACTTAAGGGGACAAATAAATAGATGGTATTTTTGTATATGTTATTGCACCGGTATTACTTAGAGTATCCAGAGATGCAACTAAGTTCAAATAGTGGATCAGGGAAGTTTTCCTAGAGAAGATAATGCCTGAACTACATCTATTAACAGACGAATGAGTAGCAATAAAATTTTTCCATGGAGAAAGAATATCTTAAGGAATAGTATGGACTAAGTATGTGCTGGAGGAAAGGGTAGGAGGAGTGAGGACACAATGAACACTCTGGTGTTTCTGAAGGATGAAGTATAAGACAGGCTATGACAAAAGAGGGAACTGCAATAAATAAAAAATCTTTATAAAAAAAAAAAAAAAGGGCGCCTGGGTGGCTCAGTTGGTTGAGCAACTGCCTTCGGCTCAGGTCATGATCCCAGAGTCCCGGGATCGAGTCCCATATCGGACTCCCGGCTCTGCGGGAAGTCTGCTTCTCCCTCTGACCTTCTCTCCTCTCATTTTCAGTCTCTTGCTCTCTAATAAATAAATAAAAAATCTTTATAAAAAAAAAAAAAGAGGGAACTGCAAGGGCAGGAAGTTCACCTTATAAACCCAGGAACTGGACGCATGATGTCCCATAAGAGACAAAGCAATTCGTTTTCTTTTTTTTTTTAAGATTTTATTTATTTATTTGAGAGACAGAGAAAGTGAGAGAAAGCATGAGAGGAGAGAAGGTTAGAGGAAGAAGCAGACTCCCCGTGGGGCCGGGAGCCCGATGCGGAATTCGATCCCGGAACTCAAGGATCATGACCTGAGCTGAAGGCAGTTGCTCAACCAACTGAGCCACCCAGGCGCCCACAATTTGTTTTCTTATGTTTGTTTCTTATGCTTTGTTTCATTTATGAACATATGGGGGGCAGGCACAAAACCACCCCATTTCACTGATATCCAATGTACTATGCAACTTCCAGCCATTGTGCATCAGCTTTTTCTTAATGGTCTTTAAATGTTTCTGTTAGTTCTGTCACCCTAAAGTCTCCTTTGTCACTATGACCGTGAGTCCTGAATTTCTCAAGAACTGATCATTCAGGGCGCCTGGGTGGCTCAGTGGGTTAAAGCCTCTGTCTTTGGCTCAGGTTATGACCACAGGGTCCTGGGATGGAGCCCCACATCGGGCTCTCTGCTCAGCAGGGACCCTGCTTCCCCCTCTCTCTCTGCCTGCCTCTCTGCCTACTTGTGATCTCTCTCTGTCTCTCTCTGTCAAATAAATAAATAAAATCCTTAAAAAAAAAAAAAAAAAAAGAACTGATCATTCACTCAGGTGTTATTCCAGAATGTTGCTTCTCTCCTTCAAACTAAGTCTTTCTTTAAAAAATTAAAAAAAAAAAAAAAAAAAAAAACTAAGTCCTTCTCTGATCTATTGCTATATTTATGAAGCCAAAAGGATGAAAAGAACAGGTTACACTGACTTTGAATAATATTATTACGTGTAGGCAGGTAGCATTTAATAACAAATATAGAGAACAAATTGAAGGATGCTGGAGGGGGGGTTGGGGATGGGGCGGGGATGGGCAAAATGGGCGAAGGGGTGGTGGTGATGGGCTTCCAGTTATGGAATGAACAAGTCATGGAGATGGAAATAGCGGGAATATAGTCAATGATATTGTAATAGCGTTGTATGGTGACAGATGGCGGCTACACTTGTGAGCATAGCAGAAGGTATAGAATGATCAAATCACCATGTTGTACATCTAAAACTAATGTAACATTGTGTGTCAACTTTACTCAAATAATTAAAAGAACAAAACTTAAAAAATCACAGAACACTACATCAAAAACTAATGATGTACTGTATGGTGACTAACATAAAAAAAAAGATTCCTTTTTACATCTGTAAAAAAATAGAGGAGGGGAGGGAGAGAGGAGATGTAAGTTGAAAGTTATAGAAAACAAAATATTGGCTTTCTTTCTATATTTTTCATTCAAATATGCTCTTCATCAATAATCAAAATCGCTGTTATTAGGCTGAATTCCCATTCTAACTTCCTTTCATAAAGCTGTGCACCTTAACTAGCTGCCTGCTTCTTATTTTCTGACTCTCCTTTTATTTTTTTTCCTGACTTTCCTTTTAAAATTCACTTTGTCCATGAATCCATCCACTTACTGTGAAAATAATTTGATCACTCTGAAGTGCTATTGATTTGCTTTTACTTTATTTCCTTTTTCCATTTAATCAGGGTAGGAAACTAAATCTTACCCTTTCCAGTTAATTCATGTGTTTATCCATGATGTTACATTACTTAAGGGTGCAAGCATACCTTTTAACACAGTATGTTCCCAGAAGCTGTATCAAAAAACAGACTGTTTCAAAATGGAAACTACTTTTTTTATAGAAATAAATTTAAATCAAAAGATGTGTTTTTGTTTTAATTTCTTTTATATGCTTAGGTATCTCTGTTTTTACTGGCTCTAGCTACTCAGAATAAGAAAAATCAAAAATAAATTTATCTTTAATTTTGCAAATATGTTTGGGCAAGTAATACTTAAAAAGCAACCTCTACAATCATTTTTTTAAAGATTTTATTTATTTGTTATTTGAGAGAGAGGGAGAGCAGAGGCAGGAGCAGAGGGAGAAGGACAAGCAGACTCCACGCTAAAGATGGAGCCCAATGCAGGGCTCAATGTGGGACTCGATCCCACCACAGAGATTACAACCTAAGCTGAAATCAATATTTCAATGCTTAACTGACTAAGCTACTCAGGTGCCCCTATAATCATTTAACCTTCCAAGGCAATGCTCTTCACTGAATAAAACTGATGTAAATGCCCACTATAAAAAAAAGAAATTGACATCATAAAAATACAATTTTATTGACTCCCATCATAGGCTAACTATAACTTATACATTACTTAAATATTTAAAATAATTTATGTGTTTTCTGATTCAGAATTTGGAATAGCTTCTCGACTGGATTTGGGTATCTTCACCATTTGAGATCATTGTCCAGGAAAGTTTGAATGATAGTCTTCCTTTTGCCTATACAAATGCCCTTATCAAAAGAAAACACTTTCACAGTTGTCCCATAGACCTTAAAACATTCTTAAGGTCCTGAAATAAGTAGTTAGTATTTTTTACTGTTGATTTAGTGGACATTTCTTGAAATAAAAAGCCAGCTTCTAAAGTAAGGACAAAGCCAATACTTCCCCTGTTTTCTTCCACCACTTCAGGTAAAGTTTCTCACCTGAGGTTTCTTGATATCTGCAAGGGTGTGCTATCTGCTTAATAGCTTCTTAATAACTTATTCTGCTTAATAACCATTGGAAAATTGTAAGTGCTGTTTCCTTACTCATTCTTTGTCACTCTAGGGCCATTTTGAGACTTGGTTGACGGTCATCACTGACCTTAACACTTCATTGGAAAAAACGAAAGCTTTATAAATAAGTATTCAATAACCACAGTCTTTTCAAAAGAAATCTTAAAATCGCACCCAAAGAATTGTAAAAGCTAGACTAAGTAGTGCTAATTTGTGAGTATTTACTTAAGGTTGGCAATGCCAAATAACAAACAGAAGGCACTGTGAGCTGTGGTGAGAATGTTAATTAATGTTAATGGTCAGTAAGAAATGAGAGATGTGGTGAAGTTCAAAGTTGTAGGAAATGACTAACCATAGGCAGCAATCCAACAAAGTACTGAAAAATCACATGCTCCAAACTCACTGTCTGTGGCCTCCACTACTTCTTCTGCAAACTGCTTCTCAGACTCTCCAGCACAAGGGTAGAGTAAATCATAAGGGACAATTACTTGTGTTGTTTCCAAATTGTTTCAATTCCCATGCAAGAGCTAAACTTTGGTCAGATTCTTTAATTATAAAAGCAATTCAAATATCTTGAAAAAGCTTTCAGCAGTTTTTATCAACATGTACAATGAGTAATTTGACTTTGGATCCTCTGGAATTCTCCCATTTCTCTTAATATTGTAATTTGGATTTTTATAAATTCTCTCTTTACTCCAGGCTTCCCAAAGTGAAGATCATGATATGCTGTATTGTCTGTAGCCTCAGCATTTCCACCAGTGCCTACATAAATAAAGGGCTCAAAAATGTGTATGGAATTGCTTTCTTTCAAATACCATTCCATTCCACAGATACAACTCTTTCTATTCCGTAACTGCCAACTCCCTTCTTTATTTATTTAATTTTTTTGTGTGGTGTATTTCCTCCTCCACTCAAAAGGTTGTATTGATGAAAGTTAAAAATAACAAAAACCTACATGCTTTGTGTTTGCAAATAAGCTCATGAATGGAGTTCACATCTTTGATCTATTTCTTTTCTTTGTTCACATCTGTTGTCCATTTTAATAAAAATTCTTTTTCAGGGCTTGAACTGCAACTTTGATCTACCACCATGCTTTTGTCTACTGGTCCTCAGCATGAGGCATCAGGCTCCAGAGATTTTCACGGGAGGAAAAGATAGAACATAAATCCCCAGCGACCTTCTAAAGAATGGATTTAATATTTTGACCATACTTTTCTTTAGAGTTCGAAGATATTTCTAGGGTAGGTCAAACACTTAGAACTGTGTTTTGAAGAACTACTTGCATTTTGTTCCTACTCAAAAACAGGTAATGCTTAAACCGGATATTAAATGTCCATGTTTTAAAAAAAATCAAAAAACAAAAAAAAAAAGTTCAGGATTAAGACATCACTGTCATTAGATTATGAAATGATTGCTAAAATTAGTTATTCACACTCAAGTGTGACATCAATACCATACCAGGTTGTGGGGCTTCTGTTTTTGTTTGTTTGCATGTGTGTATGAGAACATGAGTTATGAAAGGAGAGAAATTAGTCAATTAGGCATTCAAGCAAAACAATCTACTTGTGGTTTTATAAAGGAAATAGCCACCTAACCAGCTAAAACTTTTACTCTCCAAATAATTGTTAAAGCATTGTATATATATACATATTATATATCTTATGAAGAGACTTTCACTGTGTGGTTTGGAAAGCTATTTAGAAGTGGCCCTTCAGCCCCCAAGCTTGTTGTTCTCTTAGAAGATTCTTTTTTGGTTGCATTTCTATCAGGTCCCTCATGTTTTAATGTAATATATGCTTATATAATTCTCCTTGATAGCGTGTCCTTATTAATTTATTTCTAAAACAAGAGAAAATGGCCCCCAAGGTCTTTCTTAATCTCTGAGATTTTCTTTCTCATTTATCAAAGAATATTAATTCATCTGAATTATATCCCAATCGCTTCCTTTAGTAACAAGGGACAGTCCTAGCAATGTAGTGTTTGTGAGAAATGGGACAGGGGAAAGAAGAGATTTGTCGGTAAATTGAAGAAGCAGTTTCATAGGGAATTGCTTTCTTTTTTGGAAGTGTTTTGTTCAGGGTTTATGTCAAGAGAAATCTAGGGAAGAAGAACCATCAAATGCTGTGGTCTCACTGTATTGCCCAATGTCATTTAAAGGTACCCTAATGAGATAAACAACACTATTTCTCCAAAGCAAGGATGGGAAGCACAAAGCAAGGATGGGAAGGTACCTCAATGTTACTCAGTAGAGAAGGATAGAAAAATGAAGTCTCCTCAGTTTCATCTCTACTACCTCCCTTGACTATCTGCCCTTTTAGACAAGGATGAATTGACTCCATTAGAGCATTCTTTGTTGGCTCCATTAGTTACTATTTCAAAACAGAAAATTCTGTGTATAAAGGTTGATTTTTTTCTGATTTTTTCATCTCAAAAGAGGATCATGAAAAACACACGTAAATGTAATCATTCCACATTCAGATTTATTCACATGGTTTGGGTATAACATGGTGCTGCTGTGAACTTTCTGTAGGTTCATTGTGATCGGATCATGTTCTCTTTACATGAATAAACATTCTTCTCACCTTGGCCAGCTGTCTTGCCAATGTGTGCTATTACTCCTAGAACCATTATACACAAGTATTGAGGAAAACTCATCTCCATTATCAGAAAAATCAACTCGAAACATACACCCTATTTTAAAAATATACATGGAAAGTCCTGTTCTTTTAGAAAATCAATTACAAAAAAATTGAAAGCATCAGTTTAGATATCTTCTTTTTTTACTATCATCCTAGAAATTGCCTAAATACACACAGTTAGCTCCAAGCAATTGTGAAGCTTAATATATCCAATTTACCAGTAATATCATGCAGTCCACGTGTTTAAGTTTAAGTGTAGCAGTGGTATGTTTCTTCCAGCTGGTATGTATGAATACTTCAAAGTACTTGGGTCTTGACTGATGAAGATTCCATGTCTTATTGATTTGGTTTCTAGAAAAGTAGGGGATTTATTATTTTCTATGAACTAGCGGCATTTGAGAAACACATGTGTAAAAGACTTGCAAAATTTATATACACATGCACGTGGGGGCACTTTTATTGATCTCGTATGAAGTACAATCTCCAGGTTCGTTTTTCCTGTGGAATAAGTCATATTATATAACTCTTCCATTTGCTGCCTGTAGCATACATGGTAGAAAACTAAAATAAAATATTTGTTTTTAAAGCCAGATGGAAAATTGTGCTGGCTAGATAATACAATGTCTTCTAGAGACACACAAAAAAGTACAGCAAATATTTCTATTTTTTGGAAATCATTTTAGAAAGAAAGCAAAGATTTCTATTTTTTTTTAATCTTTTCAGAAAGAAAGGAGATTATTTTTGGAGAGATTAGGATTATTGAGTCTTTTTTTCTTTCTTCCTTTTTGCAAAGGAAAAAGAAAAAGCTTGCCTGGGACAAGACTCTGCTGCCAAATGCTAGATGCCGAAGGCCCACAGTGAGGTCTAAGCAGAGTTCAGGACTGAAATAAATGTCTAAACACAAGACAAGCATAGTTTCTTTCACCACTGCAATGTTCCATGTATTAATCTGAGCGCTAGAGTTCTTTTCTGCATTTTTGGTTTCTGTTTTATAAAAATAAAAACCCTCAATATAATGAGAGGAATAATTCCTGAAGCCACTAATGTGTTTTTCGGAGTCAGCACAGATTAGTCTCATTGGCACTGTTTCCTTCATTGTGTGTGTTTCCACACTCTCAACCTTAAATCTGCAGACTTTAAAGTTTTTTTTAATCTTTCAACATACAGAGTAGAAGTTTCATCATTAAGAATTTTGCTGCTTGTTTTTAGAAGGCAATATTTTACAATGCAGTCTCCTTTCTTAACTATTTAAGAAGGTAACTGTTGCCCCCTAGGAGTTCAGACACCAGAGTTTTTTGGCATCTTTACTTTTTTGAGTTTATGTTATGACTCACAGTACTTTAGTAGACATACTCATTCATGCTCACTCATTTCATAGGAAAACTGATTAGTATCCACTGGATCTTTTATTGGAAATCATTCGTGTGTCTATGGCATCGATGACAATAATAGCCAATATTCATTGAGAGCTTACTATTTACTAGGCGCTCTCCTGTGCTTTATACAAATTTATCTATCTACTGTTAGAGTCAGGTGATCTCATCAGATCAAGGACACTGAGGCACAAATACCTTAGTTAAATAACTTACTTAAGGTCACTGAGCTAGTAAATGGTGGAGCCAGAATTCTAATCTAGGAAGTCTGGCTTTAGAGCTCTAACATTAACTAAGACCCTATGGACATGGATCAATCCATTGCTCTTACCATTACCCCCATCACTAGGTGCTCCTGGCCTTGACAAATGATGGAAAGACCCACTGTAGCCATCCTAGGGTGGGTGATTGATGGACAATGTTTTTTGGAAGGCTACTCTCTATAGTGACTCACTGACCTAAATCATGTCATTTCTCAAAAAGGCTGAATATGAAGACTTAGGAGCCAGGGAAAGAAGTATGGATGCACTTTTTATACCTGGAAAAGTGACTCCTGGGAAAACTTCAAATGACAATATAAAGCCCAAGATAATAGGCTCCAATAGATTAGAGCTGTGCCGTCCAATATCATAACTAATAGTCACATGTGGCCATTTAATTTTAATTAAATGTAATTTTAATTAAACATAAATAAGATTAAAAATTTAGTTCTTCAGACACATTTCAAATGCTCAATAGCCACATGTAGCTAGGGGCTACTTCTTGAGTAATATGGATCCACTTTCATTGTTGTGGAAATTTCTACTATACAGCACTAATGTCAGATCTAAAGGTAAAAGGAGCAGAGTCTGGCAGTGATCGCTGACACGGGTGCCCAGAGGTGGCTGTTCCAGGGGCATCTTCTTAGCCAGATCCGAGCTGCAGCTGGACCTCAGCTGTCCCGGTAGCCCAGTCACTACAGGTCACTGTTTTCTAAACCTGATTCCAAGAGCCACCTACATTCCCTCCGACAAGTTTCTTTTCTGTTTAAGTTAACCACGGTTGTATTCTGTTTGTTCCTGCAGGAACCTTTCCCAATGGAAGGTCCTTTACTTAGCATTTCCTAAAACTGAAAAATCCACACATCAGGAAATTATTGCTCCTGGCTCATAACATAGTAACATAATTGCTCTTGAATCTCAGAAGGTAATTACCTAGGAGAAAAGCAGGTTCTGGGGTAGAATTATGTAGACCTGAGATTGGTGTGAGGGTAATATCTTTCTTGTCTTTGACCTAGTCAATTTCGGGCCCCAGGACACTTTGGTGGTGAACTGTGACCACCACAGGAAGAAAACCAAGGGCCATACGGGGTGTGCTTTGTAAGAGCTCCATGGTTTGCAGGTTTCAAGGACAAGCATATATCAAAGAATCCCAAATTTTTGAGGAATCTTGAGGAAAGTTACAGCCAGTGCTACAGAGAATGACACAAATATGTTTTCTACACCTGGCATGGATGACCAAAGAAAGACTTGTAGCTCCAGAGTAGTAACCATCAGTAACAGCCAGCTATATCCGGCAGAGTGGCCACCTTATAAGAACCATTTAGGTTTAAGCCAGTAGGATGGCAGATCAATGAGAGGGCCAGAGTGAAGAACTGGGGTGGAACAGAGGTCACACATGAAACAGCATCCTGGGTGAATGAAAAAAAAAATCTGAAAAGCGTACTAAACAACAACAACAACCTAAAACCTCAATTTCTTACAAGGGCTCGTAGGGAGGGACTCAAAGTCGGCATAATTTGAGTTTTGATAGAAACATAAGCTTACAAATCTTCTGAGGCTGAAAAGGTGATTGGCATTTGAATTATGCAAGGAAGGACATTTTTTGCCATCTGATGTATACAACAATAGAATGGGCTGACTTGTGCACTAATCAGGTACTTATTCTAACACTGGAAGGACTCAGCTAGAAGTTGTATAAACAACTGTCAGCCAACCTCTGGGAAAGATTTTAGTGCACTTGGGATTTCAAAAGCTTCCTCTCACCTAAAGGTTTTGTGAACCTTTGATTCTAACGAGAGTAGCCTGTAAAAACTAATGTGATTTCAGCTGCAAAAATAGCAAAATTTTCCTTAAAACCCAGGGGAAACCAAGAACATCCATTAAAATACTTGGAATTTTGTGGCTGGGCTTTCCAGTTTAACTCTCTTAATGCCTCAACTATTTAAGATGGTAACTGTTGATCCCTAGGAGTGTGGCCACCAGGGTTTTAGTGGAAAGGTAAATGATTCTTAATACTATTAGGATTTTAATCAGAATATAGTGAACAAGTCTTGGGAAATCCTAACCCTATTTGCTACAAAGATTAAAACATTTCTGTGTAGAAAAACAATACTGTAACTTGTTCTGACTTCTTCAGTGTTCTGCATATTTATGTTTCCAAGAACATTTCAGTCAGGGGCTGAGCAACTTGGGGAAATAGAATTATGGCTGCATTTTCCAGGACATTCACATGTGCGACCAACTCTGTGGATATGCTTGGAATCTGTTCCTGGCCCAGGATCAGATACATACATAAACTCCTCATAAACTCATACCATATTTTCATCCTATCTGCTTCCAAGAGTAATTCTTCACAAATGCTGGAAGCCTGGTTTATGTTTTACCCATTTATTAATGGCCCATATAATCTGTAATTTTTCATACCTTTGGAGACTTCAAGTCTACCTTAATCTCTGCTTGTTTTGCTTTTTGTATTTGTTTTTTTAATCTCTTTTAAGTTGCCTATTCTCCCAGCATATACTATAAAGGAATATCAAAATAAAATATCTATATCTATGTATATTTTTTTCTATATCTCTAGTATGGACATTGTTTATATATGGATGTGGTTTGCTAAACAGTAAGTTACCAACTTGTGATATTGCTTGCTTTGGGGTATACTTTCCTACTTCTATTTGTGTGTGTTCCTATTTCCTGTGAGTTTTGTACTTTGTTCAACAAGTAAATTATAAGGCCTTAGAGGACAATGTTAATATTCCCTATATAGTCTGATAATGTCTTGAACATACTAGATATGTGATAATATTTTGATTTTATTTTTAATTACAAATATTTTTATACTGAACGTGGCAAAAATCATCAAAAGAGAAGCATCTATGAACAATCATATTATCTAATATATCTCTCGAGGACTGTGTGACAGTCAACTTTTAACTGCTTTGCATGAATTAACTTATTTAATCCTCATAACAATCCTTTGACGTAGGTATTATTATTTCTCCTTTACCAAGGAGAAAAATGAGGCACAAATAGTTCATCATTGACACAGTGTTACACAATGCATAAGTGGTGAAGTGAAAATTCAAACTCAGATCCTGTGGTTCCAGAGCCCGGACTCTCAACCACAAACACATGCTATCTCCAAAGATGAAGAATGAGTTGAAAGGCTTGGAAAATACAAGTTTTTCTTTCTTTTCATAAACTCTTCAATTGGGAGGATCAATCATCAAGGTGACAAGGAAATTGGATGTGTACCTTCCTCTCTAACATCAGCACCAAACAAGCACCCTCTACTCTGGTACGCAAGGAGACAGCATCAAATGGACGACCACCACCTGCCCTAATTATAGTCTGAAGGCAGAAAAAGAACATGGGCTGCCAAGCCCTATTTACTTCGCCTGAGAGAATATAGTTCTATATGCCACAAAGAGAAGCACAAATTCCCTCTAAACATTTCTTCCTGGTGGTTTTCCAGTGATAAGAATCTTGTCTCAAAACTCTAGTGTTGGGCCCCTGGGTGGCGCAGTTGGTTGAGCGACTGCCTTCGGCTCAGGTCATGATCCCGGAGTCCCGGGATCGAGTCCCACATCGGGCTCCCAGCTCCATGGGGAGTCCGCTTCTCACTCTGACCTTCTCTCTCTCACTCTCTCTCTTTCCTAATAAATAAATAAATAAAATCTTTAAAAAAAAAAAACAACTCTAGTGTTAAAAAAAAAAAAAAAAAAGCTCTAGTGTTACTTCAAGTTTCTGCCTTACCCTGAGATAAAATTATACTGAGATAAGGTTACCAGATCAGTCTGGTTTTCCTTCCATACACAGTTCTGTGTGTATCTGAGACATGCTTATTCAGTCATTTATTTCTTCAAAAAAAACTATTATTTGACTACCTTTCTATGCCAGACACTCTACATGGTTGGGGCTATAAAGACAAACAAGACAAAATTCCTGTCCTCACTGAACTCACATTTTAATCAAAAGATAGATAATTGACATACAATTGCATGAGGAGGGGGGAAAAACCAGCCTCTCTTAAACAAGTAAAAAATATCCTGTTCCTACAAATGTTCACGCATTCATTCAAATGTGTATTCATTCAGCAAGCATCTACAAAAAAATATAATATGTAATGGGTGCCGTGCAAATGGTAATTTTCTTCTGTAAAACATGTCCTAGAACTTAGCATAGCTTCCCCGACACACTTGACCATCATAAAGTAGCACAGAGCTGTTAGTCTACTTGGCTCCAAACCCCAAGGTCAATTTATATTGAACTGTACTTGATATTGTGCCATCATCCCATACTGGGGGATACTATGATAAACACTTCTGTAAAATCTGTCCTCAGATTTATGTAGATATATTTGCATGAAAGGCTTTCTGGGGATGCCTGGGAGAAACCAGTCTTTGGTTGCATATAAAGAGTAGTGGTGGGGTGCCTGGGTGGCTCAATGTGTTAAAGCCTCTGCCTTCGGCTCAGGTCATGATCTCAGGGTCCTGGGATCAAGCCCCGCATCAGGCTCTCTGCTCAGCAGGGAGCCTGCTTCCTCCTCTCTCTCTGCCTGCCTCTCTGCCTGCTTGTGATCTCTCTCTGTCAAATAAATAAATAAAATCTTAAAAAAAAGAAAGAGTAGTGGTGCTTCTTATAGATACCTAGTTTGCTTTAATAACATGAACGTTACATCTGTCTTGAGTGACTCTTATCCTAGTTCGCTGATAGAAAATATAAATCATTATTTAGGAGTCCCTCCTCACCATACTTTATTCAACTATCCCTGCTGGTCTGCACAAGCATGCATACAAGAATTCATGTCAGGCAAATTCTGTGCACATTTCTTCTTATTTTTCTGTGCTAACTTTCTCTTTGCTTCAATTTTTATTGATCTTGCACTTATTTTATCTCATAATAATGTATACTTCTTTGTGAATTACTTATATCCTGTTAAAAGTGAGATCTGAAGGAGAGACAATTAACTTGATATCTAGCAAGGTAGACAACAGATAACAATGAGAGAGGGCAGATTCTTTAACATTCCTTAAATTCAACATTATACTTCCATCACTGCTGACTAAAATTCCACCTGTTTATAGTCTTCTGTCATCACTGTCCTCTACATACGTGTGCTCTTTAGCATTAAACCACTGCACACCTAAACTGCATTAAGTTCCTTTGAATTCCCCTTGTGCATGCCCCTCATAGACTCCCTTTTTTCTCCTGCTCCATTTCTTTCTTCCTTGTCCAGATCCTATGGCTGGATTAAGGCAGTCATTCTTCCAAATATCTCTGCAGCAAATTCAGTTTGGGGTATCTGTCCCATTTACAGTGATTCTCACTGTAACTGTTTCTACAATACACCTGTTCTCTCCTTTAGAGGAAATGGGTTCTATCTTATTATACTTGTGTTCTGAACAGTAGATGCCAATTTCTTGCTTGACCTTACCTCCCTGGCCACAGTATTTGAGTAGAAGTACTGCATAACAGTTAGAAAGGCCTCTGACTGCAAGTAACTCAAACTGTTTAATAGTAGCTTAAGCAAACCAAGGTTGCTTTTTTCACATAACAGGAATGCTGGAGGTAGGTGGTTGTTCACATTAGTTACAGTGGCCCGAAAAATTAAGACCAATTCCCTTGGCATTTCCACATAAATGGCAATTCATGATCACTAGTTGGCTACTATGGCTTGAAGCATTATATCTGTTCTATGGCCAAGAAGAGAAGCAGGAGGAAAGTGGTTCCCTATCAAGTCTAATCCCTTTCATTAAGAGAGCCAGTGGCCAGGGTGGGGGCGGGGGAAGGAGAGGGTCAAGGAGTTTTTAGATACTCCTACAACACAGAAATATTATTGGAATGAAGTAGGTTTTGAGGATAACTCCAGTGGTGAAAAAAAAAAAAAAAAGTTTGAGGAAACAGAATAAGATTGTAATGCTTAGCTTAAACTAATCATGATCAGTGGCATGATGCTAGGTCCACTACATCCTTAAACTCAGGGTTCTGTTATCAATGAAGAAGTTGAAACGAGGTATCAATATGCAGGTGAGTCCCAAGTCTGTCAACATCCCATCCTGTGGCCTCAGTGATTTTTCCATGGATGAGCACCTGACGTCAACCCAGCCAAAAGAGCCCTCACACCAGATTTTTGAAACTCTCTGGCAGGACAGCTGCCTGTAGTCACAGATTAAGCCTAATAAAGAAACTTGCATGAGAGAAGGAAGATGATATAAGGAGAAGGAAAGACAAGAGATAGAGAAAATTCAAATAACACTCAGGGCACTGATCATTATGGAGTCATTGTCAAGGGCAGTTTACATCTACCTTGGGTACAAGATCTAGTCAATTCTCTATTATGTTCAAACTAGAGATAAAGTTAGATTTCTATCCCATGGAACCAAAGACTTCCAACTCACCTACTTTTTTTTTTATTAACATATAATGTATTATTTGCTTCAGGGGTACATGACTGTGAATCATCAGTCTTACACAATTCACAGCACTCACCATAACACATACCCCCCCCAATGTCCATAACCCAGCCACCCTAACACTCCCCTCCCACCCCCCAGCAACTCTCAGTTTGTTTCCTGAGATTAAGAGTCTTTTATGATTTGTCTCCCTCCCCAGTCCCATCTTATTTCATTTTTTTCCCTCCCTTCTCCCTACAACCCCCCACCCTGCCTCTCAAATTCCTCATATCAGAAAGATCATATGTCTCTCTCTGATTGACTTGTTTCACTTAACATAATACCCCCTAGTTCCATCCACGTCATTGTAAATGACAAGATTTGGGGTTTTTTTGGTGACTACATAGTATTCCATGGTGTGTGTGTGTGTGTGTGTGTGTGTGTGTGTGTATGTGTGTGTATAAATATACATATATGCATACCACAAATTCTTTACCCATTCATCTGTTGATGGACATCTTGGTTCTTTCCATAGTTTGGCTGTTGTGAACATCGCTGCTATAAATCACCTGGACTTTTGTGGATTCCATTGTAGTATAATTCTTCTCAGCTAAGTGTGAGTCCTGCAAGGGCAGAGACTGGAAAATTCAATGAGTGTTTGTTTAATTGAAATAAGTGAAATATTTGCACAAGTGGAGGAAGAAAAGAACTATGAAAATCATCTGAATTTTTCATCCATTTGGCTTATATTCAGTTGCATTCCTCAGTGCTTTGTTTCTTGAACTGTTTATTATAGTCACCTCCCATCTTGGAATAATGTTATTTATACTTTATAATTTGAAGAATATGTCTTTACATAATAATATGTTTATGTATAAACCTGGTATTAGCTCTGTTTTACAAATATAAAATATTCTGATGATTGGATTCTATAATTGGAAGCTATCCTCCCATACTTATGTATGGCTTTAAGAATTATCACTTCTATATTTCTACAACATGCATTGATAATATGTGGAGCAGGATAGAATTTAGAGTTGTGTTGGACACCCACTAGGACTCTTATATAAACTTGACATTGCTCTATGACCAATGATCGTTGTGCCTAATTATTATTATTTTTTAATAATTGAGGTATAATTGACATGAGCCTCATTTTTTATCTTACTGTGAATCCATCTAACTAGAGACTCATCCAAGCCACAGTTCTTAATCTTGTTTTCAAGAAACCAGTAATTTTAGAGTGAGACTGAAAATACATAAATAAATATGCTTATTTTAGAGATGAAGAAATCCAGCTTCAGAAAAACTATGTGACTTGTGAAAGTTTATGGAACTGATAAATGGGAGAACAGGGTCAGTTTTCTAATTCTTAATCCAATGATTGTTTTATTATACAACAACCACCTCAATAGAAACTCTATCAAATGTCCTACTGAAATAAAATACTGTACCTGTAGCATTTTTTAATCTACCACTCAACAAAGCTCATTTAAATAGGAAATGTTTAAAGTGTTTCTTTGGTATGATTTATTTTCAGTGAACCCATAGAATTTCTGAACAATCACAGCTTCTTTTTCTACGTGCTTACCAACCATCTGTTAATAATCTAGTTTAATCTGAAATGTCTCTTCTGGTTATCCAAGATGCCTCTCATCAGAGTGTTTGCTCAGGTTCTTATAACCCTCAAAACTGTAAGACTTCTGTAGATTTTTCATGTTTGGAAACATTTTTATTCAGGAGTTATATAATCCAGGGAGGTTGAATATGACTAAGGAAAGATCAGTGAACAAGCTTAACAACCATAATTCTTTTTTTTTTTAATCTGGAAAATATTACCTTCTCAGCTATTATCATGAGTAGTTTCAACATGACTATATAAAAAGAGCTTACAGGCAAAAATCTGTTTTGGAAGAGGAGGACTACAGGTTTGTCTTGAATTTGCATGCATAGCAAGTTCACTGTTTTGATTTAGATTTTTTATGTATTTGGTATGTTTGAAGGGTATGTTATGGAGATTGGGGTAGGGAACTGAAGCACTGCCCCCAGCTACCTTTAGTGTTGTCACTGGATCCAGGCCAGTTACTTCACATGCTTGAATTCCTATCTCATCCAAGTGACATGCTTGCTTTGCAGTCAATAGGACCAAGGACTGAACAGAAGCCTGCTAATTGTCCAGACCACTCATGCCTGGTTGCCAATTGGCAGTTTCCCCTGGAACAGGAGTACATTGCTCAGTGAGAGAAGTCATTGTAGACCAACCTGAGACATTTCCATCCCCCAAGGGGAGCACAGCAGAGGGACTCAAAGATTTTGCCAACCAGAAGTCTGAAGTCTTAATTTCTCCAGGGAGGAGCAGCTTGCTGTGCAAGCCAATAAAATCACAAACCAAGAAATCCAGACTATAAAATACCGCTTCATAAATTTCACACTGTGATGGAGGTAAGGACTGGGTCTATCCTTAAATCTCTCTATTTTGATTGCCAATGAAAAGAAGAAGAAGGAGGAGGAGGAGGAGAAGGAGGAAGAAGAAGAAGAAGAAGAAGAAGAAGAAGAAGAAGAAGAAGAAGAAGAAGAAGAAGAAGAAGGAGAAGAAGAAGGAAGAGGAGGGAGAGAAGAAGGAAAGAAGGAGGAGGGGGAGAAGGAGGCAAAAGAATAAGAGGAAGAGAAAGAACAGGAAGAAGAAAAGGAGGAGCACCAGCTTTTTATAAGGTAGACTAAATTAACAATTAGTTTTTAATGAGAAGTTCCTTGAGAGTAAATAAATGATATATTCAGCCATGTTACCTATTATACCTCTTGCTTGAGTTTGCCTATAAGCTACATAATTATTATACATTTTATGGACACACACACACACACACACACACAGGCATCTACAGCCTTGATTTAGTGAGGAACACAACATAAGCATAGGAACCCTGTTTCTCAGCTATCAGAGCAATGGGACCAAAGATTACCATTCAGTCTAAACCAATCTCCTAAACTTAAAAGCTTAAAGGCATTTCCTTCATTTGTTATCTACAGGGCCAACTCTGGGGGCGAGGCCCTAGGCAAGTATTGTTCTGTGTGCCCATTCATAATGAGATCAAATTAACATAATATTTTGAATGTTGGAATTACTTTCTCTTGAAAAGAAATAGAGATACAAAAGTCACCCCTAAAATGGGGACAGTGAAGACCTTAGAAGGAGAAAGCCTCAGTGTCACGGCTTTGTCTTATTTTGATTATGTTAGGATGAAATGAGTAGAATGTGGTTTCATTATCTACATGTGGATCACAAGTCCTTTGTTGGTAAGCCAATTCCCTTTTGCCTTAGAACCAGTCTCTCAGACACCAATGTAGGAATGCCCCTACAATGGTAATTTCATAATCTAGGGGCACTCTCAGACATACTTTTTTCTTTTTTTTTTTAAAGATTTTATTTCTTTATGAGAGAGACAGAGAAAGTGAGAGAGAGCATGAGAGGAGAGAAGGTTAGAGGAAGAAGCAGACTCCCCGCGGAGCTGGGAGCCCGATGTGGGACTCGATCCCTAAACTCCGGGATCATGACCCAAGCCTAAGGCAGTTGCTCAACCAACTGAGCCACCCAGGCGCCCTCAGACATAACTTTTAAAACTCATTTAACATAATCAACTATTTCCATTCTTTTCCAGGACTTAGAAATGACGTTATTTGATTAAATTTATTGGTCGCTAAAAGGAACAGTACACTGCCATTGTTTACTTGTTTCTAATAAAATTTATAAGTTAATCATTTTAACTTTTTCTTATTTTGTCTTTAATTTCTGAAATTGTTCCTATAGTGAAAGGCTATCAAACTCACGTATTTCTAAAAGTAGGTTAAAATATTTTATTTCCGGGATAATTACCTACAAGAATGTTATTAGCCTGTGTTGCAGGGAAGCCGTATGGCCAATATTAAGACAAGACTGTTTTCAGAGGCTGGGGGCTTTCCTTAATGTGGAAACTAAAGAATTAACATTTAAGACCTTAGAGAAGACTTCCAACTCTCAAAACATCCTTTTTTGTCTACCCTGTAGGTTTGCCCACAGAGTTAAACACTTGGAAAAACATTTTGCAAAGAAAAATGTGAAATGCTTGTTCATGGGAAATCTTTACCCCACCCAGGAAAAGATAAATGGTACTTAAGAACTACTCTTTAAGAATGAGATGTTTATCGAAATAAGGGAGGCTAATTGTCAAAAATGATGAGAAACAAATGTGGAAAGCCCTGTGTTTGGAATTCTGGCTACATGGAGCACTTAGACAAGCGAATGCTGTGTTTCAAAAGAGGCCTCGTTTTAGAAGTTGCCAGTTTTTGGAAAAAGTGTAGGAGTTAAAAAAAAAAGAACATGGCTGCCAAGGAACATGGAAGAAGAAACAAGGAACATGGGTGCTGAAGTTCACTTCTCTGAAGCATTGGAGCACCGCTCTGATATCAGTTTAGCTTTTTTATAATATTCAGTGACATCCCAGACTAGTCCTGCGGGGGATATGTACTAAAGGGGCTGGTATGTGAGAGCTGCTGGAGATAGGAGAAAATTCTCTGAGGAGAGGAGATGTATAGCACTGCTTGTCCAAGTTCTTCATCTTTCCAAGGGTTTGCTATTAGTTTCCAGAGTATCTAGAATAGGGCTTCTCAAACTTGGCACTACTGATATTTGGGGAGATGAATTCCTTACTGAGAGAGACTGTCCTATACATTATAGGATATTCAGCAGTAACTGCAACCTTGGCCTCTATGTACAACATGCCAGTAGCAGCCCCCACTTAGCGCTGATGACCAAAAAGGTCTCTCCCTGGAGAGGGAGGGCGTGTAGGAAATTACCACTGATTAAAATCTGCCATTCTAGACAATTAAACATTAGTTAGGATTCTCAGATCAACTCTGCATTGTGCACTTGCAAATGCATTCGGCAAAGATGTAAAATTCACGAGGACCAAATAACTCTCGTCCCCACCGGAAAAAGGTCAGGAAGTTGAGGATCCCTCCAGTCTTGTCAGGTAATAAGGCTTGCTTCTGGTGTTTCCACAGATTTTGTTCCTGGCTGCATCATTTGTCACTGGTGTGGCCAAGAACTTGTAATCTGACCTTTCTAAGCCTCGGTTTTCCTCATTGTAAGATGGGGTTGCTACCTGTCTCAAAGAATTGTTGTAAGGATCAAATTAGAAGCCTATCTTAATACTCCCACTTGGAAATCACTTAATAAATCACAGTCTGTTATTACATGGCACAATTCAGATTCAGCAAAGCAGGTCTGTCATCTTTTTTTTTTTTTTTTAACCACTAACCCAACCAGCATTGACAGATCTCATTAACTGGAACAAGCTTAAATAATCATACAGGAAGACCTACAAATAATTAGAGCTCTCTCCAGCGTGTATTTCAACTTGTCTTTAGTCACCGTCTTGTTGGATGCATCTTAGTCACTTGTTGCTGTGCCATCAGCCCATAGTTTTTGTTTTCAGTGGGAGTGCCCAGTGAAATAATCAACATCAACCTCACTGCAGTTTGACAAACTGCAGAACTGTTTCCATAAACACACAGTGGGCTGAGCTGTGTGCATTTAGGGATGGGTGAGCATTGACCAAGAATATTTGGGGGGTTCACCCAGTCATAATGCAGTCACAGTATTCCCTGCAATCACAGAGGGACTCTGATGGCTCAAAACTTCCCTTGAAACAGAAATATGCCGCCCACAGGAGAGACGATGAGAAGGACTCACAGCAGGTAGGAGCAATGATTTAAGTGACAAAAAGAAACAGGAACAGCTGAAGTAGCTCTTGTTCATTTTTGCTGAAATTTTTCCAATGACCATGCTGCTCAGGATTATGCAAGGGGATCACTGATTATTATGAGAAACAAAATACTCTTCTTTACAAAAGCTTTCCAAAGGGATTAGGATGTTTATGACACTTGGAGAAAAGGTAAGCCCGTGTAAATTCCAGCACAGCATGGAGAAGTGATCAAGTTTACTACCTGTGGTCTGTACGTAGGGCAAGCATACCAAATAGCTCCCCAAGAGGGGCATTATCTGGAGAGCTCTTTGGGGGATACTACAAAGGAAAGACAATTCCTCGACAATCACCTCTATTTCGGAGGATCTCTGCTTTAACCAGCTGTGCAACCTCAGGAGGCCTCCCCCAGAAAGACGTCTGCAGTCTTGACCTTGGTGTGACCAGGTAAACTCGGAAGCAACTGCTCTTCCCACCCCCTTTCCAGCCTCATTTCCAGCTCCGTAAGTTGGCCTACTCATTTGTATGGGCAAGACCTCCATAGGAGCAAGAAACAAAAGTACAACCCACACCACCTTAGGCCAAAGACCGATTTATTGACTCAACGAAAGGAAGGGTTGACTCAAAAAAAAAGACTCTCAATCAAATGAGATAGTGCAAGCCCAAATTCCTACAGCACAGTGTGAGGACAGGGTGAGCGGTTCTCAGAAGGAGGAGACTGCTGTTCTGGGCACACAAAACCAAAGAGGTCTATTCCTACATTCAGTCACTTCCCACAGGTCATCTTGATGTACAGCAGTATCAATGCTTTGCAGCAGGCCCACTGCCTGCTTTTGTAATAAATAAAGTTTTGCTGCAAACAGCCAGGCGCATTCATTTCTGTATGATCTATGGCTATTTCTGCCCTGCAACGGCAGAATTAAATAGTTGCTATAAAGACTGTTGGGCCGACATCTACTGTCTGACTCTTCGCAGAAAAAATGTGCTCACCCCTGCTTTACATAATTCTCTCAGAGATTATCTAGATTTAAAATCTGGCTTAAATAAATCCGAAATGGTTACAGGTTTGACAAAACTTTCTTGTCCTGAAATGTTTTCTTTGAAAGAAAACTGGTTATGTATTTATTCCTGTACTTATCCTGAGACATTTATATCCCCTTTTTAAAGGCTAAACACATGAGGCAATATATTTACATTTTAAACTCGTTTTGCATTATGTAGGTTTGATAATTTATGAACCCCAAATAACTGGGCTTGCCATCATCCTAAATGTTTAAGAGTCATGTGTTTTGTTGTTATGACTCTCTACTTCAACTGTTTTTTCCTCTTTAAATAACCAACTAATTTCAAATGATAAGCAGATAAGAAAGATCCTTTCATATATTTAAATCTCTTTCAAAGTCCACAAAGTCTGGACAAGATCTGATGGAAATAAATGGCATTATTCTTGCTGATTTAATTATTACTGATTAAAATAATCTTATTTTTCCCAGGCTTGACTCAGACACCCTGGGACTTGTCTACAACTCAAGATCTCAAAAAAGACTGGTGCTAAAGGCTCTGTAAGGGACTTCCTTTTAGCCTTCGCTTTATCTCTGTAATTGCTAAAATTGCCTGGTAATCGAACTGGACTATTAGTTCATGAGAAAGCTCTTGTAGGTTTCCTAGGCCATGTCCTATTTCCTCAGACTTGTCCTCAGATTCTACGACTTAATGAGAAAACAGAGGGAGGTAAAACATACAAAATAAAATTACAAAATAAAATAAGTTAAATGACATGGAAGAACATTCTACCTTTTTTTGCCTCTAAAAATTTTCTTGGAGGTCCCTGGCTAGCTCAGTCAGTGGGGCGTGCTATTCTTGATCACAGGGCTGTAAGTTCAAGTCCCACATTGGGTGTAGAGATTACTTACAATATAAAATCTTAGATATTTTCTTAACAATCTAGTTTAGGTTGTTAATGATTTTTAAGCAATAGTAAAACTTAAGGTAAATAAAATTCATTTTATTGCAATAATAACAAATCTGTGAATAGAACATTTGTTGAGGGCTTGCATTATCCAATCAAATCCCGGTTTGGGCAGTGGTGGTTATAAGAATGTCTAAGACAATTTTATCCCTCAACAAATTCCCAATCTAGGAGCAAGATGAACAGACAGACATACCTCAACTCACATTTTGAAAATTAGGGTTTTGAGAGAGGAAAAGGAAAGGGCTATGGGAACATAATGTAGAGAACAATTAATTCCAACTAGGAAGGAGGCAAGGTGTCCAGAAAATGTTTCCCAGGGAACATGCACTGGTATACAATCTTAAAACATCTGATACGTGTGAAAGGGTGCGGACAGGGCTCAGGTTTACTGTACCTTGAGGAGAGATATTTTCATGAACAAAAGCAAAGAGATGTATGTACCTCTCTCAACCACTTTCCTTACTGCATTGAAATTACATATTCATGGGTCTGCCTTTCCCATCAAATTTTAAGTTCCTAAGAAGGGGCCACATCTTTTTCATCACCGGTGCTACCAGAGTGTCACAGAATTCAGCAATAAATCAGTCACATGATCCAGTCTGTGTCTTACTTAACTTATTTCAGCTGTAATTCAAGTTTTCCAAAATCAAGCTTAAAAAAAAACTGTAAATTTTAATCCCTGCCTAAGTCTTACCAATTTGCCAGGACTCTATACTTATCCTCTCAGATCCTATTTCCTAATCTACCAGTTGGGAACTTGGGTGGGGTACGTGGCCGGGGAAGAGGAATAATACCTCACAGAGATCAAGATAAACTAGACACATATCAAGACAACATATAACTTAACTCTGTATTGGACCCAAGAGATAATTAATTTGGCTTCACTTCTTTTCTCCAAAAACAAAGAGAAATAATTGTGATTTTCACATGCTCAGTACCAACATAGAAATTTCTAAAACTGTATCCCAAGAAGCCCTTTTTCCTGTGAGCTCTTCTAAAAGTATTCTGTAGTTGAATGCATTTGGGAATGTTGGTACTATAGTCCTCTCCTGGCCAGTTACAGGGCACATCAACATATTAAAGTCTGAAGTAAGTCCTGCAGTAAACAAGTCTGTTTAGTTATTTATCTCAACACACTTCAAACTTATTTGACCACAGACATCTTCCCCATGATATTAGCATCCATCAAGACACATTATGAACTCAAATCTAAAGAGGACATTCTTGGCTCACCACTGTCATTCTACCATCCACCTCACAAAAATCGCCCTTATACACATCTTATTGAATAAGTAGACACTGCAGGAAGGTAGTTTTTTTGGTTGTTCATTTGTTTATTTTGTTTTGTTTTTTGGCTCTGAATAGCTGTTGTACTAAATTCATGTGTCCTGTTTTCTTAAGCATGACTTAAATAGCCTTCCTTCTATTAATATTGAGCATTTTTTAATCAAAGCAAAGTAATTAAGGACCATGTTATTTTAAGACTTATAGTTTTCTCTCTCTTTTTTAAATCTGCACTATTTGGGTTATGTATTTATTTTTAATGCAAAGATAAATAAAAGTTTCAGGAAAATCTCCTTAGTGACTCACACCACCCACAGCTATCTGGGCTCCTCATTTCTACCCCCTGCCACTATCCCTAAAACCGACCCAACACTGTTATCATTTGTCATTCAACACCAGCTAATGTGTCTGTGTGACATTCAGTCTCTCTTTCATCAGTGTTTCACTTTTTACTTATTTTGCTTTCGCTATTATCCATTAGTCCCAGCCTGAGGATATTTTCATCTTGCAAAAAATATATGTAATAATGATGCCTCTCCTCTTGCGTTGTGAAATTAGAGAACATAGAAATATCTCTTCAAAAAGCTCAAAACTCTAGCTAAAAAAAAAATGCTAGAAAGCTTTTATAAACAGTAGTGAAAGACAAAAGTAGATTAGCACAAAATACACAAATACATTTTTCAAAATTTGGAAAATATTTTCCCCTTCCCCTTTCCCTGCTAGTGTCCCACACCAGATTCTAAGATCCTCAACACTGAAATAACATCCAACTTATCTTTTTACCCCCAGGGCTTAATGTTGTGTCTTGCACATAGTAAGCTCCCAAATATTATTTAACTGAACTGAATGTATGTCTTCAAAGAGTTAATTTTCCCAGTAGAAGTTGTTTCCAACAACATTTGGGTCTTTGAAGAATAATGAATTCTAATTTCATATCAAATTTCTGAGTCTTTACATGAGAAGACTCTGAGTAAATCAGTAAGAAAAAAAATGCCCAATATCCTGAAATTTAAATCATTCTTAATACTTAGACACCCAAAGAACAACAAAATGTATTTTACATTTGTGTTAGAAATTCTCTCAATTTGATGAATCACATTTTGATTATCCAGAATTTACAACTGGGTATTATCTTGCTCTTCTTAGCTTTAGGATAAAAGGGTGGGAAAGAGAGGAAGAAAGAGAAAAGAAATGGGGAGAGAGGGAAGGATGGAGGGGAAAGAGAGGGAGAGAGGAATGACCAAACCAAGGAATAAAGAAACGAAGGAAGGAAAAGAGGATGCTGTTATTAAGGATGCTTGTCTGTTTCAAACAACTTTGACAGTTTGTTCAAGAGTAAGTCTAAATTAAGTTGAATTCCTACCAGTCTTCCTCAAGCTTCAGTATTATACTGTCACCTTCAAAAGGGAAAATTTTGATGAGGAACTTACCTTTACCATTAATCCATTATCAATAAAATTTAATAGTGAATAAATTAAGTCAAAAAAAGAATAGCAGTGAATTTTTAAAATCTTTCACTTATATTTGCTTCTGCATTTAGTTCTATTGAACTTTTTACAAGCTTGTCATACACAAGCAAGAAAGATCCACACTGGACATTTGCTCACAGCCTGAATATTGTGAGTATGGGGCTGTTTCTGCCCAGGCTCTTTTCAGTTGAACTTCTGTCCTATGTGCCAAGGGAAGGTCCAAAACTCCCATTACTTCTCTCTAACCAATTATGATAAAACCATCTTTTGCATGGTACTCCATGATATCATTTTGCTTTCACATACCAAAAATATATCATTTATGCAATAAAACCACTCCGATTATTTTCCTCAGTACTCTGTAACAATGAGTACTCAGTTAGCCTTTTTATGGTATCCAGTCAAAATCTCAGTGTCTTAAATAACTTAAGAACGTTTTTTTCATTAAAACTGGCAAAAGAAATTCATCTCAATGGCTCTCTTGAGACAAATGCTGTTTTGACATTAAACTGAACAAAGGACATTAAGAATTAAATACTAATTCAGCATCGATACAATGAGAACACAAATAGAGACCCCAAGTCTATCTAATAGCAGCCTTCAGGTGATCTGGCCCACAATACGTATACGTTGTGTAATTCAGTGAAATGAAAACACAAAATAAGAAAAAGTTCTCATAGAACTTTCACACTCTGAAGAAAACATCAGAATTTGTCAATATGAAAAAGAAATCCTGTTATAGATCTATTGTCTTGAACATTAAATTTATTTTTAAAATAATATCCTTAGATATTTTTGGACATTTCAATTGTCAAAGAAACTCTTGATTAAACAGATTTTATTTTCTAAGGTAGAAATGGTAGAAACTTTTTTTTGGTTTATTTTTAAAAGCTTTTATAAAATAATTTTTTAATTAAAGGCATTTTTCCCCCTTAAAATATTGTTTAATTTGAAATTTTAGTTTACCAATACTCTCCAATTGCCAAGAATTTTGTTTTGCATTTTTTCCCTTTGGGGGTTCACTTGTCAAGACTTGTAATTCAGTTTCTAGGTAGTAAAATCATCCATCGAAGACCTGACAACAATTCTAACACTTGGAATATTTCTATAATTATTTTGTACTTCACCCAACAATTTTTTTTATAAGTTTGTAACTAATAGGATTTCTTTCTTTCTTCCTTCCTTCCTTTCTTTCTCTCTCTCTCTCTTCTCTCTCTCTTTGTGTGTGTGCATGTGTGACTAAAAACTTTCCTCTAAAAGTCATATTCCCTGACTTTATCTTGCTGACTATCCTTTTTTTTCCAAGTTGGGTTTTTCACTTGGCGGTATAATCATTTTTTCAGGATATATCACTTTATCTAAACATCCCATCATTCAAAATGTCTATGTCCATAAAGGATTGAAAGTAGAACAAAATATCAATGTGCAGTAAAAGAATTAGGTGAATATTTGGAATCTGGTTTCTCTTTGCAGAAAAAGCAAGTTTACTTTCCAGAACACCACCCAGATAGTATCAAATCACATTAACTAACCATATGGACCCATTCCAGAAAACCAATTTCAGAGTCCCTGGGTTTTCTGACTTTGAACAAGATAATGTCATTTCTATTGACACGATTTACTGAAATTCAAATTTAATGCAGGCTGAACTATGGTTATTACCCATAACTACCTAGAGTTATCTAACATTATGAGATCTAGTATAATTTCAGTTTTTCTCTGATACGACCAACTTTCCTTTCTGGCATGTTAATTTATATGAAATGGTACATTTAGAAATAAATATGAAAGTAACCTCAAGGCATGAAAAATTTGCTCCTCTTGAAGAGTTTCTGGTTTGGTAGTGCTTGGTTGGTTTGCTTTCTTTGTATTCCCAGAGTTAACACAAATCAGCAGTTTGTAATGCCCTAATTGCAACCGAGACCAAAAAGTCAATGCCAATAATACCAATAAAACAACTTGAAGAAAATCGTTAAGTACTGGGCTAGCTGTTATTGGTGATGATAATCATAATAATGATATGTTATACCTCTACAATGCCTTTCCTCTGAGGATCTCAGAGGACTTTATTGATAAATACTTTGATTTTACCCAGATAAATCTGCTTTTTTGTTTATATGCACTTCTGTACATTTGCTTCAAATATCAGTATTAATCAAAAATGCATAATTCCTCATTTTTAGCATTTCAACCATTTATATACTTAGCTTAAAGATTATCTATGCATTTTTTGGTGTTCTAGAAACAGCTTGCTTCCTGAGAATTGATTACAGGTATTATCAGAGTTAAACATCTATTATTGTAAGAGGTACCAGAATAAATATAGATATTTACATCTCTTTTCTAGGTCAGGAATAGAAATTCTAATGACCTGGAAAAGCAAATCTTTGAGAAATTTGTTCTGATCTCAATAAAACTTAAGCATTTTGCTGTTTTTCTTCTAACTTGAATATTTGAATAGCAGAGCTCTTTGTATTTTTTAAAATACACACATACACAAACTCTCTGGGTTTAATGGTTGTCTGACATATTGTAAGATATCCCATAAGTGAGAGTACTCTAGGAGTGATATTTCTTCCTTTCTGCTGCGTGGACCTTTCTAGGGTTGGTGTTGTGGTATACCCCTGATAGAAAAGGGCAGCCTTGCCCAGAGATACATTTGGCTCTGTGGTGAAGGCATAAGTTTGCTAATAGTCTTCTGATAGAATACATACTCAGGCTCCCCATGTTCACCCATGAGCAATCCAAAATATTTGGTTTGGTCATCTAGCCAAAGCTACATAAACAACAATAAACCCCATTACCCAGTAGAATTCCTGAAAGAACTAAAAGAGTTAAAGATTGAGGAAGTTCCTAACATGATGCCAGGCATTCATGACTGCTTAGGAACCAAGGGAGCAATCCTACTGAAAATTAAATTGAAACCAAACCAAACAAAACAAAACAAAAAACATACTGAAACAGAAATATAAACAGAAAATTCAATTGCTCTCTTACAGCCAGGTCTTTTAACCTGGGGTCCAAGAATGGCCACCTCCCTAGACAGGTTTCAGGTGATTCACAAGTACAGTTGGAGGCAAAGATGGGAATTTTTCTAGCATCTGTCCATCTCATCAGAGACTTCAAAGAGTCCCTGACCCAACAGAGTTTAGAAACCACTGCCTTACAGTGATGATAGTGTTGTCAATAGCAGTGACAGTATGATAGGAAAATCCTTTGCCTCCTTCTCTACCCACTATGCCCTCACAAATTCACTAAAGAAAAAAAAAAAACATTACACATTACAATATTTGATAATTTAGTATCTGATACTCATCATTTCCTGATGATTTTATTTGTAAAGGAAGGTGTGCAGCCTGTGAACCCTGTACCACTACTCTTCCATTATCTGGACACACTGTTCTCTTTCTTCTTTTCTTCCTCCTTATGCTTCATATCCATAAATCTCCTTTCACTAATTTCTGGATAAATAGAAGTTAAAATGTTGCTGTGTAACTAGATGGAGAGGCACAGTGTTTGTCAATTCCACTCCCTGGGGTTTGTGGAGCAGCTCAGAGTTTTAAAGTACTGCGAGTTAGAGTATAATTCATTCTCATTTTATAGATCGGAAAATGGTTAAATGACTTTCCCAGGTTTAGTCAGCTAGTGCAGGATAGAGCCAGGGCCCAAGCTTAGGAAGACCTGACTCAAAACCCTATATCCCATCTACTGAGACTGCTATTCCCAAAGAAACACAGCCTGGCCCTCTTTTCCCACAATAGTCCATTAAAAAAAGAATTCTGAAATCAAATGCATCTCAATTAATATGGCTCTGTATTGGAAAATATAGAAGATCTGAAAGACAACAACAGCAAAACAACCGTTTACCTTTCTTACCCCAGACATGACCAGAAGACCCAGAATAGAGCAAAAATATCCAATGATGCCAAACTACATCAAGCTGTGTCTTTGGAAGTAACCCTCAAGATGGAGAGTTGGGGCAGGAAGTAACTCTATTCCATTTTCCATAACATCCTTCTCAAAACATGTATTTTCAATGAAGCAGCCATCAAAAGAAGGAGTTTTCTCTTGTCTATCGCTTTAATTTTTCAGTTTTCAGGCAACTCTGTCCCGGATCCTGAAGCCTCTCCCTTGAGGGTCAATCCTCTCCCTATTGTTGGTCTCCCCAAGGCTGTTTTTCTACTACAACCAAGTATGCAATATTTTTGCCAGCTCAATCTTTCTAAAATACAGGCCAGGTTACATTAGTTCCCTGCTCAAAAATGCTTTGCTGATGGTGACCCTACTACAGAATACTATTGAGGGCTTCTATAATCTGGACTCAGGTCAGCTTTTCAATGTTGTCTTTCTATCCTGCTACATTGAAGATGATAAATATGTGCCACATTTATCATCATGTACCCCCCCAGCACATGTATTCATTCAACGACTACTTATTGAATCCCTACCGTGTGCATGGACTCTCTTCAGCTCCAGGAAAATCATAGACATGTGTTTCCTGACCTCCTAGAGCTCATGACAAAGTGGAGAAGACAGGCAATAAACAAGAAACTAAATGAACTGTGATAAGCCATCTAAAGACACAAAATTGCTGCTGAACACAGAAATGAAGATGGGACTTATGGAAGGCTGGAAATGATCTAGCCAAATAAATAGTTGGGAAAGACATCACTGAAGATGAGAGAGTCAAATTAGAGGAAGTCATCTCTGTAAAAGAACATTCCAGATTGAGGGACCAGCATGTGTGAAGAGCCTGAGGTGGAAAGAGCTTGCAGAACTGGAAAGAGTCCTGTCTGAATGGAGACCAAGGGACCAGCAATGTAACCTCCAAAGAGGCAAAGTCTACATCATGGAGGTCCTTTGACCCATGAAGAGAATTAGTTGTTTTACCCAACGTAATGAAATACCAACAAATTGTTTTAAGCAGAGAAATGCCACAATCTGATTAATTTTTTTAAAAAAAAAAAATCAAGAAGACATCGATAACCAAGATAAGCCTCCACCTTCAAAGGGAACTTAAAAGATAATAGTAATCATGCTGAAAAGCAAAAGTACTAAATTATAGAGAAAAAAAGAGAGGCTGTTGTACAAATATGTGTTTACTTCAGATTTTTTGCTAACAAAAAATAAAACTAGAAAATTTGAGAACATCCATTTTAGGGTTGGAACAACTTAAAGTCTATCCACCCTGGAAGTAGGATCTGGCATATTCTGTGTGAAAACAAGGTGAAAGTCAGAGCTTTTAGTCACCACTTCAACTCTTTGGGCCCACAGCCATTGCAGGAGTCTGGGGGTAGGGGCAGAAATAGAGCGTAAATACATTATATAGAATATATTACACACTACGCTTAGCTTGAATTTCAGAGCATAAAAACATATGGTATTCTGAAATGTACTCCATATCTAAAATTAGCTAACATCTAAGGAAGCCTAACATCTAAGAAAAGTCAGCAGAACCCCTGAAATACCAAAAAGAGCAAGCCCACAGTATTCCCACCAATTTTGAGTAAGATCTGCCAGAGCTAGCATCAAGTCCTTTGTATGTTTACAGCCTGTCTCACATTAGAGACTTGTTTTTTTCATTTTCAAATCTGACGTAATATTTCTTTTTTTCTTTTTCTTTTTTTTTTTTGACGAAAATGTGAAGTAAACCCTAGGCAAAGAGTGTGGAAATCGATTTTAAACAGATGTGTTACAGAAGCAAGTTAACCCCTAGGCAGGAGGCAGCACGGCCACCTGAAGAGTCAGGGCCTGTTATCAGACCACAGAGACCCTTTGAGGTTGCAATCGACTTGCTTCCAATCGCGCCTGAATTGTCCTATCACTGCAGACACAGCACGAGATGCCTATCCCATCTCCGAGAGCGCAGTGTGGGCCAATGTCAGCCTCCCTGGCCTTGCCGCCTGGACTCTACAAGCTTTTTACCATTTACCCTCTAGTTCCCGTGGCTCTAGATCAACAACTTCTTTTTTGTTCCTGAAGCTTCCCTTAAAAACAGAGGACCAAGATTCAAAAGAGAAAATGTGTTTTTTCTGCATCTCAACAGGCTCTTCCCCTCTCCCCCACCCCATAAAACACCCACCCGGGAGGCAGCCATGAATGATAGGATGTGTGGAAACTGAAAAGCAAATGTTCTGACAGCACCTTATAGGAGTTTCAAAACCCACGAATCCAGAGCCCCCAGCTTATCCTTTGTTGACTCTCTCCCAGGCAGTCCCAACTCTGCCCGTTCTCCCTGCAGCAGAGCCCCAGATCCGTTCCTGAGGGAGTCACGTGCATAACAGGGATGAAGCTGTGTTTCTGGGGCTTTCTTCATGATGCTAACAGAGGGTGTCACCTCGACTTAACTTCTTTAACCTCTCTTTTTATCAAATTCTCAGATGGCCATAGCAATTCCAAACTGCTGCTAACTGAGTTTGAAGATACTACAAATAAACTTGTACAGTCATTGCAGTATTGAAAGAAATGATGTCCTACCAGGTTCAGTGGGCTGTTTGGAGCAGCCTCACAAAGTCTGATTAACAGCCTGGAGTCCACATTGGTGCGATGCCATCTTGGTGTAAAATATCTCCCACCCAACACAGTTGGCTGGGAAACGTGCTTAATGACTACTTGATGCAGAAGTCATTCAAGTGGCACCCAGGAAATCCATCTGAAATTTGATTCCACTTTTTTATGATACAGTCAAGAATTTCCTCTAGCTTTTAAGTAGCTGTATTCCTTTCAGTTCTGTCCTCTTTGCCTGATACACCAAGTGGCTCGGCGTCAGCCAGGGAGCTTGAGGTTGCTGCTGCCATACCTGCTGCTTTGGAGCGAGCCATCAGAGAAGATGCGTCCTTCCAAGACCAGTGCTGTTGCTGCTCAGAGGAATAAAAACCACAAAACACCCTCAGAGACGTTCTTCCTTAGGAAACCACAGAAAGATGGGAAAAACAAACCAAATCACGGAAATGCGATTTTATCAAGAGCTAATGGGATTAGAAAAACAGATATCTTAAGGAATCAAAATAAATTAATTAATTTTAAAAATGTCCTTGTTGAAAATTGTTCAGTCTGTGTTTTAAGAATACAATACTTTTTTTTTAAGATTTTATTTATTTATTTGACAGAGAGAGATCATAAGTAGGCAGAGAGGCAGGCAGAGAGCGGGGGGCGGGGGGGGGGGGAGTAGGCTCCCTGCTGAGCAGAGAGCCCGATGTGGGGCTCGATCCCAGGATCCTGAGATCATGACCTGAGCTGAAGGCAGAGGCTTTAACCCACTGAGCCACCCAGGTACCCCCAAGAATACAATACTTTTAGGGGCACCTGGTTGGCTCAGTCGGTTAAGCATCTGGCATTGGCTCAGGTCATGATCCCAGGACCCTGGGATTGAGCCCTGCATCGGGCTCCCTGCTCAGTAGGGAGTCTGCTTTTCCCTCTCCCTCTGACCCTCTTGTGTTCCCTCTCTCACTGTCTCTCTCTTTCTGTCAAATAAATAAAATTTTTAAAAAGTAAATCTTAAAAAGGGGCACCTGGGTGGCTCAGTGGGTTAAAGGCTCTGCCTTAGGCTCAGGTCATGATTCCAGGGTCCTGGGATCGAGGCCACATCAGGCTCTCAGCTCGGCAGGAAGCCTGCTTCCTTCTCTCTCTGCCTGCCTCTCTGCCTACTTGTGATCTCTCTCTCTCTGTCAAATAAATAAATAAAATCTTTTTTTAAAAAAGAAAATCTTAAAAAAGATTATAATAATTTATTTCTTTCATAATGATACCTGGCAAAATATAAGGCTTTATATTCCAAAATTCTTTATCTGGAGCCAGGCTCTTGAGGCTGAATCCTGGCTCTGTCACTTTTTAGTTGTTAAATTAAGGCAACAAAATTCATTATATCTGAGTTTCTTCTATAAACCAGAGGTGAGGGTGGGGGGGGCAATTTTAAGAATCTCATAGAACTGATATGAGGGTTAAATAAGTTAATGTACGTAGAAAGCTAGAACACTACATAGCCCGTCATAGGAAGAGCCAAATAATTTTCAGATGCTATTCTTATTACTCTTGTTATTTGTCACCATCATCGTCATCTTCGTCTTCATCATCTGCATCTTCTTACTGAATTCCCACAATAAAACAGTAAGGAGCTGTGGGCAATGTGTCCTATTATATCAATAAAAGAAACTAAGTCCCTTAATGGAATGAATGAATGAATGAATGAATGTTTAAGTATTTACATATTTTTTAAAAATAAGATTTTCCAACTAATTACAGCAGACTAGAATTCTGAGCTCTTTCCACTGACAACATCAGAACTTCCTGCAGAGAGTGATGCCAACATCACTTCAGTGTTGCATTCACTATACCCTTGTGGCATTTCCTTAAGTCATTGGTTGCAAATTCCACATCCTCAGCTAAGTGTCTATTTTCTCCTCACCTTCTCTTAAAGGCATTGGATGTTAGGCATTAGGATAAAGTCACAGTCTGTAATTTCTCCTGACCCCTAGATACTACTCCATAGTTCTTTTATTCATGCTCACCTCTTTTAAATCACAAAGCAGTTGATACACAGATAAATTTCTCCCTATTTTCTGGGGACAACTTCTTCGTCCTCCTCCTCCTTCTTCTCTTCCTCCTCCTTCTTCTTTCTCCTCTTTCTCTTCTTTCCTCTTTTCCTCTCTTTTCCTTCGTCCCTCCAACTTTCTCGAGATTTCTGTTCCATAAGGTATTCCCCTTTTCTAAAGTACTTTCAGATTATTTCCTTTTTTTTTTTTAACTCTAAACAAGAAAAGACCTTCCTTTTCATGTCAAATCTTTACTTTCCATTATGACTTTTCAATAGTGGTCCCCAATCTCTCTCCACTCACTCCCATAGCCTATAATCTAGCACATATGTTTGCCAAGCTTATTGGGATTTCTTGCTTCAAAGTCACCAGGAAACAGCTTATTATTATATTTGATACCCTTTTTTCATCCCCTAAGTCCCTTCATCCCTCAAGCAGTGACACCAGGGGCCCCATGTCTAGCTGCACGCTCTCTCTTGGAGCTCACTGCATCTATTTCACTCTCATTCTCCTCACAACCATTCCTCACTCTTCTCTGTCTCCACTAATAGTTGTTTTTATTTTCTCACCTGACTTATTTTTTCAATTAAAAAAAACATGTTAGAAAGATATGTCTTTTTTTTTTAAAGATTTTATTTATTTATTTGAGAGAGAGCGCGCGAGAGAGAGCATGAGAGGGGAGAACGTCAGAGGGAGAAGCAGACGCCCCGTGGAGCTGGAAGCCCGATGTGGGACACAATCCCAGGGCTCCAGGATTGTGACCTGAGCCGAAGGCAGTCGCTCAACCAACTGAGCCACCCAGGTGCCCCTGTTTTTAAGATTTTTATTTATTTATTTGAGTGAGAGCTCGTGCGCATGAGCACAGGAGCCAGGGGGCGGGGCAGAGAAGCCGACTCTGACTCGGGGAAGTGGATGGGGGGCTGGACTCGGGGCAGACGCCAGGAACCTGGGTTCCTGACCTGAGCCGAAGGCAGTCGCTTAACCAACTGAGCCACCCAGGTGCCCAGAAAGATCTGTCTTAAAGCCCTAGTCACTCTCTCTCCTTTATTTACTTATCTGTATTATGTATCCATAGTTTAAACTCTGTCTTCTCACTAAAACCTGTTCACCTCCTAATGATTTCCCTATTTCTTGTCCTGATCCTGGGTAGCTCTGAAGAGATTGGCAGTAAAAAATGTCCTGGAATTAAATCTGAGCTCTGCCATTTACTATATCATTCAGGAAAAGATCTTAACTTCTCAGAACTTAGGCACACCATCCATTAAATGAGGCTTGGGATGAGGAAATTAAAAGTGCCATCCCATAAAGGGGATCATGAGAAGTTACTCCCTGCCCACTCCTGACTCCCAGCCCACCCATTCAGCCACGCACATCCCTTCCCCACTTGGGGATTCCAGCACTAAAATCAGCACCACACTGGGTCCTTCCCCAGCCTGGTCTCCCATACCTACCCTATCAAGTACACCTGTTTTAGTGCCTCCTTCCCATGGGTTTTCTTTCCACCTCCAGAGCACGTCCCTCATTGCTCACTGCTAGCTTGTCACCACAGCCTTCTCTCCAGTTCCACTGCCTCCAATTTCTCCTAGCCTTCAATCCACCCTGGACAATGGCACCTGATTAATAGTCCGACCCACTGCTCAAAACAATTACTTTCCCAAGGCAACCTAGCTAATAAGTAAGACACATATTTGAGTCCAGACAGTCTATTCCTGAGTCCATACTCATAGCTACAAGCCTGTACTGTCTCTGTGTCAGTGTTTGGTCCTAAAATTCAACATCCTTCATGATCTGACCCCGACTACGTTTCCATGCTTTCCTTCTGCCACACCTAAACACCAGTATTTGATTTACTTGCACTTCCTAACATAAGCTTTCTTTACCCTTTGGGTTCTTTCAGCTGTGAGCCAGAAAATATTAACTCAAGTCTTTAAATACTTAAGGGATTTATTATCTCATGTAACAAGCCTAGAGGCAGAATATTTCCAAAATTATTTAATATCACAGCTTAACAGTAAATCTAAGACCCAGATTCCCTCCATCTTCCTTCCACTTTGCTATATTCAACATGATCTCATATGAGCTCCCTTCGTGGTTGCAAGATGGTACCACAGTTCTAGAAAGCACATATAGATACAACAATATCCAATGAAATAAAGGATAGTAGCTCCAGGGGGCACCATAATTAGAGTGAAGAATCTCTTCCCAAACCCTGCCTTTCCCACCAAACCTCCCTTGACATCTCATTGGCCAGAGCTTTAACACTATCATTGCATGATTTGTAAACAAAGTACCATGAAGCCAGACAGATTCAGTAGCTTCCAAAATTTTTGAGATATGTCCACAGTGAAAACTACATTCTACACCCCAACTCACTATATGCATAAACACATTTCATAATGCATATATAAAATGCAAATGGAAGTTTTATAAAATAAAATTCATCCTTACTGGGTGACACATTCAAATACTTTCTCTTCTATTTTATTCTTTATACTACTCTATTCCATTAATCAAAAAAAAGAAAAAATCACTAAATTGATTTTGTAGCTCCCTAATAGACTGCTATTTGCACTTTGAAGAACACAAGCTTATACTAATGAGCATTAACTCAGGTATTATTGGAGAGAGGTGAACTCAAGAATATTATCACCTCAGTACAGTCAAAGGGGAAATGACTGTTTTAAAGATGGCTAATACTTTCTCATTTTTGTGTGTCTTAGATTACACATTCATCATCTACCCATGTATATGACACCCTCACTCAGCACTCATTTGCTAAAATTGGGATGTTTCAAACTTGGGATATTTCAACTTGCTGCTGGAAAAGCTGGAGTTTTTATTTACAGTTAAAAGAAACTGACATTCCTCAGTAGTTTGTAAGTCACAGAAAATAAATCAAGTATTTTTTTTAATTTTAAGATCTAGTTTCTTTTGATGATACAAGTAGGGTAAAAGGTCATGGGAGTTCAATTAATTTACTTTAAAATGCTCCTTTTAAATGATGTCCAAAGAATAAATCACCAAAGATTAATCAAGAAAAACTAAGTCTCTCCCTCGTGTTTGGAATGTCTCAGGATCTGAGAACAGCTGGATCCATCTCTATTCTTCCTTTTCCGGATTCATCTTGTTCATGATCCCAGAGAGAGGTCACCCTGGGGACCTAAATAATATGAGCTTGCACACAGAGAGAAACCATCACTTTCTTCCTGCAACTACCCTACCCGTAAGAACCTTGCAGACCTCAGCAAAGGCTTTCAAGAAACTGGGCTTTGTACCCAGTCCTGCTTTTCACCCACTGAGCCTGGCTCTTTACAGACCTGTGATGATTTTTTTTTTTTATTTTTACACAACACATTGGTGTATCCAATGTGCCTGAGCATCTGATAGGTACAATGCATGGTGCAAGGCTGCAGGGAACGAATAAGCCATAGTGCCTATTCTTAAGTGACTTGGAATCTAACATAGGATATAGTCCTGCAAATATCTATTGAAACAGAAATTTAGTAGCAGAGGTTTCCAAGAAAGGACACTGACTAAGGCTTGGCGAGTGCCCACTAAGTTCCAGATACTGAGTGCTAGACCATTTATGTGAATGACCCCCATCAAAAAGCCATCACTCTCTTGCAGTATCAACATGTCTCTTTTGCAGATGAGGAAACTGAAGTCAGAGAGCCCTAGGAACTTTTACAATGGAACATACTTAGTAAGTAATAGAGCCCAAGAGCTGAAGGAGATCCTTTAGGGTCCAAAGTTTACTGTTTTCTCTCATTTTCTGTGAGTCAGTCTACATATAAAAGAAAATTTTACCCAGATGAAAGGAAGACATATTGAAATATGCCTTTGAAAAAGAAGGATGTGCTTCCTAATGATAGGGGGCAGAGAAGGGTGCTGGGGTAGATAGTAGTCCTTCAATGAATTGTGCAGGCTGGCAAGGGCAGGCGGGTTCAGGGGATGCTAAACAGTATGGTTTTATTGCCACATGAGGGATGCTAAGGGAAACAAAAGAAGGTAAATCTAGAAAAGGTGCTAAATTCCAATTCCTCCAGTTTTTATAATTCAGTAGAGATTTCCAAAGGAGGAAGTCCTTTCTGCAGTGTGTCTATTAGATTCTAAGTCCAGGGGCAGGGGGAAAGTAGGGGCATGCTGGAAGAGCATGAGCAGAGGTGACCCTTTTAGAGCAAGAACCAGATGTTCTGGTCCTTCATGACCCTTACAGTGAAGCTCAGTGCTTTGCGGCAAGGAGGTGTGCGGTTTACCCCAAACGAACCAATGACGGACAAACAAAGGAGGGTTTCCTGCACTCTCCTGCCACGTTGCTTAAGAAATGGGTCAGGGTGAGTTGTTGGACAGTAAGTAGAGAGACAGGGACTGACAGAGCAGAGCTCAGGACAAGCTTGACTTTTCCCTCTGTACCAGCCTCCAGATGAGTGAACAAAACTGCATGGCGCTTCGTTGGTTCAAATATCATCACTTCTTCAGTTATGCAGAAACGATGTGCCAGAGGGCGGAAAGCATCCAAGACAGAACAGACAAAAGGTAGAAGAGGCAAATATCCTAAAGGATTTGCAGCCGGATCTCCATAGCCAATAACCCCATGGTTCGTACTACCAGACTTCCGAGCCCCATTTTTTTTTTACACACCAGTCTGATATTTTACTTTAGCTGAAGGAAGAAAGCAACCAAAAACTCTAACTGCAGGTTACTTACTGCCGTGTGAGTTAGGTGACAGGGAAGTGACATGGGGTGGCAACTTAGCTGTACATTCTCGGTGTAGCTTCATGCAAAAGCTCAGCTTCAAAGGCTTTGCAGGTTGTTAATATATAAACTCCAAGAAGGAAGAGGCTGAAATATGTACAACTGTTTTGCAAGATTAGTTTGCCTGGCCTTACAGCCAGATAAAAATGGGCCCCTTTGAAGCCACAGCCACGGCTTGAGCAAGTAAGCCAAAGCTGTGAGAGTGGGGAGGTGAGAAGAGTCACCAAAGGGGAGACGGAACGGAGAGAAAGTCAAACTTAAAGACATACCCACTTCTGATACAGCAAAGTCTTTGAGTTCTTAATAAATGGTCGGGAGTTACAGTCACACTAAACAGGAAGTTGGTGCTAGTTATTTTTCATGCTGGATGATACCTTCCATTGGCTTTTATAGGCCAATCACAGGGCAGTAGGAAGGTGTGCTGGCCACATTTAAAGTAGCAGAGGTCAGGTGGAAAATCCCAGAGTTTATCCAATAATTAGTAAACTCGGATGTTGGATATCGTGTCTTTGGACGTGTCACAAGGTCTGTGACTCTGGTATCATGAATAGGACAACTCTTCAGATGCACCGTATTGAGTATTTGGGGTTTAATCCTGCAGCGGTGTCCTTTCAAGGAACAGTTGAATCTGGAAGAGCAACATTAAGAGCCATAGGTGACCCTTCTGTTGAGTTACCATTTAGTTACCATTGAGTTACCATTTAGTCACCACTGTCTCATGCTTAGCTGCAGAGAAGTGAAATATCAGTTTCAATCTGCAGTGGAGAAAACCATTCATTTTGTAAAAGCCAGATAGAGTCTTCCTTGGATTTTAAGGTGAATGTATATTACTTTGTTTATTAAGATACAATGTATATTAACTGCCACATATGTTCCATAAAACATAATGAGGTATTTTCATTAACATCAAAAAAATGAAACATATTAAAAAGTATTTTGAAACCAAAAAATCCAGTGTCAGAGGCTAAGTGCACCAATATGTTCAATAAATAGTTATTCCCTTTCTAGCCTCTCAATTTCTCATACAATCTTAAAAACGATTTTTGATCTTTAAGCTGTAGACCTACATTAAGCTCTGGGGAACACAACATAACAAACAGCCTCCCCCCACTTGTCTGTCACTCTCTCTTTCTCTCTCTACTTCACTTCATAACTACTTATACAAATGCATTCCCAGGCACAATAAAATTAAACATAACAAGAAAGCTGATTTCTTGAAAAATCTAAATTCTTTTTTTTATTAACATATAATGTATTATTTGCCCCGGAGGTACAGGTCTGTGAATCATCAGGCTTAAACAATTCACAGCACTCACCATAGTACATACCCTCCCCAATGTCCATAACCCAGCCACCCTATCCCTCCCCCACCACCCAGCAACCCTCAGTTTGTTTTCTGAGATTAAGAGTCTCTTACGGTTTGTCTCCCTCCCGATCCCATCTTGTTTCATTTCCCCCCCTGACATCCCCCATGGCACCCTACTCTGCCTCTCAAATTCCTCATATCAGAGAGATCATATGATAATTGTCTTTCTCTGATTGACTTATTTCACTTACCATAATACCCTCTAGTTCCATCCATGCTGTTGCAAATGGCAAGATTTCAGGGGAGTTTTCATGGTTGCATAGTATTCCATTGTATATATATACCACATCTTTATCCATTCATCTGTTGATGGATATCTAGGTTCTTTCCATAGTTTGGCTATTGTGGACATTGCTGCTATAAACATTCGGGTGCATGTGCCCCTTCAGATCACTACATTTGTATCTGTTACTGGTAAATACCCAGTAGTGTGATTGCTTGGTCATAAGGTAGCTCTATCTTCAACTTTTTGAGGAACCTACATACTGTTTTCTAGAGTGGCTGCACCAGCTTGCGTTCCCACCAACAGTGTAGGAGGGTTTCCCTTTCTCCGCATCCTCACCAACATCTGTCGTTTCCTGACTTGTTAATTTTAGCCATTCTGACTGGTGTGAGGTGGTATCTCCCTGTGGTTTTGGAAAAATCTGAATTCTAAAATGAAGAATTTAATATGCTTCCAAATTATGTCCATACAAAAATATTTGTGTTCCAAATCTTCACTAGTCTGTCCTAGGCTATGTCGAAGTGAAGAAATCCTGTAGCTATGATGGGATGATCCTTTGACTTTGGTAAAAATAAATGAGAAAAAATTTTCCCTTGTAAGCTGAGTTGCCTTGATACCTAGTTGCAAAAGCTTGCTTCTAGATTCTGGTTTCCAGGTAATTACTCTCAATAGAAGGACAGTAAAGGTAGAAACAAAGGACACTATTGGAAGGCTTTATAGTGTCTGAACTTTGAAAAGGAAACTATTCTAGATGAATTGGTGGATCTGCCTTTCTTCACAGGTGAGGAAACTCCAGCCCCAAACACTTAAGAGATTTGCCCACAGGCATGATCAGTAGCAAATCCAGCAAATCTAGGTAAGAGGGTATGTGTGGTGATAAGCACTGGGTATTACACTCAACTAATGAATCGTTGAACACTACATCGAAAACTAATGATGTACTACTATATGCTGGTTAATTGAACATAATAATAATAATAAAATTATTCAGTATCACATAAAAAAAAGAACTCAATTCTTCTGCTTCACAATTCAAGGTTCTGTCACTTATGTCACTATGAGGCAGAAAAAAAAAAGTAAAATTTGTCATTGTAAAATAATGGAATGCTCATCTGAAAAATGCAAAGAAATTTGCAATAGGGCAGATATACTTAACTGTGTCAGGAATCAGGCACCATGCTTTGGAGAGCTTTTCTGATTGTCTTGAAGCCGTTGTCCACCCATCCCCCACCCCTGCCCTCAGGTGCTAGTGTTTCTCAGTTCTTTATATCCTCTCACATGGTTTTGTAGTCACATGTTTGTAAGCTACTTTCTCCCCTAGATGTTAAATTCATCAAGGACATGGGACGCCTGGGTGGCTCAGTGGGTTAAAGCCTCTGCCTTAGGCTCAGGTCATGATCTCAGGGTCCTGGGACAGAGCCCTGCATCAGGCTCTCTGTTCGGTGGGGAGCCTGCTTCCCCTTCTCTCTCTGCCTGCCTCTCTGCCTACTTGTGATCTCTCTCTCTCTATCAAATAAATAAATAAAATATTTAAAAAAAAATTCATCAAGGACATAATAGTTTAAAAAATAAATTTGTTAAATGAATAGTGAATAAAGAATATATATGTATATATATATTTCTATTTCAAAACAACAAAGATAATAATGAAATTTAAATATTATGCTATAACATATGTTAAATGCTTCACATAGAGCATTTAACCTTGTCAAGTTACATGTTAGTTACTCAATGAGATCTATTGAATACCTACTTACTCTTCTCCTGGAGCTATCAAGAAGTGTAATAATCCTTCCACATGCTAATGGTTTCACTTTTAGCATTCATTGATTAAGAAGAGATAAATGGATAGATGGATTTTCAGATGACCAGCTGCACAGCTCTACAATCTCCCAAGGGACCCTAGCCCACACATTGGAAATCTCATAAAGTTTAGATTGTTCTAATACCTAGAATGAGACTTTGATCCATCATGAAAGTCATTACAAAGGAGCAAAGCACCCACGTGAGCAAAGTGCAAAGGTCTGAGAGCAAGAGAAAAGAGACAGGAGAGGGAAAAAAAACCCAGCAGGTCTCCATTGCTTCCTACTTTAAAATTTCCTTACCAATTCAAAGCTGGTTATTGCCAGCATGGAGCTATTTCACTGCCTTCAACCCCTTTGTCACAAAAGACCCCATGTTCCTAGGCTGTATAAAAGAGAACACATACACACTCACTTATGCACACACACACACAAACACACACTCATACATATTCATATGCACGTGTGCATACACACCCACCCCTGAGCAGTTCCAGAAGGCCTCATAAAAGAAAAATAGACAATCTCTGATTATGTTTCATATAAGCCTGTAGAATTCCAAGTAGATTTCTTGCACTCCTTTATTTTTTTTAACCTATTTTATTAGCCAAGACCGTTCTAGTTTCAAATGATGGAAATCTAGCCTGAATGGTTTAAACAAGAAAGTAAATGAAGGTAGAGGTAAAGAATTTATTGGCTTACTGAAAAGTTCAAGGGCAGAGTAGCTTCATGCAAGGCTAGATCCAGGAACTAAAAAAAAAGAAAAAGTCACCAAGACTCAGTTTTTGCTTCTGGTTTTCTCCAAAGTGGGAATTACTGTCAATAACGCTCTCTTCTTACAATGTAAAGAAGGTGAGCTAAAGCTCGAGATAATAACTACAGCAGAAAATGACATTCTTTTTCCCAGTAGTTCCCACAGAATCCCATGACTGGCAACAGGTTGATGTGTTCTAGGTCTGATCCACTCACGGTGACCAAGAAGATAATGGATGTTGATGGGATAGGTATGGTTTATATGTGGGATGACCGGCCATTCTGTTTTGCTTCAGACTAAGTCCCATGTCCCAGAAAACCCTTGGGTAAATCAGGATGGTTGGTCTCCCAGCTTTCATGGAACACTGAGGATGGGGTTATTTCCAAACTATGGGCGTTGAAAGTGTGCACAAGAGCAGGGGGTGAGTGTTAGGCCAGGGAAATGTTCTATACCTACATATGAACTCTAGAGCCATGCTGAACAATACAGTGCCTACATGTACCCATTGATCACTTGAAATGTGGCAGTCTAATTGTAGTTGAAAGTAGGTCTGAACTGAGATCCTCATTAAGTGTAAAATGTACACTAGATCTTAAAAACTTAGTATAAGAGAAAGAATGCAAGTTATCCTGTTATCAATTTTGTTAATTAATAATAACTTACTTGTTGAAGTGGCAATGCTCTAGAGATATTGAGTTAAATAAAACATGCTTTTTTAAATTTTTTTTAATGTAGCTATTAGAAAATTTAAAATTATGCATGTGGCTCACATTGTATTTTTGTTGCCTGGCACTGCTGTAAGTTTTTTAACAAGGTAATAATGTATTTATGTTACATATAAGTGGTGACATATTTAAAAAGATGCTTTGAACGTATGGCATCTTTTTTTTTTAAGATTTATTTATCTGAGAGAGAGAGCACACAAGTGGGGGGAGATACAGAGGGAGAGGGAGAAAGAGAATCTCAAGCACACTTCCCATTGAGCGCAGAGCCCAACACGGGGCTCCATCCCACAATCCTAAGATCATGACCTGAAGATGAAATCAAGAGTCAGCCACCTAACCAAGTGAGTCATCCAGGTGCCCCTGAATGTATGGCATCTTAAGCAACAAATATAAATTAGAGAACATCAGGCACACAAACAATGGGAGAAAAAAACACCAAATTCAAGACCAATTTATTTATTCACCCCTTCCTGTCCTCATCTGTGCCAGGATCAGCCTTAAGTAGAGGGACTTTCGACCCATATAAGAAAAGAAGTCTGTCCTTAAAGAGCCCAGAAACCAGAGTGGAAGACTAGGGGGAAAAATTGTAATACAAAATAATGTTGTCAGTAATATGAAGAACTCCAGTGTCCATGGTTTAATTATTTATTTAATTAATTGTATCATGCAAGTAAGTTTTGTATATTCAATCCATACATTACATTTTCTCTTCTTGCATGCCAAGTTCCTTGAGACTAGGAATAGTACACTGATAAGTTGCATACGACCAATTGCTTTGGTTCACTTTTTACTTTATAATCAAATATTCTTCCTCCCTTAGTTACTCTTACCAGCATCAGGTTAGCCCCACGAAAGCCAATGGGCCTAGGTTCCAAATATTGCCAATGTTCCTCACCAACTCCTTTTACCACTAAAAGTCGTTAACTACTCTGTGCCTCATTTCCACCAACAGCATTGAGGAACAAGTTCCCTAAGTGACTCTTCAAACCCCACTCTTTGAACACACAAACAGACACACACACACACATACACACACACACCCCTTTGCTTGCAATTTAGCTTATTATTGTTAATCATCTGAAAATACCAAATGCTTACAAACACTCCAACTTACTGTAATTGGACTCCTTCAATATAACTATTTTCAGTCACAAGCAGGGCTCTGCATACTAGCAATTGGGTTCCCTCTAAACATCCTTGAGAATGTTTATTTGAAAAGATTACCTTGTTTTCCTTCAGGATTAAGTCATGGTCACTGCAGAGAGAGATGATTTGGAAAGATGACAAGCAGTTTTTGATAGTTCCTCAAAGACTGCCCTTGTTAAATGAATATAGCCACAGAAAAACAAAAAGTCTTCTAGCCCACACACGTTAGAGACATTTTTCAAACACCTAGATTAGAGAAGATAGGTATTACAAATAACATATTTGTTGGAGAGAGTGAAGAAATCCCAAACTTGCTTGGATAAACACTATTAAATGCATACTTAACCAGGGTATTGCGACAGTTCCCCTCTGGCCCTCACTGACAAGCTTGACTCCAGCTGTAAATCGATTGCAAAACTTCCTTGTCAGAGAACTCACCCTGTTAGGAGGACTCAACCCCGGCTTTGAATCTGCAAGAACAGAAAAATCAATGTGACAGCAAAGCAGTTGCTTGTGTCAGGCCGAACCAAAGAGAGAAAGGGCTTTAAATTAATCATGATTTAGGGATGCTAGTGAAGGGGTGCAAAGGCACATTCCTCTGGAGTCTCTGCGAAAAGGGAAAAAAAAAAAGAGCCTGAGCGCTCTGCTAAAGCTACCCACAGATCCTGCCCTTCTGTTATAAACAGAATTCAGTGTTTACGGTGGACGTTGATCTTGTGTAAACAGATAAAATGCATCCAAATCTACGAGCTTTTGGTCGAAGTAATTATGCACAGTATCTCTCCATGTGTGGGGTAAATAAATGGAAGTTTCATCTTCTCTCCTCGAACCTATGAACTGAGTTCCATGAAGCTAGGAGGATTTTAGATGATATGTTAAATTTTAATTCCCTGCAAGAGCAAAAGGCCGGTGTGAACCTCTTATCTCAAGAGAGGTCAAGCATCACTTTCTAGATGTGCCTTTGTTCATTCTTCCCCTACCTTGGACAACCGGAGCATCGCAATAAGAAGAAGTAATTTGTGTTTGGCTTACAGTCAGTGCTCTCAAAGCTGTCACAGAAGACCTACTGAGGTTCTGTTCAACTGCTACCATCAGATGGCACCTGTGAGGCAGTAAACTTCCTAATGGTGAAGGTGAGCTCTGCCTCAGCAGTCAATCTCTGCCTGCCAAACAAGGACTTCAATTAAGATGGCCGCCTCCATTTCCGATTTAAGTAGTTGGGTCTACGTTGGAGGGAAAGACATCCTAGTCACCTGACTTCAGACTGACTTTCTTCCTGTACCAGAAACAACACCTGGTTAGCTCAACAAGTATCAGCCCATCCAGGCTAAATTAGGAAAAATACATTCCCCTCTAATGAACTGCTGACCACGGTGCTGGGCAAGCGTGATATTCAGCGATGGAGACGGATGATGTGCGGGGTTGAGACACATTCAGAGATAGAAAGGAACTTGGTCTTTTGTCCTTCGGGTAAACCTCAATCTGGCATTAGAGGCCAAGTCAGTGAACCAGATTCATTTGTTTCTGTAGCCTTCTCTAACTAGGGACCAGGATTTTGCAGGGCTTTAGAAAATCACCAGACTCAGCTATCTGACCACAGAGTTTGTCGTGATAATACAGCAGTTATTCCTTGGTTCTTGACTCTGTAAATGGAGAGATAATCAGTGAAGACCCAAGAGCATCATAGCCTACTTTAAAAATGTTCCTTTGGCTTCATCTTATAGTGTCATCTCTATCATCATAAAACTATCATGAGGCGCAAGGAGTTCCACCAAGCACTATAGGAGAGAATGGTGCTGAAGCTGTTCTGCCCACCAGGGCTCATGACAGAAACCACAGAGCACTTCATCTATGCAAATGTAATTAGTACATATAAACAACAGAAGACAAATGCCAAATCTGAGAATCTACCGAAAATAGAGTTGTAGGGAGGAATAATATAAATAAATATATTTATTTTTTAATTAGTGAAGTTTTGAAATTGAATCCAAGATACAGAAAAGAAAAGATTTGTATGACTATGCTGTTTCTTACTGTTGGTGGTCCCAAAGCTGAACTAGAGACAAGGTCAGCTAACAAAACATGGCCACTTTCATGATAGGGTCTTTCAGGTAGCATTGAATATCAAACAGCTTTCTAAAATAAAACCATTCTAGTATACACACACACACACACACACACACACACACACATACAGAAGAATTACAGCCATCAGGGAAGTCTTCTTTGAAAATCAAGAGTAATCTTCATATGTACCAAGGAAAATTGCTAGGAAAGTTTGTGGGCACTCCCTCTCTAGAGATCTTTGTGAATGGGGTAACTTTTCAACTGTTTTATGTGGCTTTCTCTGAAAGCAGATAATAGGCAAAGAAATCCTTTCAAAATCCTCTTTAGTTTTCCCATTCATAGGTTATTTTTCTAGTCATCCCATCCATTGGCCTTTTCTGCATCCTGCAGTCAACTTTTGAGAAAGGACAATCAGAGAGGATGAAGCAAATAGGGTCAGGGTGCCTGATAGGATAGTAACAATAGAATAGTTAATAAATATTCAACCCTTTATATATTTCAAGAGATACTTAATATTCTGCTTGAATTTTCAAAAGAAGGCAAAAAAATGTTGCAATCTTTCTGTCTAGACCAAATCAGCTGCCAACTTTATAAAGAACTTTCCATGTACCAATTCCTATCCGGAGCATTTTACATGAATGATCAACAGCAACTCTGTGAAATAGGCATTTTATTGTTCCCATTTTACAGAGGACAAAAGAGAGTTTTGGAAAGATTGTCTTACACAAACTAACAGGACTAGGATATGTTGGAACGACTATGTATTAGAACACAAATTGATTCTGGAGATCAGAAATCTGAAATCAGTCTCAGTGAGCTGAAATCAAAGAGTCAGCTGGTCTGGGCCCTTCCGGATGCTCTAGGGGAGAATCTGTTTCTTTGTCTTTTGCAGGATGGATGCTGTTCTCATTTCCTTGGTTTATGACCTTGCATCACATCATCTTTTCCCTCCTTTCCCTGTGTCACACTGTTGTCTCCTCTTCTTTATCATATTGCTTTCTTCTCCTCTCTTACGAAGACATTTGTGATTACATTTAGATTCTTTTCTACCCAGATAATCCAGGATAATCTTTCCATCTCAGATCCTCAACTTAATTACATCTACTAAATCACTTTTACCACACAGGGGTAGCATGCGTAGATTCCAGGGATTAGGACTTGGATATCTCCAGCGGCTGCTATCCAGCCCACCACAATAAGAATTCAAGCTATCTTCCACTCTCTTAAACACTATATAGTATCTTCTTCTCAGATGAGTAATTCTTAACAAATTGAGTGGCAGATCTGCAGCAAGTGAGTAGGTATCTCCAATAAATAAAAAAGGTTAAATTAAGTCATTTTTATGGATCATAGCACAATATAATGCCAAGAGACCTGGACTTGCAATCAGGAAATGGAATTCTTAACATTTAATTACTCATGCAAGCTTGGACAAAGCCCTACATCTCTTAGAATCGGGGACCATAAAGCGGTCTCAACGTGTGCCAACTCTGATCACATCTCTTCAAGCTTCAGTGGGAAATGTTGAACCCAGCTATTAGTGCCTGCCCTACTTAATCCTTGGAGTTCCTCGTAACCCTAAACTTTATAAGATCAATAATGTATGAGTTATCAATTACTGCCTAACATATTGTCCTAAGATGTAGTGATTTTAAACAGAAAATATTTATTATCTAAAAATTTTGATGGGTCTGGTATTTGGGGTGGCTTAGCCGGTGGCTCAGGAGGCTGGACTCAGGATTCCTGCTGGGGCTGCAACAGTCAGAAGGGCTTGCCCAGGGCTGGAAAGTCTGCCTCCAAGATGGCTCGATCCTATGGCTATTCCCAGGAGGCCTCAGTTCCTCGCCACATGGAGCAATCCACAGGCTACTTGAGTGTCCTTAAGACATAGTGATTGGCTTTCCCCAGAGCAAATAAACCAAGAGAGAAGACAAATGCCCCAATATATTTCATGACCTCATCTTAGAAGTGGCATACCATCATTCCCTCTGTGTTCCATTGGTTACACAGACTTACACTAATTCAGTGAAAGTAAGGATTATATCAGGGCAGGGATACCAGGAAGTGGGGCTAAGGCCATGAAAGTTTAATGACCTATGTAGACTCGTGCTTCCACAATGGGACATTCATGTTCATGTCTATCTAGAGGCCTCATCAGTATGTGGAAACCCATATTACATAATACTGCGTGATGGTCGAGTGGCTTTGTGGCTTTGAGAAGGGTATTAACATCGTAAAACATATTTTTAAGAAGATAGCTCTGAAGGCAAAGCAGAGGGTGAACTAATGTGTGTCCCTACTGCCTGCCAGATGCTCCAGGCTATAATAAAAATGTTTAGCCTGGCCTTGCAAATTTCACGTGTCCCCAGCCTCTTCTGTCCGTGTGTTTTGTTTCTAGCCACTGTGACATTCTCATCATATCCTGAACAGGAAAATCTTTCCAGACCATGCCTTAAATAGCCTTCCTAACCCAAATGTCATACTCTCCATGAAGCCTTCCCCGCCTCCTGAGACAGAGCAAGTATTTCTTTCTAGTGCTGTCATAGCAACTTTATTCACCTCTCTGTTCACAGTATTTATCACACTTTCCTTTCAATAATCTGATTATGTTTCTCTCCCCAAATATTGGGTGTACCCCTTGAGGGCAGAGACCGAGACCTCACACTAAGGTTAGGAGATAGAGCCATCAAAAAATGTTTTTTGATTTAATGAATAGACTCATTTCAATAAATCATATTTCTAATACACTTAATGAACACCAGCTAAGTGATAGGCATTGTGCTAAGTCCTAAGTCACACAATAATGATCAGTATGGGCAAGGCCCTACCCTCAGAGAGAGGATCCACTGGTGGTAGTGTTGGCAGTGATTGTTTCCTTGTTCCCTTTCTTCCCCACTGCCTTTTTGATTTTCCTACCTCGTGCTGCCTTTTCCAGTTTTTCCTTCCCTTCTGACTCTTTCCGAAGCATGCCACTGCACACACGGGCACTGCTCGGTCTGTCTGACAAATATCACGGCCAAATAGTTGGCTACTTGAGGGCACAGGGCCAGGGCCAGGTGATGATGTCTATATTGCTGGCAAAGCCCTGCATATAGGAAAATCTGTTCCTCCTTCTCGACTAACACTTAGGGGGAAAAAATGAAGGATAAAACAAGCATTCTCATGCCTGTATGGCTCAAGTTTTTTTTATCTTTTCTTATCTTTACTATCTCAAGTGAGTTGAATGCTCGAAATTTTTCTCTTTTAAAATGTTGATTGGAGTAGTATCCATTGTATCCCTGGTCATCTAGAATATAAACTCCATGACTGCAGAAAAAGCTGTCTCTTCTTTTTCTTCTAAATTCATAGCTCCTTGAATGTTGTCTGGCACATAGTGTGTGTTCACTGAACATTTGTTAAATGTGTTCCTTGAAGCCATGATTTCTTAGTGTGCTAAGTTTGTAAATGCCCTGTACTCTTTCCCATTGCAAATGGCTAGGTGGCCTCAGTCAAAGCATTTAGTCTGAAGTTCCTTTCCTATAAAACAGGGACACTGAGCTACCTCTCTTACATGAGGATTTTTCGAGTATTAGAGAAAATGCTTGTAAAGCACATAGTTCAGTGTCTTTCCGGAATATAAACTGAGTGAATGGTTTGATGCTGAATCTGGAGTCTTTCTTACTCCTCTGAACATGTAGGTTTAAGAAATGCCTATCTCTGATTATCTCTAATCCACTAAGTAGATTGGCCTTCTTATAAGTCAGGCTCTTGATTACTTTTGAAACACAGTATATATTAAATCAATATTTATTAAGTACTTATAATAACACTGTAGTTATGCTAGGTACTAGAAGTATAAAGAAAAACTAAAATACAGCCCTTTATCTAAAGAACTTTAGAATAAGAAGAGACAATATAATAAAAAATTACAGAATAATATGAGATGTGCTAAGACTGAAATAGGCATTTAGGAAGAACACTGGGGGCGCCTGGGAGGCTCAGTGTTTTAAAGCCTCTGCCTTCGGCTCACCTCATGATCTCAGGGTCCTGGGATGGAGCCCTGTGTCAGGCTCTCTCTGCTCAGCAGGGAGCCTACTTCCCCCTCTCTCTCTGCCTGCCTCTCTGCCTACTTGTGATCTCTCTCTCTCTGTCAAATAAATAAATAAAATCTTTAAAAAAAAAAAAAAAAGGAAGAGCACTGGACACAGCCTGAGCCAAAGGGAGGGTAGGCCAGGTTTTCCAGAGGATCTTAGTTACAAAGGAGTTAGACAGAGGGAGAAGTACTTAGCCAGAGAGGGAAAGGAAGGCAGGATGTTGTTCTGGGTGGAAGGAGCAAACTGAGCAAAGGCACAGGAAGCAGAAATATTATGGTCAATTAGGAGAGTACAGGAGAGGGGTGCCTGGGTGGCTCAGCTGGTTAAGCATCTAACTCTTGATTTCCGCTCAGGTCTGATCTCAGTGCCTGCTGAGTCAGAGACTGAGTCTGCATAGGGCTCTGCGCTCAGTGAGGAGTCTGCTGGAAATTCTCTCTCTCCCTCTCCCTCTGACCCTCCCCTCACTTGTGCATGCTCTCTCTCTCAAATAAATAAAAAAATCTTTTTAAAAAAGAGTGAGAGAGTACAGGAGATAACATTTTGATTAGGACATAGAATAAGAGACAAAATCAGGTCAAGGGCTAAAGCTGTAAGGTGATACACAGAAGTCAGATCTGACTTTGTATGTCTGTATGATTTTGTATGTCATACTGTGGATTTTGGACTATGTTCTTATGGTTTATGGGGAGCCCATGAATAATTTTAATCTGATAAACTGATAAATTGGACTTCACCAAAATTCAGAATATTTTTATCTCCTCAAAGTTACAAACGCTGGCACTTGATTTTTGAAAATAAGAAAGCAAGCCACAGACCAAAAGAAAATATTTGCAAATTATGTGTTTGATTAAGGACTTACAGCCAGAATATGTAAAGAACACTTACAACTCAGTAATAAGAAGACAAACATCCTAATTTAAAAATGGGCAAAAGATTTTGAGCCATGTCACCAAAGAAGATATTCAGAGAGTTGAGTAAGCACATGAAAAGATGTTAAACATCATTTGTCAATATGAAAATACAAATTAAAACCATAATGACATGCTACTTTACATCTACTAGCATCTCTATAATCAAAAAGACAAACAATATCAAATACTGGCGATAATGTGAAGGAATGAGAACCCTCATATATTGCTGGTGGGATTGTAAAATGGCACAGATACTTTGGAAAACATAGGATAGTTTCTTAAAAATTTAAACGTAAACTTACTATATAATAAAGCAATTCAATTCTCAGGAAGCTATGCAAGAAATATGAAACCATATGTCCACAGAAAGATGTATAAATGTGTGTTCATAGTAGCCTTATTCATAATAGCCAAAAACTGAAAACAATTTAAATGTTTGGGGCACCTGGGTGGCTCAGTTGGTTAAGCATCTGCCTTTGGTCATAATCTCTGAGTCCTGAGATCGAGCCCCACCTCAGGCTCTCTGCTAAGTGGGCAGTCCGCTTCTCCCTCTGCCCTTCCCCAAGCTTGTACTCATTCTTTCTCAAATAAATAAATAAAATATTAGAAAAAAATAAGTGTTCATCAACTGGTAAGTGGATTTTTTTAATGTGACATAGCCATAAAATGGAATATTATTCAGCAATCAAAGGCTAGTACAACTCATACGTGCTATAACATAGATGAATGTCAAAAAAGAAGTAAGACACAAGAAGCATAATATTGTATAACTCGTTTATATGAAATGTCCAGAAAAATAAAATATGTAGAGAGAAAATGCAAATCCATGTTTTGCTTGGAGTTAAAGGTAGAAGCCGGGTGACCTACATACGTGCACAAGGGAAATTTTAAGGGTAATGGAAATGTTTTAAAACTGAAATACAATAATGGTTAAATTGCTTTATATAAATTTACAAAAATCTTTGAATTCTTTACTTGCAATAGGGGTGAATGTTACAGTATGTAAACTTTAGTCCCACAAAGCTGTTTCTTTTTAAACAAGTCATTACATTAGAAGGTATATGGTCATAAACTACTTCATAAGCAAGAAGTCTGCTTATTATAAAGATATCCTCAGCATTTAAAGACTCTGACCTATTTCTTAGTTACTTTTCATCTGGACCCAAGCAAAGTAAGATTTAGTTAGATTCCCCTAAACATGAACACATCTTAAACATGGAGGCAAAAAAAAAAAAAAAAAAAAAAAGCAAGTCAGCTCTCACATGACCCGAATTTGTTGGCCCATCTCTAAAAATGAGTCACAAAGGCAGTTTCTTCCTTGCTTATGAAAATGTTTGAGGAAAAACTATGTGCTTGCTGTAGCACAATTGACCACAGTAATTATAGTGCATGCAAATTTATGTTGTATTTATAAGACTGCTGGATTTGGTAGTGGGAGATGGGGGGAGTCAGTGCTTGAAATCTAAGTCTTTAATCCACAAAAAGCTATGCTTTTTTTTTTTTTTGTCCAAACTGGCAATTATGGGTTGTAGAAGTATTTGTGCTCGTTCAGATGTTCCAAAACCAAGAATTTGAAGAAGTCCATTTTCTAAGTAAATCCAGTACTGAGGAGGAAAAGTATTAAATTGTCAGATCTGAGGGCTGTATCTATTTTTATAATTCACTGTATCACTGCTAACAGGGTAAGGACAAGCTCATCGTTAAAGAGACCAATTCTGTCTAGAAGTTATTTAAGAAAAAGGTATGATTCGATTCTTGGAGGAAACAAAACATTGCACTTATAATTTGGACTGCATCACTAAATCATTAATGATGGTCTCAGAGCAGCTGTTAGCTTACATATGGGTCATCAATTTGATTTGAAACAATAAGAATAGCACGAAGACCCCATGAGTTTCCTCAGAGCAATAGAGTGATTACATCTCTTAAGCAATTGCTACTTAAACTGATAATTTTGCCATTTGGTCAAAATCAATAAGGCACCAAAGCCATTATTTCAACCCAGATTAGGATTGCAGGATCATATAGACATTTACTCTGCTGGGCATCATCTATATATTATGATATCAAGGCTAAAAAGACTAGCTTTCAAGTTTGATATCCTGCAATTATTTTGAGACAAGATCATTTCAATTAAGCTTATTTGATAGATTATTACAGTGATAGCAAAAAAGTCCTTTCATATGATAACTTCCTATATGCCAACCATTTAATCTTATTTCTGTTCCTCCAAGTAGGTAAAGAACATAAAGAAACGAGGAGTGTTTAACCATATGTCTAGATCACCTAGTAGCTTGTGCCTAGTATCTGTGGTAATGTTGGAAGAGGAGAATTTTGTTTTCTTAAACAGTGATGAAAAGAGCCATGAGAGTATCAAAGTCTCTCATTTCTGTCCCTATTCCTCCAATCCAGAACCACACTGAGCAACCAAAGGAGCTTGGTTCACATTTTAAATGGCAAAACTCCAAACTCTTAGAAAATTTGTCAGAACCAGAACCTACATTCAGCTACTATCTCATCCCATCTACAATCAAGTGACATCGCTCCTATTGGCACTGAAACATTCAGACCAGATGTACACGTGACCCGGAACCAGTCACTGCTCAGGCAGGAAGTACATCAGAAGCACTTGGTTGAATTAAGCTTTGCTTTACAGGGCTTAACCCATGGCACCATTACCATTATTCTTTCAGGATCAGTACTGTACCTACTTGGACCTGTGGGTGGAGTCCTTTCAATAATCTGAAGTTCATTGGCTTGAAACCCTTTGAATTCTTGTCACAACACGGGTTTTTAATGTTTTCCTGATGTATTTAGACCTCTGACCTCTCACCTTTTCTAGTCTCTCAGAGCCCTACATCTCTGTACTATTTTCTCATGCCTGGCATTTGCCCAGTGACCCCATACCCTGTTGCTGTCACTAGACATATCCGAGCCATGCCACCAAGGAACAGGAACCACTGGCATTGTATTGAATGGTCACATTGCACCATAGCCTTCCATGCAGCCAGTTGTAATTTGATAGCATGAGTCTTTAAATCTAAATTCCTAAGTCCCCCTTTCCCAATGTAACAAACATTTCTTAAAAACCTGCTCTCAGTGAGGTACTCTGTGAAAATTACTACCTACCCGTAATTCCCCAAATTCACACCACTCCTCACTCACACCCCAAGATTTTTCTGGTTTCAAACTGGCCCTGAGGAGGAGTTAGCTGTGAAGGAACAGCTAACCCTGAATGCTGTAGTCTCTGAAGCATGAACCCAAAGTTTTTCTCTGACTTATGAATCATAGTCATGATGACAATATCCTTTGAAGTTTTTTTCTTTGAAATGTTAGTAAGAGGCATTTTTCTATCCTCCTCACAGGGGTTTTGTGTAAATTAATGCTGCTTCTGGAGTACTTCAAAGGAAGTATAAATGCACAAAGTATACCACAGTCTCTCTCCATGATGTTTACTTCCAAGGCATTGAGAAGCATTGTCTAATAGAAATAGAATGTGAGCTACATACGTAGTTTTTAATTTTCTAGTGGCACCATTTAAGAAAGTAAAAAGAAACACAGGTGTAGTAAATTTTGATAACATATTTTTATCTAGTCCTTCTTATCCAAAATATTATTTCCGCTGTCTTTATAATCTCATGTGCATTTTACACTTACAGCACATCTCCATTCAGAGGAGCCACATTGCCAGGGCTCAGTAGTCACATGTGACTAATGGCTACCACATTAAACAGCACAGGTCCAGATGGTCGGTTAGTGAAAGCCATCCAGAATAGAACTACAGACTTAGAAAAATTCTTTTGAATTGTTCAGCTTTTGTAATTGACCGAAACTTGCCCAATGGCCAAGATATTAGATTTTGCTTAAAGGCAAGCAATAAATTAGAAATTATGTTATTGACTGGTCAAAGCTTACAAAATTACAAAATTGATAAACGTGGTCTAATGACTTGCTTAGATCTTGTCTAAATGTACAAGGCTTCCCATTACAAGTCTAGCTGGGAGAATTGAAGATGTCACAGTTAATTGGGTAAGGATGTTGATGCTAGACAATTCCACCTTTTGAACTGAACTCTTGCAAAGACACCAAAATGAGTTATGATAAGAATCCTTATATCAGCATCAGAAAACAAGTTAACAAGGCTATTCAAGTTAGACTCCATCTTTTGCCTATCTTGTGGTATGTCTAGTGGCACCATGCCCTTGGAAGGTCAGAGACACAGACATGGAGCCTGAAGATCTGCAATCTCATGATAATTAAATTTGAAGACATGAAGTTGATGACCCTGAAAAGAGAAGGCTCCCTCCATTGAGAAAAAGTATCTAGTCTCTTCCTGTGTGAGAATGTTTTGCTTCAATGTAAACAAACTAAGGGCTGAAAAATGAGGTGCAAAAATATCCTCTTCGGGTAAACAACAAATCAGTTAGAATATGATTTTCCTGGAATGTGTTCTGAATTCCAAAGGCAGGCTCACACTTGTCAAAGAACAGGCAATTCTTCTGATGGACATAATAACCTCAAGACTTAGTTGGATACAGTCATGCATTAAGCTCCACAAATCCAAATCTGTGTTTACATTTTTCATATTTTTTAATATATCCAGATATTTTCTGGACTTTAATTAAGGAAAATAGCAGGCGTAGCAACTATTTGTTGCAAAGAACAACTTGGTTCTGAAGACCATCAGAACCAACCTTCTTTGGTAGCTTCACTGGACCCTTGATATGCATTTTGTTTTTCCTTTTACAACACCAGAAATCCAACACATTGACTAAAGAAATAAATGTTTCCCAGACTATTTGAGTAGCTTAGCACAATTACTAGAGGGTATGGTTGATTAAGCTACTAAATATCCAGCCAAGTAGAAATATATCCCCTATTCCTAATATTTCTATCCAGAAAGGGTTTAATTCATTTTATCCTTTGAGTTTCTTGCAAGGCTGGGACTAGGGCAAGGCTAGAAAGTCACTCACCTCAGGAGGTGCCAAAAAACTCAATAATCAAAAAATACTTTTTTAACGTAAAATTTTTTAAAAATCAAAATGAATGAAAAAAAAAGGCACCTATAATGAACAAAATACCAAAATTTTCCATCAAGACAGAATATGACCCTGCCCTTGCTTCACCCCAGTTCCAGCCCTGTTCAGTTCACTACTTGGGAGGAAAAGTGAGTGCTCTGTCTGTGAATTTGAGAGAAGAAACTGCACAGGCTCTTCCTTCAAAATGTGCCAGGCTGCCCTGCTTCTCTATTATGTCAGTGTTAGCCAGGTGGGCCCCCATGAGCAAAGGCCTGCAGTTGGGCAGAGCTGCCAGGGACTCTGAAGTGCTGGCAGGATTCACATCCTTGCTGCTGTCCCAGTGAGGGCCCAGATCCTCTAAGCTGCCCACTGTGCCCAGCCATGTGGTCCTCTTGAAACTCTGCACGTGGTAGCAGCGAACTCCTTTGAGTCCGTATCCACCTTTGCCATATTCTATTGGTTAGAACCCAGTCATGTTCAAGAGGAGGAGATCATACAGGGCATGGGTCACTGAGGGTCACCCTAAGGTATCACTGCTATTATAGTAGCCAAGCATGTTCTAGAGAAACCAAAAAGAGGTTCTGTGAAGCTTGAAAGCACACTTTAGTCATAGGACAAGTAAAGAGGCAGTTTTAGGATTAAGGTCTGTTCTGCCTAAGGTTCCACAGATGTCCCACTAGGCCAGCATTTTCTAAAATATCTTCTGTAGAATCCCAATTCTACAAAATGATATTTGAGGTATTTGCAGAAGGGGAGGTTGATATTCAAATAGGTTTAGAGAATGCTGGAGTCACTGAAGTTAAGCAGGGTTTTTAAATAAAGAATTCTAGGGCTTTTATTGTAAATCTCAGGAAAGACAGGGAGGTTGCAGCCTTCCCAAATTAAAGCTGGAACATTTTGGGGCATAAAACAACGACAATATAATAGCTAACAACCACTGAGCACATTCCATGTTGCAGGAACTGTAAACAGTAGTGAGAAGGTCATGCTAGAGGGGCTGCCAGGGCTCTGTGTGTATGTGTCTGTCTGTATGTATGTGTCTGTGTGTGCCACACACTTACACTCAAATGTGTAGTTCAAAGGCAAAATTTGGGGGATGCAGCTTCTCCCTCTCCCCCTACTACCAAACTTCTCATTTCCCATCAATTTCTGCAAGAAAGAAGTCTTGAAGACACAGTGCAAGTTTATTTATTTATTTGTTTGTTTGTTTGTTTTTTCACAGTGCAAGTTTAAAAGAGGACAAAAAGAGTGACCTTAAAGTCAAGAGAACAGATCTTCCCACAGACGTTCTGTCATTTAAACAACTACTAAATGGTTCAGATCCAAATCTCTTGATTCCAAGTCCAGCGCTTTGCCGGTTGTGATGTGGCATTGTAGGCTCAAGAAAAGGAATGGCTGCTGTACTAATCACACATTTTCTAGCAATATTAGTATCTGAAAATTTATCTGGTACTAAATGGGATTGATCAGAACCTGCGGCTTGATGGTATTCTTCCTAAAGTTAACCAAAACTACTTTATTTTTTCATTGTGTTACAGTCTCTGCCTTGCCTCCTGACTTCCTTTGCCGGGTTATCCATTCCTTGAGATTTGCTTTCTTGAAAGAAGGATCCAGGATGTTGCTCGCTGACAGCCAGGAAGTGGCTGTCACCCTCCATCAAAGGTCAGCATAGAACGACAGCCAGCGTCATGGGAAGGGGCCCCTTAGCAAGGAAGCAAGACCGTGCATTTCTCCAAGGCCGTGTGACAACCAAAAATCTTCCAGAGCCGAACGCGAGTAAATATTCCAGGAATGGCTTTGTGGTTGATTGTACCATTCCCACAAGGTCTGAAGGGAATTTTAAGGAACCTGCCCAAATTCTGTCTGTCTACATAAAAACGATTAATCTAATCCTTTGTTTCTTCATTTCTGCATTAAGACCAATGTCAAAATGAGTACAGAAATGGGCAGTTAGGAGACTTGCAAATGGAATAAACTGATATTTAATCAGTTATTGAATAAAACTTAATATTTAATACTACACACATGCAAAATTATTTTTAATTTTTTGAAAACAAACAAGGAAATTCTCAGAAAACTTCTAGAAATAATCTTTCACAGACCTGAAGGGTGTCTGATAACAGTTTATAATGTTAATCTGATCTTTTTTTAATTGTTTTTATTTGTCTCAAAATCTTCTTGCCCTATAGCATATTTTCTTTAGTTACTGCTTTTGCTCTGCTATGGATTGTTTGCCATTCTTCAGTTAATGGAAGGAATTCTGTGCATGAAATGGTACAAATGAAGGTCAGATACCCGGGGCCAGAATGTCAGCAGGAGCCTATGTTCTGGACTGCGAGGGGTAAATCACCACTGGTCACAAAAAAGAGAGAGTAATTGAGAATTGGTTTTCTGTTTTCCTGCAGGAAGAGAATGGTGTTTTTCTCATGCACATTTCCACTTAAGAAAAAAGCAATACAAGTAGCAGTTTACAATTTCCCAAAGTACTGGATTGTCCTTCTTTATCTCCATTTTAAAAGCAAAAGTACTTTTTCTTTAACTAGTTAATGCCTTAACTTCTGTCCTCTTTCTCACCATGAAAGACGATTCCTTTGCAACGTGCATTTATATAGTTTGAAGACTAGTTAATATTCCAAACTTCAGTCTTCTTGCTTTCCTTTACCACCCAATAATGAGAATTATTCTTGAGTAATTATGGCTAGAAAACAAGATTCCACTCAAGATCAGGGAAGGGTAATTCTAGATGGCATAGAGGTCAGAGAATGAATTTAAGACATTACTGTATTAAACCATGGAACAGTCAGGAAAAGCCACAGCTTTTTCTATGGGAACTGAACTATCATGTTTGTTAACTGAAACATCCTCCATGAAGAGGTTAGACCATCAAACAGCAGTGAGTCCTGGAAAAAACCAGTACAGCATTAGTAGGAATTAAAAGACAATATATCATGTAATCCTTTAGCCTGGGGTCAGCAAACTTTCATAAAAAGCCAGATAACGAATACTTTGGGCTTTGTAGACCACATATAGTCTCTATGGCATACTGTCCTTTGTTTTTCTTACAATACTTTAAAATGTAAAAGCCATTTACAACTCTTAGACTATACACAAACAAGCTGTATATCAGATTTGGCCCAAAGGCTGTAAATTTGCCAGTCCCTGCTTTAGTCCATTTATATCCATTAAAATCAATTCTTTTTTTTAACTATAGATTTAGAAATCAAGACTCCTCTTTGTTTAGAAATAACTCAATAAAGTGATGGTTCAAATGTGATAAAAATTTTATGTTGTAAAAATATAAGCCAAGGGGCCAAGTCAAAGGGATGACTTACTTGTCAGTTTTTCTTTTCTTTTTCTATCTCAAAAAGAAGAAAGTAAACTTTAGAAAATTATTGTAGTGTCTAATTAAAATTATGTAGCTTCAAAAATAGAAAAACATTCTTTGTCTAAAATTCAAGAAATATATATTGAAAGACAGTAGTTGCCTCAGATAGTTTTTGGTGGCTAATTATATATTTTCTGCGAACACCAAAATAATGTTAATTCTTGGTTTTGTTATGAAAAAGGAGAAGCATATAAAAAACTAAATTAACAAGTATAAACACGAGTAATTAATAACTCGTGTTTATAATTAATAACAATAAATAACAATTTATAACAATAACAATTCAGCTGACAGGGTTAGTTTCAAAAGCACAACTGAAAGCAAAAACTTACTTCTTTTTCATTGGAAAAAGTAGTCAAACAAAAACTATTTCCTCCCTTAAGATGAGTTTCATAAGAATCCAATGAAACTAAGAGTAGTCTTCCATTGTGGAGTGGGGTGGAAGCTGATCTTAGGAACACAGAACTAACTGTCTTTCTCTATAATTGCCTCACAGTACATTAATGTCAGGGAGGAATACTGCTACATTTTACATTTTTCATTATGCCCACCTCCAACATCAAATTACTTTAAAATCTTTACATGAATTTTGAGTTCTACCTTATAATACATGCACACCATTTTTTTAAACAGATTTTTTTTTTTTTTAAGATTTTATTTGTTCATTTGAGAGAGAGAGAGAGAGCAGGAGCAGAGGGAAAGGCAGACTCCTGCTGAGCAGGGAGCCCCACATGGGGCTCGATCCCAGGACCTTGACCATGACCTGAGCTGAAGGCAGATGCTTAACCAACTGAGCCACTATTTTCATATCAGAGAATGGGAGATTGGTTAAATTTCTACAAGCACTACTCAAGTTCCCAATATCTACCTTATAGTTTCATCTGCATTCCTAACACGCATCCTTAGAGAACACATTCCCATGTTGACTTGCTGGGGGCTACAGAAAGGAACTGAAGAATTTCCCTAGCCCAAATTCACCTTTCTGCGTGACTGAGTCTCCCTTTAGGGACTCCCTGTTCTGGAAAGGACAAAAATCCAGACCATGGGGATAGGGCAGATAGTTTATATGATTACAGGAGGCTTTCTGGAATGTGTCTAAGTCAAGATCTGCATAAATCAGAGAATATTTTAAATGTATGAGAACACTGCTACTTGAAAGAAACTAAGTCTTTCAGTAAAAAAATTACTTTTTTGACACAGATTTCTATTTATCCATTTTGCTTACAATACTAAGTCACCTATGTCAGATTATACTGTAACAGTGATGGGAATACTGTATTACCCCCACTTCACAGAAAACTGAGCCTCAGAAGGGCAAGCAAGTAATTTCCCCAAAGTCCGAGGGCTAGGGTATAGTAGGGGCCAACTTGAACTCAGGCCCATCGACTCCACAGCCTGCTATAACCCCATGTCCATGGTGACGCCATTCTGACACAGAACTACGTTAAAATCAAAATACTTTTCAGTATTTCAGGGACTTCTTACTGTTTCTGTCTTCTGCTGAAATTAACACTACTTCTATGTGATAACCCCATCTCTGATTACTGTTATAATGCCAGCTGAAATATTACATTATAAAGAGGAAAGGAAATGAGTCCTCCAACCCTTTAGCTTCCTATGGATCATTTGTGCCTGGTCAAATCTAAAGCATCACTCCATTAGCTTGTACTTAATAGCAAGTCGTTTGGGGCCTGCACAGCCCCTAGCGATTTCTCCAGCCACCCTCTGTGCTTCCATTTCGTAACGTTCAGCTGCTCCCCCTCATTCATATGCCACCATCCAGGGATTTCAGCTTATTCCCAAAGCTTTGTCCTGACACCAAGTCCTCTTTTCTGTCCGTGTGGTGCTTGGAGGGGCCATGATCTGAATTCTGAAATGTCCTGTAGCAAAATAGATATATCTGAGAAACAGAACTATCTCATAACCCTGACAACAGAAACAAAAGAAGTAATTGCCCGAGACAATGCAGTGCGACCTTGAATACCTATAATTGGCTAGTTAAACCCCCCTCTCACCAAGAGGCCTTGCTCTGACAGAGCCTGTCATAAGAGCATATGATTTTTCTGGACTCTGGCCGTAGAAAATGTCTGGCTAATCTGCTCCGTGCTATCCTAATTGTTTTCCTTACATTTAACTTAGGCCAACTTTGTTAGAGGTGCCCTCAGCCAGACCAGTGGTCATTTTCTTTTGCTACAGAAGCATGACCAAGTTAACGTGCCGCCCCACTGTGACCTTGCAGCTCTTCTAACAAAAACTTCACTCGGCCAACTGCCCGGATGTGGTGGAAAGGCAATCTGAGCTTCCTGCTTCTTCATGCTTTGCATATGTGACCTTTCCCATCCAAAGTTCAGGGGGGGGTCAGGGACAAAGTTCTGATTCCGGCATGTATCGTTGCTGGTGTGTAGATACCAGGCACGTAAGCAAGCTTTAAACAAAAGGGTGGGTGACTTTTAAACTTTGAATAAAATATTTTTATTGACCTTTTTTAAAGGTGTGTGAAAAAGTCTCTGCCCTCAGGTCGCTCTGCCAATCTTTGATTAGTGTCTCGTCGCCTCGGTATGGTTATAAGAAACAATATTCAAGTGTCAACTTCTTCGGTTTCAAAGCATAACGCACACAAGTGTGTAATAGTGCCATTTTGCTGAAAAGTGATAGCACAGTATTAGGATAATTGTCCATAGAGTCGAAGCAGAAGATCTCTAATCACAATCTTCTACGTTTATCGAAAATAATGTTGTGGTGTTGGCCTGGTTCATGGTTGAGTTGCCTCCAATTCTATGTTTCCTTTTGTATCAAAGGAGGAGAAATTTCTACCCCTACCCCAGAACCACCCCCCAAAACCATCCCTCTAACACATCTTTTTACCATTTAACATCATTTACCTTGGGTCTTAGGGAGTGTTCATATGAAGTCTTACTTTTAAATGTCACACTAGATAAACTGCAAAGTACTCAATATGGAGAGACAGCCCAAGACATGTGCATAACAATCAGGGGATCCAAAAAAAAGAGTTTTTAAAATCACGATTTGAGTCGAGTTAATTACTTCCTACTGGTAAATTGCACCCTTTATAAAGCAGAAACATTAAGATCGTGTTGTGAGGATTAATGAGATCGCATTGGTTAAGCGCTCTAAGCCCTTCGAAGATAGATTCCATCATTTTGCCACCTGGGTGCATGATAAAAAAGGAAAAAAAAAAACAGTTTTCTTTGAGGCACAACGTATAGAGTTGCAACAGCCAGCAGCCTTTATTAATCTTCTTTCTTTTATCTCTTTAGTAACTAATGTGATTGGAGGAGGCAGCGTTGTGAACCAAGGATAAAAGTGAGATAAAGGCAGAGAGCTGCTTCCTTTAACTTTTATCCAATACATTAACCTGATAACCAAATTTTACCAAATTCACTTGTCAGTCTGTGTGACAGAGCAAAATGAGCAGGTTTAGGACAAAAACAAATTGGATTCAAATTCTGGCTCTGCTGGAGAGAGAACTCTCTATAAACTTCAATTTCTACATCCGTAAAATGCAATGATAAGCTCCCTTCTAATAATTACAGTAGAAGTAATTCAGACCTATGCTTTTATTGAGAAGGAGTGAAACTTGCTGAACAAAATATTTATGATAATAATAATTTCTTCTTAAAAAATCAAAGAGATAATAAGATACTGAGGAATTACAAGTCTAAAAGATGAGATTCCAGAGAAGTAAAGCCACTTTTGCTCAGAAGTCATCTGCGGATCTAGAAAAAATAAAATAGTAGCAAAACTGAACTGAATTTTTGGCAGTCTTAGAGACTTAGAGGGAAAAGTTAAAGCCCAGAGTTTACCAAACCTGGGGACTCTGAGAAACCACTGTCAATCTAACCTAGAACCCTCTACCCTCAGGATGAGGGGGACTGAAAGTCACCCAGCCATCCCATAGACGTGCTTTGGGTATCCCAGAGAACCTCAGCCTTGGACGTAGATCAAGAGATTCTCTAAGGCTCCTGGGAACACTATGCCTCTGGGACAATGATGGCTCAATAATTGTTCATTCATAATGCAAGCTTATAGATTTAATGTACCCTTTTATAAGTATCTTATATCTCATTTATGCAAGTTTCATTAACACCTATCTTTCAAGCTTCTGATTGGAGTTTGATGAGACCATACGTACCAAGGTTTCAGCATAATGTTGCATTAGTCTTATGTCTTAGCCTTACTTCTATTACTTTCCATTCTTTCTCTCAATTTTATATCTTTTCTTTCTCCCTTTGCCCCCCTCTCCCTTCAACCCTCAGGTTCAACCTCCTCTCTCAATCCCATTTACCTAATAGCCTTCCTACTAGTTGCTTCACCATATTATGAATTACTCTCAAGTTTAGTCATGTCACACAGGAAATTGTATAAAGAAGGGGCAAAGTGGGATCATAACAACATCAAGGCAACTTTAGGACATCGGGTCCAAGATCTTGCCTAGAATAGTAATTTTGAAGAGTTTGTTATTTCAGAATATTTGTGAATCCATCTGTTTTAATACCTTCATTACTAGTGTTGAAGGGATGATATGTGACCAGTATTAGCCAGATGCCGAAGAGAATTAAAAAGAAGAACAATAACTGTCCATCAGGGTACACCTCATCTGTAGCTGAAGAAAATAAATGAAAACATATCGATCAGTTAGAGAAAGAATGGGAATTCAGAGAAGACTGCATAAAGAAAGCAGGACTTGAACTGGGAACTGAGGGTGACGGGCACTAAAGTGCCAGGGAAAGAGGAAAGAAGACCCTGTGCAGGAAGGCGAACAATGTTCCCGACGACAGGGGTAGACGGAGCATGGTTTCACCATAACAGTAAGTAGATGAATCAAATGCCCACTGTGTATCGTATATTGTTACATGTCACAACTTTAGACACCTCAAAAGGCCTTGCCAGGGGACATTACCATCAGTTACAGATCATCAATTGAGACCATACCACAGAGCTTATAAGCAGGGAAGCTAAGATTAGCAGCCATTTCATGAAGACTCCAAAACCTGTGCTCTTAGCTACTACCCCAGAACGATTTCAATAGGGTTATTTTACGGAAGGCCAGGCAAGAAGGTAAGTAGGGGTTATGAGGAATAGGCAAATGCAGCCAACTCTTACGGGTTCTTGAGGAAGGAAGTGAAATGCTAACAGCAGCTTTTAGAGCAATTTCTCAGATCTTGACCTAGGGGAACAAACAGAATTCAGTTATGACCAAATCAATTGGACCAAGTAGAAGATTGTGGGCCATATCCAGGATTTGATGTGTTCTGCTCTCAGGCCAAGTGGTGGTTAAGCATGATGTGAGAACAGAGGGCAATGGGTGAATCTAAAAACCAGTCCAAAGGAAGAAAAGGAGGACATGTTGACATTGGCTAGCCAAATGAAGGGGGAAGAAAAATTAAAAAAAAAATGTTGGAAATTACAAAAACAAACAAACAAAAATTGACAAGCGGACAGACAGGAAAGCAATCTCTATGGGCAGAAAGGGAGTTCAAGTTTTAACATGTTCATTTGGGGGTGATGGCAGGACATATGGGGGCAGGCATATCATAAGCATGGTGAACCCTTGGATAAGAGACCACACTAACATCCCCGTGAAGCTCAGGCTGTCCATCAGATAACTTTTATGATTTTGTAAAGTCTCAGAAGCTTCTTATAGGGAAAAATAGAACATAAGTACAAAATAAATAATGAGAACTTTTCTCCCAGCTGCCACTTTGCCCAAATTTCTCTTCATGTCATGCTTTCGCACTAACCGCCAGGCATTCATGTTAAAATACTACCTCCACTTCTTAATTTCTGCCCATGTTTGCTTGTTTAAATGTGCCCATGCCTTTAATCCTTCTTTTTCTTTTGTGCTGTCTCAAATAATAAGGACAATAATGACTAGAATCTGTCTATTTTGGCCTATACAGCATTGATTGGAGTGATATACTTTTATACCATGTTATTTCATAGTAAACATGACATTAAACTCAATTACATTGAAGATTAAATTCTTTAAAGTCAGCCTTTCTAATGGGACTGACCTCACAACTCTTTGTATGACCTTTGTTGTGTTACTATGGGTAAAGGCTGAGCTACTATCAGAAACCAAACAAACAAACAAAAACAACAAAAATGCCTCAAAATGCAGGGACTCAACTACATAGAATTTTATTTTTCATTCCTATCCTGAAATAGCAGGATTTCAAAAATAGCAGTCAATGGGGCCCCTGGGTGGCGCAGTTGGTTGAGTGACTGCCTTCGGCTCAGGTCATGATCCCGGAATCCCGGGATCGAGTCCCACATCGGGCTCCCAGCTCCATGGGGAGTCTGCTTCTCACTCTGACCTGCTCTCTCTCACTCTCTCTCTTTCCTAATAAATAAATAAATAAAATCTTTAAAAAAAAAATAGCAGTCAAGTTCTGGTGAGGTGGCTCTGATATCGTCAGCAGGCTTGGCTTCTGGCTTAGAGACTAAGGTGGCTATCCTCAATCATTGCAAAGAGTAAAAAAGAAAGCAGAGGGCAATCATCTTTTTTTCCAAAGAACTGACACAGTTTGTACACACATCATGTCTACTCATACCTTAGTGCTCTTGACTTAGTCATGTGACTCAGGGCTAGCTTGAAGAAAGCCAGAAAATATGGCTTCTAATTGGGTGGCCTTGTACCAGCTACAGTAGGAGGAGACCAGGGAGTTCAGGTCTTTATTACTAAAAAGAAAAAGGGGAGAATGAATTTGTGGGAACAATTAGCAAGCTCTACTGCATCTGGGTTCAGACCCCCGCTCCTCCTTATGCTGTTCTCTGCATTTAACAAGACCTCCCTCTCCAGGTATCGAACCAAGTTTTACAGCAACTAATCCATTTTGTGGTACTGTTTTCAAATGGAACATATTATGATTTAAAAGAGCTAAAGGGAGAGCTGCTTTGGTTAAAGTTGGAAATGTGGGACTAGCATAAGCAACTGAGTTTCCTCTTTTCTCTCCATATCTCACTTCACAAAGTCCCTTAATTCTGAGAAATAAGGAGCACCTGGGTGGCTCAGTGGGTTAAGCTTCTGCCTTCAGCTCAGGTCATGATCCCGGGGTCTTGAGATTGAGCCCGGCATTGGGCTCCCTGCTCAGTGGAGAGCCTACTTCTCCCTCTCCCTCTGGCTCAGGCTCTCTCTCAAATAAATAAATAAAATGTTTAAAAAAAATTCTGAGAAATAAAATTTGGAAACTGCTGTTAACAGTGTTTTGCATGGCTGTGCTCTTATCATATGCTAGGGCACCTGGGTGGCTCAGTCACTTAAGATCTGCATTGGACTCAGGTCATTACCTCAGAGTCCAGGACTGAGCCCCGAGTCTAGCTCCCTGCTCAGCGGGGAGTCTACTTCTCCCTCTGCTCCTCTACCCACCCCCCACCATACATGCCCGTTCTCTCTCTCCATCTCGAGTAAATACATAAAATCTTAAAAAAAAAACAAAAACTATGTTATGCTTCCTAAGCAGTCAAAGACAACCAGTGAAAATTATTCTCTCCCACTTAAATAATGAAAAGTCCTCTTCAAGTCCTGATTTACATCCATCTTGTCAGCTAAGTGAACAAGTGAGCACAGAACCATTTCCCGGTCTATTCTCAGAGAGCTTCTGACCTTGCAGAACACCCTGCCAAGTGTGAATTAATAATCACTTTGATGCAAAGGGTAAAAGGGGAGGATATTTCTGTGATTCTTCCCCACAAATCTAATCTTGACAAATGGAATAACATTATGTCTCATTAGCTAATAAACCATCTAGATTGAAATTGCATTTAGGGATAGAAATGAGCTCAAATTACGTCTAATACTCCTGGAAACAACTTTTTATCTTCATTTCAAGAATAGAGTGATGTGGTTTGAAGTGGTGGGGTTTGGAACCAATGGCCAAGAAAGAACTCTTGAGACACTTTTTTTGGTACAAAAAGGTGGTTTTATTAAAGCCCGGGGACAGGACCCATGGATAGAAAGAGCTGCACTGGGGTCGTGAGGAGTGGCTGATTATATACTTTCAAGTTGGGAGGAGGTTAGGAATAGTGCAAATCTCTAAGGAATTTAGAAGCAAGATTTCCAGGACCTTGAGGGGGCTAGCTATTATTAGGAAAAGGTCATTTATTACTGTCTAATAAAACCTTAGTCATGAGACCCTTCAGATGTATATCGGTGGGTCATGTGCTTGGGGATGAATGCCAATATATATCTTGGGGGTTAGAGATAAAGGAAGTTTCCAAAGGAATTTTTATATGTTAAAGAAGACTTACAGGATCCTGGGGGGTCAGGCTAAAATTGCCTTTTGCCCTTAGCGAAGTATTAACATTGAGGCAGCTGAGTTCCAAGAGGAATGTCACTCTACCTGTTTCAAAGACTTGTCAATGGGCTAGGGCTATAAGGAGTAAGGAAATCTGATTTTTCTTTTGTCTTTCCTTCCCACATCATAAAAGACATAAAAAAATAAAATAAATCCCTAAGGAAAAGTCAACAGAATTAAAAACACAACACTAAGAAATTTTTATTCTAGCCACTGATTCCATGGGCTTCATTACTGAAATCTAAGAAGGCCAAGGGTAAACACCTTGACCATTGGGGCCCATGGTTAATTATTTCAAATCCTCTGAGCCAAAATCAGGCCATGAAGTTCATCAGGACTCCTGTCAAAATCAAAATATTTAACAGCTTTTTCTTTTTCATTTTTCTTTTTCTTTTTTTGGTAGCACAGTACTATAATTTCTCATTTATAATCCCATGTTTGGGATACAAATAGTTTATTTACATTTCATATTTCTGAACGTGGGAGTAAATTATATCCAGCTACATGTTAATATTCCTAGGATTAGTTCAAAATGGATCATATCAATACTTGTGAAAGGAAATTCTTTGCAGGACAATCTTATTGCCTGAATTAACAAATTCATGCTTTATACATGCTTTATATATACATGCTTTATCACAGTGGGACTTTGTCATGGACTGAGAACACTTGTGTATAGGTTATTTACGGTGTCTTTATAGAATTCAAATAGAAAACTCAAGATATTGATGCACTTTATATTTGCAAGAGTAAAGTTTCTCTGTAGTTTTCAAGAGGTCTCTTGTTTATTAAGAAATAACTTCCAACCTATCCTAACATTTTTATTGTCTTATTAGTGGTTACTTTGCTACTGAGAATTACAGGAGACTAATATTTAGGATTCATAGGGAAACACACATTAGAGCATCTAGCATGTAAATCTTGTTTCAGTTTCCATTATTTTAATTTGCATAAGACCTCATGCCAAAACTTACTCAAGAAAATATTGGGGTTTCAGATATTGCATTACATGTTCTATCAAACAATATTTAGATCATCAAAATAATGTTTTGCAAGTCCTAGTACCTGAAGAATTATGAATAACCGCTTGTATTCATGAGTTAGAATCCTGACCATAAGAATGCAATGTGTTATTTTTCCACCAACTCATATTCTAGGTGCTAGATCAAACCAGCAATTTATCTAAGTACTAGAGAGATAAAATCAGATTAAAATCAAATTATGGCACCTGGTCAAATACTTGCCCAAATAAAAACAAAAAGAGTAGATAATCCCTTGTTAAAGATTCCAGGTGCTTTAACGCACAAAAGAAACAGCATTTAGCAAGTCCCAGCTCAGAGGCAGTGCCTGTTCCAGTGTGGGTCCTTTGGCTCTGTCAGCAAACCTCTTTAGCCTGCATCTTTCTTGCTTTCTTCGGTCCTTCAAGTGCGTGTATGTGTATATGCAAACACACACATAATAAGAATCTGTTTGAAGTTTGTCTCTGCATCAAATCATAGCTTGTCGTTACAGTAGAATACTCTAAACTTCAACAGGACAAAGGCAGTGTCTTTCTTATTGACCTCAAGTCCTCAGTGACTGGCACAAAGCAAGAGTCCAATAAATATTTTTGAGCGAATTAGTGAATGAATAAACTAGTGCCAAGATTTTCACTCCCACACCCTATAAAACTTACTTTTGTCAGGGTCCCCAGTTACCTCCATGTTGCTGAAGCCGGCTGTCCATTCAGTGTCCTCATCTTTTTGACTCATCAGCCCACTTCACAAAGTTGGTCGCTGTCTCTTCTCTGAGATCTCCATCCTACAACACTGGTCACTCTTTTTCGATCTTTTTTGTCGGCTTCTCTTCTCCTCCCTGAGTTTTAACATCAGAGAACCTAGATCTGAGGGGTGCTGTTTTTTGTTGTTTCCTGTTTTCTATTCTTCAAGGAGCTCACCCAATCTCATGGCTTTAAATGATATCACTAATTTCCAGATTTATATCTACAGCCAATTCCAGACTATCCAGTAACTTCTTGATATCTCCATTAGCATAGCTATTAGGCATCTCAAACTTCCCATATCCAAAGTTGAGCTCCTGATCTCCTTCTTATTTACCCACCCACTTCCACCCCAAACATGCCCCATTTGCATTCATCTCCCTATTAGTTTCAGTTCATGGCTTTTTTGTCTTCTAGGTGCTCAGTCATCCACCTCTCCTAACACCACGAGACTGGTGATGCCATCAGAAGCAGAAAAAATGACTTTTCTCTTCCTCTTACATCCATCCTCCTACCAATCTTTCCACTGGCAGATTCATTGTGGAAACCAGCTGGCAAGAGTCTAGGAATAGTGGTTCGAAGCTTCCAGACTCATGGTACAAAAGGAGAGTTTAGAAACCTGAGCATGGAGCTGAGCGTCTGTGGACACTATCTGCCATGGCCTACTAACTCCTCTCCCTGCTTCCACCCTAATCCCGTGAATTACTCTCAACAGTGCACCCCGGGGCACTCTTTAAAAAATGCAAATCAGATAATGTCACTCATTTGCTGGAATAGAATAAAATAAAACAAACTTTATTTGCTCTCTGTTTCACTGAGGAAAAGACAAAGTGCTCACAGATGGCTACAAATGGAATGTGATCTAACATCTGTGGTCTTTCTGACTTAGCTCCATGGCAGTAACCCTGGCCTCCTGTTTCTGGAATACCTCTAGCTCCCTTTTGCCCTTGGCATTCATTGGTGGTTCTAAAAGCCTAAAACACTTTCCCCAGGTGGTCACCCTCATCACTAAGTCTTTGCTTAGTTGTTACTTTTCTATTGAAATTTTATTTTAAATTTAAATTTTAATTTTAAATCTTACCCCTAGCATTTCTAGTTCCCATACCATATTGTGATTCGTAAGAAATATACATTTTGGTTATTCAGTTGACTATAATGTATATCTTATATGTATCAGTCTTTGTCCAGAATTCTTCACTCACAGCTCCTAAAACCCTTGGAATTTCCTGTGCTAAGAGTGTTGAAGGTATATTTTGTTATGTTAATGAGGTCACTTTTGGACTCCACCCAAGGGTAGGAGCTAGCTGCCAGAACATGTGATTAAAAGGTTGGAACTTCAGTTCTGCTCCCCTCACCCCCAGTCTCCAAGGATCAAAAAGAGGCTGGGTGTTGAATTAGCCAATCGTCGAAGAGTTAATCAATCATGCCAATATAATGAAGCTTCCATAAGAGTCCAAAAGTATAGGGTTTGGTGAGCATCTGGGTTGGTGAACACTTGCCGATACAGAGAGTGGTGTATCTGAAGAGGTCGTAACACCTCTGCACCCTTTCCACATACGTTGCCCTCAGTATCTCTTCATCCGGCTGTTGAATCATATCCTTTATCACATTCTTTAATAAACTGGTAAACATAGGTGTTTCTCCTAGTTCTGTGAGCTACTTTAGCAAATTAAAGGAACCTAAGGAGGAGGTCCTTGGAACCTCCAATCTATAGTTGGTTGGTTCGAAGTGCAGGTAACAGCCTGGGGTTTGTTACTGGGTTCTGAAATGGGGAGGTGGGGGAGAGGAGCAGTCTTATAAGACTGAACCCTTAACCTGTGGAAGCGGATGTTATCTCCAGGTAGGTAGTATCAGAATTGAGTTGACACCAGCAGGGTGTCCAAGAATTACTTGGTGTTTTGTTGTGGGAATTTCCCCCCATGTTGCAAGGAAGTCCAGAAACCCTTAAAAACAAAACAAAACAAAACAAAACAAAAAACCCTACTCTGATTTCTTTGTTGGTGGTAGCATTTTTAACTTAGCGCTGATCATCTACTAACCCACAGAATAATTTACATGCTTAGTTTTTCATGTGGTTTTTTTTAATGATTTCTCCCTGCAAAAAAAGGTGAACCCCACAAGAGCATGAATCTTTGTTCAGTTACGTTTCATAGGCCTAGGTCAGTGTTTTGAAAGTAATGAAAACCATTTCCCACATGCTTACCTTAATGGATATCAAGTCAAGACTATTGACCAGGCAATTGGTTTGTGTGAAGAATGAAACAGCTGCAGATAACTCTTTCATGCCTTTTCTTACTTATTTTTTTAACAATTAAACTTTATTTTCATGCCTTTTCTGATAAATACCTTTATCGGAAGAAAAATAGAAAATGGTTATGCAATGAAATAATAGGATAACTGCCAAGTGACAGAATCAAGTATCTCAGGAGGATCTCTCTCATCTGCAGTAACAAAAACCCAGTCAAACAGGCTTAAATCAAAAGTTGATTTATTGGGATGCCTGGGTGACTCAGTCACTTAAAGTGTATGACTCTTGGCTTCAGTTCAGGTCATGATCTCAGAATTGTGGGATCAAGCCCCACCAACAGCTCCGTACTCAGCGGGGAGTATGCTTCTCTCTCTCTGTCCCTCTCCCTCTGTACCCCCCTCTGCCCCACTCATACATGCTCTCTCTCTCAAATAAATAAATTTTTGGAAAAAGGTGATTTGTTCACTGCATCAGTGAAAAATTCAGGAATTGGAAATGGCGTACTGGATCCAGATACTCTAGTTGTAACCCCAACAATCAGCCTCTCTCTTCCACATGACTTTTTCTTCTGTGTTTGCTTTATTCTCAGGCAGGGACTCCCTAACTGCTGCCAAACCTGGCCACCAGCAGCAATAATTTCCTTCCTGCTCCTGAGACCACAGTGAAGAAAGTGGCTCTTTCCCAATGGTTCCAACAGAGTTCCCTGACTAACTCTCACTGGCCTAGATGAATCGCTGCCCTTCTCAACCAATCATTCAGCCTTCAATTGCCCTGTTTTAAGTCATATCCTGTTCCTCAGGCCAGGGGCTGGGGTGAACACACTCAAACCAGATGAGAGTGACGGATAAGTGGTTTCACAATGACAAGTCAAGAACTTTTACCAAAATAAGGAAGAAGGGGCACTGATCTGGCATTACAACTGATGTCTACAGTATTATGAAATGCCTAGAGTTCTGAGAAAAAGTTAACAGTGTATCTAATGTAAAGTGATAGGAAATGAGAATGGAAAATTAGATTAGGTCTGCTTGTAAAGAGATTTTTTTTCCTTCTTCTTCTTCTTTTTTTTTTAATGAGAAAAGCACTGCATATCATCTCAGGAGACCTGAGTTCTATTCCCAGATCTTTCTGGAACTATCTATGGGATCTTACCAAGTAACTTAATATCTATATAAATGTGTCCTCAACTGTAAAATGATAAATTATACTAAAATAATCTCCATGTTTCCCACCAGCTCCATCAACCGAGGATTCCCAAGGGGCAAGGTAGATGTTGCAGCCAGCTAATGTACCTACCATAGATGTACTTATTATCATGTAAGTGAAAGAAGAGGGAAACATCTGCTCTCTTTCCCCTACCACCAGCTAGGAACATCGTGTCACACCCATACCTAGTACAGTAGGGCATTCTGACAGATGGGAAAATTAATTCCAGGCAGAGAGAACTAGGTTCTGGCTAGTGCTTCCCAAACCTGGTTATGCTAAGCATTACCTGGAGAACTCAAAAAAATATAGACCTGGGCCCACTCCTATGGTCTTGATTTAAGTTCATGAATTTGTATTTTTAGAATTTCCCTTGTTTTTGCTTCCTCATTCTATTCAGTCTTGGATATGGCAGTTTTCTTAAATACTAATCAAAAGTCTTATATATCTACATGCCAAGAGAGATCTTGATTTGGGAATATGCATCCACAAAATATTGCCTATATTGCTTGACACTAAAATATTGGAGGAAAAAGAAACACCACATTCACTGACATACTTGAGTGTTTTATGCAGAAGAGATGCATTTCATTTGACAAGAATTATGATTTTCATAATATATACAAGATGCACCCTCTTTATTCTGCCACTTTCAGATAACTAGTCATAACTTTTCAATTTTCACATAACATCCAAGTCACAATAAGAATGAAGGCATACTCCACATATTTCAGTCATTGATTTTTTTTCAATAAATATCCAGAATTGTTTTAAATGTGGTGATGGTAAGTCAATATCAATTAAATCTAGCACATCTGCTCCCTTTTGTGATGAATTTTTTAGTAGATCACTACATTATATTTGATTAAGTTCTCAATTTTATGAATCAATAAACTGCTTTAGTCTTAATTTTTCTCAGAGCATTTTTCTTAGATTCGTTTAGCCAAAATTTTAATTTTTGGAATTCCGTCCATTTAGATGTGTTAAAATTAAGTACAAAAGAAGCCTGAATTCTGAGAAAATAATATCTCAGTGCAGACATGTTTATCTTAAATAGTGTTGTCATTTTGACTTCCTTGTCTATGTGAACATGTGCTCTGGGTTTGTCAAGAAAGAGTTAACCTCACCATGGTGCATATTCCTGGGACTAAAGGAAGGGAGTGCTGAGAAAGTTGAAGTGAGATATAAATACAGTATTTCCTTTCCACAAACATAAGAAAATAAATAAGCATCAGGTGTGCGTGCACATACACACACACACACACACACGCACTACATTTAGGATCACTATGTAAAGTGTCCTGAGAGGAATTTAAGCAAATACTTATTTCAGATACAATGGGAATAATCTCCAAATACCAAATAAATTCTGACACCTATAATAAAAAAAACGTGAAAAAAATAAGACTCCTCCTTTGCCCTAGAGAATAAGGTGATGTTTCATTCTTTAATAAGGTACTCTCCTTGCCAAGGCTATTTTGGAATAGAAAGAATTAATATTTGAGTCGCTAAATTGTTCAATCATTAATTTACCAAATATTTATTTAAACTCTTCTATAGAAAGAACACTTGGTACTAGGGAGATTTTTAGTATCTTCCCATGTAAACCATGACTGATACTACAATAGTTTTTTGAGTGGATTTCTTGAGACCGTGGAGTTGTCACAGCTCTCCAAATCAGAGGAGGGCTCAGGAGTACCTCAAGGCCCCTGCAGCTCAAATGAATCACCTATCAGGCCCCACAATAGAAATGTACCTCTTTCCCATGTTCATAGAGCATATCCTCTGTGCCCAGCACTGCCCTCATCCTAATTCTGGGAATAGAGAGGTAAATCAAACTCAAATCCTACCTCCTAGAACTACCATACCAGTGAGGGGGCTGGACATGTAAGAAATGCTATGTGTGTGCCAGAAGCTATAATCATTGCAGGTGCAGAGTGCTGGAGCACAGGGAGGGCAGCCAGCTCCATTTCTCATGACAGCAGGGGCATTGAAAGAAATGTAAAGAGTACGAAAGAAAGACCAGGTGTACATGGCAGAGGGAAATGTTGGTGCAAGTACAAAAACAGACATGGCGAATCTGGGGGGAGTAGCTCTGGATGGCTTCAGAGAAAGCAAATATGAGGAAGGATAAAGTGAGAGGAACGTGAAGAGAGGAGAAGAGTGTAGTAAGAAACACTTGCTTTGGAAAGACTTCTGCATGTGGCTTGAACATTAAAGTGACACAGTTAGACTGCATTTCAGAACCATCCCTCCAAGGGCACCTGGGTGACCCAGTCATTTGAGGGGACAATACTTGATTTTGGCTCAGGTCATGATCTTGGAGTTGTGAGATCAAGCCCTGCCTCAGGCTCCACACTATGTGTGGAGCCTGCTTGGGATTCTCTCTCTCTTTCTCTCTCTCTCGCCCTCTCTCTCTCTCTCTCTCTCTTGCCCTCTGCTCCTCCTCACTCTCTCTCTAAGAAAAAAAAAAAAAAAGAATCACCCCTCCAGTGCTAATGTAAGAATGAATTCAGGTGAGGAAATTTGAAGTTGAGGAAAAGGTTAAAAGACTATCTGTATCATAGAGAGCCACAATAAGGATCCACAAAGCGAGGAGGGCTGCCCGCAGGAATAAGGAGGGGATGAGTTTGAGATTTGAAATGACCAATTGTAGGTGGAAGATGCAAAGGAGGGAGGAATCAGGGATGACTAGCAATTTTCCAGTTGAAGAAACAACATGGATAGTGGCACCTCTGTTAAATATAGCAGGAAGAAGTAAAGACATGGGGGAAAGTAGGAAGAAGGGGAAGATGATGAGTTCAGTTTTGTTTTCTTTTTTTCATGTTAAGTTTGAGATACCTGTGGAACCTCCAGTAGAGATTTTTCATTGGGTTGGGGAATGTCAATCTGGACTAAGAAGACAGCTGACGGCTGAAGATGTGGTTTCAGGAAACTTCTGCATGCGGATAGCAACTGAAGACATGAGAGAGAATAAGATCAATCTGGAGAGTTGTCCAATGAGCATGGAAATAGCCTGAGAACAGAACTCTGAGGAAAGCCAACATTCAAGGGAGGAATAGAGGAACATAACCTTCAGAGGAGAATAAATTGGGATAGTTTGGGGGAGAAGCAAGGACTGAACAGTTTTTCTTAAAATTAGCAACAAGGAGTTCATTAGAGACTTCAGAAGAGAATTTCAGTGCTACATATGGGCAGCAGCCAAATTAGTCTAGATTAGTGAATTTAGGGCAGAGGCAGAGAATGTGGACTATGAAGCTGGACCACGAAAGAGAGGAGACAGAATGGATGCCACCAGAAGAGACATGAGGCTATGCCAATCACCTGATTAGTTATATCGGGATTCATCTTTTCTGGAAATCGTTTGGAACTCTGACACTCTTTGGGGCCCCGGGTTTCTGGAAGCAACTTCCTTCTGTCTCCACTCTGCCCTCCCACTGCAACATTTGCCACCCTTCAGTTAAATCATTTGCTATCTCCCAGTGGAGTCTCATCCCCACACAGTGAAGCTCACCACTGAAGTTGTTCAGAACAAAGGGGATTCTTTAGCATGTCTGGTCCCACAAGGTTGTACATTTCAATTATCATACTCTGGTCACGAGGTTGTCACACTCCTCGTGTGACCCAAGGAAGAGATTGCAACAGTGGGGCCTTCAAGATGCTGCCCTTCCTAAGATGACTCAGACCACATCACAGAGAAAATTGGTGATTCAGAAGGCCCTCAACTTCCTGTCCCTTTCCCCACATACATTAACATTTGCATCCACTCAATGCTTTTCCTTTCCCACTCAGGAGAAGCGGTGTTCATCTCTCTGTTTAACTCCAAGTCCACTCCCTACACCCTCTTCTTCCATTCTGTACAGCCTTCTCTGAAACCTCACTCATTTATTATTTCCTCTGGCTTATACTTTTCAGTCTTTAACTTTAGTGCCTCTTTCTTCTAGGGAGATAAACATCTTTTATCACAAAACAGTAAAATAAAACCTTTCTCTTTTTCCCTCTCCTTCCCATATCTTCAACACCTCACTCTCTACAACTCTTCTCCCTAAGCTTATGAACATGCCCTAAGGTGTCCATATTTTTTAGAAAGAGAGAAAATGAAGCTCTCCCTTGAATCTATGTCTCCTTTATCTATGACCACATATTTGTATCCACTTATGGCCATACTACGTGAAAGGGTAGTCTATACACACTCTGTTTAATCTCTTACTCCCATATTTACTGTGTATCACTACAAACCCACTGCAGAACACTGTGTCCCATTGGAGTGACTCATGCAAATGGCACCAATGACATCCAAAGAAATATTTAGTTTTTGCTTTTCCTGATTTCAGGATCTAACACTGTTGACTATTCTCCATCTCTCTCCTGGTTTCCAGAAACCCACTCCTTCTGGTTTTTTGTCTATTTCTCTAGCCATCCTATTTTAGACCCCGTCTGGTTCCCTCTTCTTAGATATTTCTAAAGTTCATGTCCTCAGTTCTCTTCCCTTTGTATTATATAGTTTCCAACTCTGCACACTGAAATCACCTCAGAGAGTTATTTGTGTTTATTAATACCTATTCCTCATTCCCAGAGATTTTTATTCATTTGATCTGGAGTAGTTCATACATCAATACTAAAATAAAATAAGGATGCCTGGGTGACACAGTTGGTTAAGTGTCGACTCCGGTTCAGCACCGAGATCTCAGGGTCATGAGATGGAGCCCCATGTGGGCTCTGTGCTCAGTGGGGAGTCTGCTTGGGAGTCTCTCTCCCTCTCCTTCTGACCATCCCACCAGTGCTCTCTTTCTCTCTCCCTTTCTTTCTCCTTCTGTCCCTAAATAAATAAATAAATAAATAAATCTTAAAAAAATAAAATAAAATAAAAATAAATATCACCAGTGATTCTGGTGCGCTACTATATCAAAGAACCACTGCTCTATAGAGTTGTCTTGTGTAATTCTATCCATTTTCATAACTGCTTCCTATCCATTGTCAACTTTAGGTTAGCCAGCACAAGAGGGGAAGAAAATCCTGGATAATCATGTCACAGAGAGAATATGAATAGACAAAATATACTCCAAAATAGTTTTAAAACCCACTTATTTAGAAAGACTCATTTTAAATATTCAGGGACACATTTATCATTCTGGAGACATCATTCAGAGGTGTTAATACGAGGACAGTAGTTTGAGATTATATTATTTAAAGAAAATTGATCCAAAATTTCAAAGTCGTCTTCCTCATATTGCTGTCTGTCAGAGGTGAGATCTTCCTTTGTTCAGATATGAAAACAAAGACTACACACAATCCATCTCACTCTGAGAACATTCTCCTCTTTGCCTTTTAAATGATCCAGCGACTGCTGCCATCCAAAAGCTCATGTCCACGGCTCGTCTCATTTTCGCTGGTTGACCCCTGCCCTTCACTGCCATTGCCTTTTCCCACACTGCCATTTTCCTTCTTCCCACATTGTAATTTTTTTTTCTCTCAAAGCTCACAGATGGTAGAGTCAAAATACTCATTAAAAAACAAAACGAAACAAAAACAAACACAAAAAAGCAAACTTTCTGGCCTCAAAAAACATGATTTGCAATTTATGTTCACACCCGCAGGATGACAGTTGTCCCTTGCCAGCCTTGTAGCCTCGTGTTTGTTTGGTAAGAAAGAAGGGTTCCCAAACTGTAATAACCACTGTGTAAGCTATTGTAGCCTCCACATGATAAATATCATCTAAAATATAGCTTCACAGAAATTGTGTTTTTTCAATAAATACACTGTTTAAAACCACACTTAATCCACAACGTACAAAAAGTATATGCTGATCACTATGCATGTTTAGGGCTTCCAAATCTGCAGCTCTGTCTCAAATTCTTCATAGTAGTTTCAGACTGTCCTGCCAAAGATCTGCTGAAAAATCCCCCTGGTTACTTACTCCATGGCTGTCTCACACTTAAAAATGTCCAGAATGAATCTATCAATCTCCATCATCCTTTCTCCAGAGACTGCTCCTCCTCCAGACTCCCTCTTTTGGTGATTGGCACAACTAGCCCCTTGCTGGCCACCTGGCCAGACCTTGCCCATGCTCAGGACCCTACATAGGTCTCTGCTCCTTTGCTAGTACCCTCCCTCCCTGGCACTCTATCTCCTCATCTCATATGGAGGAAGGTAAGGGATATGGAGGAAGGTGAGGGATACAGAGAGAAGACACAAATTACTTTTCATTATTTTTTCACTGCTGCTATTGTTACTATAATTGCTATTCATATTAAATAGGTACATTCATTGTGGTCTCTTTAGCATTCTAATAACTTCTTACTGAAATTAATACAAAATCAAAACATACCACAGCCTGCTTGACTCCACAGGAGCTGATCTTTTTCTGGGTTTTTTTGTTTTGTTTTGTTTATTTTTATTTACTTATTTGTCAGAGAGAGAGACACAGAGAACACAAGCAGGCTCCCCCCTGAGCAAGGAACCCGATGCGGGACTTGATCCCAGGACCCTGGGATCATGACCTGAGCCGAAGGCAGCGGCTTAACCAGCTGAGCCACCCAGGGGCCCCTCTTTTTCTATTTCTAAGATCCTTTTTTCCCTTTCTCGCCTTCACTCACTTATAGCCACACAGGCCTTCTTACCGCTTCTTGAATATTCCAAGCTTGTTTCTGATTTGGGACACTTTCCACCATTGATATGCCTTCTGTACGGAATACTCTACCTCAGTCTTTATAAGGTTGGTGCCTTCTTGCCCTTCCAGTCTTAAGCCAAAAACATTGCCTCAAAGAGTATCTCCCTGTTCATAAACCTAAATAAAGCCAATGCCCCATCACTATCACAACAGCCTATTTTATAGCATGTATTACCCTCTGAAATTATTACATGGGCTAACTTTCTTGGTTTTGTCTGTGTCCCCTCAAGAAAATGTAAACACCCTCTGAAGAGCAGCTCTGCGTCTCTTGTTCATAGCTTCACCTCCAGGAGCTAAAACGGTGCTGGTGCAGAGTAATGTTCGATTGTTTGTAAATATTAAATAATAATGATAAATATTAAGCCTTCCACTAAACATGAGAAGGTACATCCCCAACATTTATTGGAGGACAGGGGGAAGAGAACATCGAGGGAACATCAAGAGAAATACCAGTTTGGAGAATATAGCAGCCTGTTAGAATCCCCAGAGGGATGATTTGGGTCAAAGCTAAGGTTAGTGGAAAACAGCCAATTTGTAGGAAGTCATGGGGACTAAGACAGAACAAATTTTCAGCAATCGTTTTGAAATCCACCTGACCCAACCCTGAGTCCCTGGATAGAGAACCGCTAGGTCAGGAAGCACGTGTTATGGTGTGCCTTTCGTCACTTAATTGCACCACACCTGGTGTAGTAATTTCACTCTTACGGTACCTGTGCATGCCTGCTCTTGAGAGGCAGTGTGGTGTGGTGCAAAGACCCAGATCCTAGGTCATTAACTGGCTTTGTGACCTCGGGGAAGAACTATACATCCTACTCTGCTGACTCATCTGTCTCCTGCCCTCCAAACCAGGTAGGACACCAAACCATTCTTCTGGGGCAGGATTTGAAAATGCTGCTCTTGTTCCCATTTAGTACCTTGACATTGGCTGCTCTTAGATTTAGCCCACCTTCAGTTTCTTTCTGCAATACCCCTTATTATTTATTTATAACATTTTTTTTTCCTTAGACAAGATCTTCAAGTTCTTATTCAGGTCTATATCTTATCTTCCACCCCAAATCCTTATCCCTACCTACTCCCAAACCCACCCCTTCACTATTATGCATGTAGTTAAAAAATAAAAAAATGTTTATTAACATGTTCCCCCAAATTGTCTGGAAAACAAAGTAGTAATATGTATCAAGTTCTTTAAAAAGAAACATATTCTTCATTAAAGTTATTCTTTTAGAACCCTAATCTTAATAAGTAATTCCAAATGCAAACAAGAATATATATGCAAAAGATGTTGAATCCAGTGCATCATTATTTGCAAAACAAAACAAAACAACAAAAAACAAGACAAAACAATGAAACAACACAAGTAATCAACAAGAGCAGAGGGCTGAGTAATACATAAAATATTCAATGATAGAAGATTTAAATATTTGAAAATATGATATGATATATGATAAAAGGATATTAAGCATTCTTGTAAAATGATGTTTTTATAGGTAGAGAAGTAAAACATACTACTAAGTGAAGAAATCAAATTTTAAAACACAATACACTGGGAGGAGCAAGATGGCGGAGAAGTAGGAGGTTGAGATAGAGTCGGATCCCAGAAGTTCATCTAGATAATTAATAAATCATTCTAAAAGCCAGCATACTCAACAGGAGGGAGAAGAGAGGAAGAAGAGCAATTCTAGGAGCAGAA
>CM052802.1:42591661-42658615 GCA_028533885.1 Nasua narica | reverse complement strand
ATTGGGGAGGGTATGTGCTATGGCAAATGCTGTGAAATGTGTAAGCCTGATGATTCACAGACCTGTACCCTGGAGTAAATAATACATTATATGTTAATAAAAAATTAAAAAAAAATCCAAAAAAAAAAAACAAAACCACAATACACATTATGCTTTCAGTTGTCCAATATTATAAACACACACACACAAACACACACATACAAGACTGAAAATATAGTGAAATGATATAACCATGAATATTCTTGGAGTGAGATTATGCATGATTATTTTTCTTTTAAATCCTTTTCTATATTTTCAGCTTCTGTAATATACGTTCATTACTGCTTAATAATCAGAAGACAAGCGTCTTATAATTTTGCTAATCAGTGAACTGATGAATTAAAAAAATTTTTATCAAACTAGTTTAACTATACAATGGGACTAAAAATACTATTTCCCTTCCCATGGTCTCCTGTGTGAAGCTTAATGGAAACACTATTATACTTTGCCCTCTAATTGTTAGTATTAGTTTCCTCCATAGGTTTAGTGACATTTTATTTTATTTTTTTTAATACTTTTTTTTAAAAGATTTTATTTATTTATTTGACAGGGAGAGAGCGAGAGATATCACAAGTAGGCAGAGAAGTAGGCAGAGAGAGGGGGAAGCAGGCTGGTTAGTGACGTTTTAAAGAAAAAATGACAATGTCTTATATTTCTTTCAGATTAGAGAATTCCAGTGTACATGGCCAATAAATAATTGTTAAGAAATTATGATTTACAAAGATTAATTTTTGAACTCTGGAATTCACAGTAAAGCAAGTCAGTGCTCCTGTATAGACATTACAAAAGAAGAAAGAAGGGACCTAGGAGCTAGGTTGAGAGGATGTTGAATGTCAGTTAATTTACATTTGATTACTGGGAACTATTGTATGAGGCAGGGATTATTAAGCTTGCTTTATAGTTTGAGGGTGTTGAGATTTGGAAAAGTAACTTCACTTAAATCACTGAAGTAAATTATATTCCAAGTACTCTCCAAGTGCTCTACTTCCAGTGGGCCCTTCCCTATACGAAGATCCACAATCCCTCATTGACCCAGGCTTATCCTTCGGCCTCGTTTAAGCCAATGACCAGAAATATCACATTGTTCACCATGAGTCCTCTCTCCTCCCTCTCCCATGGGGCCAACAATGTCCTCAAAAACAAGATACAGGCTGTGTCTTTATTTTGGTTTCTGGAATACAGAAACCATGGAGGAAAGACATAGCCAACCCAATAAAACATATAACATGAGTGAGCAATAAATCTTTGTTGTAAAATACTGAGACGGGGCAGCTGTATATCCCAACCTAACCTCTGCTGACAAGACTGACTAGCAACTGGTGAGGACAAAATGCAAACCCAAGTCTGTTTGGCTCCAATATCCATGTTTTTTTTTCATTGTATCACTCTACTTTATGTTTTCAAATTTTTTTGATAAAATTTATTTTTATGCTGAGAAAGAATATGTAATAAAATAATAGTTTCTGTGGATGAGGGATGTTTTCTAAATGCAAAACTGAAAAGGCTAGCATTTTGTTTCCCCATGATCCTTGTATCTTCTATTAAACAATAAGTAATTTTAAAGATTGAATCTAATACCCTGGAAATTGTCACTCATGCCCCCTGACTGCTACCTAGCTAAGATTTCATGGGTTAGCTTTATCACCTGAGTGTTCAGATAGAAAACACACATTCAAGTGAATCCCCTTCCTTTTTTGTTTTGGGAAGATTAACTGAGCTCGTGGGTATGTGCCACCTCCTCTTTGCGAACCGTTTCTGTGGATGAGGAAATGGGCTTTTTTAAGGCTTCTGCTTTCACCTTGGCACACCATGAGTGGGAACCTCTTGGTCCTACCATTTGAGATGGCTCCAACCTATCAGGAAGCCGCTCCTAAAGAAATGGGGATCCTCTCCTACTGGGCATTGCTATTTGCTACTGTGGAGACTCAAACTTTTGGCAGCTTCTACTGGACTTTCTATAGGATTTTAGAAAATTCCTGGCAAGCTCACCTTCACTATTTCAAAAGTCTGGAACTAAAAGTTAGTTTATAACCACTCACAGTTACAGCAATAAAATTAATGATCAAGCTTAGTCAAACTCATTAAGTTTTGACTTTGGGTCCCAAGGGCATCCACATGGATATAAATACATGCATATACTATCTCTTTTTTAAAACAGTCTTTTAAAGAGCCCCTGAATGAGCCCTTGGTTGTTGAGTCCTGAGTATAAGTGAGGTCTCAGTGATTTTTATACCCAGTGTCTCTGACTCATCTCTCAATTTTCATGTAAAATTTCAGCCTTCTTTAACATGACATCCCTGTTCCCAAGATGTTTTTGCAAAGTATCCCCAGCAAGAGTCTCCTGTGTATTTTGTAACAAGTTTAATCCAGAGGGAACAGCAAAACCTTTCCTAGGCTTCTCATGGAAAATCAGCAAGCTCAGGAACATGCCCTGGCATGTTCCATTATTTTGACTACTTCTAGATGACACTGTCTTGATAAAGGTGCTGTTTCCTCATGTATTGAAATTATATGGCCCTTGAGACACTGAAATATGGCTGTGTTCCCATCCTCTCTAAGCTGGGGATCTGAATCAATATGCCACCATCAACTATTTTTATTTCTATCCCTCCACCCCTCCTAGGAATGATGAACAAGCTGTCTCCCCACAAAAACCATAACGTAGGCTAACCTCTTTGTCCCATCACCACCTAAACCACTCCTTTAGGTCATCCTCACTGAGGACCAATACCCATTTCCCTTGTAACTCTTATTTCTTTACAATATCTTATGAGTTTTCTTTCATTTATGCTCACAGTGCTCTATACAAGTGTAATTTACATGCAGCATAATCAAAACCTTAGGTATACAGCTTGATGAAATTTTGTATACTTCAATGTGGCTGGTCAAGATAGAAAATATTTCCACAACTCCAGAAAGTTTCTTCAGTTCTTTCACAATCAATAATCCCCATATTCCTCCCACCTCTACAGATAACCACTATTTGAAATCCTATAATCACAGAAGAGTTGGACATATTCTTGAATTTTATATAAATAGAATCATACATCTACTTTTTGTGTCAGGATTCTTTTTCTCAAAAAATTTTTGAATGTATTAGCTGAGTAATAGTTATATGCTACAGTTGGCTTATCCATTCTTCTGTCATTAGACATTGATCGTTTTCATCTGAGGCCTATTATAAACAATGCCACCATGAATATTTTTGTAGAATTCTTTTTTATGGATAGATATCTAAAAATGAAATAGATAAACCGCAGGGTAAAAGTCTTTTTATTAGAACTTGCTAAATGAGATACCATTGTATATTCCTAGTGGATAAGTGTTAGGTTGCTCCACATACAGAGAAGTATATGGTGGTATTTCATTGTCCTTCTGGTGAATTCCTGAAAGTCAATCACCCAATCAAATCTAGTCCTATGGCAAGCATAACATAGTTCCTGTGTTCAGGTTAAACAATGACTTTTTTTAATTGAGATATAATTGACAGATAACATTATATTTGTGTGATGATGATTTTTATATGCTTATAGGCTTCTAAGCACTAAAAGCTCAAGACGGATTTTCCCTTTCAGATATCAGAAAAAGAAATTACAGTGAAAGCTTGGAATCCTTTATCCAAATGGAATTTTTCTATGTGGGCTGCTACTGTTGTGCATGCCTGAAGGAAAAGTTTTTCATTTTGTCTTGACGTTTTTATTACTTGATTGCTCACTTTCAGAATCCCTCACACTTGAAGGGTATTTTGTGTTTTCACACATCCATTGGCTCTCTCATCACAGCCTGTATACCTTAGGGAGATAAAAGTGTTATCCTCCTGTCTGGAACTTCATGGTTGGCACTGGGTGTTGAGCAAAAATAGCAGCCACGATAATGAGGTTTCCCAGAGAAGGCACCTGCACATGAGGCTCACTGTTGGGCCTGAACTGAGACTATGTTCCAGGTCAGCACCAAAATTAAAGCCAAAGAGATTCCACACCTCGAGATATAGTCACTAGAGCCTCTACTGCCCCTTCACACACCTCACATGTGCAACAATGTTGATGACACAGCTGTCATATGCTCTTTACCTCAGCTAGGTATTTCGTAACCAGCTGGATCCAGGCCCAAATCCATAGTTGGAAGGTGTTGACACTTAAAGAGGGAATAATTTCTTGAGAATTTGTTTCATAATTAATCACATGGACACCACCCCTCCGTTGGAAATCTTTATATATCAGGGAAATACATCCTCAGTTTCCTTTTACTCTGCTGGTTTTATATTAGTTGCATTCAAAGCTAATTGATGCATGATTTGACCATTATAGTCCTTGGATGACTTTTTTTTTTTTTATCTTCTCTGGGTTCTAAATACCTTACAGTCACAGGCATTTGTCCTAGAATCACGTTGGTGGCCCAAGATGCAGCTGTGACTACTGCTGACAATGATTTTGATTCTTCCTTGAGTCACTTGCTTTCCAACCCTCCTTGTAGTTATCTCAAAGTAACAATGAGAATTTCTTAAATCTACTTGAGGGACTAGCCTAAGTGATTCCCTAGGAGAATATTTAGGACACATACACGTCCTTGGTCCACCCACTCAGAGTTCCTTGACCTTTGAAACCATCCGTTTTTTCTGAGAAATAAAACTCATAATATTTCCTCTTGGGATAGTTGTGAAAAGTGAATAGACTAGTCAATGTGAAGGTCCTTTATTAATTTTAAGGTGTGGCAAAATATTTTTTGTTACCTTTAAAAACAGAAAAGCCGAAATGAGTCCATGGAGCAGGATACCACTAAATGTCTGCATCTGAATGTGTGGATAAGATGTGTGGTATTTCTCTCAAAGTGTTCTGTAGTTCATGTCAAGGGGGAAAAAAATAAGAAAACCATGTCCCAAAGATAGCATGCTGACAAAAAGTATGTCAAGATGATATCTGACAGAAGGTGCTACTAAAGCTAAAGAGGCAGAGAAAAGAAAAGGCAACTAGAAAAACTAGGAAAACAAAGGAGTCGGTAGAGATGATAACAAATGAAATATAATTGCACTAATCAAATGTAGCAATAAAGCCATTATGAGTATATGATATCTAACTTCTCCGAGATACATATGAAGTGATATTTAGGAAGTGTATAAATCAAAGGACTATGTCAGTTCTCTTTTGAGGTATACCTGATGCTTGCAGAACCTGTCCCTACTTACCACTCAGGCCCTTGTGAAATCACTTTGAACCTTTGGCCCAAGATCCATTCTAGCGATTTTGCTTTAGAATGCTATAGTTGCTTATCATCCACATCCAGGTGAGAGTCATCTGTGCTCCAGACTCTATTTGTCCTAGTTCAGTTCGCCTTACTGACATTCCAGGGGCATTTTGCTTTCTTTGTCCTCCATCTGCTCAGTAGAATTACACTCGGGTGGAAAAGATCTGACCCAGTGTTTAGGATCTATTACTGCTGATCAGAACTTAAGTCATTGGAGTGAATTTGGAAGTGACTCTGGTTAAAGTTCTCTGGCTTTGTCTACAGAAGGATTTTGTCTACTATAGACATTGTTATACTCCCACTTGACAAAACCTGATTCACAAAAATGCCTACCTTGTAAATGGATCCATTTAGAAATGCTCTTTGGGTCTTTGAAAAGATTTGCTGCATGCTTTATTTAAATAGGTCTTTTACTGCATTTGAATAAGATTTTATTTACCAATTTTCAGGAACACATCTATTACAGGTAAAGTGGGGGTATTCCTGCATAAGAATAGTGCAGGAAGAATATCTTTAAAAGTTTATAGGCCTGCTGGGGCGCCTGGGTGGTGCAGTCAGTTAAGCGACTGACTTGGCTTCCTCCTGGGTCGCGATCTCAGGATTGTGATCTCAGGGTCATGAGATCGAGCCCTACATCAGACTCCGTGCTCAATGGGGAGTCTGCTTGAGATGCTCTTTCCCTCTCCCTCTGCCCCTCCTGCTCATGAGCTCTTTCTCTCTCTCTGAAATAAGTAAATGTTAAAAAAAAAAAAATTAAGGGTCTGCTTGAAAAGCATAAGAAAAAAATACCAAAACTTAGACTTGCTCATAAAGAAGAAAATGGCCCTGCTTTTTCCCAGGTCTTGTTAAAGTTCTATCCAAACATGGGACACCACTTCACTGTCCTTTATATTTTAGTTGCTTGGACTTGACACCTGATATATCCAGAATTATTTTTTGTTTTTGTTTTTAAGATAAACCCTCTTTATTATAGGTAAAAGTAAGAAAGTAGTGCCTAGAGGGAGTCATAAGGTTAAACATTTATTTTGAAAATAAGATGAAAGTAGAGTAGAAGCAGTCCTCAATAATCCATGCTAAAAAGGGGCAAGATTAGTTTACTTAATCCAAAAAGTTTTATTTTAGACATCACATTCAACTTTTTAATTAATTCATTTATGATAAATATTGATTTTTCCTTTCTTGTTAATACCTTAACCATTTCTCTTTCCTAATTTCCATTCAATTTTTGTTTCCTAAGACCCCAGCAGTATTCTATAGACATGAAGGAGTTAGATCACACCTCTTCAACTAACCCATCTAATTACCCAACTCAACCCTCAAGCACTGTACTAACCAGAAAGACAGCGTATTTCATTAGTGAGTTGACAGTGGTTTGCAGAACTAGATCAACCAGATTCTCCTTTGCCAAGGCCCAGGTTTCTGAATTTCTGTCCTCAGCACAGCTTTGTAGGTTAGGGCAATATATCAGAGACACTGGAAGCTTAAGTTCATTTCTGGCTTCTTCTGCTGTACCTTCTCTCTTTCAATAGTCTTTAAACATGGATAAGACTCTCCCATAGGGGCCTCTGGGTGGCTCAGTCAGTTACACATCTGCCTTTGGTTCCGGTCATGATCCTAGGGTCTTGTATGGTGCCCTGCATCAGGCTCCCTGCTGAGCAGAGAGCTGACTTCTCCCTCTCCCATTCCCCCTGCTTGTGGTCTCTCTCTCTCTCTCTCTCTCTCTCTCTTTCTCTCTCTGCCAAATAAATAAAATCTTAAAAACAAATAAAAAACTCTCCAATAATCATAAAAAAAATCTTTCTCCTTTGACCCCATTCTATCTCTTGAACTATCATTCAGAATTTTTATTCCTTTTTCCAAATTTATCAGAAGTGCCACCTACATTCCCATTTGCTTGAGAATGCAAGTGAAATCTGACATCTGCTTCATTACTTGATTAAAATTAGGCTATTGTTCCTCCTAAGGTCACAAGCAACTTCTAAGTGATCACATCCAAAGGATATCTTTCAGTCTTTACCTGTGGAAGGCAACTTTGTTTTAATAAGTCAACTGTTGTTGACTTCCTGCTTCTTAAAACTCTACTTCCTTGGTTTCCGTGCTACCGCATCTTCTTGGTGCTCCTTATATTTCTGAGTCTTCCTTTTGCCTGTTTTCTCTGCATAACCATTCAATATTACGCAGGCACATAGAGCTTTATCTCACCATTTTCCATCTATGTTCTTTCCTTCTGTGTTTTTATCTACCCATGTAGTTCAAGGGTTATATGTTTGCTAATAGCTTCCAGATCTCTCACTGAAGATTGAGACTCTTATGCTGAACTATAACTCCATGAGAATATAAATGGCTGGATAACTCCATAAGAATATAAAATGAAAACTTGAAATTCCATATATCCAATGCTGAAATTATCTATTTATCCTTTAAATTTGTTCCTATTCTTATATTTTCTCATTCATTTTTTATGGGATTGCCATTCAAACAAATGTTTAGTCTAGAAACCTGGGTGTCATTCTTGACTGCTGCCTTCCTCAGCCCACACATGTAATCAATGAAATCACGAAATCTTGGTGATTTTACTTCTAAAAATGTATCCTTTATTACCCCCGATTGCTAGTATTAATACTAAGGTTCTTGTCTTCTCCTACACAGTGTGCTAACCTCCTCAACCATCTCATTGATATTCTTCTCACCTTCCACTAGCCCCTAGAGTTAGAGCTACAATATCTATCTCTTGAATGGATTCCTATCTCCTCACAATGAAGACCAAGCTCCTTTACATGGAACAGAGCCCCTCGCCCATCTCTATGCCTTCATCTCTTGCTACTCAATCTCATACCTTTAATTTTTTTTACCACTCCATCTCACACTTTATATTTCAGAAAATTTGAAATGCCTATAGTTTCCCACACAGCATTCAATTTCTTGCCTTCATATTTATTTAAGCTGTCTCCATTCCTATCTCTTCTTATCTTCACCTCGGCCAACACCCCCTACTGCCTAGCTTCTACTCATCCTTTGAGAATGAACTCATCATAATCTCCGAAAGTTTTTCTGATGGCAACACCCTCCTATCCTCCTCAGGGTAGTTGAACTTCTCTCCTCCGAAACCTCAGATGTCTTGTATATCTCCCTCTACGTACTCAACCTCAATCTTCACCATAATACCTGACAAGAACTGGCTCCCATGGATATTTGTTGAATGAATGAGTGTGGAATAACAGGTTGGCTTCCTGCTGACTAGGCTTTTAGCATTGTGTCAGTCTAAGATATGACGTCATTTCTTTCCATTGTAGAGGAGACAGAGAGGAATATGACAAATGATTTTATCACATTTCCTTTTAACAGTTCAGCCTCATGATTTTGTTTGAAATGTTATAGACTTGCAGAATACCAAATGCATCCAGATCTAAATGTGGCCATCAAATTACGTTTCAAAACTAATAATTTTAAAATAGCTCCCATTGTGGAAACTGTATGACAAGTTTCCTCTGATAGAGGACACAGTCAGTGGTTGCCTATAGTTTTCATGTCCTTCTTTTACACATTTTCCATAGGAGACACCAACAAGTAGGACAAGTTTCACCTGCATGTCTGCTTTCTCTCTGGCCCCGGTACAGGATGGCAATTGATGTGAAACTTGGTTAACGTTCGTCACCAAAGAGGAGAGAGGGAAAATCTAAAAGCATGGGAACCATTCTTCCAATAATCAAGAGATAACAGTGCATTTTTACACTATTTTAGCATTTCCAATTCCAGAAAAAAAGAACAGTGCTTCCTGTAACTCACAAGTCAGAGCCTGGGCTTTGTCTCACAGGAAGCATCTGGACGCTGCAGGTCAGAGGCGAGGAAGGTTACAACGGGCAGGTTTCACAGGCAGTGATTAAGCGTGTAGAAACTGGAAGTTTCAGGGAATAGGATGTGAATACTTTTTAAGACAAGAGCAAAGAAGCATAGACAATGGAAGAACTATCGGAAGATATCTGAAAAAGAAACCCAGAAGCTTCAAGAAATAAAAACAAAGTAAGTCAGATAATTACTACCTGCTGTGTTAAAAATGACTGAAAGGGAAAAAATTAAGAGACAAAGTTTTTAACTTAAAAAAAAAATGACGGAAGAAATGGAGTAGCGACCATGGATGATGCATCTAACATCCTTTGGGAAATGATGGGGAACAAGGAAATACCGGAAGGGAGAATAATCGTCGTTTTTGTCAAAAAGTTTTCCAGTTTTAGAGACAAGAAAGTCCTTAATTCTGTATCTGCATAATACTTCCTTTGTTAAATCTTATGTCACATATCACTAATGTTCATATAAACTTTAAAAATAAAGAATTTTATAATTGTCTTAAATATTTGATTCTAGATAAGATATAACTCATTACATTCTTCCACCTATCCTTGTTTATTTTCTAATTTTGCAATATTAAGGGGTGCCTGGGTGGCTCAGCGGGTTAAAGCCTCTGCCTTTGGCTCAGGTCATGATCTCAGGTCCTAGGATCAAGCCCCTCATCGGACTCTCTGCTCAGCAGGGAACCTGCTTCCCCCTCTCTCTCTGCCTGCCTCTCTGCCTACTTGTGATCTCTCGCCTTCTGTCAAATAAATAAATAAAATCTTTAAAAAATTTTTTTGCAATATTAATATCTGGAGATTTACATTCCACTTTCATCCGTTGGGTATCCTCCAGTAAAAGCACCCTCATGAAACCCAACCTCAAAACTCTCCAGACTTATGGATCCCTTCAGCTGCCAGAAGGACTCAGCATGCTCTTCATTTTCCATGTCCTTCCTCCGAAGGCATTTGACTCAGTCATTCAGAGTGCCAGAAGTTTCTTAAATAACAGTTTCTAAATTCTCAAGTTTTTTGTAGTAGAATAAAGCTTTATACAATTAGACAATTAGAGGTAGAGAGATTAGTTTTGTTCCTCTGGTAAACGATAAAATAGAAAAAATAAATGCACATATTATTTTAGATTAAATGCAAATGTGTTCAGTCTAAGCTTGAAAAGTTCATTTTATGGGGTTGGCTTGATACTCTGCAATAACATGATACATATGGACTATTAATAAAAGCTACATCCTTGGTATATATATACAATGGAATACTATGCAGCCATCAAGAGAAACAAAATCTTGCCATTTGCAACAACATGGATGGAACTAGAGGGTATTATGCTAAGCGAAATAAGTCAGTGAGAGAAAGACAATTATCACATGGTCGCTCTAATATGAAGAATTTGAGAGGCAGGGCAGGGGGTCGTGGGTGGGTGGGGAAGAGAAATGAAACGATGGGATGGGGAAGGAGACAAACCATAAGAGACTCTTAAACTCACAAAACGAACTAAGGGTGGCTGGGAGGTAAGGGAGGGTAGGGTAATGGACATTGGGGAGGGTATGTGCTATGGCAAATGCTGTGAAATGTGTAAGCCTGATGATTCACAGACCTGTACCCTGGGACAAATAATACATTATATGTTAATAAAATAAAACATTTAATTTAAAAAAACAACAAAACAAAACAAAAACAAAAAAAACTGTAACTTAAAAAAAAACTTAACTTTTAACACGTTAAAAAATAAGACCATTTAAAGCCTAATACTTTTAAAAAAATTTTTAAAAATAAAAATAAATAAAAGCTACATCTTTAGATATTTAGACAATATCTTTAAAATTTAGTATCACCAAGTCATTTTATATACTGGAAGTCAAAGACCTACATAAAACAATGTAGAATCCACAAATGTTTTAGGCTTAGCATCGGGGGAAAAAAGCACAGTGTTAAAAAGTCACATTTATTGCTACATGGCGAAATCCTAAATTCACTCGCTTATTATGCAGAACTGTGATCTTTTTTATTTTAAACTATAAACACACCTGTAAATGTTACAAATTTATCTTATTGACTAAATCAGCTTACTCTATCATGAAACCCTTACTCCAAGCTGTTTTTCATGAGCTATAGAGAAAAAGAGCAAAAGAGAAGGAAAAGCATCAGTACTTTATATTTTATTTAGTTTAAGGTTTTCTTTCTGTTTTAGGATGTCCCCAGGCAGTAATTTCATTAATTTTCATGTAGGGTATTCCTACTAATCCAGTAAGAAGTTCTTCTGATAACATTTCTTCATAGCAGTAGAAAGAAAAACTGAGGTACCAGAAAAAACAAAACATTCTCTGTCATACGGGAAAATAAGATCTGAAAAATCTAAGCAGAAGTGTAGAAAAAACAGCTTATTCCCCTGTATTTTGCTTGTTCAACATCCTTTTTGATATAGGGACAGAATCTGGGTTCTTGGTACAGAATGATATGGTATGTATATTACTTACCCATTGCTGGTTACAAATTATGCCTAAATTACCATTAAAAAAACAATATCTCACACAGTTTCTGGGAAGTCAGGGACCTGACAGCAGTTTAGCTAATGATTCTAGCTCAGGGGCTCTCATGAGGTTGCAATCAAGCTAGGGTGACCAACACTCCCAGTTTGCGCACAACAGAGGAGTTTCCCAGGAAACACAATGTCAGTGCTAAAACCGAAAAAAGTCCCTGGAAAACCTAGTCAGTTGGCTCCCATAAATCAAGTGTCATTTGGGACTGTAATTTCTAAAGATGACTGGGGTTGGAGGATCCACTTCCAAGTTTACTCACATGGTTGTTGGCAGGAGGCTTCAGTTCTTCAGCTGCGTAAACCTCTCCACAGACCGAACTTATAACATGGCTTCCCTCAGAGAGAGTGAGGCCACACTGCATTTTATGGCCTAATCTCCAAGGCCTACAACCTAACTTCTGCTTTAGTCTATTCGGTAGATGCAGGACACTAAACGCAGATCACAGTAGAGAGCAGGAGATTATAGAAGGGCCTGCACACCAGGAGACAAGGATCATTTTAGTTTTTATACCCAATAAAGGGTGGCACCTAGCTCTGAGAGCCCAAAAGATGTTTGCAGAATGAGTTTCATTGTTGTCCATGGGCCTCCAGCTTTTACATTACCCAGTGTTAAAACCATCACTGCTCTCATGTCAACTGCATCCCTAAGCCCAAGGCACAGGTGTCCACCACATCACCCACCTTAGAGGACCATGAACAACTAAACTGATCACCTGCTGGCCATTTTACCCAAAACCCCCTCTTATCAACCACGAACATACTTACATTCAACAGAATACATTTTTCTCTCCCTTTTTTTTAATTGACTCATCAAATCCATAATAAAACTGCTTTAAGTTGGTAAGAATCATACCGTTTATACACAATTTTCCTTCAAAGATAGGGAATAGGAGTAAAAAGTATTCATCACATTTTATTTTCCTTTAAAAAATAAAATCCCCAATGTAACTTTTTTTCCACTTTAGGCCTGACAGTTGTGATAAAGATTTGAATCAGGTTTGAAAAAGAAATAATTATTTTTTTCTGGCATAAGCCTTTGACATATAACTGAGTTTCCTGCTGGAAAAAAAAAAATCTATCAGCTGATATGAGGCTTTCTCCAGTCTCAAACTACAAATCTAAATACTGAGGCCTTTGCAACACCAACAAGTAATCCAGGTGTCCAGTAGCTGGACTGGGTAGAAACAGTCCAGCTACTGGCAAATACCACAACCATAATATTGTGTTTCCAGAATCTACAACTCTGCCAAGGCTTCCTGCTCCTTGGAAACACCTCAACATTCTGAAATATTCTGTGATTCCAGCTGCTGAATTGGCTTATACCTAAGAAAATGTTCTTGTCAAATTCAGGTGGTTTTTCTATTTGTGATCTCAGAGCAGTTGACATTTGACCTGTGATGGGAAACAGCAAGATATTTTATACAAAAGACAACCCCCACCATTCGTCAGAGGCTTAGTAAGAGTGCAGAGCTCCAATTTGATTCCATCTCCTATCTAGTTTGGCTCTCTTCCCATAATCACTCAGACATGGTAAATGACATCATCAGGAATGGGTAAATACTTTTAGAATGGACAAGCCTATTAATTCTCACATTAACCTGGATAAAAGGAAAATAAATCTGTAAAACTCCTTATTCTAAGAGAGCAAACATGTAATATTTAACTTTGGAAAATCAGGAAGTTTTCTAAGATTTTTTTGAGAGGATTTTTCTTTCTCTAGGCAAGATGTTTGTTACCATTTCTCATAATTTGATTGTCCTTTATTTCTAAATTTTAAACTTTATCCTTTGTCCTTTAAAAAATTGATTAAGATAGTGGTATATCACTGTTCAAATTAGATGTGGCAAGCAACAAAAATAATAACAGTACAACTGATTCATGACATAACATTCAGGCTCTGTAACCATATTACAAATATATGAGAAGCATCTCTCCTTGTAATTTTTTTAAAAGCCTCTTAAGAAGTATCTCCCTTTATAATTGTTTTTAAAAGACTCTTAAACACTTTCTTATTCTCTCCCTCTGTCCCCCAATAAGGCCTATACACCGAGCGAACTAAGTAATGAACATCGTTAATGATGATGATCAGAATTAGCCACTTTTCAAAAATATTTAATAAAAATTGCTGTCCTTTTCCTCAACCCCAATTCATCTACTCATTGTAAAAGTTGTTAGAAAATGTGAATAAACACAAGGAAGAAAATGTAAAATACTCATAATCTCACTTCCCTAGAAAATCACTGTAACATTTAGAGATGGTCCTTATCTCTCTCTCCAACTCTTAAAACTTAAAAATAAAATATTGTGTTATATATATATTTTTATAACCATCTAAACTATTTTATGTTGATATCTTCAAGAATATCTTCAAATCAGTATGAAGAAGGAAGCAGAAGATGTGCTCCAGTACCACGTGGGGAATACTTACACAAGTGGTCCATAAAAATGAATGAACGAGTGAAGGAGCGAACGAATGAATTCTTAAATGAACATACGAATAACTATCTTTGTGGAAAGCTGAATAATTGCTTTCATGAAGTACTTTTGGCAAAAAAGATGATAGATAATAGTACTCAATTATTGGCATTTTTTTAGCACACTGCTAAGCTTCGCAGTAACCTGAGGATATAGGTTTTGTCATTTGTCGCCACCATTTCAATGATCTCTGAGACACTGAAAAACCTGCCCAAGTTTTGAAGTTAAGATTCAAACCCAAACCTGACTGAATTGAAAAACGTGTAGCTCTCTTCACCATAACACACTGCCTTTCAAATATGGCTCCTATACTGAAGTGAAGCTTTGTCAAAAGGACATCCCCACCACCTACAATACGGGGAATTCCATAATGACAAGAAGCCTTTCAGAGCCTCTCGCTGCACCCACAATCCCTGTCTTCCCTGGTGGTAGAGTACAGCTGTTACCATCCATCCGTGGGGTGGCTGTTTCAGACTGGTACCGTCGGGGCCATTGAAATCACAGACACATTCACTCAGAAGAAAATGAGTGGATTTTCTTTTTCTTTTTGAGAAAGCTTTTTACAATAATCCACTTAATCCCATGGCTGATTTGCCATTGAAATCTGAGGCACGACGTCCTTTACCAGGAATTTCCTAACTTTGAAAAAAATTTAAATTAGCCAATAAGATTTTTTTTATTGCTCCTTCCTTAACTTTCAAAAAAAAAAAAAAAAACATGTGTGTAAGAGTGTGTGTACAGTGTGTGTGTTTGGGAGGGTAAGGATGGAAGGGGAAAGCAGATGGATTCTTTCAGCAAAATGAATATTATTTTACCTCTGAGAAGAACTATGGCATATCCAATAAAAACAAAGAAATTTTGATGACTTAACTGTAGCGAAGGACAATTTCTTTTTTTAAAAAGCAGGATTCGGGATACACGTTCTTACACATTTGTCAAAACCTACAGAATACACAACACCAAAGGTTAACCCTAATGTAAACTAAGGACTGTGGGTGATAATGATACGTCAGTGATATGTCAGGTTCATCAGCTGTAACAAATGTACTATTCCAATGGGGATGTGGATAGCGGGAGAAGCTGTGCGTGTTTGAGGTCAAGAGGTATATGGGAACTCTATATCCTATTCAATTTTGCTATGAAGTTAAAATTGCTCAAAAAAAGTCTTTTTTTAAAGCAGACTGGCATGACACAAATAAATTCATTTCTAGGTTTTACAAAGAAGTAAACAATGTTTTTCTCATTCCAGTGGAATAAATAAAACTATATATATATATATATATATATATATATATATACACACACACATCTCTGGTCTTATAACTTAACTCATTTATGTGAGAAGTGATCCCATAGCCATGGATTTCTGCCTTAGTTTTTCCTAGTTTTGAATGGCATCACAATCTCCCATTGCTGGGCTCAGCCCAATGCAGCAAAAGTATCTCCTAGGAACTTAAAAAGAATGCATATTCTTAGGCACCTCCAGACCCACTGAATCAGAAAATCTGTCTTTTAATAATAAGCCCTCCAAATGATCCTGATGCAAACCAAAGTCTGAGGACCACTGGTTTAGAGAATAGTGCCACTGCATTCTCTGGCCAGATTGTTCACAAACACAGAGGCCAACTGCAGGGATCAAGGGTTCGATGATCTAAAATGGGAGAGCAATACCTATCTTATAAGAGCACTACGACAACTAATGACTTAGTACATATAAAATACTGAAAACAAAGCTTGGCATATATGTGCCTTTTAATATTAGCTATGGTCACTACCATATCTACCTTTATAAGTTATCCAGCTCTTTGAAATTGTTCATGAGCATAATTTAAAAACTATGTTGGGACAACTGAACTTGGACTCTGTTAACTACTCTTAAATTCTGTTTGTGAGGAAGTGTTTGTATTTGTTGCAATGATAGTTAACTCTCAACCCAAGGTAGGTTCTACACACAGACTCTTCATTGTCTAGCCCAGTAGGGTCACTGGTAATGGCCTCTCCTCACAGGTGCACAGTTCAAAAAGGACGTTATGAGCCAGCCTCATGGGACAACACACTGAGAGCAGGTGAAGAAGGACAGAGTGCTCTAAGGCTCTCAATTACTGGGGAAGTGGGAGATGGATGGCAAACAGCTAAGGGAAAAGTTGTAAAGAAACACTGAAGAAATAAGCTGTGTAGGGAAATAAAAGTAAGCCATGAAGGGGGACGCCTGGCTGGCTCAGTTGGTTGAGCAGCTGCCTTCGGCTCAGGTCATGATCCCAGCGTCCTGGGATAGAGTCCCGCATCAGGCTCCTTGCTCAGCAGGGAGCCTGCTCCTCTCTCTGCCTCTGCCTGCCTCTCTGCCTCCTTGTGTTCTCTCTCTGTTAAATAAATAAATAAAATCTTTAAAAAAAAAAAAAGTAAGTCATGAAGCCTAGCTGTGGAGAACCAAACAGGATATTTTCTACAGAAGGAATTAATAAAGAAACAAAAGAGGGAGCCTCAGGGAAGACAGAATGAATGTCAGGAATCAAAGACGGCCCCATCACTTCAGTACATTTAAAAAGTGGGGAAGTTCAATGATTTGTTTTAGTCTATGACAAAACTGCCTTATCAGATGGCCTCATCAAAATGGTCATCCTCGGAACGCCTGGGTGGCTCAGTCAATTAAGTGTCTGCCTTCGGCTCAGGTCATGATCTCAGGGTCCTGGGATTAAGTCCCATATCGGGCTCCCTGCTCAGTGGGGAGCCTGCTTCTCCCTCTGCCTGCCTCTCCCACTGCTTGTGTGCTCTCTCTCTATCTCTCTCTGACAAATAAATAAAATCTTAAAAAAAAAAAAAAATGGCCATCCCAAGACATTCTAGACCTGATATGGATAGAGTAAGGAAAAATCTGAACTAGAACAATGACAATGGCCACTGCTGTCACCTGGTCTCTGAAGATGAAGATGAGATGGTATAAATTCTCACGGTTCAATGCCCTGTCAAGATTTCTGTGTCTTTCCAGTAGATTTATGTTGTTACAGTCCTCATCAAATTAAGATAGTTTATTGATTAATAATAACAGCTAACGCGTTTATTACTTATTCTGAACTTTCTTGTAACTCATTAACTAATGACTACAAGCTTAGGGAGTGGTTATTACTATTATCAGAGGAAACTAAAGCACAGAGAAGGTAAAAGACCCCCAAGATAATGGTGTTGGTAAGTGTTGGTTTGAGGTTCAAGTCCATGCAGCTTGGCTCTAGAGCCTGAGTTCTTGCTCACTCAATGGACAAGTTTTGCTGACTTAATGTTGTCTTGTCCAGCATGTGCTGTTTCTGCTGTATGCCTAACAGACTCCACAATGGCTCTGTTATTTGACTGACCAATAAAGGGAAAGAAAAAAGAAAAGATTATCACACAAGACATGTATGTATGTTGTTGACTTTATTGAAGTTGGAAAAGATGGATGGAGCAAGTGTGACTTACAGCAATTAAAACAACTCGAAACTGAATTGTAAATGCCAGGGTACGTAAAAAGCCTTCTTCTTTTTTTTTTTTTTTAGTGTCCTAACCTTGCAGACTGAGACTGGGCCCCTTTTTTTTCCACATCCTGATGGTCTGCTTAACTTTGTTCATAAGGAAAGAAAAAAACCAGTTTGGTTCCTAAAAATAATTTTGGCACTTGCTGCCAAGATAATCATTTTTATTTACCCTTAATATCCTCGCATTCAGATACCAAAGAAAGCCAAGAGCCAGTTTTAAGTAAATACCCTCTAAAAGGGCTAAAAAGCTGGAATTATATCAACAATGGGCTCTAATCCAACCTAGCTTCACTGGAATGCAATGTCAAAGGGACTGTTGGTCACGTTTTTGTGGGTTTTTTAGGTCATGCACCCGTGTTAAGGGACAACTCTGTCTACCACAGCTCCTTTGACTTTAGATGCCACATGGGCCCAGGTAGATACCAGATCAGTTGACTAGGCTGCCCCTTAGATCACCTGCAGTGCAGGCACCTGGCGTTTCACTAAGGTGTTCGGTTCAGTGAGAGCAATTTGAGGACCACATTCAGGGACAGCATCATACACACGTGACCTGGGTAATTGCACAGCCCCTGCCTTCAGAAGAGCTCCACACTTGGTTTAATGCTCTATTGTCACTGTCTTGAAATTCTTAATGATTTTGAGTAAGGAGCCCCATATTTTCATTTTGCATTGAGCCCCACACGTTATGTAGCCAGCGCTGGCCCTTCTAGCTGCCTTACATCCATCTTCTCATGTGCTAGTCAGCATAGTAGCTTCTAAATGGACAGGAAGAGGAGTTAAAGCTGTCAGAAGATATTAAGCCAAACAGCATCTCAGCTTGATCACACACCAACTAGAATTTGACCTTGAATAGTATCAGGTAGCTTGGACCCGTGCTCTTCCAGTATAGAGCATAGCTACTTCAAGACCATCTACAAACTGTGAGTCCTCAGAGACACAAATACCCAACCTGAGAGAAACATCCAGAATTTTTTTTAAGATTTTATTTATTTATTTTGAGGGGGAGAGAGTGCCCAAGTGTGCCTGTGTGGAGAGAGGAGGGGAGAGAGCATCTCAAGCAGACTTGCACTGAATGTGGAGCCCAACGCTAGGCTCCATCTCATGACCCTGAGATCACAACCTGAGCTGAAACCATGAGTCAGTTGCTTAGCCAACTGAACCACCCAGACGCCCCAGAATTTTTTTCTAACAATTTGACATTACCACAATATCCAACTACATGATCATTTCTCTAATCATTCATTTTCATTAGATTTAATAAAATTATGAGTCCGTGACAGACAGGAGGAAGGGGGAAATACTCCAGTCCTTGCCACAAGTATTTTGAAAAACACTGCCCAAGTCAGAACCTCTTTTCCAATCAAGACTAAAGAGAAACAGAGACCACAAATGAAATGTCAGGTTAAGATGCCGCCCTTAGGAATTTGAGGCTCTGGGAATGAAACATCCTAAAGGGATTTAAAAATAAACAAAACACCTAAGAGATTTTCAAAACTCTTTCTGCCTAACATTTGCCATCAAAAACATAACTTTATTTCTTGGAAAGTCTTCTTGATGTTATTGAATTAAAACTATATTCTTTGAACTCAAATGTAGGGCAATAGTAGTTTTATATTTCCTGTCATTTCCAGGTTCAGATTTAAATGCTAGCAAATTCTGTGCTCTAGGCCGGACCTGGTCTTTCCACATCTTAGGAGGGGCCAACTACACTCCAGGCATTATTTATCACCTGGTGTGTTGTTGCCGAGTAAAGATTGCACTTAAGAATGTGATGCCAAGATTTATCTTCTCTGGAACTCAAGTAATTTTATAGATATACTTTCTTCTTCTCTGGGTAGACTATGACTCTTAGTTGGCTTACATTTCATGTAGGTGAGGTTTGCCTATGGTCAAACTAGGATACCTAGACCGTCTGCTTTCATTTCCTCTCCTGAGCCTTTTGAGTCACACTCTCATCTACCCTGCAGATAAGAAGATGCAGAATAGTGACTCTTGTTGTGACTAAACTGAGCTTTGGCCTGATGCCATCTACTTACACTGAGGCCTGCCCTATGAAAAAGCCCCACAAAACCCATTCTTATGTCTACGAGGAGGTAGTTTGTTGAGTTTGTTGTTCATAACATTATACCCTGGGGAGAAATTCCTGCTTGTCTTTAATATAAGCAATAGTTTAGTTTTTCCTGTCCAATTAGTCTCTCTTTACGCCATGGACGCTTTAAGTTGTATAAGTGATCAAGCAGCTTTCTCTTTCTTCCTGGCTGCTAGGATGCCAATTAGTACCAGATTCATAGTCCTTTTGTACCAACTGTGTAGGCTTTTATGGGATGTGTTTTTATGCTTGGTTTGTTCTTAGCTCCACGCTATCCCTCTCTCTAGTTTGCTTTTTCTTTTCTCAACTACTTATAATTTATGTTCTATCCCATCATAAAGTACTTCAGTTGTTACTGAAAAAAGATATCAGGTGAAAAGAGAATGGAGAAAGAAGAGATGGGAAAGAGATCAGGGGAGAAGCAGGAGGAAGGGAGGAAGGACATTAAGAAAAAAAAGGGAAAGTGTAAGGCAAGGAAGGGAAGGGGCTATACTTTTGTGGCAATAAACTGAAATGAGAATCTCATGGATTCAAATTGTAGAAGGGACATAGAAAAGGAAGTATAGATTATTATAGGCATGAATTATATAAAAATCATTTTAAATCTTAAAATTGGGAACTCTCTATATACACTGCTCATTATCTGTTGCTATTTAATTATGTCAAAGACATGAAATATGTAACAAGATATGGAATGAAGCTTTTTATTGTCTCAGAGGTTTGTCTTCAAATCTGAAAGCTTCAAATGTAAGAACCAAGTTCACTATTATTCCCTCGCCCATTCTAAAAAGATGGTCTAGACACGTCCCCATAGAATTTACTAGGAAGTAGCTAAACTGGTTTCTTCAACTACCAACTCTATCAGCCAACACCAACCTAAAGGAGCTGAAGATACTATAGAGGAGATTTTTTTTTTTTTTGAAAGGCATTAGTAGGAATGGAAAGCAATTGAGGTTTTTCTCTTGTCTCCTCTGGGGATGCTTCCACATGCGCGCGCGCGCACACACACACACACACACACACACACACCTCAAACTAAGAGAGAGGACCCTGTGGAAAGCTCTCATAGCTTTTGGAATCATCTTCTCAATGATACAACTGGCACCTCAGCCTCCAGATGGATATTGGCTGAGTTGCAGACTCTTGGGTGTCTTTAGACAAGACTTTGGAGAATACTGAGGAGAATCTGACATTTTAAGTGTCTCCAGGAGTTTGGCATTATGCATGAAGATAGACACTGAAGCTGCCTCTCCATAGAGAAGTCTGAGGATAGGAGGCCAGCTGGAGGAAACTATAAGGATGAGGAGATAGGACAGCATTGAGGGTGACCTGCATTTCCAGAGTTTTCCTTCAGGTCAAGTGGAAGTTGCCGAAGGTAGCCAGACTCCAGGCTGCTAGAAAGGATCCCAGTGGAGGGGATCACCAGCCAGGTGGAGGAAACATCTGTGGTAAGAGAAGAAGGTTCTGTGGGCATCTGTGGTAAGAGAAGAAGGTTCTGAGAGGTGAACCAGCGGAATCCTCACCCGTGTCAGGAAATCGCAGTGGGGACATCCCCAGAAGGGTCTTCCCAAATAGCCTTCCAACACATCTGGCACAGGAATAAGCATTGGGCATCTGCCTCAAAGAAGGCTGACCCCTGGGCTGTGCACAACAGTCAGGGAAGGGCGCCTTTACTCCTTTGCCTCTGACGCCTGGGGAAGCAGAAGCCATGCTTGGGTTCAGTGGCAGTTAGGGAGAAGGAGTATGGTTTTGAATTGAGTGCCAACGTAATCGTGTTTTTATTTTTAATTAAACCTTTTTCAGCTAGGAAAAAAATACTGTTGTAATACCTAAAAGTAACTTCAAAAGTGATGGAATCTCTGGTCCTAGGGTGGAAAATCTAAAAGATGGTGGGAGAAAAAATTTTTTCATGATTTATATGCCCTCAGATCTAGCTCATTCAATAAATCATTTACATAACTAAATATAGTTTACTATATTTAAATTAGTATAATATTATTAGTATATTATATAAACTAAATAAATTTACATAACTAAGTATTCCAAGTCAAAATAAGAGGCAAAGCAATTGAAATATCACCCCCCAAAAAAAGACTGGGATACCTAATGATATAAACTATAAACTACCTATATTCTCCTCCAAACACTTTACATGATATATTATTTAAAAATTATATGGATAGTGTTGTCTCACAGCTTAATTTTTCTCTTTCTCAGATAAATGATTGACCTTCCCTCTTCCTTCTCCTTTCCCCAATTGTCCCATTTTTAATTTATATTTTTCTATCTAGTTTAACTAGAGTAAAAGGGAGGGGGAAAGACAGTAAAGGCAAGAGTTTCTAAGTTTCAGAAAATCAGTATAACTTATAAATTCATTGGGAATAGAAGTTATAATAACATGGTTATAGAGACATTTTCATACAACAGTGAATTCATTCAATTGTGTATGCAGCACTCTATTCCGTGCCTTGCTCAGAGGACATACTCCATGAGAACAGAAGCCTTATATGCCATATAGTAACTTACTCAGACTACATCACTCTCAACAATGCAGCTTCATGCAATCGGCCCTCACCAAGCATCTTTCTCAACGCGACCTCACATTCTTACTGCAATCGACAGCACCAAATGTTTTACTGTTTAGATATAAAATTCTCCACTAAGAAATCATAAATCATTTGCAAATCGCTTTCATAACTCCACCCTAAATTGAGCCTTCAAGTTTTTTTTCTCTCTACAAAATTGAGTTTTCTAAATGAATATGGTTTTTCTTCTTTCCTAATGACTCTGCACACAGTCTATTTTAGCTTAGTTGAAACAGGTGGCTGGAGCCAGAAAATCTGGGGCCTGAGTCTCTAACCCATTGAAATACATTTCTTCCCTAGCAGCAGCTGCCTTTCTGAGTGTTTTTTAAACTGTGAATCCTCCCACGACAATACAATTAATCAGTGGCTGCTTTTAGATAAATGCATGTAAAATCTAGAATACCATTAAGTTAGACAAAAATTGGTCCATAAAGTAAACCAATTTTTGTGGACTGCATGTAATCCTTCAAACCCACAAATTGTTCCAGAAACATATAAATGAATGGTTTCATATAAATTTTCTTTCTTTTTTTTTTTTTAGTCTCATATAAATTTTCTGATAATTTTCTGATGTGCTTCTAGTTACACTTGCTCCATTCCAAATCATCACAAAACTTAGGGCTTTAAAACAGCTACTTGCTTTTGGGGAGTATTCTGTGGATTGGGAACATAGGAAAGGTTTGGCTGGGTAGTTCTCTACTAGAGATTCTCAGGAGGTCACAGCAAGATGGGGGCTAGGATTTGAGCCAACTTAAGGATCTACTCGGCTGATCATCCCAGGTGTCTTTCTCCAGAGGGCTGACAGTTGATTCGGGCTATTGCTGGGCATTCAGCTGGGGCTGACCAGACTGCCAGCACATGGCCTTTCCAGCCTGGCAATCTCAGGACGAGACTATAATGGCAGCTACTTCCCCAGAGTTAGTGTCCCAAGAAAAACTAGAGGAAGTTGCATGGTTTTTTAGAATCAAGCTTCTGAATTTGCCCAGTATCCCTTCCACTGCATTCTGTTGCTTACGAACTAGTTACTATGCTTCACCCAGATTCCATAGGAAAGCACACAGACCCCACTTCCCCATGAGAGGAATGTCATAGAATTTGAGGACATATTTTAAAACAGCCACATTTCATTTCATCTATTATAACAACAATCCTTCCCCGACCTTGTACACTAACTACCCCTCACGCACACAAAAGAAACCTTCTGTAATTACATTACCCTTTAAAAATGAAATGTAAAGCATTTGAAAGTACAGGATTTAATTATTTAGTTTAAAAAAAGCCAAACAAACTTTTTTTTGGTTGTTAGGGGGAAAAAAAGTTGAAAGATATTTTGTCTGTTTTCACCTGGATGGTATGGATGGAATTTAAACATTTTTAAATGGGTTTGACATTGGTTCACTAAGACTGAGAAGTCTCTATGAACAATTCAACTAATGAATTTGGTTCTAAGCCATGGTTTGATAGCACTTTGACACCACACACTTAAGCACATTTTCCAAAATGTGCCCCACTCTCTTAACCACAAAATAATGATTCCTGAGGCCCCTGACAATGCCAAGGTCGTTTCAAAGCACCTCTATTTCCTTTGCAGTGCGTAAGGTCCTTAAATGTTACTGTTTTTTCATGGTTCTGGAGTTAATCTTGCTTTGCATGATCTTCCCAGGAAGACTGAAAGCACTTGAGTAACTCTTCGTAAGATGAATGAATTCATGATTTTTCCAGTGGAATTCCTGAGAGTTAAAGCATTTCTAAAGCTTACTTCTACACAGAAAGAATCACTTATCCCATCTTTCCTGTCCCACTTGTCCTGTACAAAGTTGAAATACAGCAGGCTGCACAGTTTATTGTTTACTTGTCTATCTCCTCTGCCAAACTAAATACTCAATGGCAAGAGTGGTTTCAGCCATCTTTTCATCCCCAATAGCTACAACATAGAAGATACTTCACAAGGGTGCCTAGGTGGCTTAGTTGGTTAAGAGTCTGCCTTCGGCTCTGCTCATGATCCCAAGGGCCCAGGGATCGAGCCCCACATTGGGCTTCCTGCTCAGCTAGAAGACTGCTTCTCCTTCTGACTGCCGTTTTCCCTGCTTGTGCTCTCTCCCTCTGTCTCTCTCTCTCTGTCTAATAAATAAAGAAAATCTTTAAAAGAAAAAAAAGCTTAACAAACATTGCATTATTCTATTTTTTTCTTTTTCTTATAAGTGCATCATTGCTGAAGCTTTAAAAAAAAAATGTGTAAGTACATATTGCTTCCATAAAAGAATGTCAAATGCCAAAGGTTTTCAAAACTTACAGGGATTACTGTTTTGGTAACCTAAATCAGTGGCTCTCAAACCTGATTCACACTGAAGATCTTTAAAAATTCAGACTCCCAACCCCAGAAATCCTGGTCCTAATTTGTTTGTGATGAGGCTAAAGCATCTATATTTTTTAAAATATTTCTTTAATTTTTTTATCTCGAAATATATTTAGACTTACAGAAAAAGTTGCAAAAATAGAACAGTGAGCTTCTATACACTTTTCACTCAGCTTCCCTTAATGTTAACATCTTATAAAACTAAGAATATTACAACTATCAAAACTGACAAATTAACATTGGTACAAAATTCTAAACTATGGAGGTTATTTGGATTTTACCGGTTTTGCAGGAATGTGCTTTTTCTGTTCGGGGATCCAATCCAAGATCCTATATTGCATTTAGTTGTCATGTCTCCTTAGTCTCCATCAATCTATAACATTTCCCATTCTTTCCTGGTCTTTCATGACCTTACCACTTTAGAAGAATATTAATCAGTTGATTTGTAGAATGCTCCCCAATTTGGGAGCATTTCATTTTTTGATTATTAGATTGAGGCTTTTCATTTTTGCCAGAACACCACAAAAGTGGTGTGCCCTTTTCAGAACACAATGCCAGTCAGTACATTATGTCAACATGCCTTATTTCTGGTAATATTAGTCTTGATCACTGGGTTGAGGTTGTATCTGCTGGGTTTCTCCACTGAAATGCTACTAATTTCAACAATGTAATTAATGAAATTCCCAGGGAACGTAATTTGAGACTATGCAAATATACTCTTTCTCTTCAATTTTTTGCTCAAACATTGAAACTAACTTAGCACACATCCATGGATCTTGCCTGCAGTAGTTCTTACTATAGTGTTCCAATGGCAATTTTCTATTTCCCTTGTTTCTTCCACAGTTATTAAATTCATCTGGGGGGAAACACTATCCCTTCTCTCCCATTTGTTTAACTATTCATTTATTTAATTATATTAGTATGAACATATGGATCAAATTTTTGTAAGCTCCCAGGTGATTCTAACTTGTACTCAGGACTGAAAACCACCACTAGGTGATATTTGAACTTGGCTCATAATGTGCTTCCCCTAGTCTGTCTGCTAACATAAGTCTTTGTCTTTTCAATATATGTGTTGTTTTGTTTGTTTTTGTTTTTAATATATATATTGCTGATATGATCTACCCAACAAGGCTGTTGACTCTCTAAAATTTATATGGAAATTCAAAGGACCCAAAATAGCCAAAAATTTTTGAAAAAAAAAAAAGACAACTAGCACTATCCGATTAAGACTTGTAAATCTTGGGGGCTCCTGGGTGGGGCAGTGGGTTAAGCATCTGCCTTCTGGCTCAGGTCATGATCCCAGATTCTGGGGCATCGGGCTCCCTACAGGGAGCCTGTCTCTCCTTCTCCCTCTGCCCCTCCACCCCATTTGTGCACTCTCCCTTTCTCTCTCTCAAATAAATAAATAAAATCTTATACGACTTACAAAGCTACACGAGTTAAGACAGTGTGCCATTGGTTAAAAAAAAATAGGCAAAAGATCGATACAACAGAATAGAGTTCAGAAAGAGACCCACACATGTACGTAGGCATACCACTGAGATAGTACAGGTTTAGTTCCAGACCACCACAATAAAGCAAATATCACAATAAAGGGAGTTAAATGATTTTTTTGGTTTCCCAATGCATATAAAAGTTGTGTTTACACTATGCTACAGTTTCTTAAGTGCGTAATAACATCATGTCTAAGAAAATAATATACATGCCATAATTTAAAACTATTTTATTACTAAAAGATACTATTTTACATTCTTCAGAACAAATAACTCATAATCTAAAGTGAAAATGACTTGTTAGGTATTACTAAAAGATACTAACCATCATCTGAGCTTTCAGCAAGTCATAATCACTGATCACAGATCACCATAACAAATATACTGGTAATGAAATGTTATGAGAATTACCAAAATGTGACACAGAGACATGTAGTGAGCAAAAATGCTGCTAGAAAAATGGTGCCAATTGACTTGTTTGCCACAGGATTCCACAGAAATTCAACTTGTAAAAAACACAATATCTGCAAAGCACAATAAAGCAAAAGGCAATAAAATAAAGTATGGCTATAATCAATTTATTTTCAACAAATTTGCCAAGATAATTCAGTGGGGGAAAAAATAATTTTTTTGGCAAGGGGTTATGGAAAAATTAGACATTCATATGGAAATATACACATAAATCTTGACCCTTTCTTCATAACTAATTAAAAAGGATCATAGACCTAAGTGTAAGAGCAAAAACCATAATATCAAGAAGAAATTTCAAGGAAAATCTTAGTAACCTTGAGTTTGGCAAAAGCAAAAACCACAAAGTCAATAAAATGACTTAATCAAAACTACAAATTTTGCTTTTCAAAAGTCACTGTTAAGAAAATGAAAAGGCGAGTTCACAGAGTGGACTTTTACATATAATATCTTAAAAACCCTTATCACTAAAAAATAAAAGGACAAATGACCCAATTTTAAAAAGTTGAACAGACACTCCACAAAAGAATATATATGATTAGCAAATAAGCAGATGAAAATATGCTCGATATCATTAGTCATTAGGCAAGTACAAGTTGAAGCCAATATGAGACATGACTATGAATCTATTAGAAACAACTAAAAATTTAAAAAGGGGTCATATCAAATGTTGGCAAAAATATGAAGGAACAAGAACTCTAATACACTGTTGATAAAAATATGAAATGGTATAGTTGCTTTGGAAAATGGTGTGTCAGATGTTTAAAACTTATACATTTACCATATGTACTCTTAGATAAAATGGAAGTATACACCTATACAAAGACACTGTGGCTCAAATCATATATCTGCCAAAAAATGTACTGATAGGCAAATTATGGTTTTTACATACAATGAAATACTACTTAGCAAAAAATAAAATAATAAGAAGAAGAAGAATAGTTTTTTATTTCATATTAAATGAGCCATTGATACATGCCACCTCCTTCTGAGAAAAGACACCAGAATAAACAGTATATACTGTACAATTCTATTTGTATATAATTATAGAAAATGCAGACTAAACTATAGTGACAGAAAGCAGGTTGGAGGTTGCCTAGGGATGGCAGGGAGGAACAGAAGGAAGAGTTTACAATGGGACATGAGGAAACATGGATATTTATTCTTGGTTGTGGTAAGAGTTTCATCGGTATGTGCATACATCAAAACTTATCACTTATTAATCACACCTCAATAGAGCTATTTTTAAAAAGAAAGACATTGCAAGAAAGCAGAAGTACATGCCCATATTGCTCATGAACACAGATTAACACAACAAGAATAATAAACCTGATTCTGGGTCCCCTACCCAGAAATTTGGATTTAATTGATCAGTAGTATGACCTACACATTAAGTTTTATTAAGGTTCCTTACATGATTCTGGTATGCAGCAAATTTAAGAACCACTGTTCTGTTCCATGACCCTAAACTACACCCCTAACCCTGAAAAAACCTCACTTCAATTAATGCCTTTATTTGCCAGGGCACAATGTTGGGAAAAAATGAGTGGGTCATGTAGACCCATCAGCACTTCCAGAAAACAACCTGAAGCACTTAATATTGATGGCTCATCAGTTGTGTCATCTTAGTAAAATAAAGGATTACATTTTAAAAAGAAGATGAAGTGAGCTGCTGAGGGTTCAGTAGTAGTGCTAATAACAAAAACATATAACCACACCTGCAGTGAGTAGGGAATAAGTAACTCAGAAAATAAAGTTTTCTGAAGTGCCCTAATGAACAGGGAAATACGAAAGGTACAAGAGAAGTAGAAGGAAGGAAGGAAGGAAGGAAGGAAGGAAGGAAGGAAGGAAGGAAGGAAGGAAGGAAGGGGAAAGGAAAAAAATCAGAAGTTCTGGACAATAGATCAGGAAGTCAAGGAAGTCAACAACTTGACTCATTGCTCTTAAAGGCATTATCTGTCAATAGAAGCTTATGTTTACTTTCATTTGGTACCTTCTATGTTGTTTTTTTTTAATTGTTCAGCATTCAATGTTGTTTTCTCTTTTAATATACCTGTTTCACTGCTCCTTTCTTCAAAAAGATATCTGAAATTCTTTTCCTTCTTCTTATCAGCCATGCAAATAGTTGTGCAATTTTATGTTTTGGTTTATTAGTTTATTAATTTTAAGGATTTAGGGCTTCTTTTTGAACTCCTTTTACCATAAGAATGTTTACATTCCTTTTCACCAACTATGGCTTATTAAAGGATGTGAGGAAATGAGTTTACTGTAATCAATCCTCAGCTGTTTTCTTCCAGCAACACTGATAAGGCCCAGCAGAATTCCTTTAGGAACAAGAAAAGAGACGGAAATTGTAGATTTCAGTCATCTGTCCCTCCCTAATGCTGACTAACATTTGTCCTGAATTCCGCTGAAATACTTTGTAGATAATGACAAATCTGTATGATCCTAACTGAATACTTGGTAACCTCACTATTTTATAAAGGCAAGAACCCAAGAGAGAAGCGAGAGCACTTCCAGATCATGTTTGACCTTCAACCAGTGTGCAAAACTAAAGGTGCTAAAATCCTACGTTTTGTAAAAGGAGAAAGTCCAATTTCCTGTATTTATTAGAAATGGCAAAAATACAGCCTTATTTTCTAATTCTTTATAGCTGAGATACTATTTAACTGGAAAAGGTATAGGACTCTTTTCCAGAAAACATGAAATAAAAGAGCTCAGGTCTAAATCGTTTCACACAGAAATATATCCAGTAACGTTACAAGTTGATTAAGACATGGGTCAAAAATGGCTTCTGGGGCGCCTGAGTGGCTCAGTGGGTTAAAGCCTCTGCTTTCGGCTCAGGTCATGATCTCAGGGTCCTGGGATCGAGCCCCACATCGGGCTCTCTGCTCGGCGGGGAGCCTGCTTCCTCCTCACTCTCTGCCTAATTGTGATTTCTCTCTCTCTCTGTCAAATAAATAAATAAAATCTTTAAAAAAAAAAAATGGCTTCTGAATATTTGTATCATTAAATCATAAGTGGATTAAGTAAGATCAAAATCTTATATTTTTTACTTTGTTTTTTACTTGTTTTTATGCACAACTTTTAATTTTATAAGAACTTTACAAGCTGTGATTTAATAGTAAGTCATATACAGAAAGTGATTATAGCCCAAATTTAAAAAATGGACCCTGGTTCAATAATAAGAAGAGAAAGTAGGACTTCTTGGTCCTCACTGTTGTGTAGAGTGCAGCCTTAATAAAATGGGCTATGGAAAATGAAATATACTAGGATTTCTGGAGAGATCCTGGTGATTAGAGGAGAGAAAGACCACATGACCACTCTTGAGCACAGTTTAAAAGACATGAGAGTCATGATAAGGAGAGCATGAGGGGGGAAAAAATAAAACAGATGGCGTATATTACTATGGACAAGCACAAGAGCAACTCAAATACAGAGAATTACAAAGTAAATTTGTACAGCATGCATAGTCATGACCTAAGTCCCACATAGATAGAATGAGACTGTAATTTAATATCCAAACAGGAAACTTTTGAGAGTAAGAGGGCACAATTAACAATTGCTCTGGGGCAGCAGCGTAAAACAGGACTATCTTGGGCAAGCCAGGATATATAACTCCTTACACAGAGCAGAGGGTAATGAGATTTGAAGGAAGAGGGCAATAAGAGGACCAGAATCTCTTGACAAGATGCTTAAATTTGATGTGATAGGTCACTAGAAACTACTAGTCACATAAGATAAAGAGGTCACAAAAGATAAAGAAAATAGCATTTTTGGTGTGAATGCAGCAGATCAGATGAAGACAGACTAAAGGCAGGGAAATTGGCAAGGAGATTTCTGAAGGCAGCAAGCTCAAGGCCGTGTGGCTGTAGGATGAAAATATGCCAAGAGTGGACTTAGGAAACAGCTAAGGGGAAGACATACAGGATGGACAGTGCACTGATTGCTAAACAGTCTATCAAAACTATACAGTGATGAGTCCAACAACATAAGGATGGGAAAAGGGATCAAAAAGTAACCTAGAGAAAAGCCAGCATGGATGAAGATATTTAGGAAGGACATGCGAAGAATCAGGCCTATAGATAGGACACAAGATGGGATGTTAGAAGAGTCCAGGAAAATGTAAATAAAGGAAAAATAAGAGGTGTGAAGATGATGAAAAGAGCAGAGTAACTTTGAAATGAGGGGCATCTAAGATAAGGAGGTCAGTGGTATTAGAATAGCATCAGACCTGAGCAGGAAAAGAGTACATTTGGTTTGAGGGACATCAAGAAGAGGTTTCATCTTAAGTAACTGAGCAACTGAAGCCATTTTTTTTGATAAATATAGTTATGAAAAGTGAGAGATACTGCAGTCTTTGGAGTAATACTGTGATCCTTTGCAAATGATGTAAGGAATCAATTGGAAATACAATCAGAAAATGGTAATTTTGTTTGCATAGCAAAGGAAACCATCAACAAAACAAAAAGCAACCCACCAAATGGGAGAAAATATTTGCAAATTATTTATTTGGTAAGGGGTTAATTTCTAAAATATATAAAGAACTTCTACAATTTAACACCAAAAAAGCAACCCCATTAAAAAAAACCCATTTAAAAACAGATAGAGCACCTGAATAGACATTTTTCCAAAGAAGACACACAGATGGCCAACAGACATAGGAAAAGATGCTCAACATCACTAATCATCAGGAAAACAAATCAAAACCCGACAATAAGATATCACCTTACACCTGTCAGAGTGGCTAGTATCAAAAAGACAATAAATAATAAGTTGGTGAGGATATGGAGCAAAAGGAGCCTTCGTGCACTCTTGGTGGGACTATAATTTGGTGCAACCACTGTGGAAAACAGTATAGAGATTTCTCAAAAATTTTAAAATAGAAATACCATAATAATCCAGTAATTCCACTACTGGGTATTTACCCAAAGAAAACAAAAACACTAATTCAAAAAGATATATGCATCCCTTTTTTTTGCAAAAAAAATTTACATTAGCCAAGGAGATATGGAAGCAACCCATGTCCATTGATAGATGAATGGATAAAGGAGATGTGGTATGTATATGCAATGGAATACTACTTAACCATGAAAATAATGAGATCTTGCCATATGGAACGACAGGGATAGAACTAGAAGGTTTTATGCTAAGCGAAATAAGTCAGAAAGAGACAAATATCATATGATCTCACTTGTATGTGAAATCTAAAAAACAAACAAACAAAAACATACAGAGAACAAACTGGTAGTTATTAGAGGGGTAGAGGTTGGTGAGGATGGGAAAAATAATAAAACAGTTCAACTACAGACTTCCACTTATAGGTGAAGGGTTTCAGAGGCACAAAATTCCAGATATAAAATGCCATGGGGATGATAAGTACATGGGGATAAGAAGTACAGTATAGGGAATATAGTCAATAACATTGTAATCGTGTTATACGGTGACAGATGGTAACTACACTTATTGTGATGAGCATAGTATAATATATAGAATTCTCAAATAACTGCATTGTACACCTGAAACTAATGTAACATTGGATGCCACCTATACATCAGCTAAAAAAAGAAAGAAAATAGGAATTTTATAGGATTTTGGAAAAAAAATGCTTGATGGCTGCTTTTTTTCTGCATATATTTATTGTTGAATTCAATATGCAAAGCTCTTCATTTCACCTGTCTTTGAAACTCTCATTCTTGGTATCTCTGTACTTTCCTTGGTTTACTGTTTATAATTTTACGCTCAATTTTGACTACAACTCCTATTAGTCAAGTTCAGTTCAATCAAATCCCCTCCAAGCTAACTAAAATATTTTAAACTGTTGCTCCTCTATGAATAGTTTCATTTTTCACTATGATATAATTTGAGGAAATATTGGATCTGAGAGAAATCGTCCTTAATGGGATTACAGAAATGGGGGAGAAAGTGGAAATATCCTTCAGATAAGTTCCTCCAATGACTTAGGAAATGTGGAACTAGGCCCCTGACAGTACTTGTGAAATTTAAGAGGGAAAGAATTCCTCTTTTCTTAAATTGCTTGATATCTGTAGATTTATTTTCTAATCAATTCTAAATTTTTTTGAAAACTAAGTGTGGCACTTGAAACTTTGGTATTCGTAGTCTTGTCTGATGGGACACATACAATATGGCAGAATTTGCTGTCTTCTTGTCCTCAAATATAAATTGGATTATATTCTTACTAATTGCCTTCTAAATGAATTGAGCATGCAATAAGAATCCTAATAACCCTTCTTTTTAGCTTAATTCTCACCTTTTTTTCATAACTTTGTTCTGATTCAGAACAAAGTTCTGAGAACTACTTGCTTCAAGCTCTTGTATATATTAGAAAAAACACTTTTCTTCAACACTTTGCTTCAGTCGTTTGGAACAATATGATAAATGTGAACATCTATAACATCTCTGATGTGAATGGTGCCCCTAAAGTTGTGTAGCGTACAGCCTGTACAACCATACACAGCAACTCAGGAAAGTTGTTCTTGGTGCCTTTCTCTCTCTGGTCCAGAGCACAAAGTCACCTAGATGAGGTAAGACATGGACCTGAGGCCCAGAGTAATGAGGCAACTCTTCCATTAAACTTCCTAACACACAATGATAAAACAAAAAGGGAAAAATGTAACTTCCTGGCACTTATGACCAGGATAACCTGAATTCTCAGTAATCATCCCAGAGCTGCCAACCTCCCACTCAGTGCTGATGCTCTAACATGCCCAAGAAAGGATGACATCAGTGTTACTTCTGCTCAGGGCTGAACCTTAGTTAGGAAAGCAGCCTTGTTCTGGAAAGGAATTCCATTTTCTGTTATGCATCTCTAATAATTGCCTTTATTTATACACACAGAGGACGGTGATACTCACCTGAGCACCTAATAGACTTTGAGATTCTCAAAAGAAATCAGCTATATGAACATTATGTTAACTAATTGATGCTGAGAACAGGTAAACTATTATAACCTTGAAACACAGAGATATTTAATACAAGGCAAAAAAGAAAAAAGGAAAGAAAGAAAAAGAAAGGAAGGAAGGAGGGAGGGAGAGAGGAAGGGAGGAAGGAAGGAAGGAAGAAAGGAAGCAAGGGAGGGAGGGAGGAAGGGGGGAGGGAGGGGGAAAGGAAAGGAAGGACTAACTTATAATTAGAGAGAAGAGAAGTTTGGGTCAAGCTTACCCCAGGGGCTTGTTCTAACAAGACTGAGTGTCGGTGCTGCCCTCTCTCTGTTCTTGCTTTTCCAACAGGTAGACACAAGCTCCCAAAATAACCTGGCTGCCAGTTAACCAGGTGACACACATCCAGTCCAAACACATACCCAGCTCCATGCAGCTACTCTGGAATAAGAATGCTTTAATGTTATGCGGTACTTCTCATCTCAGAATTTCTAAATATATTTTAGTCAGTAATTAAGTCGTGTAGTACCAAGTCAGCCTCCTAAATTTTAGAAGTGTTGCAGAACGTCAAGGCTTAAAGTCAGTGCCTACATGGGACTGATACATCATTCACTGAAGTTCATTCCTTTTCTCAGGGAGAGAAGATCATCTCATTTTTACTTCTTTTCTTGATTTGTGAAGTCAATGTACATGAACCGACTTGGAAATGAAGAGCCTTAAAAAACTGTTAGACACCTGGGCACCAGTTCTGGCTTTGTAGCCATCTGGACCTATGGCCAAGCCACTGTACCTTTCTGGGCCTCAGACTGTGCATATGTGAAGGGCCTGAGGCCACCGGAGTTATTGGTTAGAGCCTCCATAGGGGGTTAAATACCAACCGACTGAGACGCAAGGGAAGATTAAATAGCAAACACCTGCACTGCCTTTCAAATGCATGTTCTTTCCAAGCCTTTCATCTCCTGTTCTGTATCTGGTCTTTGCCACCAAATCTCTCAACCTATTGATCTAGTGAAAATGAACAGTAATGAGACAGTGATGAATTGGTTCAAACCAATGAAGATATAATCAGAACATTGTTTTGAATAACAAACACTTCACACAAAGCTTTCAGAAAATCTATCAACCTGATTTGATTATTACTAAGATACCTGAACCTTTTTAGTGATTAGATTCTAGTAGTATTTATTTCCCCCCAAGGCTTCTTCTTGCTTCATTAGATATTCCCAACATTTAAAAATGATACACACTCAAGCAAACTGCCGTAAGATATCTCAAAGCCTCCTGCCTGCTGAATCTTCACAAATGTCCCTCATGCTTGGCTTCACTCTGAAGTTAGCAGACAAGAATGCTTGATTAGATTTTTTAAGCTTCTTCTCTGACCCTGATCCCATGTTGCTTTCAAAAGCCTGACATTGGATTTGTAATGAAGAGGTGGAGGGGTGAAGAAGAAAAAAGGTAGAGAAATGATATGTTATATATATATATATATATATCCCTTCTTTCCAGAGACATGCTGCTGTTACTATTAAAACATTGCTTTTACAGAGTTACTTTATATCCTAATTACTTTATGTCATACATTATTTTATATCCTAATCTCCCAAGCAGAAGAGGTCTGAGAAAGTTCTTCAAATACCCAGTTCCTTTCAACTATGTGGGATGCCTCTTCTTTAGAAACCATAAGATATAATCAATGCTATTCTGAGGATCCTCCTTCTCTAAAATAAGAATCCAAGGAAGTTTTAAAGCAGTGCTTTGAGTTTTGTTTTATTTTAACTTTTGGTACTGGCTATGACAGACAACTCACCCTTTTCATGATTTGGGGCTGACACATAAGCCCAGTGGGCCTCTCGGCATCCTTATCTGAATGTTCATGAGGTGGGACTGAATGACCTCCAAGTGCCCCCTCTCACTGAGAACCCAGGTACTTTGAAGGCCCTATTATGATTAGGAGTGCAGGTTCTGGGCTTAAACTGCTTGATTTTGCCTGCTGGTCCCACCACCTCCCTGCTGTAATTTCTGTAATATGTTCTTTATACTCTCCCCAAATATGGCCCTCATATCCATCCCACTCTGCTCAGATGCATGTGTAGTGAATCCTTTCCCAAGTGGTCTTTCTCCCCTCATCACCAGATTCTCTCTGAACACTTCCCAACACTTCCTTTCCACGGCTGCAGGGCACATGACCTAACAGGGAAGGCCTGAAAATGCTGAAGCACTGCTTGTTAAATTGCCTATATAGAGTTGGAATGTATCTATTCATAAATTCAGGATACTATTACATACCTGTCTATCTCAGTGATAAGTTCAAGTTGGAAATCATTATGAGATAAGAAATCATATGCTTTTCCACTCAAAAGTAAGATTATTATTTACATTTACCCATTCTTCCTTTGAAAAGTGACCCTTATTTATTTCTTGGCCTTTTTCTGTTTGATCATTGTGGTGGACAGGCCCTCAAGTGCCCCTCTTGATCATTGCCCCCATGGTCTTGGCACACCCTTGTATATTCCCCTACACTTGAGTGTAGGTGGGATCTATGACTTGTGTCTTACCAATAGAACACAACAAAGGTGATGTGATGCTTGTGATTACATATTTGTGGTCACAGTCCATAAAAATGTAACACCCTTCATACTAGGAGACTATCCCTTTAGTCCTGGTTTAAGGAAGCAGTCAGCCATGTTTAGAAGGTCCACATGGCAAGGAGTTGAAGGATGACCAACATCCAGCAAAGAAATGGAATCTGGCAGCCCACAAGGAATGAAATAATCACTGGCAACAACCACTTGAGCTTAGAATTGGATCTTCCCCACATCAAACATCAGGTGAGTCCCCAAACTCAGCCAACAGTGATTGCAGCTCTGTGAGACACTCAAAAAGAGATTAGCTAAACTGCACCCCAAATTTTGATGTCAGAAACTGAGAAAATAAATGTGTGTTTTCTTAACCTACTATGTTTGTGCTGATATTGTTATACAGCGATAGACAAGTAACACAATTCTTAAAATATCCCCTCAAGTCAAATTTATTTCGTCCTTCTTGTTTTAGTCATCTTGGGCTGCTATCACAAAATACCATTGACTGGGTGGCTTAAACAATAGACATTTATTTCTCACAGCTCTGGAGGCTGGGATGTCCCAAATGTGTAGACACATTTAATTCTTAGTGAAGGCACTCTTCCTGGCTTACAGACCGCTGCATTCTTGTTGTGTCCTCCACGGGGGAGAGAGGAAGCTCTGGTGCCTCTTTCTCTTTTTCTAAGGGTACTAATCCCATCATGAAGCTCCATTTACATGACCTAACCTAAACCTAATTACTTCCCAAAGTCCCATCTCCTAATACCATCACACTGGGAGTTAAGGCTTCAACATAAGAATTTGGGGGGAATATAAACAGTCACTCCATGTCACCCCTCTTCCTATTTCTTGTCTCCATACTTTTTGCTCACTCTATTGCCCCTTCCTGAAATCCCTTTCCTCTTTTTACTCCAATCCTTTTCATTTTTCAAAGCCAAACATAATTGGCTCTTACTTCACTGGTCTCTTATGGTACCAAACTAAAACATCAGCCCTTTAAGAGCTAGAACCTTATTTATTCAATACTGCTACTACATGAATAGTGGTACTTGCTTTTTGAAACCTAAATGAATAACACAATGTCTTGAATATAACAGAAACTCAAAAATGGCTATCTTTAAGTTAATGGCCATCTTTAAATTAATAGAGGAAAACTTTACAGTTCCAATTTGTAGTGATGAGAAAGTACAATGATATATATTTTTTAATGAAAAAAATTTAGTTTCTGTTAGAAATAAGTGTTAATAGCCCCTTAAGCCAAATATATACTTTAGAGCCACCCTACAACTTAAAATTGGGTTTAATACTGTATTCATAGAGGGTACAAATACTCTGTGAAGGGAATTCTTAACAAATAGGTGAATAAACATTAATTTAGAAATAACACTTTTTGCTTTGCTTGTTATTATTTTTTTTCCTTTTGGAAATAAGTATGTGTTTCCAAAATGGTACTTATTATAGAGTTCAAAAAGTTAAAATGTACATTAATATCTCTGTCTTTGGAAATTATCTTCGGAAAAAAGGTAATTGCTTGCTTTAAAGACAGAGAATATTTTAAATAATTCATTCATAAATACAAAAGGCTCTTTAATATCCTAGTCTGTTAAAACTAACCCTTGTTAAATTACTCATAGTAGTGAAAAAGAATAGTCAGACGCTAAAATGCTGAAATTTAAAATAACCCGAGGCACTGATGTTGTTTGCATGGTTCACAGTGAGCTAATACAAGGCAAGATTTGGCCTCTCTCAAAAAAAAAAAAAAAAAAAAAAAAAAAATTTGGCCTCTCTCCTTTGACCAGGGCTCTGAAACTACATGTGTTTGCACAGGGGTCTGTGGGAGGTGGAGTGACTCACCCAAGGATGCTCTTATTCATACAAATATATTACAGCACTGCTCTGAGACGCAGACCAAATTGCTCTTGGGCAAGTCAGAAGAGTAGGAGCTTTGTCTGTATTTGTGGACTAAGAAAATATGCAATGCTCATTCTAAAGGCAGTTAAAACCAGATAAGGCCAAGGAGGGAGAAACTAGGAGTCTAATACGAAAAGAATTGCAGAAAACCATTCATTTTTATTTTGTTTAAGGAAAGCAAAAATGAATTTGCCTTAGAAGAAAAGAGGCTGACAATTTCTGATGAGGAAAGAAGGGATAATTTGAAGTTCGAGTCCTTGACCCTGCAGTTTCCCAACATTGTTTCTTTTTTGCATTTTATCAGACACACATAATGTAAGGCTAAATGGAGGGAATGGTTGTGGCATGTATATGTGTACATGTATGTGTGTATAGAAGGTAGAAGAAAGTGAGAGAATAAGAGGGGGAAATAATAAATAATTTTTGCGTACCGCCAATTTAAAATCTCTCTCTACCAGTTCTTTTAGGGCTGAAATCCACCCAATCCCCTATCCCCTACCCCTACCATTTATGTAAATGTACAGGTATTTATGTTATAGAAAGCATAGGAGTATGTTACAAAGCTTGGCCGTATTATTAATAAAATATTTGAAATGATTGGGAAAAAAGGTTATTTGTAACCTTAAGGTTTGCATACTGGCATAAAAATATACAATGTCATTTTGAAATTGAAACAGACATGGAAACTCTAATGGTTAAGGAAAATGAATTGAAAACAAAGGACACATACTTTTATAGTAAATATGACAAATGCCTTTCACCTCAAGGTTATTAACTTAGCTCTAGTGACCCAGACCACTGGGTAGCAAATGCTCACAGTCATAGGAGAAGAAATCTCACTGGTGACATAGAGTAGTCTGTGGATATTAAGAAAATGGAGACCAGGGCGCTTGGGTGGCTCAGTTGGTTAAGCAACTGCCTTCAGCTCAGATCATGATCCTGGGGTCCTGGGATCGAGTTCCACATCGGGCTCCTGGCTCCACGGGGAGTCTGCCTCTCCTTCTGACCCTCTCCCCTCTCATGCTCGTTCTCACTGTCTCTATCTCAAATAAATAAATAAAATCTTTAAAAAAAGAAAGAAAGAAAATGGAGACTGGAACATATTATTGGTTCTTCTTAGATGATGTAATCTCAGAAGACTCAAAATGTTACATCACCAACCCAAGAGAAAAACAAAACACATAATCACACAAATATTTTAATTTTCCCCAACTAACTGGATCTACTTCATTGCTTGTCATGAGTATAAAAATAAGTGTTTAAAGAAAATTGAGGGGCACCTGGGTGGCTCAGTGGGTTAAAGCCTCTGCCTTTGGCTCAGGTCATGATCTCAGGGTCCTGGGATCCAGCCTGAGTTGGGCTCTCTGCTCAGCAGGGAACCTGCTTCCCCCTCTCTCTCTGCCTGCCTCTCTGCCTACTTGTGATCTCTCTCTCTCTCTCTGTCAAATAAATAAATAAAATCTTTAAAAAAAATACAAATAAAGAAAATTGAGTTTGTAGTATGTTAACTTCTTAAAATTAAATTGTCACATGATTGAATACAGCTCAGATTACAAAGAAAAAATTCAAGATGGTCACCCATTAAATAATGTCCCATGATTATTTGGTTTCCTTAGTTCTTAATAGTCATGAGAAGTCCTAAATGAGATCACACATTCCCACCTGGAGCTGACCAGGGCAAATCTAGACTATTCAGCTATTAAAAGATCTTGCTATTTTTCTTTTCTTTGGAATGTGGTAAGTACCCTTGTCATTTTGCCTTTAGCAGCATTTTGACTTTCAGTAATGTATCTGGCATGAAATGGAGCAAAGCTCCAGCCGGTTCTGAATTCCATCATAAAGGATATAGGGTAAAGAGAAGTGGTAAGAGCTTTTTAAAATGCACCAAAGCAGTATTTCTTAGAACATTTGCCTCAAGGTCCAGGCTAAACTTCTGTTTCTCTCTCATCTGGGCAAATGGCTTTAAGTAAAATCCCAGAGTATTCAGTTGCAGCTCTGGAAGCCATTAATGGCGGCTCTTTTAGTTAAGAACAAATGATTTGCAAATGAGCTATCACATTCTACATTGCGGATAAGAATCTAAGTCAAAAAACAATGACATACTTTTCTTTTTACTTTTCTATTATCAGAGGTATAAAGAAATTCCAAAGAGCTCTGCTATATAGGGCTATCAGGCAAAACAAGAGGCTGCAAAGTTTAATATATTTGTGCCCCAAACTCTCTCTTCAGCGTCTCCCCTCAAATTCTTCCCCTCCCACTCCATCCTCCAAACCAAACCACACATAAACATATTCCAGATCTGTCCTTTGAATCTTTATGAATATTTTGTGTGTCCATGGCTAATAATCATGTTGCAACATTCTTCCCATAGCTCTATGCATTTTGCCCCAATCAAAGCCGTACCGTTAAGAGTTAACAGCTCACTGGAGCAGCACCAGCCAGAGCAAAGACTAGGCCTTGGAACATGAGAGACAGAAGGACATTGAATTCTTATTTTATTAATTGGGTGGACTCTTTAGCACCAAGCCTGTTCTGGAAGAGCCCATTAGTCAAATCTTCATTGCCAAGAGTTGCAGAAAAGAAAAATCATTTCAATGGAATAAGCTGCTTTTACATCAACTAATCTACCAAATGCATTTGAGATAACATGGTAAAATGACAAGTTTACAGAATCTGAAGACCACGGTCCAAGTTCAAGGCAGCAACCACAAAGATTTTGATGTTAAAAGACACAGACACGGGCCATGTTTATTGTGGAAATTTTGGAAGTGTGGATTTATACAAACACCCAAAGGAAAAAATGAAAATTACCTACAACTGTACTAAAGAAACGATCCCTGTTATGATTTTGTTTTATATCTTTTCTGTCTTTATCTCATGTATAATATAAATTTGGGGGGTTCACAAAGTTATGACTTGATCTTTTAATCAATACGTTACCACTATCTTTCATGCCATTAAAATATTATTTTAAAGTATAGTATCAAATCTTCGCTATATCATAATCTACGTAACCAATATCTTGTTGTTGACATTTAGATGGTTTCCAGTTTTTTACTATCATAATAATGCTTCAGTGAAAAGGATATCCTGGTACAGAAAACATTTTATACACCACAGTTATTTCCTTGACATTAATACCTAGAAATGGAATTAGTAAGGCATAGGGACTTAATATTTTTTAAAACTGATACATCCAGCCATGTTGCCCTCCAAGAAGACTTTATCAATTTTATACCACTACCAACAATCTGTTAAATGGGCTTTTTGCCTAAAAGTTTATTAAAATAAATTATTTCATATCTACTCATATGATGAATTGAAGTGTATCCTCTGCATTACTTTCCCACATGGTGCATTTCTGCCAACCAATACGAAATGCTAATGTACAAAAATTGAATAATTAAGCAACAAATTATTATGGGTTGCAAAGAAGACAAAAAATAGAAAATGCCTTATTGTTTTTTGCTTTTTCCAACACTTCTCCCAATGGTATATATTCTTTTTATAATGCCCTTCACAAGTGTACACTGAATTGGACAGCCTGACTTAAGTCTAACAAACAACTAATTAAGACTAGATGCTGAATGCTTTCAAAATGCCAAATGACTTCCATCTCTGTCTCTGTAGCCTCCGTGTGAGCTATGTATCTTTTATCAATAACATAAATAATGCTTATTTTTCCATTTCCAACAATTTTTGTAAAGTAAAGCAAAATAGGATAAAATATTCAAATTTTATAAACATTATTATATGGATACAAGATACACTGCTAAAACCAAAATGTTGGCCAACAGCATGAACTTGCCACATTTTAAAATACTCTTTTATCGGTTAAATGTTCACATTAAATACAATAAAAGCACTTTAGTTATGTCAATGTATTAGGCACAACAGTCAATCCTAATCAAAACATGGAACCCATACAAAATCATCAGCGCTTTATTTCCCACTCCTTTGATTGCTAGGACACTGAACATGTTTCCGTAAGTGTGTTGGTCATTTGTTATTCTTTTGAGAATTTCCAGTTTATACTCTTTGTCTATATTTTGTTGGGATGTATGTAGTTGACTAATATATATTATAAATGTTATTTGCAAATTCAGAATATAAATACTGTTATAGTTAATTTGACTAATGAAACCTAATTGGCCATACACATTTAGATTTGGCATATAGTGTTTATTAGAAATCTGCAGATATTCTTAATTTTTATATGCAGTCAAATCATCTCAGTGCTATCACTGAGATGTTTCTATGCTTCATTACTTTAAATGATAATTCTATTCTATTTAGATCTACTTTCTTCAAGTTCTCTTTTTGGGAGGAAGAGGAATGGTTGTTTGTTTACATTTAATTAATTTAACTGCTATTGATTTTATGGCTTCTTTCAAGGGTAGGAATTTAACTGCATTATATTTCAAATTATAACCAATTAGTCCAGCACCATTTTTGACTAATCTATTTTCCTCCTGAATTGAAGTGCTGTCTTATTTTCATATTAAGCATTTACATATATCTGAGCCTGTTTCTTAGTTTCTTATACTGCAAAATTTCTATTTCTTAGAATTTCCTGTCTAGTTTTTATACATATATTATAATCAGAATCATTTTCACTTTCTGACATATCTTCATATCTCACAACCCAAATCCTTTTCCTTTCATTATTCTGTTTTATAAGTTATTTGTTTCATTCATATAAACTTTTGAATAATTGAATAATTTTGCTGAATTAAAAGAAAAATCCACTTGGGTTTTTACTAGAATTACATTCAAATTATGAATCAATACAGGAAAATTTATACATTTGCTATGCTGAATTTTTCCCATCCAATGTCATGCTATTAATAGAACTTGTAGAACACTCCATTACTTTAAAATTTTATTTGCAGTGCTCAGTAAAGTCTCATGGCTTTCCCCATAAAGTTCCTGCAGAGCTTTAATCAATGTTCTTGCTATGTTTGTTATGCTGTGAATTTTTCGCTTTTTATGGAGACCATTTTACCTAGATTGTGAGGTATCCAAGGACATAGTACTTTGGGAAAGTTGTAAACAAACTGGGACAGCTTGTCACCCTACTTTATATTGTTCAACTGGTTATAACTGATATATAGGAAAATTAATTATTTAAACATATATTTATTTTGCTCCCAGCCACTTAACTCTAATTTTCAAAGAATGGTAGTTGATTTTATTATAATTTTTAATTAGGCTGTTATTTTGTCTACAAATAGTGATCATTTCCAATACTTACAGTGACTTTTTTTCTTCCCTTAGGGTACAGATCAGTATGTCCAGAATACTGTTGAGTAGAAAAATAATAATAGTGACATTGTATATTTCTTAGCTATTAGCTTGATGAATATTATTTACCAAATTATAGAACCATTCTTCTGTTTTTGTAAGGCTTTGTGTTGGTTGCTGTTTCTGTTTGCTTTAAAATTAAACATGAATGTTTAACTTTATAAAACAAATTTGGAACTTTCTAGTTCAGTGATTTCAATGGGGAAAACTTAAGGAGAAAGAAGGAAAATACTCTATAGGAAGTGATAGCAGAATCAATTATCTAGTTTTTCAAACTAGATTATACTCTCACATATGTGAGATTCTGATCAATCCCATCACTTTCTTCTTTCCTAAGGTAAAAGGGGTAGTATGGATTACTCCTATTTTAGAATCAATGATGGTGTGAGTCAATTAAAAAAAAATCTTTTCTAACTCCCAAATAGATATTATAATTTTTCTTCTTTTATCCAAAGATGTGATAAAAATATACTATTCCTAATAATAGTCCATTCTGGTATTGCTGAAATACACTTCCCTTTTGTTTTAATAAACCACCAGATATGAGTTACAAAACTTTTGGTATCTCTATTTATAAATGAGATCCTTTTGTAGATTTCTATGCCATTTGGGGACAGATGTTCATATCACTGTATCATCATAAATACTGAAAGTAAGTTAGAAAATTAATTATACATCTTTTTTCTTCTGATCTTAAACAATTTTATATATATTGTGAAAATTTGTTCCGTGAAAGTTTACAGGATTTCAGCCATGAAGGCATCTAAGCAATGCTTTTATGGAGATAATTTATCAACAACTTCTAGTGGGTTCTTTTTTTTTCTCTCATAATTATTGGACTATTTAGTTGTCTATTTCTTTTACATCAATGTCATTACTTTAAATTTTTCTAGAAATCATCCATTTCAACAAAAATTGAGTTTATAAGTAAAGATTTATTTTTATAATTTAAGTCTCCTTTATATGTATAGTTACTTCATTTTCAGGTTCTTATTTTGACTTTGATCCCCTGTTGATTAGATTAGCTAAAGTTTTGTCACTTTTGTTGTTGTTTATTGTGTTTGGTTAAAAAATACGGCTTTTGGATCTCTTACTACTATCATATGTTTTGTTTATGTATTTTCCATCTTTTTGTCTCTTGATACTTTGATCTAGACACTTGGATGACTTCTTTTCTATTTTCCAGTTCTCTAATTCTGTTTTTTTTTGTTTTTTTGGTTTTTTTTTTAAGATTTTATTTATTTGACAGACAGGAGAGAGACCACAAGTAGGCAGAGAGGCAGGCAGAGAGAGAGGGGGAAGCAGGTTCGCTGCTGAGCAGAGAGCCCGATGCAGGGCTTGATCCCAGGACGCTGAGATCATGACCTGAGCTGAAGGCAGAGGCTTTAACCCACTGAGCCACCCAGGCGCCCCTCTCTAATTCTGTTTTAATGAAAACTGCCTAATCTGTTCTTACTTGCAATTATTATGTTTTTTCAGTTCTCAAATTTCCTTTTAACTTAGCTATATTTTTCCAGTTTCCTGCTTAAATTCTCCATTTCTTTCTCTTAACAAATGAATTAAAGATATTTTAATATCCATGTCTGATCATTTCAAAATCTGGATCAACTGTGGGTCTGATTTTATTATCTGTTTAACTTTTTCCTCTTGGGTTTTGACCAATACGACCAGCTATTTTTTTTAATGTAATGTTGGACATTGTTTATGAAAAATAATCCGAAGCTCTGGACAATGTTTTCTTTTTCCAGAGAGGATTTCCTTCTGCTTTGGGCAGTGAAATAAAGTAAAGGTATATCACTTTAATCCAATTGATTAAAGTTGATTGAACTGACTCAAAACTGGGATCTTTTTTCCTTGTGACATCTAACCAGTTAACCCATATTCTTAGGATGTAAACTTTTGGGAATCCTATTTGAAAGGCTTAAGTATTTCTCATGGCAACTCTTCTTTTGTGGACTCTCAACTCACCAGCCTCATCAGACCACCCCAAACTCTGCTCAGTTTCTCAGCCTCTCATATACTACTTTCTGCAAAACTTCTGGCCTCTCTGAATTCACCCATGCTTCTAATTAGCAAATGCCTTAAGATGAAAAGTGGTGTCAAAAATAGGGTTCATCTCTCTGTGCTCTTCTTTTCTCCAGAATCCTGACCCTTGAGTCCTTTCCTACCTTGGTAGATTCTGTGTCTTTAAAAATATTTTGTCATTGATATTTTGCTTATTTGATTTTTTCCAATGTGAAGAATTGGCTTAAAATAAATAGTCTGTCATGGCCACAAAGGGAAATTTTTCATTTCTGTTATCTCACTAGTTATTTTCTGCTTTTATCTTTATCCATTTCCTTAGCATATTTTCTTTAGTTTTTTTTTTTTTTTTTTTTAAACCTGTTCAGGCAGATCTCCTATCTCCTCAGTGATTTTCTTTCTTTCTTTCTTTCTTTCTTTTTTTTAAAGATTTCATTTATTCATTTGAGAGAGAGAGAGAGAGAGAGCATGAACTGGGAGAAGGTCAGAGGGAGAAGCAGACCCCCAGCAGAGCTGGGAGTCCGATGCAGGACTTGATCCCAGGACTCCGCAATCACGACCAGAGTCGAAGGCAGTTGCCCAACCAACTGAGCCACCCGGGCGCCCCTCTTTAGTTTGTTTTATTGTAGTTTTTTTCACTGAGCTGAATATTTAATCTGTTTATCTTTTTTTTAGTGCTTGTATCATTGCCTTTGATGTAAATTAATTTTGAACTTGTTAAATAAGTGTCCATGAATAGTGACCAGCAAAGTCATAGAACTTGATGTGATGCCCCAAAATTAACCTAATAAATATCTGACGATTTTTTACCTGGTATCCATGACCTACCTCCCACTTTTTAATAGCACTCAGCTTTGGTTCAAGTATCTGCTATTCTCCCTCCAGCTAAATTCCTTTGAGAGAAACTGATTTCACCTCCAATTCCCATCTTAGGCCCGGGAATAGTTTAAATCAAATGTCACATTTCATTTTTCAGGCCACAAAAATTGGTTCGGGTATATACATATGATCTCATCAATTTCAGTAAGAGTAATCTTAAGATCTTGTTTGAAATCCTAAGATAGAAATACTTTTTCTCCCCTGTATATGAGTAAAAGAACATCAGACACTGTTTTCTCTGGTATTTATCTTGCATCCATGAGAGAAGCCTGCCAGGGACTAACATGACACATGCATGGAATTGGACAGAGCTGGAATAGTCACAGAGCAATTGACCCAAAACCCTGATTAAACCATGCTGGAAGCCTACCTTCCAGCTGGACTTTTAAGTTACTGAGCCAATAAAGTCCCTTTATTATTTAAGTCAGTTTGAATACAATTAACTTTTCTCTCACTCACAGCTAAATACATCCTAATACACTTGAATACCTAACAAATACTTTGTAATGGTGGTGACATTAAAGAAATCGAAACAAAAGATAAAAACAAAATAAAAACTAAGCTTATGTTATAAGACCATATCTATTGGCCCATTAAGTAAAAATGGAAGTTACTCATTTTTAGCATCTGGAATCTTTTTTTTTTTTTTTTTTGTTTCTCCTTGTACCTGCAGGACGTAGTCTGGTGCCTGACATTTTCCAATAAATATTCAATAAATACATGTTTAATTAATGAATAGTTATGGATTTGAATACTGTTTTCTTTTTTTCCCTAAAGATATTCCCATAGACTTTCAAGTAGTGGAAGGATAGCATTTTCTCAGTGTGTAAAATGTCTCAACCCTATGCCAAGGTGGGAATCTTAGCACTCATATAGTCTCATTCCAATAAAATACTTTTTTCCTGGGGTGTCTGGGTGGCTCAGTGGGTTAAAGCCTCTGCCTTTGGCTCAGGTCATGATCTCAGGGTCCTGGGATAGAGCATTGGGCTCCCTGCTGAGCAGGGAGCCTGCTTCCCCCTCCATCTCTGCCTGCCTCTCTGCCTGCTTGTGATCTCTCTCTCTCTGTCAAATAAATAAAATCTTTTAAAAAAAATACTTTTTTCCTAAGATTTCCTAGGTTCAACCAAAGGTTATGCACATAAACAATGAGAAATCCCAGGTATTTATAACTATAAATCTCATGACATATATTTTTATAGACTATCAATAAGAATAATAGCAATGTGTCAACAACATTTAACCAAGCCACAGGACAGTTTGGTACTGTCATTTGTAAAATAAATTAAATGAATGCTTATCAGATTACTTCCAGTTCCAAAAATAATATGAGTTTATGATCTAAAGTTATTCTTTTATCATCAAAATGATTAAATTCATTCACAACTTCATGGCTTCTGTGGTACTTTCACCAGCTAGGTGATCGAATTCAGACTGTAGAAACTTAAATGACCTGGGATGTGCATGTCCAAAAACCAGAAGTACTTCAAAAAGGGACCTAAGCTCAACTCATTAGAGATAGCATGAATCAATATTCCTCCTCACCCAAGGGAGGACTCACAAAAGATCTCTTTGGTGAAGACTAGGGATGGCAAGCACAGGGTGCAATATAAATCCAATCAGATACACTCCGAGTTAGAGCAAGGAGTCAAATTAAAGCAGGGTTTACTAGTGTGGAACACACTGGGGTTAGGGAGAAAGGAGAGGAATCATCATACACTTAGAAGCAAACGTAGTTCGTGTTCTTATATTTTTCCAGTAGAGGAAGATTTGAGTTTATGCCAGACCAGTAATAGCAAATGCTTGGTCTTCAAAACATTTCCCACCCCAACATCTGCCACGGGAGAAGAGACAGTAGCCAGTAGGGGCTGTGGAGACTTAGCACTGGATGGGGGAGGAATGGCAAGGGTCCTGGGTAGCAGCACAGGTGACAGCCAAGTGGCAACATGCATGCCAGATGGGAGAGTGTCACATGCTGCCCTCTGGCATACACAAAGCCCATTTTAGAGAATTAAGGAAGCCCTGTACTTCTCAAATGAACATATGGTGCTGAAGAGGAAGGTATAAAATTTTACATTGTGGAAACATGAATAAAACCAAAATATTTCTTTTTTACTTACAGAAGAAGTGTAAATAAATGGAATTATCAAGTACAATTTTCTAATAAAGGAGACAAAAACTTCTACTGGAACCGGAGGAAAGAAATCTGCTTAAATCTGCCTAAATGAGTTCATTCTCCAAGATGGCTACACCCAGCTTCCATGTACATACAACCCACCTCCTTTCTCGGCATTAATTTTCTCCCATCTTTATTCTAGCTGCTCATTTCAGATCTGTTTTCCCCACAAGTTACTACCATGAACTAGCTTTTCCAATCCACCCACATTCTTGTAGGCATGGTAATGGATCCCTTCAACTAGGAAATTGCTAGTTTAAAGATACAGGACACTTAAAGCCAAGGCAGTTGAAAAGATGTCATTGTGAATTAATACAGCAGACAAACAGAATCTGGAAAGAATTCTTTCCAAATGTATTTGGACATGAAGAGGGAAGTGGGTCAGAAAATTATGACCTCTGTATATTTAGCCTAATCTACATCCTCATTCCAGGCAACTAATTGTGAGCTATTGAAAATGAAAGTCTGAAGAGAATGTCATAAAAAGACATTCTCATAGCTTCTCCTCTGAAGATTCCATAAATAGATTGGAAATAATCTCCAGGGGATCTTTGCAACAGCTTGTGGACTGGTAGCAGTAATTAACAGAATCCAAACACAATGTAATCTACTTAAACACTGTCACCATTTCTTATTTTTCCTTAAAATTGTGATTATTTCTTGCTAGCTTTCTTGGCTCAAAAGATATATTTAAATTGCCCTACTTCTGTTCCCTCTATATCAAAAAGTAGCCTAGTGAGCCAGAAAGAAAAAACAATATTTCTATAAGTATATAATCTTACTTTGAAACTGGCAAAGCAAATAGAAGTGACTAAAAATATTATATCTCTGATTTCCATATTCATTATTTCCATGTGAAACCATATAATATGTGATAGTTGCAGTAATCGAGTCTTTGTTTCTCACTAAATGTAAAAAAGTTCAAGCATAAATCCTAAAAAGAGGATTTTACTTAGATACTAGGAAGAATTATCTTCCTTTAGGGGATTCTGAAGTGCTGGAAGAAGAAACAAGGAAGGTTATGGAAATTTCTTTTTTATAAGATCATACAGAAGAAAGTAACAATTTTCAGGACAGTTTATCAACAATATTTCATAGAGAAAGAAATAATATGAATTCTCTTATATCCCATAAACTCACTGATGGCATGACACTATAATTGTTTTTTTAATGAAGGGTGGGGACACTATTACAGAAAATATTTGCCTAGGAGTAGTTCATAAGGGCTCTAAATTATGAATTTGCTTTCTTCTTTGAGTAGCAAGAGGATTCTTAGAATTATTCTAATAGTAACCATCCAACTAACAAAATGAGGTTCAAAAACCAATTAGGTTTCCAAGCCACTGGTGAGCATGTGTATAAAGTACAAATTCTATGGGGCCTCCTTTAAGGCACATTTTTTGACTCACTATGGTATCTTAAAAAATATGTATAATTTTTCAATGTGTGTGAATGTAATTGTGTCTGTTCGAAACTAGTATTGACATTAATAAGGTATTTTGATAAACACTGTTCCAATACGCAATACTAATACATGCCTGTATTAGTTTCCTAGGGATTCTGTAATAAAATAACACAAACTGGATGGATTAAACAACTGAAATTTAGTGTCTTATAGTTCTGGAAGCTAGAAGTCCAAGATCAAGGTGTTACCAGTATCGGTTCCTTTTGAAAGTTGACAGGAAAAATCTATTCTGTGCTTCTCACCTGACTTTTGATGGTTAGCTGGCAATCTTTGTCATTCCTTAGCTCAGAGAAGCATCTAGATCTAGATTTAGACCAATCTAGATCTCTACCTTCACCTTCATATGGTATTCTCCCTGTGTTCATGTCTATGTTCAGATGTCCTTTTTTTTTTTAATGAGGACATTTATCACAACAGATTAGGGGTCACACCAAAAACTTCATTTCAATTTGATTACCTTTGTAAAGACTATCACCAAATAATGTCACATTTTGAGATACTAGGGGTTAGGACACCAGCACATCTTTTTCAGGGGTGTGGGGGTGGGGACAGAATTGAACTAATAACATGTGCCCTAAAAGAATGATAACATCAATAAACTGGAAGATACAAAAGCAAGCAAGCATATTTAACCAAACCAGATGTCTGTATTTATTTATCATACAAAGATTCGTCCTCTATACTACCAAAACGCACAGACATTTTAATTCTATCCTCAGATTGAGCTACCTCATTGATTAGTGTTTTAAAGGTAAATAACCCATTGGTTACTTTTTTAAAATTCAAGTTTCCGAAAATTGAACAAACACAGCAAAAACTAAAACTGCCATACCACTGGAATGACTCAGAGCTATAATCACAGGTCACACAGGCACAACATTTTGTTATAATGATGAATATCAAGTGGGCCTCACAAAGAAAACTCTTAAAATTAATGGTTTCACTGTCTGATGTATGCAGATTACTTCAGGCACTCCCTGAAACGGAATTTTTCCAAGTTTATATTACAGTAGTTAATTTATTTTGACATGATAGATAAGAAAATAGAAAATAATACAACTGAAAGGGATTTCAAAATTAGCCTGTCCAATTATAGATCTGAAAACTATGCATCTGAGCAAGTAAGTGTCTTGTTCAAGGTAATCCAGCAAATTGAAAAAGAGCCAGGAAAATAACCTGAGATTTGGCTTTTTCCCATCAGGTTAATGATGTTCTCTGGTAGATCACCATCACATCACCTTGTCTGGGAATCACCTCTCACACTCAGAGTTAGGCCCTCGATGGCTACATGGAGCCTAGAAATAAGTTTAGAATCTGTCACAAAGGTCATGATGTATGTTTGCAGAGGCTGGAACTACAATCTCCCTCATGGATTCACACAAAAGTTGTGTTGTCTTCGTACTTTATATAAAACGTACCATACACTTTTATTGGGGTGCCTGGGTGGCTCAGGGGGTTAAAGCCTCTGCCTTCGGCTCAGGTCATGATCTCAGGGTCCTGGAATTAAGCCCCGCATCGCATCGGGTTCTCTGTTCAGCAGAGAGCCTGCTTCCCCCTGTCTCTCTGCCTGCCTCTGTGCCTATTTGTGATCTCTTTCTCTCTGTCAAATAAATAAATAAAAAAATCTTTTAAATAAATAAATAAATAAAATGTACTATATACATTTATTACTGTAGTTGTCCGCTTCCCGCTTTAAATTCCCCCTTTGAGTTCTTCCCAGATTATGGCTGTGACTGCCATAGTTTCAAATCTAAAAATCAGGATACGTGCTCTGATAGGAAATGCATTTATCCCGATATGTTGGCACATAACTCAGTATTTGTTTCAAAATGACCCTTTTCTGAAAGTCTCAAATTGGTTTGGATTCTTACGTACATATGAGTGTTACATTGACATTTGTCGTGGTATACAGCAATGGAAGAACTGGAAGGAATATTTAAAGTCAGGATTGCCCTATATTGCCGGTGGGGGGAGGGTAAAGAGCTATTAGGACACTACGGTTATGGCAAACAAAAGATTGGAAAAACTTGGGACACCTGGGTGCCTCAGTCCATTAAGCAGCTGCCTTCAGCTGAGGTCATGATCCCTGGGTCTTGGGATTGAGTCCCACCTCAAGCTCCTTGCTCAGCAGGGTGCCTGCTACTCCCTCTGCCGCCATTCCCCCTGCTTATACTCTCTTTCTCTCAAATAAATAAATAAATAAATAAAAATTTTTAAAAATTAGAAAAACTTGAATGTGTGGGGAAGTGAGAATGATTATAATGAGGGCTCTACAAAAAACATGGGTTTTTTTTCCAATAAGTGACAGGTGACAAAAATACCAAGGTGAATAATATAGAGTCATTTTAGTATAGGGACAAATATATCCCTCATCAGGGCTGGAAATACACAAATGAAGCACTTGGGATGCAACCTTTAAGGAACTAGTCACTTTTTTAACTCTAGGATGGATGGAGTACCTCCTTAAATGTTACATTCTGGGTGTCTCACCTCACCCTGGTCCCAACTGGCTCTCATACATCCCCCAGTGGTTCTTGAGAGAAGCATTGTTGGAATACTATATATTAATCAATATGCATAATGATTATTCTGAATCATTGAGACACTAAATTACAACAGTCATACTCTAAGACCGAAAACACACTTAAATTTTTAAATATTTTAAGTTGTAAGTTTTGGCAAACCAGCATTAACCTCAAATTTTCTGAAATATGCGGTCAACTGGAAGGCCTTATCCCCAATGCCACCACATGACTCGGGCAATGATTGTACGATATATGTACATTATATGTAGATGAGATTTCCCCTTTTCTGATTGGTCCAGAGCAGTCACCTGACCTAAGCCGGGTCCATCAAACTCTACCTTCAGAGAATTTGAAATTTAGATACAGAGATTGGAGGTCATCAGAAGGTGAGCAGGACCAGGTCGACACGTTCCAGCAGTCAAGGTGCTGGCGTTTCCTTCCTAGTCTTAGCTGTTCACTGCTTAGAGTCCATGTGATGACTTATCACCTTCTCAATAAATCCCCAGTTTGGGCTAAAGATTGCCATTAACTTCTTCCTTGTAACTCCCAAAGCTGAAACAAACAGATTCTCCTCCATGGCAAGAATTGTGCTGGGAGCTACGGTAATGAGGACAGACATAATACAGTTTCCACCTTTGCACATTTCGCAAACATCAGTCAATGCTAAATGTGGTATTAGTCTCACCTCTTTGGTTACACCATAACTAATATAAATGGGCCCATATCCTTTCTTTCTATGAAAAATTCCCTTGGTGTTGTTTGATGCTAGAAATTCTGGGAAGATAGGGCATATAGAAAGCTGTGCAGTTATGTGTATGAAATACAGGTTTTAGCTAACGCTAATAACTTCATTTGTTTACTATAGGATATAATCTCTTGGTAAAATGTTTCATGTAAGATAGCATTTGATCCTACTAAATTTAAATATCATTTAGAGACATTTTGGAGAAAAAAAATGTATCTTTTGGAGAAAAATTTATTTTAGAGAAAAAAAAAATACCATAACCTTAAGGTTCCCAGATAGTTAAAGAGGCAGAAAAGAGGGAAAATATTTTAAATACAAAACTAATATTTAGTGAACATTTTTCATACTTTGAAAATACATTTTGCTTTAAACAGGCAAAATCTCAGCAGCTGGAAACCTGTTATATGTTTAATTAAATGGCCCACACATATGTTTATAATACACAGAACTGTGGCCTGTGAACGGATCCCTGGGGTGGATGGTCGGACATTTGCCTCATTGAACTCCACTCTGGAGGTCATTGAAAGGGGGTGCTTGTTTGAGTTTTCTCCTTCCTAGTTCCACATTTCCTCCACCAGCTACTAGAGTACAAACACACTCATGCCCCAAGGATGAGGAACTCCGCCGACCTAATCGGCCCTGAAGTGCCTGACCTGTCCACACGTCCTCTGGATTAGACCAGCATGTCCAGCTCACCCTGACTTCCCCTAAGGGAGGCCACAGCCTGTCTCCCCCAGGCCAGCTTCCGCTGATTGCTTTGCCTTTTGCTCTCTTCTTCCCCTGGGAAGGGAGATCCTCGCCACTGACTGGGGCAAAGAGAATGGAGCTGAGATGCTGATTCTTCCTTAATGAGCTCGAGTTCTCCAGATGGCAGCAAGCGCTCATCATGCAAATTCTTGGCAGCGGGGAGCCTGTCAAGTGGCTACTGCTGCTTATTGTTACCACCACTCCCCCACCCCCTCCACACAGACGCAGAAGAAATACCATCTGTCTACTGTAGGGCTGGGTGGTACTTTCCAAGTCCTGTAGTCAGTGCCGCTTAGCAACCCTGTGCTGTACCCGCAGCCCAAACATGAGTTGCCTCAAGATGGCATCCAGTCTGGGGAAGCGCCGAGCCAGGGAGGTCCACCCCAGCTGGCAAGCCCCTCTCCTCCCTGGCCTGGCCCCCACCTGGCCCCATGCAGGGGCAGTTTGCTAGCAGATTTCTCACAAGATATTTATGTAACAAAAATAGCAAAACTGGTTCTGTTCATCCCTGCAGATTCTGAGAAAAGAACAAGATGAACTGAATTAGCAGCCTGCCTCCACCCCTAGTGACGGATGGAGTAGAGAACTGGTTCAGAGCACACTGTGGAAGTGAAAAGCACTGCCTTGAAGAGAAAAAGATGCCTGGATCCTGGAGACAACTTCCTTTTGCTCTCTTTTCTCTCTCACAAACGTCATAACTCCTGAGTAACAGTGAACTCTCCTGAGATGTTCAGGTCTTTAGGGACACATGAAGGCCATCACTCAAAAGGTTCCACACTCTAGGGAAGGCTCAATACTGTTCTATCACTGAGTCCCGGGACCACTGCAGTCATTCGTAACTGTTATTATTTTACTTTTGTTGTTGTATTTTTTGGTCATGTATACAAATGCAAGTGAAAACATAATCATAATATGCCATACCATTTCCTCATCTGTGATGTTTTCTCTAGAGGTAAGGGAGGAAGTTGTTCATATGCCTACATTCAAGTCACACAACCTTCCTCTATTTGTGCAAATCTCCTCTTCTATTATTATTTTTTTTAACTTTTAGTATTAATGCCCCCATGGACATAGACATCAACATCCACAAAGTATGAATAATCTCCACCTTTCTCGTTGAACTTCCATATATTTCCTTAGATAAGCATCCCTGAAAAATGCTGTTTACTTTGCATTCTTTTTTTAACAAAAAGTTATACATGCAAATGTATATACAGTTATATATAACTATACATTGTTCCATTCCCAACTTTTTCCACCAATATAATGCTTTTAGTTCTAGCCCTGTTGCTATCCTCCCCACACAGGATGTCACTTTCCCATAAAGAGCCTCATTCTATCCTGCTTTTCACTCTGCTTTTGAGAGGGGGAGTGACTTCTACATCAGTAATTTGAGAATGGTTAGTATGCTTTGCTCTGTACTGCCTGCTTCCCTATTGGTCCTGGCTACCTACAGGGAGTTGTTTATTTTATCTTCTGCTCAGACTTGTAGAGTCTATGTACTTGGGTTTTCAATTACTATACCCCTCTTGTCTCACATTAAACTGTATCTTCCAATACTGCGCTATCAGTGGTGAAAGCAGTATGTAGACCTCCATCTATTCTTGCTTTTATTCTGCATTTTGTTCAGAAGTAAGGAAGGGGATCATTCTCTTTTGGGAGACCTCCTGAGAGACCCCAACAGCTTTGGTAAATCTTACTCATGATACTTAGATATTCCTGTAGTGATAAACACATGTAGTTTCCTCCTACCCTTTTGTCAACATAACGAACACTATAATGAACAGATCTTCTTAGTGAAGTGGAGAGAGTTCCTCTGGTGTGTACATCAAGAGTAGGATTATTGGATCATAGTTACATGAATAGTTAATTTCACCAAATACTGGCCATTACTGACCAAAGTGACAGCATCATCTGCCCTCCACCAATACCTGATATTATGAGGCATTCTAAATCTTTTTCAGCCTGATAATGATAGCTCATGATTATTTAAATTAGTCAATATCTGCTACTTACAATTTGATCCCTAGCCCCACGCTTCTGTAAATTCCATTTATTTTATTCGATTGTTCCTGAATCTACAGACTTTTTTACTTATTTGCAGAAAACCAACTTACATACTGTATGTATCTATGTGATATAATTATCATTTGTTGGTTTTCATATTATATCTTCTTCTAATCTATACCTGCCTATTAATTTTGCTTGTGGAGTCCTTTGTTAAACAGAATGTTTATATTTGGATTTTGCTAAATGTATCTTTTCCTCTTCTCATTTGTGGTTTGGGACATTTTGGGGATTCCCCAAATGAGATCACAAAGTTAAACTCCTATAGTTTTTTTTTTCATAAATGCTTTAGATTTTTGTCTTTCAAATTTAGGACTTTTCTTCTTTTCTTTTTATGTGGTGTAAAGTATGAATTTCAAATTCATTTTCCTTTGTGTGGTGACCTAATTCTTCTATTGCTTATATTAAAGAATCTATATTTTTTTCTAATTTGTGATGTTACCTCGATCATATTCTTTCTCCTCTTTCTGGGCTCTATTCTATTCCATTATCTACCTATATATTCCCATGCTAGTACCACATTTTTTAACAATAGTTTTGTGATATGCCTCAAGTTCTGCTTGGACATGTCCTTTCTTGGCTCCTTTGTAAAAATTTCTTTAACTATTGATGGACCTTTATCTTTCTACATACATTTATTTTAGAATCAATTTTTAAAGTTTACTCAAAAATTCTCCCTGTATTTTGACTAAATTAGATATCATTAATAGGTTAAATTGTGAAAATTTGAAATACATATAAAATATTAAATATATCTTTCATTTTACTCAAGGCTTTTTCTCCGTTTATTATGTTAATAGTGTACTGATTCTTTTGAATTTTCTGTTATGTATAATTAAGGACATTTTTGTCTCTACCCTTCTAGTACTTGTTTGCTATTTCTTTTTTTATCTTATTTCATTGGCTAGAAGCTCCGAGAATGTTTTCTCATTGGAATTGCAAGGGGACCACTTTTCTTCTCCCCAACTATAAATGGGCTGGACCTGGAACTCCTCCACTCTAGCTGATATTTGCTGTAGGTTTTTGTCACCTAGCTTTGTCATACCTAGGATTTCTTAAATTGAATTGAAATAGTTCAAATTATTTGGTGACACTTCAAAACCATGAAATCCTACACTTTCAAGTAGACCATTACAAAAAAGCGAGTTTAACTCAGAATACTAGTAATCAAAAATGTTAAAAGGTTTCCATCATTTTATTGTCTTCTACTTTTTCAGATATAAATCCAACGTCTTTTTGATGATATTTTGTACCCATTACTTACATTTGCCTCTCACTTGAAAAATGTTAAGTTTCAAACACAAAAAGCATTTGCTTTCCTCTAATCCTACAGTAACAGAGTAACATACCCAACTTGGAATGTTCTAACAGTGGAGCTGTTAGTTTAATCTTTGATCACCAGCCCTGATCATCACACTTATAAGACCAGTGTTCCCACATTTGTTCCACTCTCGGAAACTTCTCAAAACACTATACCATATTCAGATCTCTGTGCCTTGTTTCCTTTCTCTTTATCACTTTTCTTTATTTTTCCACATAGCTATACATCTCATAAATTTAGGTCTTCATTTGTTTTCTTATATTTGGTCTTATATATCTGTCAAGCGGTTTTATGCCTTTCTTCAAAACCTCACTCCTTTCCTTGGTAATAAGGAAGTATTATTTCCTACTACCACCAAATCTTTTCTAAATGGGAGAATGAAAGGATAGCATAAAAGACAGTACTACAAGCATATCATAACTCTTACATTCGAATGTGTAGAGTAGAAAGATTGTGTTGGTGTTATGTTTTCTGTATCAGTTGGCATGGATATTTAATAAATACAAGTGCACTTCAGTTCAATTCGATTCTCATAATAGTGAAGGGATATATGTTGGAAAAGACATAGTCCAGTGGTTCTTAATGTTAGCACATGTCAAAATCATCTGAGGGCTTATCAAAGCATAGATTTCTAAGCTTCACTCCAGAATGTCAGATTCAGAGGATGTAGGGTGGGGCTACATATGCATTTCTAATAAGTTTCCAGGTGCTGCTGCTAGGGTGGTCTAGAGAACCACTTTAGTATCCCTTGACATAATTACTTTCATTTAATATTGCTCTTTCCCTAAGCAAATTAATTTTTTATTCCAGATTCAAGTTGCATTTTGTATCTTGAGCCAATAATCATTATATCTTTACCTTATTTCAGTTTCTCAATGTATTTTACTCAAGTATATGAAATTATTGCTATTCATCCATTTTTAAGCATCAAAATTGAAATTGCATATGATTTAACCTAATATTAAACTTTGCCAAGAGAGGCTTTTTAAAATATTTATTTCTATTCAGACAAAAAAGTCTCCTGATTATAACTTTCTCATAATTACCCCTAGTCAATTTCTCAGCCCGAAGAGTCGAGGTAGCTTCCCCAGGCTCTAGTTACATCTTGCTTAATTCCGTAGAGAAGGATAATAGAAAATATTCTTTGCTTAAGACAACGTTTAGAAAATTAGAAAATTCTTAAAAACCAAATAATGTATCTTTACAGGAGTAGACCATAGCCTTTAGGGTTAACTTTCTTTGTTAGTCTGCTTTTCAAGTTAAAGTACTAAAAAAAAAAAAAAAGTATCTTTTACTATGCCAGACAATTCGTATCAAATAATAGTTTTATGGATTAATTATCAAGAAAACAGAAGTAAATAAATACACTAAGTTTTCTTTAAGATACTTTAGAGGTTTATTTTTTTTTATACTTTATTATTTATTTATTTGACAGAGAGAGAAAGCACAAGCAGGGGGAGCAACAGGCAGGGGGAGAGGGAGACGCAGGCTCCTGGCTGAGCAGGGAGCCCAGTGCAGGCTCAATCCCAGGACCCCAGGATCATGACCTGAGACTAAGGCAGACACTTTACCAGCTGAGCCACCCAGGTGCCCCAAGAGGTTTAAAAATCATAACCAACAAGGCATATCCAAGGGTGCCTAGGTGGCTCAGTTGGTTAAACATCCGGCTCTTGATTTCAGCTCTGGCCATGATCTCAGGGTCAGGGTCAGGTGCTGCACTCAGTGGGGAGTCTGCTGGAGATTCTTTCTGCCTCTCCCTCGGCCCCTTCCCCCATCCCCGCTCTCTTGTGTTTTCTAAATAAATAAACAAATAGTAGACAGATAAATAAATAAATAAATAAATAAATAAATAAATAAATAAATGCTTTTAAAACTAATAAAAATAAAATAAAAATAAATGAAAAGCATAGCTAAGAAGACGTCCAGTATTACCGGATTTAACTGAACATCTTAAAAAGAAATTTAATTTAAAAAATACAATTATAGGGAAGCCTGGGTGGCTCAGTCGGTTAAGCATCTGCCTTTGGCTCAGGTCATGATCCCAGGGTCCTTGAATCAAGTTCCACATAGGCTCCTCACCTGGCAGGGAGCCTGCTTCTCCCTCTACCTGCTGCTGCCCTTGTTTGTGCTCACTTGCTCTCTCTCTTTCTCTCTCTCTGACAAATAAATAAATGAAATCTTTAAAAAAAAAAAAAAAAAGATGGTTACACAGGGTTGCCTGAGTGGCATAGTCTATTAAGCTTCCAACTCTTACTCTGGTCCTGATCTCAGGATTGTGGGATCAAGCCCTGCATCGGGCTGGTGCTCAGCACAGAGTCAGCTTGAGTTTCTCTCTCCCTCTCCCTCTGCTCCTGCCCCACTCACTGTCTCTCTCACAAATAAATAAATCTTAAAAAAAAATACAATTGTACAAATTGGAATATTTTCCTGAAATTTTCCTCAGTTTTCACGTTCTTTTTTGAATCAAATATATGATTTATACTGTGCTCAAGAGCACAACAGGTTATTCAACGATGTTCCAATCTATTAAGAGAACAGTTCTTATGTTCAAGACCTTGGGAATGAAGTTCTGGTTCATGGGAGGGTTTGGTTTGGTTTCATATGTAGAAAATCAATTTGTGAGTCTCAAATGCAACGGATATCTAAAGACAGGCTTGAGCATTTAGCTATGAACACACATAATAAATTACACCTGTCTTTTTAATAAATGCTAGCTAATCAGACAAAACAAGTCTTTGTCGTACCCAATTCTGCGGGCCAGGGTAGAGCCAATGATTCTACACCTTCACATTTAAATTAATAGTAGCTGGGAAATTGGACTCTCAGTGAAGAAATTTTATGGTTGTCCAAAGCATGTTCTGCCCTGTTCAATTTCTTCACAAAGGTTATTTTTTGTAAAAAAGCAATTTGGTAATTGAATGATCCATTTTTACCCTTGTCACAACATTAAAAAAAATGACAGGATATTTTGTCATTCATAACCACAGCTTCTTTATTCTCTCTTCATTATATAGGAAATTTTATCTTATTTCATCTTATTTTTCCTTTGTTTTTCTTTTTCTTGAATAACACCAACTTGGTATAAACTGGTTAGTTTCTGTTTAAATTTTTGCAGTTAACTTTGCAAAATTTAGTTGTGATTTTTGGCTTCTTCTGTTAGCATCTTAATCTGTGATTCCAACATCTTACTGGGTACGATGTGGGAAGTAGGAGGCTTGTTTTAACTTACATGCAGTATAAGAAACATGGACTTTTAAAACAAGTAAATGTGAATTTCAATCCTAATTGTACCACTAATTATCTCTGTGACCTTAGGCAAGTAACTTATTCTCTTGAAATTTTAGTTTTTTCCCTTTTAAAATAAACATATAAAAATCTGTCCCTATACAAGAAAAATCAACACAGTTCCTGAAATTTAGTTAAAATACAAATGTTTTGGGGCGCCTGGGTGGCTCAGTTGGTTGAGCAACTGCCTTCTGCTCAGGTCATGATCCTTGAGTTCTGGGATCGAGTTTCACATAGGGCTCCCAGCTCCACAGGGAGTCTGCTTCTTCCTCTAACCTTCTCTCCTCTCATGCTCTCTCTCACTTTCTCTGTCTCTCAAATAAATAAATAAAATCTTTTATAAATAAATAAATAAATAATGAAATACGAATGTTTCGGAGGGCAACAGTATGAATATATTACATGAAAATATTATACTTAAAGAAAAGTTTAAAAAGATTAGCCTAATCTGTGTGATATATGAAGCTGATTTGAATTTTAGAAATTAATCCATCCCACAAATATATATCCTGTGTATCTGTCAAGTTTGGGATTTGACTTGCCTATGAGATTTAGACCAGAGTTTGGAGCTTCCCATGGGGGCAACTTACAGGGTGAGTCCCTAAAGCAATGTAACTTCCAGGCAGTCTACTAGGCACTTTGAACGTAATCCACAAAGTACTACTTTGGACCAGGCCTTGGTCTCTTTTTCTCCAAGCCCTCTGTTCTATTACATCATGCTGTGAAAAAGAAGGCTGATATTTCCTCCTGGCAGATCAGGGTCTTATATTTCACCCAATCCAATGTATCAGATCTTATAACATACCATTATTTTACATATAGCTAAGAAAGACAAAAAAGCTGACAAATTATAACCCATACTTTTTTCTCTCAGAATTTTAATTTTATACAAATGAAAAGAGCCCATTTAGACTTATTTGGGATTATATATTACTCTTACGCATACATAAAAAGGAAAACATAAGCGAAACAGATACGGCATTTGAGAAGCTTTTTCATATTTCAAGTTCAGCCCTACTAAATCATGTTTTGTACAAGAATTGTTAACGTCTGTGATTTTCCAACACTAGCATCATCTGCGCCATTAAGAGCATTGGTGATGCAGCATTTCTTACAGAAGAGCTCTATCATTGTGTCCAGGATTTTCTTCCAAGCCACTGGCCCTAATTCTACCCATTCTTATGCACATGTACAAACAATAACATCTACAATAGGAGTGCCACCTAGCCAATAGCAATTGTAAAACACCTAATTTCAAAGATAAAAATATGAAAAAATGTACACCTTAGAATCAGGAAAATGCAATACTTATTGAAAGAGCTATAACTCATTAAGTAGAACTATTTTACTAGTTCCTAGAAGTTGATATCGGTTTTAAATACGAAAAGATAGTTTTCTATTGATTTGTATTTTGTCCCATCTTTTATTGTTTTTGTCTTTCATTCTTCCTCTGGAATTACTACTTGTCTCTGACTGTCTTAAATTCCGTGAAACAGAAAACTGAGCACAGCGACCAAGTCCAATAGGGATTTATTTTTCTCAAATAATGAGGAAGACTCCAGGTGAAAGCACTATGGCAAGTGGGAGGCACCACATTGCCATCAAAGATCCACACTGCTGTCTTTTTCTGCTGTAGCTCAAATGTTATCACATCCTCATGGTTGCAAGATGGCTGCTGCATTATGACCACATTCCCAAGGGGAATTGGGAAAAAAAACAAAGGGTGAAAGTCATCGTGAAAACACCAGTCCTTCATCAGATTATTTTTGCATCTCACTGATAAACACTGGGTTATACAACGAACTTAATTTCAAAAGGGTCTCAGGAAAGAAATATTTTTTAACTGAGACTATTGCTCTTCTGATAATATTGGGGTTCTCTTGCTAATAAAAAGAAGTGGAAGATGGTTATTGGTAAGAAAGTAGCTCCACCTGCTACCACTCTATGGTCCTGAAAGTTCCAAAGTTTTGAAGTAGTATGCTTGCTACATGCACGTGGAAGGCTATGGTTTTTGCTTTATTTTATTTAATGCAGTTGGGTAAGATTTCACTGGGAATTAAACAGACCTCTTTGATAATGTGACTAATATATATTGTACAACCGCATCTCCATAAAAAACATTAGCAATAAAGTGAAAGCAAATGAAAGACACCAAAATGCTTAAAGAAGAATTAAAGTGACATAATATTGTAGTAGTTTTCTAATCCAGAATGTTGCTTTACACATAACAAGCATTTAATGAATGTATATAGTACGAATTAGTATTTTTATCACTTTTCCAAAAAGTCATTTTTGGTTTATTTTTTTCTACATCAGATTGGGGGAAAGGATCCCTATGAAAGAGATACAATAGTGATCCCTTACATGTGAATAACATTTAACCCTAAGTACTTTCTGCCATATTCCAAGTTTAACTTCCAAAAAGTTAAATTACAAAAGATATTTACATATGAATCATAAATTGGTCTAATCATTCCACTAGCAAAGCAAGCAGTGTGTCCTGAGATGTCAGTCACGCTTGTAAAAAAGTTTTACTCTGAAATGTTTACTATTGGTTCTTCCACTGTCATCTGTCTCACCCTCACCTTTTCTCTGCCTTTGGCCCTTCTTAGGAGTTATTTTCACTCTTTCACTCCTGTATATACTTGGACTTTGCTATTTTTCTAGGAAACCATTTACCCTAATACCACAATTCCTTGTTATTCTTTATAGCAATAAGGATAAAATATTGTAAACTCTCCCTTTGTCACTAGGCTGCCCTTCCTTCTCTCTCCATCTCCAATTGGCTCTATTTTCTGGATCCTGCTTCCATAAGACACATGCAGAAAATAGACTTTGCTGTGTTTCTTCTTACCTGTACCTGTCCCCTTCTCTAGGAAGATGCTATCTCTGCAACCATAGAATTCTACGTGGTTTTAATCCAGAGGCATTACACAGGGTATTCCACTGACATCTTCTTGGTACTAATTCTTAGATCTCTTACAGACAGTTGCCAATCATAATACTCAAAACTTCAAGTTCATTGAATTCAGTTTCACAATCACTATTCCAATTTGTTAGAGTATTCTTACCATAACACATTCCTGTGGTTTTTTTCAATTCTGTTTTTATTTTTATTTTTGCTCTTTTGTAACCCTTTTCAGGTCCTTTATATTTGTACAACCCTACATAATCTATATTACTTTTTATCTGCATTATATGCTAGGTGACCAGGAATACAGGAATTATGTCTAAATAATCTGTGTATTCTTACAACCAGCAGAGTATATAAAGGCACAATAAATTGTTGAACCAATGAACGATTCTTCTCCCAGGTTTTGTATAGTACCTCTTACTAAAAAAAGGAAAAAAATCTTTTTAAGGGATGTGCCTATTTCAGCAGTCATTTGACATGAGCAGGCCAGATCCAAGGAGTGCCTTCGTAATTGTTCATGTGTTCATCCTTCTAAAATAAACATACACACATCAAACTTGAAAAACATCCAAATTGGTGTGCCTGGAATCTCATTCTCTTTTGGCAAACATTGTGGGCTGCCTTCCTGTTTGCAGTGTTGTTTCATTAGGTCATGAAAAAGGCCCCATCAGAAGGTTGGCACACCCCATTAGTGGAATTACACTCAACTGAGGTTTAAAAACAACTTGACAACAACAACAAAAAAAGTTTGATCAATATTACTGTTTTTTAAATATTGGTTTGCTGATTTCTCTATTGCCTACATCTTCATCTGTGTTCTTTTGCATCTTCTTCTCATCACAGCACACTCCAAAAATGTTCATTGGTCCTTAAATGCATGTATTCAACAAACATGTATTAAACGACCTGTGGAAAATGCACGTCCTCCCCAACCCTGCTCCCCATGCTTCTTCCCAGACTCTAATCTTCCAGCAATTGGTCTATCTCTTGTACTAATGTCAGACATTTTTGAAGCTATGTGATTATCCTTTTGGTGCTGGCATCTACTTAAGGTGGAAGGTGGTCTCTTTGGTAATTACACTGAATGATATAAATTATAAAACTAAAAATTATGACTTGAAAGGCAGAGTTTAGAGAGTACATAAACTGAATTTTCTCTTCTGCAACACATTCTCTTGAACCTAGAATCTAGATATTGTTGAAAATACTGTGGGATGGTAGAAGATGGCTATTGCCATATTGAAGTCAAAATGAGAGTTAGGCAAGGTGGTCAGCAAAAATTTGGACTAGTTAGTGACTGAGGAGCAACAATAACCAGTCAGTAACTTATTTTCTGAGTAATCATTATATTCCTTTGCTATCCACTAGATTTAAGAAAGTTTTGTTACAGGGTACCAGTCATGCTGTGTGATAGTAAGAGACACGCCCATGTACACTCATTTCAGAAAGAGTTAAGGAAAGCACAGTGCTCCCTGAGGCCAACAAGGAGATGGCAATTGTGGTTAGTGAGATACCAAAATAAAGGCCCAGCTCCTGGGGTATGTTGGTATTCTGAACACCAGCAACCCTCCCTACACTGGGATTTATCCTCTACTGCCAAACTTGTAATCAAATAACTTGTAAGAGAGCTGGGGGGTGGGAGATAGGGGAGGGCTACCTACAGAGCATTCTCTGTACTACTTATTTTGAATAGGGGGATAAAGAAATGAACAACTCGGACCAAAAGGAGCTTACATTCTAGGAAAGCAAGTAGCCAATGAAACAATCAACAATATGTAGCATGTGACATGATAATAATATGTACTTGAGAAATAATATTATTGAAAAAATAATATGTACTCCTTTGTAAGGCTTTCTTCATTGTGCTACAACAACTACAGAATTTTAAAACTTGAAACACTTTCTCCTATGATAATATAACAAACCCTGTGCTTACCATGTAAAATACTCTATAGTTTTCTAGGAGTCCTTAAAGCCATAGAATTAAATTATTCATTTTCTAAGAACTTCAATTCTACAAGATTTTTAGAGTAATGGCTTTATTCCAGTATTAAAATAATTATCGTAATATCATGGAGTAGAATGCAAAATTAATGATCAAATTTTTTATTAGCACTGGAGAATTCGAAGACATGCTGTGCTTAACTCAAGGGGCTTTGATTTTTATCCCCAGACCTCAGAAGTAATGGATGCTTAGTGAGATAGTTTAAGAAGTCTTCATTAAAAACTAAGTGAGGGGCACCTGGGTGGCTCAGTAGGTTGAGCATCTGCTTTTGGCTCAGGTCAAGATCCTGGGGTCCTGGGATGAAGCCCTGCATTGGGCTTCCTTCTCGGTGGGGAGCCTTCTTCTCCCTCTGCCTCTCCTCCTGCTCACACTTTCTCTTTCTCTCTAAAATAAATAATAAAATTTAAAAAGCAAAAAAAAACTGTGATATCAGCCCACATGCCACCATTAAAAACAAAAAGTACACATATATACCAAAGAATATATGTCATGTATATGTAAGGTATGAAGAATAATACAATGAGATACTGCATTACCGTTGACATGTTCATGTATTTATGTATCCTATCCTGCACTGCCACACCACTATCCTGGAATTTTTACATATTTTTATGATATCCACATTCCCTAAGCAATAGATTGTTTTTGCATAGGTTGCATATTGGAAAGTTTTTATGAAGTTACTCCCACTGTATTATCCTGCCAAAAAAAAATTTTTTTTTTGGCAGGATAATAGTGATTTTTTCATTCACATTGATACTTATAGCTATTTATTGATTTTTCACATGGTATAACTGACAGGGATGAAAAGGATAAAAAGTGTTTTGTATGTTCTCATGTCAATAAATGTTTGGTTGTTTCCAGACATTCACTATTATATACATTGCTGCTGTGAACATTATTGTACAAGCTTCCTGATACACATTAGCAGAGATCACTCTGTTTATCTACGAATGATTTTCTGGGTCATAGGGTATGCACATTTTTAAATTCACGAAACAGTGCCAAATCATTTTCCAAACTATTTATACTATTTCCTGTCCCAAATACAAGAGTTGTTATTGCTTCATATCCTTTACAACATTCATTATTATCTGGCTTTTTAATATTTGACAATCTTTAGAGTTGAAATTGTATCTGAGAGTTACTCTTACCTTCCTCAGTGTCTTGTAACATTGAGTTTTTATTCATGTTTATTGGCCCCTGAATTTCTTCTTTTGTGAAATGACATTCAGGTAGTCTTCCTCTCCTCCTGCCCCCATATTTCTTTTTTTTTTTAATTTTTTTATTAACATATAATGTATTATTTACCCCAGGGTACATGTCTGTGAATCATCAGGCTTACACATTTCACAGCATTTGCCATAGCACATACCCTCCCCAATGTCCATATCCCTATCCACCCCCCCACCTCCCAGCAACCCTTAGTTTGTTTCGTGAGTTTAGGAGTCTCTTATGGTTTGTCTCCTTCCCCATC
>CM052802.1:42450732-42591161 GCA_028533885.1 Nasua narica | reverse complement strand
CAACTGATTTCTGTGCATTAATTTTATATCCTGAGACTTGACTGAATTCCTGTATGAGTTCTAGCAGTCTTGGAGTGGAGTCTTTTGGGTTTTCCACATAAAGTATCATATCATCTGCAAAGAGTAAGAGTTTGACTTCTTCTTTGCTAATTTGGATGCCTTGCCCCCATATTTCTATTGAATTGTTAATCTTATTGATTTTATTTTATTGATCTTTAGGAGTTTGGGGTTATATAATCCACTTTAGTTCAACATGACAATCTGTGCTCAGTTTTCATATTATTTATGTCTTCTAATGAAAGTAGTTCTTTATCTTGATGTATTTAGGTAATGAACCTGTTTATTGAGGTTTACGCTTTTAGGGTCTTACCTACAAAACTTTTTCCTATTTCTAAGTAGGAGTAAAGGTAAGAAATTATTTCTCTTTTGAGGAGCAAATATCATAGCAAATAAAAACTCTATTGTAAGATTTTCATTTAATAGTCTAGCCTAAATAACCAACATTCCCTATTTTCTCTATAAAAAAACCGAATTTTCAGGGGCACCTGGGTGGATCAATCAGTTAAATATCTGACTCTTCATTTTGCTCAGGACACGATCTCAAGGCCCTGAAACTGAGCTCCCCATAGGGCTCTAGGCTCTGCACTGGGTGTGAAGCCTGCTTAGGATTTTCTTTCTCTCTCTCTCTCTCTCCCACTGACCCTCCCTGCCCTCTCCCCCAGGATCATGCTTGCTCACTCACTCTATTGGTCTAAAAATAAGTAAATAAATAAAACGAATTTCCAAAGTTAATAGATTGCTTCTCAGTTGTTGTAGATTGCAGAAACGACCACAGATGCCTCCCTTCACTACACGTACTCTTCTTTGCAATGTGACATAGCTGGCTCTACCACAGTGTGATGGTCTTCATCTTTCTACTCCTTACATCTGGAGGATGTCCAGGTGACTGTCTTGGTCCATGGGACTTTGGCAAGAGTATGTAAGCAGAGGCTTGGAAATTGCTTATCCCTCCAGAGCTTGCACTCTTGCTTTTTATGGAACTCTGACATATCTATGAGAAGAAACCTGGGCTAGTCTGTTAGAGGGGAGAGACCAGGTGAATCAGAAACAGATTATCCTAATGAGACCATCCTAGTTCATGCAGCCCGTTAAGGAGCCAGGCTCGACGTACTCAACTAATTCAGAAGCATGCAGAGAAAAGATGTTTGTTGTTTCAAGCAACAAAGTTTGGAAAGGTCTATTATGCAACAAAATTTAATCAATACAATATCCTACGAGACTAATTTCTGGGGCACCTGAGTGGCTCAGTGGGTTAAAGTCTCTGCCTTTGGCTCAGGTCATGATCTCAGGTTCCTGGGATCAAGCCCCACATTGGGCTCTCTGCTCAGGAGGGAGCCTGCTTCTCCCTCTGCCTGCCTCTCTGCCTACTTGTGATCTCTGTCTGTCAAATAAATAAATAAAATCTTTAAAAAAAAAGACTGATCTCTATTTCTGCTAAGTACTTTCTTTGTTTATGGGGCCAGAGATGGCTAGTGCCAAGAATTAATCCTCTCCTTTAAGCAGGTGTTCCCCCTTTATCTGGATATGGATACATAGCTATGGACTACATTTTCTAGCCATCTAGCAGCTAGGTAAGGCCATGTAACTAGGCTTGGGCCAATAGAACATGAGTAGTAATGGCAAGGGCAACTGAATATGCTTGTGTTGGACTCTCTCCTTTCCCCTCCCCCCACTCTCCTTTTTCAGACTGGAATATAGGCAGAACATGGTTCACCTTTAACTAAGCAGGAAAAGAAAACACTTCAGGGGTTATCCTTTACACTCACCTGATTTCGAACTGTCCTCTGGAAATATATTTCTACCATATTAAAACCACTCTGCTGAACTTCTTTATTATAGCAACTTAACCTGCGTCTTAACTAATATATTTACCAACAGTCAGTTGTGTTTGTCTTTAAACTTATTTATGAAAAATGTATTTATTATTATAATTACATGATTTTTAAAAAAAATATTGTTTCACTTGATGAAATATGAGTGTAAAATAAAAAGAAGTTATTGTTTCCATGGAAGTTAACTTGCATACTTTGGAATAATTCAGTAAAATAAGTCACTAAAAATTAGTGTGGGTGAGACAATTGGAAATGATGGGGAAAAAATCATCAAAATCTGAAGGATTCTCTCAGACTGCTTCACAAATGTCTTTAAATTCTCCCTTTACTTTAAAATATATATATATATATATATATATATATTGTAAGGATGATATGTGTGAGATTTGTAGGAAAAAAAATAGATGACTTTGAGCTCCAACTGGTGGACATGTTTTAAAAAAAGACTTTGACCTAAAATTATAAATATATCAAATAAAAGTAAATTGATATGCTTTAAGTTAGTACAGAATGTCCAAAGGCCTTTTATTATTATTATTATTCCCTGATTTTCCTATTTTTATTTTTTAATGAACCAAACAAATATTGGTCTCAATTACATGGCTGAAAGGGCTTCTAACTATAATCCCTTCAAGCATGAGTTGATCATATGTAGTTGAAATAAAGTAGGACTGGGGTTGGGACAAAAATAGGAGTGATGAGGATGCCAGTAACCCAGAGACAGCATGGGCTTTCCTACTACTTGACTTCAGCAAATTATTGATGTGGCATTCAACCAAACTTTCCAGATACTTCCATTTGGGAGAAGCTAGAAATCGATATGTGTGTGTGATCTGTGTGTTTTAAGTGTCAGCACCTGTGGCAGAGACTGCTACCTATGTACCAAAGTACATTTTCCTTTGTACTTTGAAAAGACCACATTTCACAAGCTTCTCTGCAGTTAGCTGGGACCACGTGACCAGGTTCCAGCCAATAGCGAGCATACATAAATGATTGTGTTTTCTTTCCAGGTCTGGTGTACAACACATCATGAGATCCTTTTCCCTTCCACTGCCTGCAATGGTGGTAACCAGAGCATCCGTGTAAAGCAGTATTAAAGATGATGGAGTTGTTTTCATCCCAGATCCCTGGAAGACTGCATGAATAGAGTCCTTTCTTCACCTCCTAACCTGGAACATAAGAACATCCAGTCTAGACTAAGTGGAAAATCAATTTCAATTGTAGTAGAGCAATTACATTTTGACTTTATTGGTCATACCATTTAACCAACACTAACTGATAGAGCTGCTACCAACTTCAGTGTAAAATATTATGTGGGGGCAAGATTCAGTCCTCTGAGCCCTCAATTTCAGAATCTGCATTTAAGCATCTTCTTATTTTCAGCTACCCCTCCAAAAAATGTAGCAGTTATCTTACTACTTTTCTTCCTTCTGAGTCCTTCTCCTTCCCTAGTCCTTTTTTTTTTAATGTCCTAGTTCTTTTTGAAGAAGATGATAAACTGATAGTTCTTTCTTTTCTTGTTTCATTTTATCCTTCTCCATTCTACCCTTTTCTCTTTCTTTATTGTGTTTTGTCATTAGATTTTCATTTTAGCTTTTCCTTTAGATTCCCCCCTTTTGAAGCTTTCTTATCCAAGGGTAAAAAATGTGTATGTGTCCAAACTCATGACACCCACATTCCCACAGTTCTGATTTTCTTGTCCATTTTCATTTTTTTCCATGATGTTTTCATGACTTATACCCACATCCTGGCCTCAAAATCCTCAGTACTAATAAATATTTTTAAATAAATGGATCTGGAAGATGGAGATTGAAGCCTAGCAATGCTGGAAGGGACACAAGTAAAAATACTCATGTCCCCACAGTTACCCAAGACCTTACCTTTCTTCCTATTTCCTCACTCCACTTTTGCTGATTTTCCTCAGATATTAATTTCTTTTCTTGGAACTTCTTTTCTGGCAAATGTTCAAATGAACATTTGAAACGGCATTGAAATGGCAAATGTTCAAAATGAAATGATAATTTCTTAAGTATCTTTGTGTACAAATCTTTATAAAAGATACTAGTCTGCCGGAATGGGACCCAATTGTTACAAAACTACCAGCAACCCTCTCTACAGATCAGGCACCCTTCTAAATGCGGTACTATGATTCAAGAAGACACACAATAAATCTATGAGATCAGGAGGAGGAGGAGGAGGAAGAGGAGGAGGAGTAGAAAGTCCCTGTTTTATAGATGAATAAACTAAGTTGCAAAGTTTTCAGGTAAGTTTCTGAAGTTCAGACAACAAGATGAAGAATTGGAATTGGAGCCCAGGCATTAGGGCTCCATCCTGATGCCAGAACCCTCTCAGAACCACAACACAAGTGACAATCCTGAGACACAATAGAAGGCTCCTTTCCAAAGTCCAACCACAAACCAGGAGAGGACCCCAGGTTTTGTAAGTTGGAATAAGTACAAGACTTATTCCAACAAATCAAACATTCTTTCTATATTTCCAACTGCCTTTCTATATTAGGTACCCACATCTTCTAAAACTTGAAAACATACTGTATCTAATTAGCATCTTCCACAGAACCTCTCCTCTTGAAAATATCTTCATTTTGGGCAGACATCTACAAAACAAATATATTAATATTCTAGTCTAACATTTGAATGTTGTAGCTTTAATAGTTTCAAATTCTTGAATATTAAAAATACCTCTTGTTTAATATTTTATAGGCACAGTATCTAAGTATTTTACAGTTTTTCATTTTTACCCAGAAGTTTTAGTTGTTATGTAGATAATCCTAAATGTTTCCATTTGTGGGGAAAAAACTATATTGACTTCTATATATCTGAATGTTTAATATATATATTATGGCTGACTGTTTTATTTATTTTTGAGTACTCTGTTGAGATTCATGAAACACAGATATTGATATCTCAAAATCTTCCTATTGCCTAGAGTACTCTTAGCTCCCTAGGGAAATGTAAACAACTTGGTCCCTCAGGAAATATTTTTGAAGTGCTAGTCATCTTTTGTTTTGAAACTCGGTACACATCACCTCCTTCTCCAGTAGGGTACAATAATTGGCAGAAAACTTATAAGGTAACTTCATGAGCTTATTAAACCAACAGAGCAAGGAAGCTCATGAGAGAACAATTTGAAAATTAAAATTTGACTGGAATACTATCCCTCACATTTCTCCAATACTGAGGTTATGTATTTGTACACAAAGCAGAATAAGAATTGTGGCAATTATTTGGATAATTTAGGCGAAGGACTACTTTTGTTGATAATAATTCACACAATTACAGTCTCTTTTTGGTTTGGCTGGAATTATTCAGGCAGCTGCCTCAATTTTCCCCTTCACTTTCCATCTGTAGAGATCATACAAAATAAAAGGAAAACCATCATTGGAATTTTAAACAGTTTCACATTTCATTCAAGACATGAAACTTGTTAGGCTAGAGAAGTCATCTCAAAAAGGGAGATGGTCCTACAATGACCAAAACTGCATCAATTCACAACTCCCTACTAAAAGGATGACTGAGTCAAATTTTACTTGGCATTCACAGTGCTCTCTCTCTTATCCAACTTTTTAAAGTTAGGCAAAGAAAAATAATTATCAAATACTTACCAGGTCAAGGACTATGAGTGGCAGGATATTAAATTTTATTTAATTCCTTTCTTTAAAAAATCCTTTATTCAGAGATACCATTCCATCTATTTTGCAGACAAGTATAGCAAAGATTAAAACAAAAATAAGACATTTGTCCAACAGCAAACTTTAATCCATGAAGAACCAGATCATTCTCTTGATATCAAACCCAGTGGTTTATCCACTGTAGAGACATAGATGACAAAAATTTCTAATCAGGAAGTTTAAAAGTCACATCTTTTGGTGGTTTTCTCTTTTAGTGTAAGCACCTTTAAAATACAGGAAATCTTCTCTAAATTAGTATCAAAAACATTTGGAAACTTTCTTAGGTTCCCTCCCTCAATATCTTGCTAGTAAGTTAGAAATCTTACTTTTGAAAGTCAGGTAGCTTGACTCAACCAAAGGATAATTAAGGAGAAAATAAGAAAGAGTAATAAAATCATATTTGAGAATCCCTATTCTTCACAAAATCAATTAAATCCAATAGGTTGTTTTTATTGTTCCCATGTTGTGTTAAGCACAAATAAATAACATCATCATGTAATAGAATGAACCTAGTGTTTGAATGGGTTCTTTGAATTAGGAATTTAATAAAAGCCTAATCTTTATCTTCAATTTTACTTATATATAGTTGTCTAAACAGTTAAGCATGAGTACAAACCAAGTAAATTCCAAGTAACATCAAATATGCTCCCAAAGTTGTTCTGAAATTTACATCTAAGAGTTAGTCTCTCACCACGATTTGGGCATGTGATCCTATTAATCAAAGAAGCAGATCAGAAACTCGGAAAACATTATCTCATTATGCAGGTCAGATCCCATCCTACTCCTATAGGATCCAATTTTTAAAAGGTAGGGCTTGGACCCATGTATTTTAAAAATTTTCTATGTGTGATTTGATGTCTGTCTTGGTGTAATACTACTGGATGATGTGTCAGTCTGAATTTGCTAGAGTAGTCAGTGTCTTTCATGATTCTAGTCCAGATACTCCTCCATTTTCATCACCCATGTGTTACCTTTTTTACAGTGGTCCTATATCAGCCCCTCATCTGCCCTGCCTACTTCTACATATGATTACATCCACATTACAATTATTCCTGCATGTATAGTGGAAGGGAAGAATGGAAAGGCTGCTGTAGACCAGACTTTAAGCTGGGAGATGTGAATTGGAGAACAGCCTCCACCATCAGGGGCCCAGAGCTTTGTAGGCTGTTTACGTGGCCATTATTTATCATGGCTCCATGCCAGAGTTATGCCCCTTTCCCTTGCAGTTCTGATGAGTTATTGTTTCCTTTTAGGTGTCTTCCCAGTCCTCCCTTTATATCTCTCCCATATCGCTCATTTTGATGACCAGCAGGGTCTCATAATAGACTTTGATATTTATATTATTAATAAAACTAAAACCATCACTGTAGGCAGCTGAACTCTAAAATTCAATTGGTTCTTTCTAATTAATGCCATATCAGACAAGAGTTTCTATGAGGATATAATGAAATTTTGTTATACAGTTGTGAGGGGCAATCATTGCCTACCATACTTTAAAATGTTTATAAATAAACATCATTGTACCTCTGTTTTACAGAACACAGCTTTGGGTTTCTGGACTTATATTTATTTGTGTGTTTAAGATTAGAACTGAGAGATTTTGTTTTGTTTTGTTTTATTAGGAAATGCTGCCCTATCCCACCAACTATGGATCAACTCACCTATAGACAGACAAAAAGGACCCATATTTTAAAAACGTCTGCAAAAGGACCTCAGCCTATCCTCCAATTTGTTCAAAGGCAACACATACAGATCAACCCTCAATCAATGACATAGGAGACATCTGCACCCCATATTCTTTCCAGGGCACAACCCCAGACATTCTGCCATTTAATTCTTATGAAAAACTTATTTACAAATCACAGAAGTAACACTTATGGGAGATTTTCTGAAGGACATGTAATCTCATCATTATATGTAAATAAAATAAAATTTTTCCAGGGTCAGGCCAGACCTTCAGAGGCTACCTATCCAACTACGCTGTTTGCCACCTTGTAGATTTTTCACACTGTGCTTCATTGAGCTTGGACCTCAGGCTGTGCCATCAGTCACTTTCTTGGCTTCTCTGACAATGACAGAAATCAGCAATTCTCTCAGGTTAGTTCCAGTAACAAGTAAAAACCCGTGTCTTGAAGGAAAAGCAGAACCACAATAGAATTAGGCCCCTGGGAAACCTGCTCTGTCATCCAGAAAGCACCATGGTTCCGGCGATCATCTCAAACCCCAGCTCAGCAGAGTTTATTGATTACACCATTTCCGTCCCTACAAAATCATCCCCTCATCCCTCGCTCTGTGTCTTTTTCACTTTGTGCCTATTTATTGTTTCAGCTGCCTCTTGGCCTTTGCAACCCAACTTTTCTCTCTGTGCCCTTTGGTTCCTGCTCACACTTCCAAATAATTGCCTCCCTCTGTGTATCTCTTATCTTCAAATGCTCCAAAAGAAAACATCCAATTGTTTCCTCTCAACTTCGATCATCCCTTTTGAGCACAGCTTTTTTGTCAGATGTCCTTGTAGGCCACCAGCCAGTCTGTAAACATCAGTTACTCTTGAGTCAAGTGCCCTCCCATCCGCAGGCCAATTAGCCGTGGCCATGTTTGTAATTGGGAGGTTGGGTTACTGTGTGTGTGTGTGTGTGTGTGTGTGTGTGTGTGTGTGTGTGTGTATGTATGCATTGGAAGAAAGGTTGCACTGTGCAGAGGACGGCTATTTGTGGTCAGGCCAACTATGTACTCTTTATGCAGATCGAGAGGGAAATTTCTCTTATACCTCAATACAAGTAAAAGCTTGGCTTATCATTACTTTCTGTTGGCTCTGTTCTCATGTACAACATGAGTTTTGTAAACAATACTTTTTAGACTAGCTACTAAAAAATTCAAGGTTAAATCTGTGTGTCACTTCTAGCAAACATACAGGATTTTATGGTCTGTGTCTAGAGTTCACCCTACTCATACTTTCATTTTATTTTCTTGTCTGTCTTGATTTTACTTCACCTATTCATTCTCATTTTTAAAAAATATTTTGTCATGTATGTCTATTTAAGCCACATCAAATCTTAATTTCAGAAGGGATGAGATATAAAAAACTGACAAAAGCCATAATTATCTATTAGTAATAATTATCAATTCACTAAGCTATAAATTTTTCAAAAAAAAACAAATTTTTCAAGAAAAGCAATCTTTGTACCTGCAGAATTTAATACAGTTCTGGTCCACAATAAGCATTTATTAAAAGTTTGTTGAATGAATGAACAGTTCAATGATTTTTACCAAAATATTGGACAATGATAAATTTCATGCTGCAAATATTAAGTAAAATATGCATTTGGAAATGAGATCATTTTATGAAACTGGCATATTTTGATACAATCATGGTAACAATATTGTCAGATCTCAAATTCTGATTTATCATAACTATAATATCTCTTTTATTTTCATCAAACAGCTACAGCTATAGTCACTAAGAGCATGAAAGTGAGATTCTTTTAAGTTCATGAAGTTTATGAGGAAAAAACACATGAATTACAGTGAAGACCAAAGCCAATACTTTAAAAGCAAATTGAAAGTTCTTTTAGAGATCATTTTGGCATTACTATTCATCATTGTGACCTGATTCTGAATGAAGTTGTATTTTCATGTTAGTGTCCTTTGAAATATGTAATTCCATAAGCATTCCATTGTGATGAAAGCTCTTGTGTCCATCCAAACAGAGAAAACACTGTATCACAAGTTACTCATGGCAAGTTTTTGGCAACCACTTAAAGGGGACAAATAAGAGGAATTTAATAGATTCAATCAAAGACCGACAATACACATTAGAGAAAAACAAGGCTGGACAGAAAATTAGTAAAGTCAGCATAATTCCTGAATGCAACACTTTACAGTTTTAGGACTGCCTAGAAGGAATGCATTGTGTGGCATGATACAACAGCTAATTGATACATGTAACTACTTAAGTTAAAGTAAAAACTTAGCTGTACTAGACGTTAGGAAATCTGGCATGAGGATGTCACATCATGTTTCTGGAAGGATAAACAGCCAGCCAGGATTTCTTTTCATTGACAAAGAGAGCCCAGGAATGCCATAGTGTCCTTGGGTTGGCCAGTGGGTGCGTCCTGCACAGTTTCAACATGTCGCTGGGGATAACGTGCTGCACCACGTTCAAAGGCTGCCTGGAGAGAAGAGCAAGCCTTTCCCTTTGCCCTTCCCCCAGTCCCCAACTCTGAACACCTTTTTATACTCAAAGATAAAAGCCCTTGACCCTTTTACTTAAAACCGAAGTGCAAAATCATAGGAACTGATAGTCTATGCACATTCCAGATCCTTACTGGAAGCGGTGACACATTTTCTTGGTTTCAGATTCTTATTTACAATCTTTTATAAGGGAAGCATCATTGAGGGTGAAATTTGGACTCTTAAAACTCTGTATTAATTACATACTGACTCTGCATTATTAAAACAAAGCCCTTTGACAAGCGGCCATCAGATACCTTTCAGAGAGGGGAGTCTCGGCTGTTATTCTCACAGTGCCCGTGAAAGAGCACTGATCCTCTCTGGCTGTAGCTTTTGTTTCCAGCCCCTCTTTTTCAATGGTTGTCATGGAATCAACTTATTAACATATGAAAAGCCATACACAACACTTTTCCCTTCACCCCTACTTCCCCCACCACCAAAGCCTGTTGCTAAAGCCTTAGTCCTTAATATTCATGTAAAGGAGGGTGGGGTGTGAGAACAGAAATAAAATTGTGGGTGAAAAACACAAAGATGTTTTCAGTTTGCACCCTCTGGGGCAAAAATGGTTGATTTTTTTAGTTGGAATTTTCTCAATTTCTACCTTTTCTCTGAATCTTCCCTAGATGATGATAACTGTAGTTGCCTACCCTGTTACAACAGATTTATTCACCAGAATTGATTTTAATTGCTTCATGAGTAAGAGGAAAGACTTGCATGCTTCTCAGTGTACTGTGTCAACAGCTTCTGCTTAATTTAGGGTTAATTTCCATGGCCAACTCTTCTGTTTTCTTAAAATAATTTTTAAATTTCCTTAAAATTCTCACTTCACTATTTTCTTTAGAATAATTTTTAAATTTCTTTAAAATTTTCCAGAAGTGAGAAATTTTTATTTTATTTTGTTAAAGTGAGCTTATTGGTTATCTGGACCACAGCTCATGAAAAAGGCTAGGATAGTGTTTGTTTTTTGAAGTTGTCTTAGTTCCTACCAATAAGCCACCTCTTGTCTCTCTTTGTGTATATAGTCAAAATGATATATTGTGTTTCCATGTAAAAATAAATCTTGCCAACTCCCCCCAAACACCCTTATGTAACTGACTTGGAAAGCTTCTGAGAACACTAACAGACAGAGGGGAGACTTCTTAAAACAAAAACAACAATCTCATGAAGCACATTATTCTCCATATACTTTGGTTACGTAGACAAAACCCCAAATCCACCTGCTAAATACTTTTGCCCAACATATAGACTTGCCACTCTTCAACTTCCAGGCAATATCTCAACCTAGTTTCTACTGCAATAACTTCTGCTAAGTACGTAGGATGAAGAGATAATGATAGTTAACAAATTATTTGAGCCATATACTAAATGCTAAGAGCTTTATAAGATTGACTTAATACTCATAACAATCAGGGACGCCTGGGTGGCTCAGTTGGTTAAGCGGCTGCCTTCGGCTCAGGTCATGATCCCGGCGTCCTGGGATCGAGTCCCACATCGGGCTCCTTGCTCGGCGGGGAGCCTGCCCCTCTCTCTACCTCTGCCTGCCTCTTCGCCTGCTTGTGTTCTCTCTCTGTTAAAATAAATAAAATAAAATCTTTAAAAAAAATACTCATAACAATCAGAGGAACAAAAATGGACCACTTCTTCAGTTCAGGGACTTAGTACATTCAGTTAGGAACCTTCTTTTAGGGAAAGAAATTCTGGTAAAATATGCGAAATTTGACCAAGTTGATTTGTATAATCTACCTAGGTATTCCACAGATAATGTTAAATGGGATTCCTTTGGTTGTCAGCAGCAAACAAAAAATTCAAATGAGTAAGTAAGAAAACAAAAGGGGAAGATAGTTATTAACTCTTGTATGTAGAAAATCCAAGAGAGGCACTGACTTTAAGCATGACTAAATCTGGATATCAATAAACATCCAATATTTCTCTGACCCTTTTCCCCTTCTTTCCTTCACTGCCTACATCTCTTGGCCCTACTTGTTTGCTGCCTTAGGAGACCTCACAGTGAAGACTTCTTCTGAGTACCCCAAGAAAATGACTGATGGAAGTTCCAGACTCACATCTGTTCTGAAATGTGAGTTTCACTCCATTAGCCTGGTTCCCATGTAACAAAATCAGGGAAAGATTCTCACAGGTCCTGCTTGGCTCATATGCCCAATTTTATTTTATTTTTATTTTTTTATTAACATATAATGTATTATTTGCCTCAGAGCACATGTCTGTGAATCATCAGGCTTACACATTTCACAGCACTTACCATAGCACATACCCTCTCCAATGTCCATAATCCAGCCACCCTATCCCTACCCCCCCACCTCCCAGCCACCTTTGGTTTGTTTTGTGAGTTTAGGAGTCTCTTATGGTTTGTCTCCTTCCCGATCCCATCTTTTCATTTCCTTCCCCCACCCTCTGGTGACCCCGCACCCTGCCTCTCAAATTCTTCATATCAGAGAGATCATGTGGTAATTGTCTTTCTGTGGCTGACTTATTTCGCTTAGCATAATACCCTCTAGTTCCATCCACGGCGTTGCAAATGGCAAGATTTTGTTTCTCTTGATGGCTGCAAAGTATTCCATTGTATCTATATACCACATCTTCTTTATCCATTCATCTATTGATGGACATCTAGGTTCTTTCCATAGTTTGGCTATTATGGACAATGCTGCTATAACCATTCGGGTGCATGTGCCCCTTCAGATCACTACATTTGTGTCTTTAAGGTTAGTACCCAGTAGTGTGATTGCTGGGCAATAAGGTAGCTCTATTTTCAACTTTTTGAGGAACTTCCATACTGGTTTCCAGAGTGGCTGTACCAACTTGCATTCCCACCAACAGTGTAGGAGGGTTCCCCTTTCTCCGCATCCTCGCCAACATCTGACGTTTTCTGACTCTCTAATTTTAGCCATTCTGATTGGTGTGAGGTGGTATCTCATTGTGGTTTTGATTTGTATTTCTCTGATGCCAAGTGATGTTGAACACTTTTTCATGCGTCTGTTGGCCATTTGGATGTCCTCTTCTCATATGCCCAATTTTAAACTGTATCTTTAAAACTAGGAGAATATCTGGCTTGTGTTGTTACAGCCTACTCCTATGACTGGAGGTGACATATCCTTTATACAGTAGGAGAGATGAGAAAGCTTCCTGAGAATGGATAAAATCTATAGCTACCTATAATCCACACAAGCCTTTACTCCTTCGTGTTTGAAATGAAATGTAACTCAAGTTAATTCAGGCTTTCTCTAATAAGCAGCTTCCTTAATTATCTAAACTAATGAAGGTAGTAGCTGTGTGTTTACTACCATAAAAATGAAGAATATTAAAATGAGCTTCGGGAAAAATTTATCTAGTACCCATGCAATGTGAGTCTTAGACTAGAAGGGATCAGTGATGGGAAGACATAGGGGAGGCCCAGTTTTATTGAGAAGAAGTGCTTTAAAAAATAAAAATCAATCAATCAGGTTGTTTTGCCCTAGTTTCTACCACGTGACTCACACTGTGCTTTGTGCATTGGAAGAGAAAAAAATGGCAAACATCCAGGCTATCAGGTGATAGAAATAATATATAGTAAGTTCTCAACACAGCTGGAGGGTAAACTGAAAAATAAAATTGGTTCTTGTCCACCAGATGAGTCTATAAGAAAGTGATGAGGCAGTGAGTTAACCTGTATCTCAATAAAGGAAGCCTGGAGGTTAGGTTCCCTTATTGGCCTCTGACACTCCTGGATACTGTAATACCCTGCAAACCCCCCATGGTAGCCGAGACAGGATCCAGGATTTGGCTTAACTGGGATTGGCATAAGGAATCTGTAAAATGTCATGCTTGTCTCCTATATGCTCGTTGCCTTTCTACCAGACTTGAACAAATGCTTACAAGCTCATGTGATTCTTAAAGCTATCAGGACTTCTTTGCAACTTCCTTGTTCCTGCCGTTTTCTCCTATTACACATCTGGGAGAAAGATGCTGTGCAAGAAGGGCCCAGGCCCACTCTATGGGCTCTCATCACCTTCTCAGTCACCACACAAACAGAAATGAATGGAAATTATAGATGCGAAAATCTAAAACATCTCCTCCTGTTTTAGGAGCCCCTAAGCCATTCTGTCACACACTAAAAGGCCTGTGTAGGCGAGGGGAGCTGCCATTCTTTTGGGCATCATCATTTGGAGACTTGCCAAGTCCTTAAGGAGTTCCTGCAATTTTTTTTTCTTTAAGATTTTATTTATTTATTTGACGGAGAGAGAGAGATCACAAGTAGGCAGAGACACAGGCAGAGAGAGAGAGAAGGAAGCAGGCTCCCTGCTGAGCAGAGAGCCTGATGCGGGGCTCAATCCCAGGACCCTGAGATCAGGAGCCAAAAGCAAAGGCTCAACCCACTGGAGCCACCCAGGCACCCCAGAGTTCTTGCAATTTTGATTCATCATTGATCCATCGGTTATTGGGAAGTGTGTGTGTGTGTGTGTGTGTGTGTGTGTGTGTGTGTGTGTGTGTTTTGCTCTCTCTATTGAACCATTTGGGGTAGTTACCCACTGATCATCAGATACCGCTATACTGTAGTTACTTTTAAAGTCACAACCGTAGTTTTAAAAGTCTTACCCAAAATAGTTTATTCAACCAACCTAAAGATGTCTTTATCCTCAGTGGGTTATATTTCATTAAAGATATTCATTACAAACTCATATTTCTCTTAATAAATTTTAAAAAGTATCATTAAACAACTATCTCTAATTTTCTATTCCCTATATGGAGTCCCTCATTTCCAATCAAGTAGTCCTTCTTTTCTTCTTCAAAAATAAGTTTTGAGCACACCTCCTTAAGAAACCTCCCCTTATTAAACCTACCCTACTTTAATCAATATATTATATTAAGCTATATAAAAATCTATAAGAATTGGTAGTCAATCAATTCACAAATAATTATTGGGAATTTATTAGATGCTTAATACTGCAAAAATATGTGGGAAAAAGGAGAAAAAGTATAAAACACAGTCTCTTCCCCCAAGAAACTTACAGTCTAAAGAGATGAGATTTACGCACAAATATTTTAAAACAAGATAATGTATGGTAAATCTAATGAATTTTATGATTCAGGTATAAGTACAAGATTTTGCCAAATCATAGTTGGGACAGGTTGCAAATGGGGCAGGTTGCAATTGGGGCAGAGGAGGTGAGAAAAAGAGGAGGTGAAGAAAAGGAACAATGTGTACAAAGAGCAAAATTCTCTTTAAAATCCCTTTGGAATGATGAGGCACATAAATAGATAAATCAGCAAATAAATAATACCCATACATATTTGCAGAAGAGCCGAGGCAGACTTACCAGACACATGGGTGCCAGAGCCTGCTGGACTTTGTGGAGTTTCTGTGTCAGATGGGAACATCATGCTACAACCAGGAAGCATTCTAGGCAAGCAGGTCTGAAAAACTGCCTAATGGGATCTTAGAGGAAAGATGCCTGATTCCACTAACTCCAATAAACTCTACCTAGTTTTGTGTCCCTTATCATAAAAAAATCCCCCCCTAAATTGCATAAAATTCCAATTCCCAGAACTTGACTCTCCCCTGCTGTGGCGAGAGACTTGCAGTGAATTATTTTGCCACAGAGATAGGCCTTGACCTGGGCTTTGAATAGAAGGCCCCCTCGCTGAGCAAAAAGAAATTGTATTCCAACTGGGAAAGTTTTGTCTCTGGGATGACTTAAATGCAGACTTTCCCAGAAACAGAGGTAGACTAGATAGGCATGAAAGATCCCTTTCTGTCCTATGATTTCATAATTTTGAAGTAGACTAGATAGGCATGAAAGATCCCTTTCTGTCCTATGATTTCATAATTTTGAAGTACCGTGTAAATATCAGATACATACACTTAACACAGATCACATTGTAACTACAATCTCAGAATCACAGATCCCACCTTTGGAGGACATGAGTGTGACCAATTGTTAAGCACAGTCCTGAGGATATGTCAGAATTCATGCATGAACTTCAGAATTAAAAACCCAATTTCTAGTCTCAGAAATAAATGTCATTCAAATAGAAGCTCTGAACTGCCATTTTCCTCCTTGGATTTGTGCAGATTTAAGCTAGATGGTCCATTTTTTAGGTAGTGTTTTATATGATGCCAGTAATATGCCTTCCTTCAAGTGTTCTGGCTTAGGCCTATGCTATAAGCTAAAGAACTCAGCTTGTGCCAACCAGAAGGGCATGGAAAGCCGCCTGGGATAACCGCCAGGTTTCAGAAGCTGGATTTGAAAGACCTGAGTGCGAGTCAGATCGACCACCTCCTCGAAAGTCACCTGATGAATGTTCACTGTAATGTCCATCCTCAGGATTTCTGGGAGGAGTAACTAGGCTAATCTGTCAGACACTCAAGACTGACAGTATTCTACGGTTGGAGTCTGTTGGGATTGATTACTACAGTGGTCGTTAAATGTTAAATATTTTGAGTTTCATCCTGCCTGGAGCACAGTGGAAATGCCAGTTAAGATTTCTGCCTACCTGGGGCGCCTGGGTGGCGCAGTTGGTTGAGCGACTGCCTTCGGCTCAGGTCATGATCCCGGAGTCCCAGGATCGAGTCCCACATCGGGCTCCCATCTCCATGGGGAGTCCGCTTCTCGCTCTGACCTTCTCCCTTCTCATGCTCTCTCTCACTCTCTCTCTTTCCTAATAAATAAAGAAATAAAATCTTTAAAAAAAAAAAAAAAAAGATTTCTGTCTACCCCTGGCAGAACCTGCTTAGAGCAATCACAACTCCAGGAAAGAGCTGATTGTTGCCTACAGTTTAGGGGCCTCATTTCTCTGGATATAAACATCTCCCGGGTCATGATGGTTTTGAGTTCTCTGACTAGGCACAAGGGCTAATGCCTTAGTGAGAAGCAAAGTTGTTAGGCTGGTCCCAAAGGCTCTCAATCCTGGCTCCACACAGAATCACCTGGGGAGCTTTTAAAAAAATACTTGTGCATGGACCCCGCCCTAGATGAATTAAATCAGAATTTCTATATGTGGAGTCATGGTGAATCTTTTCCAAGTGATATCACTATGCATTCAGAATTCAGAACCATTGTAATTAGACTTCTCTTCCCATTAAGCATATAAGGCAAGGGGTACCTTACCCAGTTATCCCTCCATCTACAGGCACTGCAGCACGTGTTTACTTTCTAAGTGAAATATTATCCTATAAAGGACCTACTTTATGTATAATAACCATAAATCCAAGCAAGAGGGCTGACTGCTTTGTGCCCTATGTTTTGTAAGGCTCAGCCTGGTCTTTCAACAGTGCTTCTGTTGATGGGAAGAAGAGTCCACCAGGCCAAAGGAATAGTCCCACACACACCCTCAACTATGCTTTGGGTTCTCAGGACCCTGGAGGTCCCTTTTCAATCAGCCAGAGTCCATTTCCAGGATCTGTGTAAGGCTTCTTTCCTGGGTCTGTCCACCTGAGTATAAACTGGGCACACCACTAGGCAAAGGAGTGACCCAGGAAGGGCAGTTGGTGGGAGTGTCAATGGAACTTAGACATATGGGGTACAGCAACCTACATGAGTTTGAGAGGCCACACACACTGCAGGATTGAGCTGGAGTATTAAGAGAGAAGTGTGGACCTAGAACAGAGGACAGTGGGCTGAGCAGTGAGAGGCAAGCTCTCACTGGCCATTGTGTTCCAAATGGAACTCTAAGGAGTCGGAGACCCCTAAATTTGAACACAACATCTATATTATCAATAAAAATATTGTCGAGCAATGATAGAACATATTTTATGTTTTATTTAAGAGTTTTCAAGCTTGAATCATAACTTTTAAGTATTTAAGCATGTGGCATGTGGGCCTTCATTTGTATGCTTACACTGGGCCCCATGAATGGTAGAGGCAAACCCAAAGGACACATATTTGCCCTGCTTCCCTCCAGGATGTTTTCTTATTTGAAATCAGCAGCCATGGCAGCTTTCCAAGGCTGTTTAAATGCAATGAGAATGTGGTCCATCAAAAATGCTGTCTGGTTTGATTGCACACAAGAGGTTGTTAACTCTGGCAATCTCACCAGATTGGCCTGTGTTCTCATTGTCTCTTCAGCCTCCCCAGCCAAATCCTAATGGGGGAATGAGTCTGTGCCTATGAGATTTGTGGGAGGGGCTGTGGAAAATGAAATCAAGCAGATCACCAAGTGTTGAGCTGAAAGATAGAAAGCTTCTGCACCTTTGACTTCATTTTCAATTCACTTCATATAAGGTTTGTTTTTGTTTTGGTTTGCTTTTTTGGAAGCAGGAAAGAAAAAGAATGGTGTTTTCCTCTTATGAAACCTGGAACAAGATAACTGCTCTGGTCCCATAGGAACACTGTAAGGAGGCTCTCAGAGGACAAGAACTGGTTTACGGCCTTCATATGAAAATGTACAAGAACTCATCATCATCCCCTTCCTTTGTCAATCTGGCAGGATTTACTCGGATTGTAGAAGGGAAGCGTGGCTATGTCTTAAGAGAAGCTACAATGGGGAAGTGGTGGGAGATGGGCAGAGTAGGCCAAAGGCAGAATTCAGTTCACACTCTACAGATCTAGCACCAGTGTATGTAAACTGCTTCCTGAACTCACCTATATCAGTCAAGGAAGAAACTTAAACCAACAGTTATCCTCAGGCACTCACTATTGCCAATGAATTAACCAGAAACCCCCAAGGGTAGGAAATTACAGAATCTAGACCAATTTTATGGAGATCCTATCTCCACAGCTGCCAAAAAGGCTCATGGATACCTCATGTCACGGGGGTGGCTTGGCCCTGAGAGGAAACGAAAGTCCCTGAGCCTGAGCCTCTGGGGAACAAGGCATAGGCCCTAGGACAACCAGGGGACAGGGGGAGGGGAGGGCCTCCTGGACTACAGTGCCCCTGAAATGTGGCGGTTGCTAGTATTTCAGTGAGACCAGGCAGGCAGGATGGAGGCTGGAATGGGAAGTAGCCCTCTCGCAGATGTTAGCATAAAAGAGCCTGTTTACTCGTTGATGAGTATTATGAAATAAAAGGGTCAGGTTTCATCTGCTTAGGGAAGAATGGTTGTTTTCCCCACTGTGTAGTCTGTGCCGTGACATTGAGAATGTGCGCTGCTGACCAGATGCCACTCTCGGGAAGGTGGGATTCCAGATTCAAGTCGGGTCATCTCCACTGGTGCCATATGTGGAGGCTGAGGACCCATCTGTATTTCTGTGTTGATGCAAATAAGTAAAGAGCTAAGTAGCAAAGGAGTTATCAGTCAGTTGGTCTCACCTCAGGCTCTTAATATGTAACCCTGTTGAAGAGTCACCAACACCATCTTCCTCCCAGAGCCACTGGAGCAACAGGGGTGGGATTGGACCATCAGCCCAAAGAGAATAAACTGCTTAGAACTAGAAATGGATAGTTAGAATGGCACAAGCAACCCAGATCTTGTTCACTGGTAATAGGGGACTTTTATCAGTTCTTTGTCTCATCTAGTTTAGGGATTTACCAGAAATTCCTAGAGGTGGACAAGAGGCATCTTCACTTTCCCTTTCCAGAACTGACTTCATCCCTTACTAAAATGGAACTTGGGTTTGTTATTGGTGAAAATGTACATAAATGGACCACCTCTCAAAAGATTAAGTTGCTAGAGCATCTGTCCAATGACTTTGGGATAGGACAGGAAGAGCGAGATGGGAGGGACTATGTGGTTCTTCAGCCTAGATCCAGGGAAAAGGATGAGCATTCTGGGCACTGGAGACATGCTGCTTTTCTAAAACCTCATTTAACAAGTGCAAATACCATCTAATCCCTGAATCCAGTTTCTGGAAGCAACTAAAGCGTCCGTCATCATATAATACACACAGAAACCCAAACCAACAAACAAGAATTAATCCCTTACTTCTTGTGAGCATAGTGCTCTGCAAGAGATAAAATAAGCCTCTCAAGCAACAATTGACAAGAATAGGAAGACAACCAGGGATGCCTGGGATATCAGCTGAAGTAGGGGTCTGAGACAGCTCTCCCATGACTTCACCCTACCCTCAGTCTCGGCCTGAGAAGTCATTCCATGCCCCTGGGCAAGTTCTATAGCATTATCATCTGCAACATGTTCACATGCAGATAGTCAACGTGGCAGCTAATTATCACTAATCTATAAAGGCTGACAAACTGTCACAAGAATCAATGTGCATTGATCCCATTCTCAGTGTCTTTGAGGAAGAAGGAAAACATTTCTTACTAGGACAAACCTATTATAGTCGAGTACCTTTGGGAAACGGCAGGATGGTCACCAACCGAAAGTCGTGATCATGGCTGAATTCTGACCATGAAAACTGTTCAGCACAGTGCTCTTTAGAGGCGTGTTTTATTTTGTCCTCTAAATTTTAAACATCTTATTATGTCATCAACAAATTGAGGCTTAGAAAAAAGCAGAGATAAAAAGGAGTTTAAAAAATCACTGAAGGCTGGAAAAATATGTTGCCAATATTTTTCAGCAAATGTTCTAATTGGCCACTGAAAGCGAGCTGATTGGTAAGAACCTGGTTTATATATAATATTTAATAAAAGACTCATTTCTCGACATCCCCAGTGAGATGAATATTGGGCTATTTTGTAAATATTATTTTGAAAGAATATTAAATCAGTCGCCAACTCAAGTTGCTTCAAGTCCTAGGCAGTCCTGCTGGTATTCTTTCCAAACAACAAAAAATTTTTTCCCAGAATAAATAACTGAAGATCTCCTGAAATTGTTCATGGGCCAAATATAGCAGAACCACTGTCCTAAAGACAGTAAAATAGATATTTCCCCTGGAAAGTACCTACTGATAAAAAATAATAGACTGAAGAGCCGAATATATGCCAGTTTTCCTGGTGGTCTTAATTACTAAAGTAGTTTGATTACATGGTTAATCAAATTGACTGGATGAGATTAAATGGCTGGAGGGAAAAGCACATTGATCCTTTTTTCTGGGTGGTAGTTTGTGTCAAATAAACATGGTTTTTTCAAAGTATCTCTGGGGAATGAGATTTCTTACTGTTCTTCGATAAATTTTTCTAATGATTAAATGCTTTAAAACTCAAACATTATTTTTCACATCTAATCTAAACTTTCTTGGTGTAAATCCACTTTCTTTTTGCTCAAGACCATTTTCAAAACATAAGTGTCTTCACATCTTCATTTTCCACTCTGAAAAAGCATCCATCTCATTCATAATAAAATTCCAACTCCTTAATGTCACCTAAAATATCCATCCATAATCTCTCAACTCATCTCTTCACCTCTCTGATCTCATCTCCTCTAACTCTGCCCCTGCTTACTCTATTTTAGGCACATGACCCCTGATAGCTATAAAAAACACTAGCCAAGTACTTGCTTTGGCAGCTTTGCACTTGCTGTTTCTTCCTCCTAGGGCCATTGTTCATAGATATCTACCTAGCATGTTTCTCCTATCATTCAGGTTTCTGCTGAATGTTGCCTGACCCAAGAGTCTTTCCCTGATATCTCTACATTTAAAAAGCTACTCTAAAATTGTCAAATCCCATATGCTTCTCCATTTACCTTTCTTTTCCATTCTAAACATTACTTTTCTTTTGAGAGAGAGAGAGTGAGAGAGTGCGAGAGTATGGGTGCAAGCACGAGCAAGCCTGGGGCAGGGCAGAGGGAAAGGAGAGAGAGAGAGAGAGAGAGAATTTTAAGCAGGCTCCATGCCCAGCCTGCAGCTGGATGTGGGGCTCAGTCTCACAACCCCAAAATCATGACCCGAGCTGAAATCAAGAGTCAGATGTTTAACCAATTAAGCTGCCCAGGCACTGCATAACATTCTTTCCTTCAAATATTAAAATATCTATTGTATGTCTCCAGGTATAAGGTTTATGAGATCAGAGATTTTATTTTTGTTTACTGGTATATCCCCTACACCAATTATAACTCTTCTATAAGTATTATCAAACATCTCTATGTGACAGATGCTAAGACATACCAAAATCAAAAGTGTGCCAGAAAGATGTGGAACCAGACATTTCCATTGAGAAGGGTAGGATGCCAAGGGGGGGCCATAAACTCTGTGAGCCTTCCTCTCTTTTCTATTCTCCAGCAAAGCAAAAATAAAGCAAATAAACTTTTTTAAAAATGCTAGTGTCCTATTTTGATTGCTCCTGCAATTCTCAACCGTCTTCTCTTCAGACTAATGTCTCTCATTCATAAAATATTTTTAAGAGGCTGAATTTTCCCTTACAAAGAAAGTAAGCATTTTGCGGTTGCAAAAGGGCATGACACATTTTGTGAATTCATTGGTTTTGACTCTTGCATATAACCTGAAGTCATAGTTTTTAGCAAGATTAATTATAGACAAACTCAAGCAATGTGAAAGGCTCATATTGGTCTAAGCTCAGGAAAAATACCAGGAGTTAAGATATTTATCTGATATTCATCTGTGCATTTAAAGAGAACGTAAGCCACGATGAATGTAAGCCCCGCCCAGATGGCAGCAGGCTGGTCTTACTTATCACCGTGGTAGCCACCTGCTACCTCACAGGGTGCCAGGTCTTGGTGAATCTGTTAGCGAGCAGTTGGTTCTGTGAAGGCTTCAGCATGTTGAGCCAGTGCTTCCACCTTCCCTCTGATGGTCTTGGATATTTTCCTTTGTTACAGTCGTGTATTGTGTCTTAACCACCTACTCCCATAAAAATTATGGTGCTATCTCTCTAGATAGAAGTGAAAATGCTATCTTGTCAAGCAGTGCTTTGATTGTGAGCACCCCACCCCTGACTTCTCCGTATTTCTACTTCTCATCCCACCCAAATAAATAACTCCTGCAGACTTCGAAACAGATAATGAAACTAATTTCTTTTGATGAGCCACACAAAGGGTTTGGGTTTAGCTTGAGACTTTGGCCAAGATTTAGGGCAGTTCCTATGTTGTCAAACATGTTTAGCCGTCCCAATGGGGAACTTTATTCTACTGCTTCCTACACAGCAAGGAGAAAGAGTAAGAAGTGGTGGCAGGTTATGGGAAATAGGAGAAAGGCCTTTCTCTTACCTCTGGGGATTGTCAGTGGTTGATATGGAAGATTACACTGGAACAAAGATTGCATTGCCAGCTTGTGTAGTTTATGCTCTACTTGTACTACATTATTATAGACTAGTTCTATTGTCTTGGTGGACAATAGAGGGTTTTATTTCAACATTATGTACAGAATGCCTGTATGGTCTCTTTCTTCCCTCCTCCAGATGCAGGAAGATATTGAGTATCAGATTTCTGAAGGAGCCATGTCCAAATGAGGAGGTATAAACATTTCCTTTTTTTCCTTCTCCCCTCACCTCCCCACCCCCATCAGTTTTCAAAGCCTAGTATTCTGTTGTTTGTGAGAGAAGACTAAGTCGGAAGCCATTAGAGTGAGGCCTTCTCGGGCAACAAAAATGAGTTATAAAATAGGATCCTGAAAGAATAATTTCCATGCCAAACACCTGAAAGGTAAGTCTTTAAGGGATTTAAGGAAAAAAGGTTTTAAGCATAAATACTCAGAAAATTCTACTGTTAGGTAAAATTTCTTCTCTTTCTTTCCCCTCCCTGTTTCTGCCTCATCACATGCACGTGCAAAACCATAAATTGTATATTCTCAGATACACAAATGCACAACCAATGTACACTCACAGTAATTGTTTCAATTAAACTGTGGCTTACTGGTGTCATCTGCTGGGAAGTATAGTCGGCGATATTGTCAAAACTTGTATTCAACTGATCTTTATGTTCTTTCAGATGTTTTGATTTTCTCTTCCCATTGATGAGTCAGGGATGATCCTTAAATAGACAGTCTCATGCAGGCAGCCTGTGGATTGGGACATACTCAACACAAAGTGAAGAATTAGCACATCTTTTTCTTTTTTTGATTTGAATAAGAGACAAAAATTACTCCAAATAATCCATGACAACAATCTAATGCCATTGTCCTAAATTTTCTAAATTATCTGTGCCAATTTCAGCAATTAAGGAGAGGTCCTCGTCCTCCACATACGCTCAACCTTCATTATTCCCAATTAGACTATTTCACCAAAAGTTTGGTCTGGTCAAATTATTTGATTGTTAAGTAATTCCCACCTAAAGCTTTCCTGACCTGTCTCCTGCAAAAGGAAATTGGTGTAATGAGAAGACTGCTTTTGTGTCACCTTGTGTACTGAAACCTTCTGTGCTACAGTTTCCCCAACCGTAAGACAGAAATGCTTCTTGGTTCTGACAGACAGATGAGAGTTGAACAGGTAATGTCCCTAAGGTCCCTTGCACTTGCAGAGTGTGGGGGGAGTGGAAGGTTGGAAGAAGAAGTCTATAGGGCTGAAGATGATGATAATCATTGCCTATCATTTGATGTATGTCTTTTAAATCACTGATTAAGTCCATTTTATAAGTAAATCATGGGCACAGTTTCTGCAAAATAACTTGCTACATCTTTTGAAGGTTTACCAGCAGCACAACTGATTTTATTGCTTCACTGATTGACACAAACTCAGTTCTCTGGAGAAATAAAATAACACTCCTATGTTACGTATCTTCTCTTCCTTTTATTCATACTGCTACCACTGCCGTTCCAAACTTATCACACCACACCTTGAGTGTTGCCATAGTTTCCCAACCGCCCTTCCTCCCTCCTGGGGTTCATCCTGAAGATTGCACTCAATCATTTTCTTAAAGCACAACAAAATCACCAAGATCCTACTTAAAATTTTGACTGCCTCTTCACTCCTGATGGAATTAAGACCAAATGATTTGGCTTAAAATTCTAGATCCCAACTATTCTTCCAGTCTCAAGCTCTACTCCTCTTCAAGGTTGAGCTCTAAATGCAACTTATTTTGGATTATTTCCTGATGATAGAATGGCCTTCTCACCTCCATGTTGTTGCCTCAGCTGCAGCTTCTCTTCCCAGCACTGCCCTCCACTCTTTATCAAAAGGAAATCTACCCTTCAGCTCTCTAAGTAGTATTCCCACTACAGCCAGAATCCCTTCCATTTCAAATTTCTGGACCTCATGGTCTGTATCACAGGCACAGCATGTCATCACTGCCTGGAACATTATATGTATGGGTACAACTCTTAGCCCTGCCACCAGAATACAACCCAAATATCTTGCATGGCATATTATCTGGCACAATGCCTTGTGGGAAAAGGAAGCTGGCACTGCCTACATATTCGCTTAGTAAATGAATTAATAAAATCAATAAAAATAAAAACAGACCTAAAAGGTGAAAAAGAAAGAAACAAAGGACCATGATTTTTTAAAAGAACGGAAAATCATTCTGTCAGTAAGATGACCACATAGAATGTGAACAAAACATGCTATAAGCCATTTCTTATGGAAATTCCAAGTGGAAGATGATAACAGAACTAAATGCATGTGTCTAGCCTGCTTCAGGACTTTCAACCTAACACCATGTTCAACCTAACACCATAGTTTTGTAGATCAAGGCAAACGAGACTTTACTATCGGCAGATGCTCTGGTATGTCAGAAATGGACTGCTCATTTGCATCATTAAATATCTTGTAGTTAACTCTGTTTGAGGCAAGCATCCTAGGAACTTGATTAGAAAGCAAAGACTTTTGAGGAATGCATTAATCACTCTGCCTCTAGACTTTCCAGACTGCTCTTCTAATCTACGGATTCTGGAGGTGAGTGACAGCCTCCAGCTGGGTTTCCCACTTCCAGCCCAGTCAGCTCCGCTCGCTGCAGACTGGCTAGCCCCTACAGCCCAAAAATGCCTGAGCCAGTTCCTTTACTTCTGTTGCTGTTTCTCCTGACTGGAGATTCGGTGCAATTCAGTGGCATTTGGATACTGACAGACTCTTTCAGCTTGTCTGAAGTCTGAAGTCAAGGGGAGATCCTTGTCAGAAACCAAGGACCTCTCCCTTCAGTACTGAATGGACTTTTCCAATTGCAACACAGTTTTACAGGTCTCACTGTCCTTAGAGTTTACTTGTGCCACTGACCGTGTAAGTGTATAGTTAGAATTTACCACCTGCTGGAGTCTCTAATTATTTAATAAAAAGCCATCCATTTTATCTTTACAATTCAAACATCTTGACATAAGCCAAAGCAAGCATATACTTCGGCTCAATATTTAATAATGAATTTCAATTGTGTACAATAAAACATGAAAACTATACCCCTCCCCAAAAAATATCTTGTAGTTAAAGCAACAGTGAACTCATGATCAGTTCAAAAAGATGATTCAATTCAGAAGATAGTGCATGTCTAGATAATGAATTCCATTAAAGCTGTGCAGAAATTCAGAGCCGAAAGTCTAAAGCATTCGCAAAGAATGTTTACACTAGTCTTTAAATACTCTGGCAAGGCAAATCCTAGAAGATAATAAATCAATGATTGAAGGGTGAAAGAGAGACAATATCACAACCATTAGAAGATCTAATGAGGGACGCCTGGGTGGCTCAGTTGGTTGAGCGGCTGCCTTTGGCTCAGGTCATGATCCCGGCCTCTTGGGATCGAGTCCCGCATCGGGCTCCTTGCTCCGCGGGGAGCCTGCTCCTCTCTCTGCCTCTGCCTGCCTCTCTGCCTGCTTGTGTTCTCTCTCTGTTAAATACATAAATAAAATCTTTAAAAAAAAAAAAGAAGAAGAAGATCTAATGAAATACCTGACCCTATATTTTTACATTTTTCTATGAGAAACAACGCACCAGAATTTATTGCTATAAGGCTTTATTTTTCACGCAATAAAAAATAACTACCATATAATTAGATTCCCAATTGTATGCCAATTTCATTAAGAAATGGACTTAAGCATGCCATGTATACATTATTCTTTTATATCAAAAGTCCTGATATTGCACTGATCTCAAATATTCCCTGCCTTCCAAGTATGACATGATAGACACACTCTGGCTGTCTGCGTGTGCTTTCCCATAAATGTCATCTTCACAAACTATACCATAGTTTCCTGGATCAAGGAATGAAAAGCATATGAAGCCAAAAGGCTGTTTTCCACCTTGTGTTTCAGGTCATTTACACCAAAGAGTCCTGTTGATCACCTGGTGTCCGATGGCTTCAATGACATGGATGACGTTGGTAGAAGAGTAAACGAAGAGGCTGAGTCATGTGGTTTTAAGGGTAGACGCCAGAAATTCTACCGAGAAAGTTTTCCCTTTGTCTTTCAAGTCTTTGCTCCCTTTAAAATTGCAAACAACCCTTTAAAAAACGGACTTTTAATGCACATATCAATCATTTGCATATTGGTGATAGTGGAAGATCTGGGAGTGCCAGGCTTTGGAAGGGGACTGGAAAGAGCAACTTCGAGAAGACAAAATTGGTAGAACTTCTGGAGAGCTGGTGACCTCAAGTTCTTAAAGAAAACCCTCTTGCCATAAAACGATAGTCATACGAAAGAAAACAAAGCCATATGCAACAAATTAAATTATAGAAAGACACTGAAGAAAGATGTTTTAAGCACTGAAAATATTATTGTTAGGAAGACCATGCAATTTAGCATTCAAATGGGGACCCAAAAGGGGCTACCATTTTTATCAGGAGGACAAACAGGTAGACTAGAATGTATGGTTATCTTACTTAAACATCCATTTTTTTAGCCATGAAAAGCTATTGCTGACATTCTGGCATATTGGATAATTAATTTTCATCTTTCATTGTCCTTCAGAGTTGAAGGATCGATTCCATAGCTACAACTGTTTACAAATGCGATTCATTTTCAAATTCCTGATCTAGTTTTCCATAATGTATTAACTGCTTAGTTAACTCAATAAACTCTTCACTGAGAGCGGACACTGTTTGGAGTGATGAGTGGCAGGCACACAGGTCTTCAAAAGTTAGATGCTTCCCCAACAGGAAGTCCATTTTCTCACACAGGACAGAGATGGCTCCTGGAAGACTTTGAGACAAGAAGGATCTAGGAAGGAGGCTAAGTCCTTGCAGGAGGAAAAAAAGACGTTTACAAGTGGTGAAGGAAAACACTGATTAAGAAAGAATGAAAAGGAGAGCTCCTAAAATCTCTCTGACAAAAAGAGTGACCGGCTTCTTTCTTTTACAAAGATATGCTACAGTTTTATTTCCATGTTTCTATCAGCTGCATAGGACCATTTCCCATGATGCCTAAGTATGGTTACTCTTCTCCTTCCTCTATTTCAAAAGTGAAGGCTGTGTGATTTTATCATCCCTAAGGAGAGGCCTTCATGGCCCAAGGATAGGATCCGTCACCAGGAATAGATTCTGAAGCACATGGAACACTTGTGTGACCTGTTTTGATTTTGTGTTCTCTGTGTAGGAAATAGAGAGTATCACTCAGGAAGTTCTAAGGTTTAACCTCCTGAGCTAATTTAAGAATAGCAACAAAAGCAGTGCTGAGAATGGTGCACGGATTTTAATATAAAGACCTGAAAAAGCTTTCAATTCTACGATATGTTTTTTGTCAAAAAAGCAGACGGGGCATTTTAATGCAATCACGTGCACATACCAGGCCCTGATTTTCCTAAATTGCACTTACTAAATGGAATTCTTTTACCAAAGCACAGCTCCATTTCCCCCCTAAGGGGCATACTATTTAAATTCTCCAGTGAAACTTGATTCTGTGCAGTTCAAGGTGAGCCAAAACTGTAATAAATCCACTCTCAAACACTTCCACTCATTTATCAGGAGGTTTTAAATTATTTGATTCTATATATTCTATTTTAATAGACCAAAATATATACACCCAGAGAACTTAATCCCTTAGCCTTTTCACCTAGTTATTCTCTGTTTATCACTTCACTTTGATGAGAAACACATTTATTACAAAGCTATTGGCTGAGGACAACATAAAATGGATAGCTTTGCTGATAGTTCCGAACATAGGAAAAAGCTAAAGGCGACTTTTGTTCACATTTTCCTTTTCCAACCGTTCTGCCGCTATCAAAGATCGTCAGCTTTAGGCAAGACTTCTAGATGTGTTTTTCAAAAACTCTGAGTAAACTTAATTTTGAAATCTTTAAAGTGCCAGCAGTGAGAGTTGCCTTGCACACAGCCTCTAGGGGAGCAGCCCAGGTTGTCATGGTGAAATGGGTCATCGCCGAATGCCAGGCAGCCCGTGAGACTGCGAGCGCACTGCTGGCGTAGTGGGAGCAAGGCAGGCCAGAGCAGTCCCTGATCTATAGCTGAATCTAGGTCACCGGGATTCTTTGATGCTGCAGCTGTCCATGTGGGAGTCCCATCTCCAGCAGGGTTCACAAAGCTCTCGTGCACACTGGGCATCCCCTGGAGCTGTAAACATTGCCATTTCACTCTATCCCCTCCTGTTGGCCATGTGTGAGTCTTTGGATTAATTGAGGATTCCCAGCCACGTGAGCTGGAAAACATTCTGTGTGTGTGCGGGTGTGTGTGTGTGTGAGTGTAAGAAAGACACTGAGCGACAGAGATCTTGCTCAGGAGCCTGCATGCTGAAATTGCTATTTAAATGCATATTTCTACAGAGTGAGCTAAATATTAATATCACATTCCTCTGTTAATGTAAACACCAGCAGCAAGATTTGGCAGCTCATAAAACGAGGAAGAACTTAGGCTTTTCTCCATATGTAACGTGTGCTCTTTTTTTTTTTTTTAATTGCCTGAGTACCATTTAAGTTAACACCTATCTCTAGTGTGTCTAAAATGGCAGGAATGCAGTGAGACTGGCAGGGGGATGAGAGCGAGGGCTTGAGCATGTGGGCACCCTTGACAGTTTGGCGGGGCTCCTGTTGCTGGGAATGTTCTCCATTGTCCTTTGTCCTTCCTTGTTGGAGTTAGATGCTATACATTTGTGCCCATTTATTTGACATTACTTTTTAAGTTTACATTACCTTTCCCATTCTATCTAAAAGCAGCAATCTGTATTTTTCATATAGACAAACAATCTTCTTTAGCATTTCTATTTCTATGACTACTTTTTTCTGGAGTCGGTTTTTCCTTGTAGACACATTTTTCATTTGAAGAGGAAGCTTTTTTTTTTTTAACTGTTCATCCAAATATTGGTTAGGATTTCCCAATTTTCTGGCTAAACGCCAAATGCACACACTTATACACACACACACACACACTGTTAATTCATCACTTGCTGCTCCCTGAGCTGCACTATATAAAAAGTATCTTCTCAATTTAGCTGAAGAGAAAAAAAATAAAAAGCCTTTCCAACTCTATAAGAGTTGATGAATGAGGTAGGAAGATTTCTATTTACCTACCTCTTTCTTCAAAGAAAAATGTTGAAATAAATAAATATCTGAAAGCAACATGACATCGAGCTCCGGATATCAAGCCACTGAAAAAGAGAGGTGGAAGGCAATGTTTGATGGCATGAAGGCCATGTGATAGGATGGGTGGAAGTTCACTCTGAAAGCAGAGGGAAGAAAGCAAGAATGGTTATAATTATGCACTGAATTGTGTCCCTCCCCAAATTTGAAGGTCAAAACCCTATACCCCAGGACCTCAGAATGTGACTACATTCGGAAACAGGACCTCTCAAGAGGCAATTAAGCTTAAATGAAGCCATATGGGTGGGGCCACAGTCCAACATGACTGGTGTCCTTGTGAGAAGAGGAAGAAATAGCAAGTGCACAGAGGAAAGGCCATGCGAGGACACAAGGAGAAGACACCATCTGCAAGACGAGGAGAGAGGCCTCGGGAGAAACTAAACCTGCTGACATCTGGATCTTGAACTTCTAGCCTCTAGAACTAGGAGAAAATAAATTTCTGTTGTTCACACCACTTAGTCTATGGTACTTGGTTATGGCAGCCCTAGTAATTTAATACAGTTACAAACACAAATACATTGGGATGTTCAGGAATTTGAGCAAATTTTTGCCTTTGCTAGGCGTCTACGACCATTAGTAATGAAGACAGCTACCATTTTAATCAGTGTGAGTTGTGTGCCAGGAAGCCTGCCCATCCTCCATGCACTGTTTCATGAAATCTTCACTGGAACATCAGACGATGAGCACTATCACTGCCCCATCTCACAATAGGGAATTATGTGTGCGTACATATACACACACACACACATACGTGCACGAGCTCAGGGAGTAAAGCAGTGGACCAGAACCTTAAAGATGGCATGGGTGGGCAGTCAGATGGTAGGTTGTTTCCTTCTAGACCCCATGCTGGACCACCACACAGCAGTCATATTTCCAACCACATGGCTCCCTTGGTATCCCTCCAATAGAAAACATGTCTTCCCATTCCCATCATGCCCTGTTAGGAGGTACACTCTCCCTGCTTCCTCCTTGAATCTTATCTGCAAATTCAAAGCCCAGGTGAGATTGTAGCAACCAACAGAAGCCCTCTTATGCTCTCAGCTTCTTCTATATCCTAGAACATAACATTCTATGCATTCCTATAGCACTGCCTACATACTGCTGGGAATTATCATGAATTATCTGCCTGGGTGTATGTTCTGTGTCCATGTCTAGAGAAAAAGTCTCTTTTTTTTAATCTTTTTATTAACATACAATGTATTATTTGCCCCAGGGTACATGTCTGTGAATCATCAGGCTTACACATTTCACAGCACTTACTATAGCACATACCCTCCCCAATGTCCATAACCCAGCTACCCTATCCCTACCCCCCCCCCCACCTCCCAGCCACCCTTAGCTTGTTTTGTGAGTTTAGGAGTCTCTTATGGTTTGTCTCCTTCCCCATCCCATCTTGTTTCATTTAGAGAAAAAGCTGCTTGAGGGTAGGGGCTCTACCATGGACTTCCTCTCAGCATCTATTACCAGACTAGCATATAAAGATACTTAAGACACACTATTTGACTGAATCTTCCAAAAATAAATTTCGGTACAAGATACTGTAACTAAACTTAAAACCTCAATATTAATCTGAAATGTGTGATTTCAGCTGTATTAAGAGTCTGGCTTGCCTTGTCCCTTTGAGACTCTACATGGGTGTGGTGACCAAGGGATACAAGGAAAAGTGGGGAGCAAATCCAGTGGCCCTCAGCTGATTTTGAGTAGCCGTTCTGCTACTCAAGATTCCAACACTCCCTTTGCATGTTCGTTTCCAGCATTTAGACTGTTGTGTAGGAGATGCAAAGTTTTAAAGTCAGATTCTTAAAAAGAGAAACTTGAGCAAGTTAATGTCTCTGAATTTTAGTGTCTTATTTGCAAAAGAATGATAATAATTCTTACTTCAGCATTCCCACCATAGTCCTGTGGGTTTGTAGTAAAATTTAAAAGAAGCAAGTTATTTAAGATGCCCGACACACAGCGGATATTCAGTATATGTTAAAGCTGCCTTCTTTCACTTCTTTCTGTGCCAAATAAATGTTAAAAAAAAAAAAAATCAACAAACTGTCAATGGTAATTAAATTGCTCTGCATACCCACTGGAAAAGGTTTCCAATCATACTGATACTTAACATTTGATTAAAGATTTGCTGTTTACAAAGGGCTTTTATGAGCCTTACATTTGATCCTTAGAAAAAATTCCACGAAGGAATCAAAGCAAGAATTATTACCATTTCAATTTTAGAGGAAAAAAATAAAAACACTATAAGTCCTCTATAGAACAAGTTACTCAATCAAACTTACTGAACTGGAAAGTAACAAAGCTCAGGTTTAAACCCAGAGAATCATGATCTTTCTGGGAAAGCACAATAACTCCCTGAACTGGGCTCTGGATAAGGTGACTGTTCTGAAAAATACAATGCAAATGTTTAGCACACATTCTGTGAGCAATCGTGACAAAGGGTTCCGCTGCTTTTTTCTCCAGTCTTCCTTTAGTTATACTCCCTTCTAGGAGTATTCTAGGTATAAAGCAAAAAATTATCCCTTTCCCATTTCCAGTAGTATATGAACATGGTGACATCTATCCAATTTTCTTCCAAGAGAGGCATAGTGAAAAAGCTGGGTAGGACTGTGTGCATTGCATAGCTTGATTCAAATCATTTTTATGTGATGCTTCAGTTTTTAGCAGTAAAATAAAGTCAATTTAATTCTGGTTTTATGAAAAATAATTCATGTAAATGTTAGTGATATGATTTGTCAATTTTGCAAATGTATCTATCTCAAAATAATAAAGCTAGAAGTGACCTTCTAAAATTTAATTGACAAACCAAAAAACTGGAAAATAAAATTTCAAAATGATACTATGTACAAGATCAAAAGATGTAAAATACTTGGGGATAAATTTAACAAAAATGTGTGTAGAAGTATCATACAGAAAAGGATTAGACATTGCTAGAGAAATATTTACAGATTTGAATAATGGAAATATATACCATGTTCATGAATTAGAATGCTCAGTATTATTCTCTACTCTTAGCAAATTAATCTATGATTTTATGTAATCCCAATCAAAATCCCAGCAGATCTATTTTTTAAAGAAATTGATAAACTGTTTCAACAATGTGTATGAAAATGCAAAGAATCTAAGGGAAAAAATAATTTTGAAAAGACAAACAAAACTGAAGAACTTACACTATTTGATTTTAAGACTTAATGTGAAGCAAAGTAGTGGAATAAAATAGAGAGATCAAAAATAGACCCAAACATGTGTGATGACTTTGTGTCAGGGAAAGATTTCTTTACTAGATCAGAAATAACACTAAAAACAAAATAAAAATTTATTGCATTGGACATTATCAAAATTAAATCCTTTATTTTCTTTAAGAGAAACTAATCAAGGAAATGAAAAGGGATACTAGGAGAAAATATTTGCAACGCATATAATTGATAAAGGAGTACAACCAGTAAACAGAAAGCACTTTTCCAACCCAATAAGAAGACAAATAGTATAATTTATTTAAAAGGGTAGAAGTTTTCACTAGACTCCTCACAAAGATATATGAATATCCAATAAGTGTATGAAAAGATATTCAACATTAGTCACTTGGGAAATGTAAATTGAATTAAAAGCACAATGTGATGTTACTTTACGCCCACCAGAATAGCTAAAATTAAAATGACTGGCAATATCAAATATTGTCAATGACGGGGAGCAACTGGAATTCTCATACATTGCTGGTGAGAGTGTAAAATGGTACAACTACTTTGAAAAGCAGTTTGGAAGTTTTTTATCGAGTTAAAAATATACTTACCATATGATGTTGCAATTCCACTTTTAAGTACTTACTAAAGAGAAATGAAAATGCATGGTACACAAAAGACTTATACACAAATGTTCACCATTCACAGCAGTTTTAGTCATGATAGTCCAAATCCAGAATCAACCCAATACCCATCAACAAGTGAATAGATAAACAAATTGTGGTATAGTCATTCAACTGAATATCCTACTCACTAATAAAAAAGAACGAATTACTAATTCATTCACCACAACGAATGTTGTGTGTTGTGTACACCACAACAAGGATAAATCATGTAGACATGTTGAATGAAGGGAGATGATACCAAGAATTGGTATGATTCCATTACATGAGATTTCAGAACACACAAAATTAATCTATAATAATAGAAATCAGATTAGTGGTTTCCTAAAGTGGAGGAGGAGGAACTGACCATAAATGGCGCAAAGGAACTTTCTGGAGAGGTGAAAGTATTCTATATTTTGATCAGGGTATCATTCCATAGTGTCATCAACCTGTATACCTGAAATATGTGAACTTCACTGCAGATAAATTATACTTCAAAAAAGTTGATATTTTAGAAGATGAACTTGGTCAAGTTTCTTTAAATTTTCTTTCTCTCACTTCATAAAAATTTGTGAAGATCTTTCTCTTCTAGATTAGCCATTAGTCTATACTGAGGGCTACCCACTCTATACTGAGTCTATACTGAAGTTAGAGATTAGTCTATACTGAGGGGATTTTACTGAGCTTCCCTTTCAGGTATACCAAATACTATTCTCCTCAGATCAATGGTTCCAATATTCTTTAAGTGGTGAATGGTAAAAGAGGGTCATATTCTAAAACTACCAACTAAATTAGATAATAACTAGACCTACAAACCAGACAAGTTCTACAGGCTTTTAAAAACATTTTATTATGGAAAATTATAAACATACATAAAAGAGAGTACACTATAAGAAATCTTTGTGTGCTCATCACCTAGCTTCAAAAATCATCATCATATGCCAATCTTGTTTGACTATAACCCTATTGCTCCCCTTCTACAACTTCTCAATGAATATTTTAAAGCAAATCCTAGGTATCTTGTCATTTTATCTGTAAATACAAGAAGCTCTAAAATTGTGATTTGTTTGCTCATGCTGTATTCTCTGCCTAAAATTCTTAACCCTTTGCCCGGAATATAGCTGAATCTTTCTCATCTGTCAGAGGAGACCTTTTCAGAAAGACCTTCCTTGATCTCCTTATCAAAATAGCTCATCTCTACCTTGGCCCCGCTACTTTTTGTCCTGGTAATTCTTAGCAATTTGTAAATTATTAGTTACTGGTTTTTGTTTGTCTTTTCAACTATACCCAAAGTGCCACTGGACCAGCACTAACACAGTGCCTGAAAGGTGATTAATAAATGGTAAGCCCTCATTGTTAATGAATTTTCCTGACAGATAATCTGCTACAACTTTTCAGAGGTCCATAATTAACATTTCTTCTATATGCGGTGATGCTCTGGATAACCACCAAAGGTGAGTTGACATTGCTCTTTCATAATTTTCAAAGCCCAAGGTATAAGGAGGTGCCAAATAGAGCCCACGGGAATGTTTCTTCTTTTGTATATTTTTATAAGCACCACGGAATGTTATAAATGGAAGCAGCTTGAGAAATAATCTACATTCATAGATTTCTTGGCTTTTAGAATGAAAAGAATCCTTAGATAACATTTTGTTGAAGACAGTTCAAGCTTTTTCTGTTAACAGATAACAAAATGTCATAGCCCACACCTAAAGTTGCAGAATTTGTGATTTACAAATGGCTAATAATCTGAGATCTTTGTCTAGAAATATAATCCACTAACTTGAGCGAGAATTTAATTTCATGAAACATTAGAAAAATCACTCAATTTTATTTTGTCTACACCTAGTATACTCAGTTAGGCTATTTATTCAATAAATATTTATTTTACATCCATCATGTAATAAAAACTCCTCTACGTGGTTGGGGATACGTCAGTGGAGGGAATAATATTCCTGGAATCAGAGCTGAGATGTAGTAAGAGACACCCTTGAATCCAGAATTGTCCAACATACCTAATATAAGAGGTTAGAGTTTCAGGTAGCCATTCAAATTAACCATTCAACCAAGTCTAATTCATACAGAAGAGTGGCTTCCACCCTATTTTCTCCAAGAAGTTTTGTCAAATATTCTGTCCATTTCCATCATCATTCATTCACTCTTGCCAGGGCACTAATCCCAAAATATGGCTAATCCCAAGATAAGGAGTATGGGTTGCCACAATGTTAGTTTCTTCTACACTGGACATGGAGTCAGGGGCAACATCAGAGGTGGAGGGGCAGCAGCAAGGGAGGGAGTCTTCCCAGCAAGAGGGAGTGCACACTTCCCCAAAGTAGAGCAGATGCAATGCCCCTCTTCCCCAATAATCTTAGTCAGGGGGATGTCACTATTCTATTTTCTGTCTCTCCAATGTTCTTTGCTTCCACCACCACCACATGCAAGGGAGCTTTTCTAGTTTCTTGGCAAAATTCTTCTCATTCTCTAAATATTGGCTATCCTGGGAATTCTAGCAAGACTTCCTGCTTTACCTGGATACTACCAGCCCATGATATATCCACTTTGGATGAGAACAATATAACAGCAGCAAAGCTAGTCTAACAAGGGTGAGTTTTTGAAACAATGGGATACTAAAACTACAGTGTTTTCCCCTCCTAGAATAGAAAATAACATGTATTGCATTTTTAGAATTATAAAATAATGCAAATTTCTTATTTTAACATTTCAGATCTCAGTTGCCAAGTAACAAAACCACAAGTTCTCCTACTTTCCATAAGCTTTCAAAGTTTATGTTTTTGGTGTACTTCAGGGCAAGGAGGAACTTGTTGCTAAATATATTGCATGTTCTGCCTCCAAGAAATTTGGGGATTTCTCAGAACAACCTTGGGGGGGTCGAAGGGGTGATGGAAAAGTCACTGCTGGATTTTCCTTTCTGAGCTGCTGGTTCTATTACTACTAAGAGACAAAGACTAATTGTTCTCCTCGGGATGAATGTTGCTTTGAGAAGTCAGAGGCACTTCTGAAAAGATGGAACAAATAACCCTGGTGAGTTCAGAAAAGGGCATGTTGGGGATTGAGACTAGGATTTTATCCTCCTTATAGGTAGTTTGCTAACAATCTGAAACTTGCAGAATTCTAGTCGGCACACAGATCTAGATGTCTAGCCCTGAGTCTTGTCTTACCGGTCCACATCCATGGTGAAAATTAGTACCTCCTGCCTCTAAATTATTGTAGAACTTATTTTATATATCAGATCTTGGTACTCATCCTATGTTGCCCCTGTTATTGGTACTATTGTGCCTGTCATACATCCTTACCTGGATCACAGGCTTCCAGGGAACAACTCTAGCTTACACTTCTTATATGTCTCCCACTGCCCTAGGGAAAATGCTCTATACCTAAGTTCTAAGTAAGTATATGGTACATAACTACACATTCATATCTGACTGAGCTGAGGGAGCGTAAGTAATATCTGCTGAGGATTTTCCCCACATTCTCTGTTTCCTTCCATAAATACCACACACACACACACACTCCTACAGACACTAAAAGCAAAGTCTGTGCTTCACTTCCACTACTCGATCTCCTAATGTCCCTTGGCTTATCTTGATTGCTTATGGTAAAATATAGTAATAATTGGGCCTGTGCTTAGTTTCATCTTGATTTTCTTAGATTTTGTGATTCTGCAGAATGGGCACTCCCTGGATTTCACCCTATTTCTCTTCATTCTGAGTCTCCTTTGTGGGTTCCTGCCTATGGCCCACCCCTCAGTTATTGGTGCTTCTCGACAGTGTAACCCATGCTCCTCTCTCAGCAGTCAATCCAGCTACTATCTTTTTTTTTTTTTAAAGATTTATTTTTTATTTATTTGAGACAGAGAGAGAGAGCATGAGAGGGGAGAGGTCAGAGGGAGAAACAGGCTCCCCGCAGAGCAGGAAGCCCGATGTGGGACTCGATCCCTGGACTCCAGGATCATGACCTGAGCCGAAGGCAGTCGCTTAATCAACTGAGCCACCCAGGCGCCCCAGCTACTATCTTTTATTATCATCTATAGGCTGTGACTGCCAATTTTTATTGGCAGACAAGATCTCTTCTTTAAATGTCAGAACCATGTAACTAATTGCCTACTGGACATCTCCACATGCATGTCCCCTTAAATGACCCAAACCAGAATTACCACCTTCCATCTGCCAACCTGATCTTACTCCTGTTTCTGATCTCTGAAAATGGCACCCCCATCAACCCAATTACCTAAACCAGACACTTTCCTCTTGGCCTGGCTAATCACCAGTCATCAGTGGCCGGTAGCTCTGCCCCCATCACGTACCTCCTTATCTCGCTGGTCACTAGGCTAGTTCCAGTGCGAGCACCCCTCACAATATTACAGAAGTCCTATTCTAACTGTCTCACTAAGTATGGTTCTGAGAGCTCCAGGCCATTTAATGCTGAAACCAAAATATTTTTTTTTCTTTTCTTTTCTTTTTTCTTCTTTTTTATGTAGACTTCATGCTCAGCATGGAGCCCAATGGGGGCTTGAACTCTCAACCCTGAGATCAAGACCCGAGCTGAGATCAAAAGTCAGACCCTTAACCCACTGAGCCATCCAGGTGCTCCCCTTCTAAAATATAAATTTGATCATGTCACTCTATGCCTAAAAATCTTTCAATACATCCGCTTGTTCTTCATCATAAAGCAAAACTCCTTAACTTAGCTCACAAGCTTCTGCGTGACCTCACCCTGCCACCTCCTTAACTTACCTCACAAGCTTCTGCGTGACCTCACCCTGCCACCCCAGCTCCAATGCTGACCTTCTTTCTAGCCCACCTAAATGTGCTTTAAATATCTTTACTACCTCAAATGTGCCATACTGTCTCTCATTTTTTAGTGTTTCCTCAATGTATCACACTGCTTCCCAACCCAGTCCCCAGTTTTGCCATAATCCCCGCTTATCCTCCATTTTAGCTCCCCCTCTTCCAAAAAGCCTCACCCAACCCCTCAAGTACAGATCAAGGGCCACTCCTTGGCATTCCCAGAGTGTATGTACTCTCTCTGTGATTGCATCTATCACACTGTGTTATCCTTCCCTTTTTTCTGAATCTCTTACTAGCCTCCCCCACAAAGACAAAGATTCTATCAATTTTGTTTGAAGTTTAATCTCCAACATCTGGCTCAATGCTTGGCACATAGTTGGCACTCAGAAAATATTTGCTAGTGACTGTCTTGAATAATAAATAACATACATCACTTTCCCTACATCAGTGAGATATACTGGAGAGGAAAATATTTCTCACCTTGTATTTAAAGTTAGAAGTGGGTTTGCCCTTTTCCTAACCTTACTGGCTGTTTTAATTATCAGGAAAAGGCAACTTCCTTATGAAGTGGGGTAAGGCAGAAACTGTAGACAGAAGAAGTTTGATAGGAGTGGTTCCATGCCTGCCTCTCTGCGTACTTGTAATCTCTCTCTCTCTGTCAAATAAGTAAATAAAATCTTAAAAAAAAAAAAAAAAAAAGTCAGGAGGGAGCCGCCTGGGTAGCTAGGTCTGTTAAAGCCTCTGCCTTTGGCTCAGGTCATGATCTCAGGGTCCTGGAATCGAGCCCCGCATCGGGCTCTCTGCTCAGTGGGGAGCCTGCTTCTCCCCCCCACTGACCGGCCTCTCTGCCTACTTGTGATCTCTCTCCTCTCTGTCAAATAAATAAATAAAATCTTTAAAAAAAAAAAAAAAGGAATGGTTCCAGTGAAAGCAGATTCCCCTTCATCGTGAGATCCACACAGAATAGAGGTCTAGATACCACTAAGTTAATTCCCCAGGGATTGTGGTTTTTTGTTTGGTTTGGCTTTTTTTAACTTACTGACTTATTAACTGATCTGAGATAGAACCAATAATAAGTACATTTCAAACTCTTGGTGGATTCTGGAAGGTCACATATCAATTTTTCTATGCACATTAAATACATACTAATAATTTCATTCAGACCTCATACTTGGTGGAGTATTAACATTAAAAGGGGCCTATTTCTTACTTTTTTTAAAAGATTTTATTTATTTATTTGACAGGAGAGAGATCACAAGTAGGGAGAGGCAGGCGGGGGTGGGTGGGGAGGGAAGCAGGCTCCCCGCTGAGCAGAGAGCTCAATGAGGGGCTCAATCCCAGGACCCTGAGATCATGACCTGAGCCAAAGGCAGAGGCTTTAACCCACTGAGCCACCTAGGTGCCCCAAAAGGGGCCTATTTCTTATTTGACTACTCAGACCACCTGGTACTCCCAGTAAATTCAAAGGGACTCTAGGTTTGATTCCTTTCCAATTAGACCCTGAGAATGACAAGAAAAGAAGTAGTATATTCAATGATTCAGGGATTAATCATGTCAAAGTGCAAAGAAATCCACTACCTTGCCCTGAATGGAGTAAAGAGAAAGTTTTTAAGGAGGTGATTAAAACTAAAGGTCTTAGCTGGCAAAGCCTATAGAATCTGTTGACTCTTTCTGAGAAAATAAACTGCCTAAATTAAATAGTAACTCTACCAAGAGGTATTTCAAAGCCACTTTTAGCAGAATGCTCTTGTCAGGAACATGAGGCCTAATGTTCTTCCTGGGTACTGGGGACACCAGTTAGCTTGTACAAGGAGAAACCAAAAAAAATAAAATAAAATAAACAAACACAGTTCTTTTGTCATATTCCTGGATCCAATGTATCTTAAATTACAGCTAATGGACCCTAGAAGAACACAGGGAAAGTAAGCCTTTTAAGCACTGTGTTTACAAACCTAACCCTGTAACATAGGCTTCTGAACTCAAAAGGGGCCCTATTAGAGCTCTTTAGGGCTGGAGCCTTCTGGTTTCCCCAACATTTAGATGCACATGTGGCAGAGTCAAATAAACACAGAACTCAAGTCAGGAGACTTGACTTTAAATCCAAACTTTTTCCACATACTAGCAGTATAAACTCGGTTAAGTAAATGCCTTTCCAGAGTTTTGGAAACTTCAATGTAAAACTTGTAAGTTAAAAAACCAGGCTGGGGGGCATCTGTGTGGCTCAATGGGTTAAAGCCTCTGCCTTTGGCTCAGGTCATGATCGCAGGGTCCTGGAATCGAGCCCTGCATGGGGCTCAGCAGGAAGCCTGCTTTCCCCCCTCTCTCTGCCTGCATCTCTGCCTACTTGTGATCTCTGTCTAAATAAATAAAATGTAAAAAAAAAACAAAAAACAAAAAACAAAAAAAAAAAAACGGGGTTGGTTGGTCTCTTGTCTTCTCTCCTAGAAACAATCGGCTATGGGAGTAGCAAGTCCCAGCTGGCCTTCTTGGCAAAGGGTTAAAATTCACTTCACGTTTTTCCGCGTTGCTTTTAGCAGCAACCTGGAGAGCTCTTTCACTTCTGCCCAATTACACTGCAAAATGTCAAGCTTGAGAATTTAAAAACTTACTGTCAACACTTTGCGGCAAGTAGGTATTAATTGATATTAAATCACTATGGAATGCCTATAGAAATGCACTGCGTGCCAAAGACTTTCTGACGTAGGGAAGGTAAGCACAATGAAATAATTAGGTATGACTTTCCATTTCTTTACAAATGTTGTTAAATTCAGCAGCTCTTGGGGTCTCGCTATCTTTATTATTAGATTTCTTGTATTCATTTTGTCTAGTTCTCTGTAGGTGTTTCTTTTAAGCCCCTTAAAAGAATATAATATTCAAAATCAATTTGCTTGGTTAATTACAGTACTTTCTCAGCATTAACTATTAAACTGAAGTCTGAGTCTGCAATAATGCTGACACTTCAAGACTTATGAACACTTTTATGAAAGAAGATGGGCACCTTGGACTTGAGCATGGAGTTTTCGTTATAATTGGGAGGATATAAGTAAATTCAAAAATTATTTAAAATTCTTCCCTACCCTACAAACTTGGGATTGTGGAATAGATTTAAATGCTGCTTACCAGTACTGCCAGCTTTCTTCTTTTCAGACAGGGGAGTTTTACACCTTTCGTGTCCTCGAGATTAGATGTAGTCATGTGACTTGGTTTGGCCAATGAGATAGGAGTGTCACCTCCAGGCAGAAGCATATAATGGCTGATGTGAGACCCTACAGGGTTCTCCTGCCCTGCCTTGGTTAGTGTAGAAACACGTATTGGTAGGAAGACATGACACTGACTCATCATGTGGAAGAAGGTTACCCTAGGGAGTCACGCAGCCATGCAGTAGACTTAGAACGAAAAAGAAAGGAACTTCTGTTGCTTTAAGATTTAGAGCTGTTTGTTACCACAACATGACCTAGACTTTCTAACCAATACAGACACTTCCAAGTCCTACCATATCTAGTTCCCTGGATTCCCTAAGCATGTCTTCACAGACTGTCCATTCTCTCATCTAATTTGTTACTAACCTTAGAATCATATGTATTTTTTTTTTGAGGGAAACTATTAAAAATATATTGGGTGCTAGCGCCTGGAAAAGCAAATGATTGAATTGACCATATATACATATAACCTTGACAGAAAAATTCACACATTCATATACTGGATTAAGTGTCTCCTGGAATTTTCTTTTACTGAATCTAAAGGGTGTATCATTTCCTATTGCTGCTGTAACAAATGAAGTGACTGAAAACAATGTAAATGTATTCTTTTACAGTTCTGGAGAGGATGAATCTAAATCAAAGTGTTAGCAGGGCTGTGTTCCTTCTGGAGGCCCCAGGGGGAGGTCTGTTTCCTTGTTTTTTTTCACTTCTAGTGCTGCCTATATTCTTTGGCTTGTGACCTCATATCCAAAGAGCATCACTTCAACCTCATTTTTCATCATCACATTTCCTATCATTCACTCTGATCTCCTGCCTCCCCCTGATAAGGACCCTGTATTTACACTGGGTTTACAAGGATAATCCAGAATAATCCCCCCACCTCAAGATCTTTAAACACATCTGCAAAGACCCTTTTGCCACATCAAGTAACAGTCACAGTGGGTGTTTTTAAATCATCTGGCCCATCTTGCTTTGTCACCCCTCCACCTCTTCTCAACCTTGCCTATGTCTTAATAGCACAATGTCTTAAACAGAAATCCCTGCTGAAGAAATGAATGTTTAGCTCAAACGTACACTGTGTCATATCTCCTTTATCAAGAGCCCCAGACAATATGGTTAATAAAGATACACACACAGAGAGAAGAAAGTAATGCCTCTCACAATAACAAGAATAAGGGAACTTAAGGGAGCTAGATTCAAGCTAATCAAATTTAATGGAAAAGGAAGTAAAATATTTTCTCACACTGGCATTTAGTACTAAGCCTTTAGCAATATGAAACAATGCTTCAAGTCTATGACTAGTCATATAAATGCATATATTATATGTATATATGTCAGCATTCGATACATTTGCATAGATTCAAATCACCAGTAACCAATTAGAATATAAGCTATATGTCTTCTTGCTAAAAGTTGCTTATCAGTTGTCTTTCATTCTTCTTATATGAGACAATTTGCTGAAGGAAAAGTCCATTATTTCACTCTTCTCAGTTTGGGGTCTGCACAGGACAATTCCCTCTATTTCTATTCTCTTAATGCCTTCATATTCCCCAATTCACATGGGCTCTGAGGTTAAAAAAAAAATGTAAAGATTCCCCTCAAAATGTGTGATCTCACTGGGTGCCTGAGTGGCTCAGTCAGTTAAGTTTTGGACTCTTGATTTGTGCTCAAGTCATAATCTCAAGGTCATGAGATGGAGTCCGCCACTGGGCTCCATGCTGGGCATGGAGTCTGCTTACAGTTCTCTCTCTCCCTCTGCCTCCTCCCTTGCCCCCCTCTCTGGCCTTGTGCACTATCTTTCTCTAAGAAAAAGTCTGATCTCCTAATTCTACCAAACCCTGTGACTGTGGTAATTTTTTCCAGCATTTTCCTCTGCTGATCCAGCTTACAGGTTGAGGAAATTCACTTTTATGGTCTGTCCAGTTTGCTGGCACTCTAACAGCTCACCTTATAGTTCGTATCATTCTTTCTGAAGAACAACGTTGACAGTTCTGGGATCTCCCAATAGGAGTCTAATGTCATTGGAACAATTATTGATGGGTTTCCTAAATATCCAGTGAGTGAATTCCAGTAATTGGATCGCAAATAAATCTCAGCCACAACAACAAAAGGTTTCCGTTGACTGCAGGTCCTGAAGTGAAAGCTAAAAATGTGAAAGATTAAGAGGCTATTAGACAGAAATAATAGTAGGTACTTTTGTCCACTGACGAGTGGTACCCAGAGCTCAGCAGACACAGAGTGGCCCGAGAATGCCTCAGAGGTGGTGGCCCCCACAGTTGTGGCTGGGCACTAGGACCAGCTGGGCTACCACAGTAAATCCAACAACATTCCTTAGTATCCCAGACCAATACCCTGCTCATATAGGCTTTCTTCTCTTGAATTTCAGATCTCTTTTCCATGCTTGTCCATTCTAGGTGTTCCATTCAAATCCTAGCTTAGTTTCAGTTCCCTATCCATAAAATAATGTTAGAAGAATGAACGAGGATAACTCATATAAAACACCTAAAATACTATAGCCTAACAGATCCTCAAAAAGTACTATTTGATTGATTTAGTTGATTAATTCATTGAATGAATCATTCATTCAATGTATTCAATATGTACAAGGCTCTCTACAAGGTGTGGGAGATAAGCCTGTCCTGTCCAAAGAGCCATGGTGCTGGCTTGGTCAAATATTTCACAGCACAGAGGAGACTTTTTTTAAACTGAGGTCTATGGAATTCTAAGGTAAAGATATGTAACTTCAGAAGTTCTATGACCTTCTGAAACTATAAGCAGAATTATATTGTGTTCATAAGTGCTTATGAAAATTTTTCTAGAAATAGAAGGTTTCATCAAATACTTGAAGGAATCTGCAGAGGGCCCATCTTTGCCACCACGTGGAGAAGTCCACCTAAGATGAAAGCCACAAGGAAGAAAAGTAAGTATTAATCTGGAAAAAGACAAAATTACAACAACGTTTATTGGAAGACATTTTTTCATTGGAAGCTAATGCCATATCTAGCCTGGGACTTTTTAGTTACATAAAGAATAAATTTTAGTTTTTGTGAAAACCTGTTACAATTGTCTTTCCCTCCTTTTAGTGAAACTCAATCTGGTTAATTCAATGTAAACACTCCTTACAAACAAAGCCACTAGTTTACTGCTCCCAGATACTAAGCTCTCTATTCTATGGTTATTGAGTCAACTTAGCTCTCTTATTTTTGGGGTCCATTACTTTAGTCATCTCCAAATCCAAATTCAATCCCAACATCAGCCCATGGCTTATAATGCCTTCTCGTTTAATTGTATCACCTCCACATTCACTTCTTCCCTTGTTCCAGGACATGACAGCAGAGATTATTTTTCCATTCTGATTGGACCTGAGCCTTTTGCAGAATCACAATACTGACATTTAAGTTTCCTCCATTGCTTTCACTCCCATCTTCAGCATGCCAGAGTGATGGTATAAACTGTCCCAATCAACGTAGTTATACTCAATTCTCACTGGGAATTCAATACATATTTGTGAAACAAATGAAATAAAGAGTTCCCTGTTTCTCTGGAATCTTTCTCTTTATTTCTTAAAAGGAAGAGAAACACCAAAAATGGAGTTTAATCACAGCGCCTCACAGGGGACCAATCCCCTAGACGAGAGAATGTTATTTTCATCCTAACCTGGTATGTTATAGATCTGAGATGAGAGAGCCCATAGAGTAAGAGAACTGGGTGGGCCCAATGCAATAAATTTGAGGCAACATCTAGTTTCATTTTTACTGCACAAATTTTTAAAGCCTACCCTAAGCAATCATAGCACATAAATAGTAAGTGAATAAAACCTGAAAGTTAATATTTGAAAGTGAAATCAGTCATTAGAGGAAAACAGTGGGATTGGAGCTGTATTTTCTCTTTTCAAAAAATTCTTGTAAAATGTTTAATGTTATTTAAGTTATTTTCAAAACGTTGGCATAAGTCGAAATTTTTTAAACTATTGCAGATAATTCACTTGTGTTGCAACATATCCTCCAGTGGGAAAATTCCCTAGTGACAAAATATCTAGAAAGTAGGGCATTGAAGAGAAAATACACACACATACATACACACATTTGGGGTAAAAAGACAAATCCATTTGATTAGATGGACTCTATTTTATCATCATATGTATATAGTATTCAAAACAGAGAAAAATGTCACAAAAATGGCTGGAGAATTTTTTTTTTCACTGCAAGACCTGATTGAACATAAGACATGTATTTCTGAAGGTAGGTTTAAAAAAGAAGAGGGCCTAAGCCACTAAGTGGCAATCCCCTTTCGGGGTGGGGCGTGGGGAGCCAGCCCAAACTACTGGACAGAGAAGGAACAGGCTTCTTAGGAAATCCCTGCGAGCTATAAAGGAAGTGAGGACACAGAAAATTCAGAGCCCAATAACCCCCTAAGAACCACAGAAGCCTCTAAATTTCCATCGGAGGTTTTGAGAGTCGGCCCTGGTGACAGGGGAAAGGTGACACAGAGATAGGAGAGGGAAGAGAATCAACAACAAAAGCCTTTGGGGGGAATCCTAAGGAATCCGGAGGCACAGTGACAGAATCCAAGGCAAAGGAGACACCAGGAGCAAAGATGGCCAGACCCTTACCTCCCCGCTGTGCTCAAACCGCCCGCAGGACCCTGAGGCAGACACAGGGCTGAGGGGTTGCCGGTACAGTGGGAAAGAGAAGTGTAAAACTCAAGAAGAGGGGAAATGCCTGTTTCGGAGGGGACTTTCCCTTGCCAGTGAGGTTTCAGATCATGTTCTGCAACAACCTCCTGGCTTGTGACAGCATTTCAGGGAAATGAGACAACCCGAATGCAAATCACAAAGGAAAAGAAATTCAGCAGCAGCTTGAGAAAACAATCTGAGCCATGCTGAGTCTGACAAGGCAGAACTCTAAGGTACTGTGAACTGTACCAAGTGCTGCACTGAAAGGGAAGAGCGGAGGGGAAGGGCACACATCACGCAGGAGTAAATAATCATCAGAGCCTCCATTTCTGGACAGCCTACTATGTGCCTTCAGCTCTGCATGCCTTAGCTCTTATCTGTCCAGCAGATGATGTGAAATATTATCCCTATTCTCATCTGTACAGATGAGGAAACAGACTCAAAGAAATTAAGTAGGAAATTAGCCAACATCATCCAGTTCCAGGGCCAAGATTCAAACGGAGGCCCATCTGATACCAGGGATCGTGCTTCTCCCCTTGACCCTTCTGCCACTAAATGAAGTGACTCATGGCACAAGTCACAATCTTTATACCCAGATTTTCCTTTATGACACAGTATAGGTAAGCTTAATGTTAGATAAGATAGCAGCTTAACATCAGCCCATTTCAGCCTTGAGATGTCGGTCACTAACCAGTCTTGTGGCAATGGGTAATCCATGCAACTTCTCTGAGTCTCCGTGTTCTCACCTATAAAATGGGTCTGTGCTGGGGGCGCTCCAGTTCTCAACTTCTAGGAGGCATTCCTAGTCCTCACATGCCAAACGAAGGACATTTCAAAGTTGTGTTTCTTTTTTAACAGAATATATGATGGGATTATCATATTCCAGTCCTCTGTGGGTACCGTGCATGTAAGGACCCCATACTTAGAAAGTAAAACTACTCTTAAGATGGTGTTTCAGATGGCCTTGTGAATGGAGCCAGACACTTCTTAGCCAACCTTCTGTTTGCAGAAAGGCTAGGTGGGAAAACAAACAAACAAACAAACAAACAAACAAACAAACAAACAAAAAAACACTCCACATTCTTTGCCCCTTCCCAGCATAAATCATCACGCACTGTGGGAAAATGATTACTTGCCAGGATGTAGGGCCTATGATTCATCATACAGTCGTCCTCGGCCTCTGATCAAGCAAGAACTAAAGGTGGAAAGACTGGGAAGCCGGGGTGAGGACTCTGAATTGCCAACAGTCTCACCTCTGACACCGTTCGAGAGGCAAACGGAAAGCCAGGTGAGCGGCGGGGCAAAGTGGAGTCACGACGCTGCTATGCAGCGCGGCCGAGCCCAGAGCAGAACGACATGGGCCCGTGGCTTTCTGAGTCATTCCTTGGGTCTGAGTCTTTACAGCTTAGAGAGGCAAGGATCAGCAAAATGCAAATAATGCCACCCCTGGGCTTGTCCTGACACGCAACCAGCTGGCTGATGAATGCTTGTGTAAGAGATACCCTCTGCCTCCAGAAACGCCAGCAAACTTCATAAAGAAGAGGTTAACATCGGAGTTCATATTCTAGAATAGAAATACAGGAGCGATAGACACCACAAACACCTTCCTTTGTGGTTTCAGCAAATACTGGGCTAGCCTTTCTCCTTTGTTGCTGTAAGCTGTGGCATATCTACTGTAAATACACTTTCTATTATATTTTTCTACATGGTCTTTGATGTCCTTAAAAATGTTTGGCTTGAACAAAGAGCTATTTTGTGATCCAAAGCATAGAAAGTTAAAATTATATACAATATATATAAAATCCTACTTACGGAGGGCGATAGGAAAATCGATCTGTTATCTGCGCTGAGTATTGTTCTCTACTTTCTTTAATGTCTTTTTTTTAAAAAAGATTTTATTTATTTATTTGGCAGAGAGATCACAAGTAGGCAGAGAGGCAGGCAGAGAAAGAGGGGGATGCAGGCTCCCTGCTGAGCAGAGAGCCCGATGTGGGGCTCGATCCCAGGACCCCGAGATCATGACCTGAGCCGAAGGCAGAGGCTTTAACCCACTGAACCACCCAGGTGCCCCACTTTCTTTAATGTCTTAAAGGTATCAAAAGTAGAAGCTCATTGTGGTGATGATGTAGGAGGGAAGATTTTTTTTAATTCTCCTAGTCTGAGGAGGGGCTGTTGGATATGGTCTCAGGGAGGTGGTTTGTGATTAAGGAACTAGAGGGAAAATACTTGGAATAATGAAATGAAACCAGTGCTAACTAGTCTTCAACTGATGTTAGGAAGCAGTATGTGTTTGGATGTGAAAAATTGAGAGAATGGAAGCCTCTTCCTCACACTAATAGGATTAAGTATAGAATAGTTCTTCAAGTATGTTCCACAGAACTCAAAGCCCAGGAACCACTCTGCATAAAGAAGGTTTTATACTCCGAAGTAAGCAGTTTGGAGAGCTCTGCAGAGTGATGTCTTCCACACCACACCCACCTTGTTGGAGAAAACTGGCACCTTTGTCAGACCTAGCATTTCCCAAAGTTACCGAAGACCTCAGAGCCATGCCCCTCCCCTTTTATATTTCATCTTGACACTTATTCACCCTGCGTAACTATTGCTTCATGACCAATTCTTGGTAAAACACTGATGAGGAAGAAAAATATAAGGGGAAGAATTTACCTGGAAAGGGAACTCCAGAAGTTTCCTGATCAGTGATGCCAAAAAGGTAAGATCCTAATGGAAAGAGAGGTAGCCAAGGGACACCATTGCGGGTAAAGGGTTAAACCAAACAGAGAAAGGGATAAAAAGGATTCAAGAGAGTAAGCACTTATAATACTTAAATTATATAGCACGCAACATACCCAGCTCTGTGGGGAGGAATTATTACTCCATCTACCATTAGGAAGAATAAACAGCTCATCCAAGACCACATACCAAGTAACTTAAAGCACTGAGGCTCAAGCAAGCACCTACAGCCAGACGGCCACACGGAGCAAGGTGCAGCAGCCTCTGGCCACCTAGACGGGGATGGAAGTGGCGCCTTCAGACTTGTGACAGAGCAGGGACACGGTTCTCCTGAGATTTGAAAGCAGTCGTGCATGTCTTCAAAACTGGGTGGATTTTGCTCTCCAGGCAGAAGCAGGCTGATGCAGTAGGAGGAAAAAGCAAACAAACAAACAAAAACCCTTCTCTTTCCTTCCCTCCATTCTGAGTCCCCTGGTCACTAAACTTCTGGAGAAGCAGACAGGCAGGAATTGTGCCTTAAACACCTTCTCTTACCAATTCAAAGCAGGTGATCTTTTCTCTCATAGGGGGTCCTCTCTTTTGATGTCCAGAGGAAAACAGGCTCTAATTTTTCTCCCCCAGAGGGGACAGAGCACAGGTAATCTGCTTGAGCACCCGTACTCGTCATGCTGATTTCCATTCCTCTGGCTTTCTCAAATCCCTAGTTTGTGAGCACCTGTGGCGGTATCCAGAAGGGATGTCCGACCGCCAGGACACGGAAGGATTATGCGAATAAGCAGGTGCTCTGGCCTAAAAATCAATGTTCTCTTTCAAGGGCGATCACCAACTCTATCTAAACTAATGGGAGATTCTCAAGGTGGTTGGAATTCAGAGGAAAACTTCAGCTTTTCTTGGGTATATTGTTTACATGAGAGAGAGTGTCTTACAGAACCCCTCTTTGCACAGTGCATGGATTGGAGGGACTGGGTATTACAGGCAAGTTGCTACCTAATCAGTAAGCTTTCACCTTATTTAATCTCCCGTGCTTAGTGTTAAAAAAAATTACCCCAATACAACTGTTTTTATCTACGAATTACATAACTGTGCTGCCAACTAATATATTATGAATAATATAAAGCATTCACAAAAAATGAATTTTGAAAAATGATATTTAAAGATACATTTATTCATTTTAATTATTTCCCCCATACGTCAATAAGTCAAGGGATTTGTGCACCTCACTTTGCCTGTCACGACAGAACTCATCTATTAAATGAACTCAGAAAGGTTTTGAGTCTCTAAATAATCTTGTTAAAATCCTAAACAGCCCATTAATAACATGATTGGTCTTAAGGCAATTGAACTATGCACTTAGAAGAAATCAAGCAAAAGAATTTAGGCCACTGGTTGGCTGGCTTGTAACAAGTTACTTCTATTTCGCCAAATGTTTTTGGATCACTGCCCATTGGATTTTAAAGGAACAACTAAATATCGTCTCCTCAGTAATGTTGTTTTCCCTCAAGTGTGTGTAATCTTGCAGAGCTGTTTCTCTAGAAGAGAACAAGGTTATGTGAAGGGGAGAGAACATCTTTCCCTTCAGGGCACTTATGCAATGCAGGGTCAAGGGCTCTGTCTACAGAACTCAAAACCAGATCTTTAGGGAGTGCTAGGAGAAGAGACCAGGCTGAATAGAGATGCTTGGGCATGGTGATTACTTGAGTGTTCAGATGAAGAATGGCTGTTGGAAGCACAACAAAATATTTGGCACAACCAATTAAAAAAAAAATACAAGCCTGGGTATGGGGTATTAGCTGAGGACAGGAAATCACTAACGCTCTCGCACGCACTCTCCATGTAGAGGTCCCCATGCACAAAATTCTCTTATGTACAAGGAGTATTGGCAATTCTCCTTACTGTTCCTTTAGAGGTGTGTTCACTTCTCTTTCCATCTAAAAAGTCTTTATTTGTTTTTTAAAAGACTCCTTGGCAGGGAAACCCACCAAACCACTATTAATCTCTTAGTGTGGCCTTGGGGAAGGGTCCCATGACCAATGAAAGTGCTAGGGGGATTGAAAATTTGGTGATCAGTGACACGGTAGAGAAGGAAGATGCAAAGGGAAACTGGAAAGGCTATTAATGTGAAAGGGGGAGATGCTGGGACAAAGCGGTGAATAAGATCCCTGAAGGGCAAACAGCATCATTCAGACTTTGGTTTAGAAACCATTCTAAGGGCAACCGCTCGAAATTTTGGTTCTTTGTTGGGTTAGTTCAGTGATCACTGAAATGAGGAAGTCAGCCCAACACTTTTGTAAGCCTCAGAGTCCACAAGAAGTTATAAAAATTCCTGGTGGGCTTCCACAAGACTCGAACACGAAGGCAAGGAAAGATAGGGACATTCCACCAATGAGTCACACCGAAGGGACTCAAAAGTTTTTCTCAGACAAAATGAGTCGTTAAGAGTTTGGGAGAATGAAATCAAGTTAACAAATTTGGGAGCTACGGGTGTATTTCCTACAGAACCTGAGAAAGAACACTAAATGATAAAAACCTTTGGACATAAAAACTGATGTGAGAATGATGCTCAGATTAAAGAGAGAAAAACAGAAAGCAAAGGTGCTGGTCCCCGAGGCTGGAGACAATGTTGGGGGAGGCCCTTGAGATGTGGTTGGTTTGGACCGGGAAAGACCCAACCATACCTGGATAGGCAAAAACAAGTCCATTGTCTGTGAGAGGAGGTAATGAGTGAGGCTGAGTATGGGGCCAGACTCTGTCATATCCTAATTCTTAATGAAATCAACATGGCAATTACCTTGCCAAAGGCACTTTAACTGTACAGCTTGAAAGAGACAGAGATTAACTGTATCAGGAAGAAGCACATTGATGGGAGATGAATAATATATGGATGAGAATTTCTCATAAGCTTTTTCTTATTGAACACATCTGTGATAAAGGCTCTGGCATCAATTTTTATACAATACTAAAATTGTAAAAACTCTGAAGTGACTATTAAATGCATGATGTCAGATCTAATGTGGGCATAAATAACACTGGATGCCACAGACAGTGATTTAGAGGGTTCTAATCACATCTTGACAACAAAAACATTAGTGTCTATATAATGTCAAAGCATCTGAATGAAAAGAAAAAAAAAAACAGGTAATAATTTTTCTTGCAAAAGCCAAACATCTGGATATTTTGGAAGACTAACCATATATCTCATAAAACCACAGTATTTAAAGTTAAAACATTCTGTGATCTGCTTGGATCTAATTCTTTTCCATGGTTTTCCATAAATAGGGCAAAATAGTATTGGTTCAATAACTAATAACTGAATATAATAGTGATAATTAATATGTTGCAGAGGTTGAGCTTCAAAATTACTATATGATGTATGTACTTTAATGCCTGTATCTTATACATAATGAATCTTTTACAAATAATTTGCTCAGTTGCAGAAGGGCAGAGTTCCTTCAGAACTCAAGACTACTTGTTGCTGTTTCCAGAATCCTAGTTCATCCTGCATGTGGTCATTTACATCTTTTAAATTGGACTTAAACAAGATTTTTTTTAAATTAGCAAACATTTCTGTTACATGTTTTTAACTTACAGCCTCCTGTCCTATTGTAGCCGGAGTGTCTGCCTCCTTGCCATCTTCCCAACTACACTGTAATTCCTCCAGCGCTCACACGTGGTCTTCAGTTTCTGGCTGTATTTGGAGCACAGCAGGTGCTCAATTAATATTTATTACACTAAACAAGAGCTAAAGCTGACATAAAATTAAGAATTCAGCTAGAGTTCAGAGGGCATGTCAGATCATTTGCACCTCGACTAATTTCTATCCTTAAGCAAAACAAGTTAGGCCTGCAACTTTGATTTCATTGGGTTCTTCGGCATTCACACCAACTTGGATGCAATTTTATTATTTGAAATGTGTGTGGTTCAGCTTGTTCATTATGACTTTCCTTTTTGTTTTTCCTTTTGCTGATTCCTTGCCAGCTTTTCTGCACTTTTCTACACTTCTCACTCCCCACTTTGTCACTGCCTTTGAACAAATCCATTCACTCATTTGTTAGATTTAAGATAAAAGTTAGAGGCAACAGAAACTTGGGGCAACGCCTTTTTACTTTAATTTTGTTTCCCAAATTACTATGAAAACAACTTAGCGCTATGTTTTTTTCTTTGCCCTTTTAGCATATTGTGTACCCTGGACAGGCAGCTATGGTTTCTCTCTTTTTTTTCCCCCAAATACTTTTATTTTATTTTTTCAGTGTTACAAAATTAATTGTTCATGCTGCTATGGTTTCGTAATGATTCTACCTGATTTTTAATGTCTGGCCTTTAAATATTCAAAACAGTTTGTTAAGTTCATAATAAAATTTTAACTCCTTATTCGAAGTCTATGCCTATGCACAACCACTGAGAAACACAAAAGACAAATGTTGGCACTCATTTTCATAACATAATCAGAATCCATTTCCTAGAAGGGGAAATATTTTTGGGGTTTGACACCTCTATGCACAGTGACTCACCTCCCTGTAGAACCAGCCAGGGGAATATTAAAGGCCAAGCCAGGTCCAAGGGCAACTTTTAAATGCTCCCAATTCTCAAAGAGAGAGCAGGGTCAGGAGCGAAGCCCATAGCTATCCTTCAACGTGGATCTCCAAATCTACCTCTTAAACGCTTGCCTTCTTGCAGTTGGAATAATTTTTTTGAACTTGTAGATTTTGAATAAGTTTTTTTAATCAATTTCAGCTGCACAGGAATAGAGTGGGAGTATATTAAGCCTTCCCACCTCTCCAAACCACTAATCAAATATTCTGATATGTTCTCTTCTACAGGGGCACACCTCATTCCATGATTTCTGGAGCAAGCCAGGTTGTTGCACATCCCAAATTCAAATGATACACAAAATATTTGTCTGTTGTTTTTTTTTCCCTACAGCATAGTCCAAGCCAGCTCCCAAGTAAACTGCAAAACTGATTAATTTTATTTGTTAAACTTTCTGTCCTAGCCTCCAGCTTTCTAATTCCCTAGGGAATCTATATTTGCCGGTAATACTTCAACACCTAACTATACTCAATCGCGTCTACCCAAGTCTTCAACCTCACTGTTTCTATGCTACAAGAATCACACTGCTCAAATGGAATTTTGTTGTTTCAAATGTGTTTAATTCAGTGTTTGTTTGGTTTGGTTTATTAGTTTGTTTTAGGGCTCTGCTCTTTATTTTCCCTCACATGGATATTTTGCCAAATTTTCCCTACTTTGTCTTCTTTCTCCACTCCGCACCTTGCTACTATCTCTCAATAAACCGATTTCCAGATTTAAACATACTCATGTGGATAATGTGTCTCCATAATGTCTCCATAATGTATCTCCATACTCAAATATGAGTATTTGACTGTATCTACACCGTCAAAGTGGGGAGCTGAGGCAACTCTTACATGTTCTCCAGAGAATTGCCTTGCCTGTGCTGATAAGAACTTTGGATTCACTGGCCACTGTTGCATGCTCTAATTTTGTGTCTGAATTTAAAGCAGACCCCTGGAATCCACTTGTACTGCTGACATTTGTCATTCTTTAACCCCCTAGTCACCCACCTTCACCAAACCCCTTCCCTAAAATATCAGCAAGGCTAGTAATCTTTCAGAAATAACAAGAAAGAAGAATTTACAATTATTTTGATAATGTCTGTGCAAACAGCCATAAATTCTATACTTTCCATCACGCTAAGGGCTGCAGTGTTGACAGTAAGAAAAGGTCAAACCAAATATTTGCATCTGGGGCCTCACCTGTTAGACCAGCAGTGAAGAGTCCAAAGTACAGCCCCAAGGCACCCCCTGAGGCCTAACAGTGCACTTTATGAGTATTTCCCTGAAAGTTCCTGCTAGCCAACTCTCTCCAGCCCACTGCCGGCTCCTTTGAAATGGGGATATCAGCTCTCCCCACTTACTTATCGAAAATATGTCCATTACGGGATCAGATAAAATTGTTTGTATACTCATTCGAAATCCTTAGCAGTCATGCTTGCTTTGGACCAGGAAGACAGTCATTTAAAGTTACAGCAGATAAAAAAAGAAAGAATAATTCGGGAAATTTATCCACGCTCTCAAGATCTCCTGTCTCCTTCCTGGAGTTTGAACTGAGATACCTGGTCTGCAGTAGTGAAGGGGAAAATAACTGTTCATTCTACTGGGAACCCCTAACACATCTTTCTCTTATTCCTCGGACCATAGGAAATCAAGAATTTTAAAGGAAGCAATTTTATTTTGGTTTTGGTAGATTGAAACAAATTCAGGTCCTTAGATAAAAGAAAGAGGAGGAATGGAAATGTGGTCACCCTACCCCACCTCAAGCCTGGAAAACTTATTGTCTCAAAGCAGCATTTTTTAACATAAAGTTAGCATAAATAATTGCCAGGAAGAAGTGAATCCATATTTCTTACAATAAAGAATATCCTAACCAATGAGCTCCAAATATAGTGAAGTCACATATCATACTGGCGTGGAGAGTGGGTATCAGATCAGACAATTACTAGAGACCTTTTGTGCCTCCTGACAGACAGAAGCATTGTGCAAACAGAAACCAACTTGTACAGCCAGAATTTTCTGGAAATTCTTCATGTAAATATTTTGTCCCATTGCTAGAATAGAAAACCGTGCATCTATACCGCCATCTGCATCCAGCGTGTATGTTCACGCTACAGGAGGACTCTGTCCTCATTGCAGATGATCTAACAAAGCATGAGGAGTGATAATATTTTAAATCTTTCTGCTTAAAATATTCATTGTTAATTACAGACTAAATATAGTCTGAGCCCAGTTTTGAGGGCTAGTGACAGAAGCTATTTACAAACTGATTTTACTTCTTGATTAACAGATATACCAACATTTTGAGCTCAAAAATGATTTTTGCCAATTATTTTGCTCTTCCATAAGCATGCCCCCAGAATCATAGTTAGAAGCTGAAATACAGGGGTGTCTGGGTGGCTCAGTCAGTTAAATGTCTGTCTTCAGCTCAGGTCATGATCCCAGGGTCCTGAGATCCAGCCACCTTGGCTCCTTGCTCAGTGGGGAGGCTGCTTCTCCCTCTGCCCCTCCTTCTGCTCCTGCTCTCTCTCTCTCTCAAATAAATAAATGAAAAAAATCTTAAAAAAAAAAAAAAAAGGAAGAAGAAGGAAAAGCTGAAATACAACCCATTCCTTGGATGCTTACTTTAATGGTTGGTTGGTTGGTTGGTTGGTTGATTGGTTTTTAAAGAAACAAGACCTCTTGTGGTCCTCAAGAGTTCCACACAGCCAACTTCCATTCCACAGCTAACAGTCTTGGTGTGAAAGCATTTGGGCGGGGGCTTAACTATGGAACCAAAAAGGCCAAACGATGACTACTGAACATCAGGCATCTAAGAAGAATGAAACTGCCTGAGACTACTTAAAAAAAAAAATTCCTAAATTATGTTTTCCTGATGCCTCCAGCACAATAAATGCAACCCCTCAAAGTCTGGAGCCTTCCACAGGGTGCTGTCCCGGTCATGCCTTAGTGGGAGCTCAGGGAGATACCCTAAGCCTCAGAGAACATGCACATATGTGGAAACACAGTATTGTGGTGGGTCTATGCTGTGGTTTGAGTCCCTTTATGACTAATGGTTTATTTACCATTCCTTTTTTCTCCCCACAAGGGTCTGAGTGGCTATGAAACATCCCCGTGAGGATAGTTTGCTGGGTTTTGGTTTGCGTTTTCAATGAGTGACAAAGTCCTTTTTGAATGCAACTGCCACAAAAAGGAAGAACAAACTATGAAGTGAGGTGGGGGGTTGAGAGGGAAGCACCAGGAGAGAATGCACAAAGTCTAATCACTTGTGATTCCATCTCTCTGCCCTGGGTGGGGGGAGGGGGATCATTTCTTAATAATAAAAGGGTGTGGGATCCAGATTCTTTATTTCATCTTAGTTCTTTCCAAGAACAACCAAGCGGAGATCCAGCGTGTGAAACGCCTTCAGCACGTCCACATCCGCCCCTGGCCTCTGCAAGGCAAACCATGTGGCCTTGGGGAACAATAAATGCCAAGGTGTGTCAGGCCAGCCAGCTGACCCCGTGCTGTGCTTGTAATGCTAATGGCTCCTTGTTTTCATGCTGAAAATATGCACCTCTTGGAACCTCTTCTGTCTTGGTCAGATGTGCAGGGATGTGATTTACATTATGGAATGCAGGACAGGCATGCACTTGCAAGTGTTCAGATCCAAGAATCAGGTTTCTATTATAGGCAGGATCTGTATTGCCTTTTGTAGTGACCTGAATACTTTTTTTTTTCCTCATTTTAATTTCGGACTTATTTTTAGATGATTTCATTTTCTATCAAGCCCTAAGCCCAAAATGTCTGCCTGGAACTGTGCTACAGTTACCAAAATGTCCCAGAGACTAATTTCACAAGCTCCTTTTTCCTGTTGTCTAAGAGCCTTTGGCCTTACACCCAGGAAAGCCTATGGTCTGGATAACAGAGAAGTGGGGACACATCTGCCCTGGGTCCACTCTCTGGGCTGTCTCCTCTGCTGAGTGATGTGTGAGTAAACATGGCTGGGATTCCAAGCTTCTCAAAAAGACACCACGGGTCCCATGGAGACGTCATTAATATATTTGCTGGAACTATTTACATATTATTTTTTTACTTTCTCATGAAGTTGCTTGTATTCATTGACGCTTACCTCTCAGGGATGTAGGGAGTAAGGAAAAAGTTTAATGTTTCTGAAACTTAGAAAGCCTAGAGAGTTTAGTTTTAAACCTTCACTCTACTACTAACACACTGGTAGGCTTTCATAACATTTTTCTGGGCCTAAGTTCGGGAACCCTTGTTTGAATTTAGAAAGGTTTTGGGGTTTTGGTTTGTTTCCGGGTTTCTGTTTGTTTTTTCCTATATGATCTTCCTGAGGCTTTGCAATGCTAATGAGTATTATGAGCTCCAAGAGTGTCCAGTGAATCCCAAGGGGCAAGACTATTGAACACTTTCCCCCCCCAAAAAAGGGTTCCTATCCTGGACTCTATTGCAAGTGCTCTATAGAATATAGTTGAAAAAAAGCTATAGAACTAGACGTGATCTTTCTGTTTTCATGTATTATAAATCTAGAAAGGCAATGCAGAATTATACACCTTTAATGGATATATAAAGAGATCATTTATGAGCCTCTTGTATCAATTAAGGCTTTATGTTGCAGGTAAAAGGACTCACTACAGCTAGTTCAAGCAGAAAGGGACTTACTATAATCTAAAGGAGGACAAAGGAACCAGTCTTGAATACTTCCAAGGAAAATGCAGGAAAAAGTAGGCCGGGAAAAAATGCTCAACCACATCAGTTGTTCTAGCAAAAACACCTGTATTGCTGTCCATGGCTTGGCACATGTGGCACTAGGAAACAGGAGGAAATCCTAGTCATGCTACCTTGGAAGCACCACCTTTGCCACCGTGCTTGCTGAAAGGTGCCACCCCCTAGCAGGTGAACACAACCTCACCTCGGTTATTTCTGCCTCCAAATGGTACATGATGGTAGGGAGGACTCTGAGATGGCCCCCAAGATTCCTGCTCCCTGATGTAAATGCCCACCACAATACGCTTTCCTTGAGTGTGAACGGTTTGTGAATATGATGAGATATCATCACTTCTACCATGACATACTATATTATACGACAAAAAGGGACCTTAGCAAATGTAATTAAAATCTCCAGTCAACTGACTGAGAATTAATCCAAAGTGAGTTATCCTGGGTGGGTCTGACCTAATTCAATGAGCCCTTCAGAGAAGTCAGAAATTCTGACTCAAGGCCAGAGACACCCTCCTATTGGCCTTGAAGGAGCAAACTGCCCTGTTGTAGACAGCACCATGGGGCAGAGAATGGCAAGGAGCCTCTACCAGCAGTGAATGACCCCAGCGAAAGAGCAAGGAGCGCACTCCTACAACTGCAAGCAAACGAATTCTGCCAACAGGGTGTGAGCTTGGGAGAGAACCCTGATGAAAGTATAGCGCTGGCCAACATCTTCATTTCAGCCTCAGGAAGCCCTGAGCAGAGCATCCAGCTACCCCATTGCCCATACTTCTGACCTGCAGAAACTGTGAATCAGCAAACGATGTTATTTTAAGCCACCAAATCTGCGTAATTTGTTACACAGCAAAAGAAAACAAATACTTGCATTTCCATGACAGAGCCAGGTTAGTCCTCAAAATTAAACCCCAATGGCTCTTCCCTTTCTGCCCTCCAGAACTGAGTTTAAAAAAGTCGGAAGTTGGTTGATGTTGGTATTGAGTGAATCAATCTCTGATATCAGCAAGCATCTTCTTTGGGGAATTCTTTTCCAAAAGTCCATGTCTCTCACAGGACATATGATAAGTTTTAAAAAGTCCCTTAGTTTTTGTTTTGGTTTGGGTTTTTTAAGATGGCAAAGATCAACCTAACATACAAGTATTCAAGAAAAAATAATTAACATTTTTGCCAGCAAGTCCCTTTTATGAGTCAACCAGTTGTCTAAACTGACATACCAATATTTCTAGGCTGATTCCTTTATTAAAAATGTTTTTTTCTTCATGGAATAGATAACTTTTTTAAGAAAATGATACTATTCTAGGAATAGTCTCCATAATGGGATTCTTTACATGGAGATTTTCCATATCTCTATACATGTATTGATAATCTATGTATAGGGCCTCGCCTCTGGGTCTCACCAACAGTGAGTGTATTGATTATATTTTTAGAAGTTTTTTTCCCTAAGAATTAAAGAAATCATCAACAAAACCAAGCTAATAAGGGAAGGATTTTTTTTTTTTACTTTTCCCAGAAGGGAAGTAAAAGGGCAAAGATTAATTATCTGATAAAATACACTATTTCTCCCCAGGAATATGAGGAGACAAGGATCCCACAGTACTCCTAGAAGCCTGGAAAGTTTTCTGGCAAAGCTGAACCTGTTTCTCATCCTTACGTGAATGCCCACTCACATACCCAATGTCTAGCCTACTACCTTCCCCACATTAAAGTGTTTCGGTTTCTATTTGTTACATCCAGTAAGTTTGAGCCATCTCCTCTGCCTTATTAGTACTCCCTGACCAAACTTCCTCTCATTTCAGAACCACCTGTGGTGAGGAAGGGTAAACAATGAGAATGACAATGAAGAACCCGTGATCTCCAGAAACAAAACAGAAGCCCCATTTGCTTTACCTCGTGTCGTAATTTCCCAGACCTGTTCCTCTTGGCCAATGTTGAGCCAGGCATTTTCTCCCCTGAAGGCTGAGCAACTTCTTACAAAACCACATTCTGTGGGTTTTCCCAGGTGCTGTTATTTCCTGAGTAGTACATGATAACAGTCCCTTAATTTTTACAGGCTGAAAGTTGGCCAAGTGCGTTCAGAAAGTCTTGTCTCAGCTCATTTGATCCTCACAGTAGTTCCATAGGGGTCAGGCCAAGTGTCATTATTTCCCATTTATAAATAACAGAAACTTCTGTTTCTGGAATTATGTGACTGGTCTAAACTATGGTGAGCCATGATACTGATTCAACCCATGTTTTTTTAATGTAAATCGATCTTTCCCCAGGATTCTTAGCCCCTTACAAAAATATCAGTGAATGGATAGAAATAAATATCCAATAGGCACTGGCTCCCTACTGTTCTCTCGTCTTCCTCACCTAAATCCTCTGCCACACTTGTAAAAAACACCTGTGACCATGGCTAACACCATCAAGTAAAAGTTCCCATGCATAGATCTGGATCCTGTCTACCTCTAAGCCTGACCCTTTATCTTCCAGGAACACTCCATTTCCTATAGACCATTCCTCATACTTTCTTGCATCTGCCTAGACTTGCCTCTGACTGCATATTTTGTCTGAGTATGTTGTATTTGTCCTTGAAGATTCTGCTCAGACTTTGCCCAGGCTGGTCAGGATAGACCCCTTCTGTGTCCAGTCTGTTCCTCCATTTATTACATTATTAAAATTTCTGCTAATACGTACATACCTCTCTAGGGTATGGGTCCATGTCTTATTTATATTGTGTTCTCTGTAATTAACACAGTGCTAGGAATTTCATCCCTGAAAGCATGTAGAATTTGGATTTTTTTATTATTATTATTTAATTGAGACAGACAGAGAAAGAGAGAGAGAGAGAATGAGAGGGGGAGAGGTCAGAGGGAGAAGCAGGTTCCCCTCAGAGCAGGGAACTCGATGTGCGACTCGATCCCGGGACTCCAGGATCATGACCTGAGCCGAAGGCAGTCACCCAACCAACTGAGCCACCCAGGCGCCCTGGATTTTTTTTTTAAAGGAGTGGTTTTATTGGCTAGGAAATGAAAACCAAAAAACAGTGAGCCTCCAGAGGTGAAACTTCCCCACCTACACTGGTTCTGAGAGGACTGAGAGTCTAAGAATGGAATGAATCACCGTAAATTGGGTTGGAGATAGGAGTGGAGATCAGAGAGGGAAATGCCCATAAACCTTTGGAAAGTTCTGCTGAGGATCCTGAGGATTTAAGGTCACATGGTTGGGAACTTCGGTGGCCATGGAGTTACCCCTTTCAACTCTCCCTTCCAGACTACCTGTTACAGGGAATGTAGCTATCTAACACCCTCAAACTGCCATAACTTTGGACTCCAGCATTCAAGTTATGTCTCCTTCCCATTGGCGGCTCCCAAACAATGAGAACATAGTGGGAGTAGTAAGTCTGGGCCACTTCTGCCTGACAGAGGACTCCTCTGATGGGAAGTGAGCTCGAGGAGCTCAGGGATTCCTACTGGCATAGCTGAGACTTTCTCAAGAACTACACTGTGTTCTGAGGCTGCTTCTCACCTAATTCTTCTCTCCTGAAGCTGCTTCTTGGCTATTCATGTCCCCTACCCCTTTTTCCCTTCACAAGTATTTTCCCCTTGCCCATCTAATCCCTCCTTGACATCTGTTCTTCAGAAGAGCTGGACTTCTGAACTCACAGAGTTAGTACTTAAAGTACTTAAGATTAAGTCTAAAAATCAAACTTTAGACTTGCTACTCTAAATCTGTAAACTATGTTTAAAATTTAGCAACGCCCTAACTTAGTCTAAAGCTATGTAGTAGTTGAGACTCAGAGCTAAAAATACCATAAACTCGGACAAATGTTTTCTGCTTCTGTATATTTGATATACACACAGGCAAAATAGAGGGTAAAAGTAGCCCAGGTTGGCCCATAAATCATGTGAAAAGCGTCATGGCTCAATTGACGCATGGGACAACAGGAGTGTGACCACGTCATCGAGGTACCAAAAGGGCTGAAGAGCACAGACCAGGTGTCCAACAGTTACAGAGTATAAACAGCACAGCTGTCCCCACCACTAGCCAGGCGAGGAGAGCTCTGGAGAAGAGGAGATTGCAAGAAGTGAGTTGTGTATCAACTCCTATAATGGGGTGACATTTCAATCTATTTTTTAAAAATTCGTATCAGGTATCTCAAATCATTTTATATTTTTGTTATGGTTATAGATTATTCATGACAGGAAAGCTATATGAAAATCATGCAGATTGTAACCCAGAAGCATTTGATTATATAGAGAAGTCATTCAGACACCAAACAGCAGAGAGTTAACCCTTAAAAGACTCCTTCAAGTAGAGACCTCAAGCACCATGAGAACACAGCCTCTAGTCCCTCAAAAAGGCAACAACCAATCACCCAAACATGCTATGCTGTGTTTCAACTCTCTCACAGAATCTTCTAAGCTACGATTAAACTATCAGCAGGGCCAGTAAGCATGAGGGCAGGTCCATGAAGTAATGAATAACGCTCTACACATTGATACTTCAGTAACTCAGTCTGACTGTTTTTCTTATCTTCTTTATTTTTCTGAGCCTCCTCTTAATGTGACGTATAGTTTTGCCTTCAAAATAAGATGTTAGGGGTGCCTGGGTGGCTCAGTTGTTGAGCAACTGCCTTCAGCTCAGGTCATGATCCTGGAGTCCCTGGATCGAGTCCCACATGGGGCTCCCTCCTTGGCAGGGAGTCTGCTTCTCTATCTGACCTCTTCCTCTCTCTCATTCTCTCTCTCTCTCTCTCTCTCAAATAAATAAATAAATAAAAATCTTTAAAAAAAAAATAAGATGTTAAAAAAAAGTGACTGAATTTTTCAGTAAATTCAAAGAAAAACAGGGTATATGTCAGCCATGATGAAATCCTAGGTGATTAGACCTTCTTCAGATTAATGCAGTATCTCTCACCTTTATTGAACTCATTGAACATAAAATAATGCAAATTATGGTCTTTCTTACATCTGCCCTAGAGATTCTAATACATCTCCCATAAAAGAGTTGATCCCCAACCTTTGTGAAATCTGGGAGTCAACATTTTCCAGAACTTTTTTCCTACTATTTAGTATTACAGAAATAAAGTACCTTTCATTTTCTTTTCCAAATATAAAATTATATCATGATACTGAGAATGTTTTTTTCAAAACACCAGTATCCTAACAAATACTCTGATATATGGTACCCCATCTCTGAATACTGGGATTGGTCTCACCAACATCAGTTGAAAATTATTGGTCAAGCCTAACACTCTTCCTTTGCGAATGAGAAAAATGGAGGTCATAGATTAAATAACTTGCCCAAGTTTAAAAAATTCACAAAAACTGAAATTTATTAATGTAATATAAATCTCTTTAATCAATTTAAAGATAGCCCAATATTGTTGAGAGAGAGTGACTATAATAACCAAAACATAATTATTACCCTGAAATGATTAAATATGATGCTCTGTTTTCTATATTATAATTTGGTTCCATTAAGTTCCAACGGTCTCTCTTCTAAGCAGCCTCTCATGGCAGAGACAGTACATAGCAGAGCACAATTCCTGCCCTCGGGGAGCTTATCATCTAACAGGTACAACAAGCAGTTGAATAGATGACTTCTATTTATGATGTAGCTTTGATGACTGGAGAACAAAGCAAGACTGAAGTGCAGAAGAGAACACCTGAACCAAGGCAAGACTCATGGTCAGGAGAGCTTCCTGGAGCACTCTTCTTGTCACTACACCACGAGACACTCCTGAAGACAGAGCTTGTAACTGATCGTCTTACTACCTTCACAGTGCTTACTAGTCCCACTATCTTACTAGCCCTTCATAGATATCACTTGCCCCTTTGCATGACAGTTTTCTACATGATTCTATAGCCAAATAGTTTTTACAACTTTGCGAACACATGACCGAACTCATTATTGTTCTTTTCGTTTCCTTAAACTTGAGTTAAATATTTACCTAACCACAGAATACCAAGAAAAAAAAATCCCACTTTTACCTCTTTCTATCCAAAAGGTAATTTCTCCTTCACCACCTCTTTTTCTGTTTTACTTATGAGAACTTGGATACTTGAGTGTTTGTATACATGAAAACAAAAACAAGATTCTGTTTTTAAGAATCTTACAATTAAAAAGATAAATAGGGGCGACTGGGTGGCTCAGTGGGTTAAAGCCTCTGCCTTCAGCGCAGGTCATGATCTCAGGGTCCTGGGATCGAGCCGCGCATTGGACTCTCTGCTCAGCGGGGAGCCTGCTTCCCCCTGCCTCTCTGCCTACTTGTGATCTCTCTCTCTGTCAAATAAATAAATAAAGTATTTTAAACAAATAAATATTTATATTTATTTTAATTTTAATAAAAATTAAAATTAAAAATCTTCAGATCAGATCGATGGCCTGAATTATTTCAACCATAATACAAGACAAGACTCAAAGAGGTCTAGGGCCATGTTACAAGATCTGCAATTTGGTGACCCTCAACTACTGCTTTCCTCCTCCCTTTTCTATTGGCTTCAGGGCTGGCCTGGACAAGCAGTGTGACAACATAACCTTTTTCTCAGAACACTAGAATTGTGCCACCCACAGTCTAATGACTAGAGGCCAGGGCACTGCTAGTGACACAGACATGAGTCAGGATGTGGTGTGCTAGAATTCCCACTTAGGTTCTTTCCTGATGGCTTTCTTGGAATTGCCACCATCAACAGCAAGATGGTAAGTGTGTGATATTAAAGAAATATGTGGTACGGCTGGTCAGAAAACTTGACTCCCACTCTTGTTATTTTCTAGATGTGTGACCATTAGCAATTTTTCTAATCTGTTCTGCTATCTCACAGTTACTGTAAAAATCAGAATGAGACAAAGAAAATTAATAGTTTAATTTCTGTTAGTGAAAGAAAGGAAGCATACATATATTTATTTGGTCAGAGTGTAAATTATCAGATCTTCTGGAGAACTATTTAGCTAGTAATTATCAGACTTTCAAATGCCCTGAACTTTGGCCTAGTTATTCCTCTGGAAATTTAGCCTTGGGGAAATAATTAAGAAAATGCAGAAAGATATATGTAAAAGGATGTATACCACTGTGCTGATTGTAATAACAAAATGTCAGGAACAATCGACTATCCAAGAATAGAAACTGGTTAAATAAATTAGAATGTACCTACATAATAGTATATTGCACAGATGCTAAAAATAATGTGAAAATGTAAAATATAATTATTGGTACATAATGGCATGTAAAGGTAATTATTAAGTATATAAGCATTTAAAAAATTTGTGTATATGATGTGAGAGAGATACATGCATCCATAAACATCTACAAAGAGAAGTGGGATGGGTGTGGAACTGTGGTCATCTCAGTGTCCAAAGAGTTTAACTCAGAGCAATGTATTTTATTTTTCTTCTATTTACATATCTGTGTTTTCTAATTTTTCTATAAATGCATATATTTCTGTTATAACAAGTAAAGATAACTTTACATTTAGAAAGCACAGTAAAGTCTATGAAAACCTAGACTCCACTGCTATGGTATATCCAGGGATTGGAATACTATATATACATATAAATTATAAAATGGCTTAGGTTTTGTCTGTCACTGTAAATTTGTAATAGAAAAAGGCCCCGTTTTCCATAATAAGAGTTTCCTAAGCATTCAAAATACTGAAGTATTTTGTACATTTTCACTAAAATCAACACTCTGTTAGTAAACTTAATTGAGGTTGAAGAAGAAAATGAAGATCTCCTTGCAAAAGGTAATGTTGTAAAAAGGGGAGGAAAAAAAAACCCTGATCCTTCCATCTTGTATAACAAGTTTGACAGTCTTTACCCACTGAACAGACAGCAGAGAGTGTCCTAAAATAGTTACCTCATTTGCAAATAGGAAACTCCAGTTCTATTGCTGGTTCCGGGAAAAACTTTCTGCAGAAACTCAGACAAGTATAACTTGTCTGTGCTTGAATTAATTTGTCTATGAAATGAACATCATGTTGGCAAAGCCTTTAAGTGAAGTTTAGCTTTTGAATGTAAAAATATTATAAACCTCTTTAAAATGAAGTAGGAGGAGAATTTGGAAGAGGAAGAGAAAAAAGTTTTGGTGATTCATTAAAGAAAAATTCATAGCCATTTCTCAACAAAATGCTACAAAGTATCTTTAATGAGCCAATTCCAGTGATTTAACTCCAAAAACTTACTCTGCTGCTGCTAAAATTTGAACTATTGGCATTCTTATCTGACTTATAAACACCAGTATATTTTACATGGGTCAAGTCTTTTAAAGTTTTAGCTAATTTTAATTTAAATGCTATTTTTATTCAACAATACTAAACTTTTAACATAAAACTACCTGAATTATACAGTAATTGTTTTTCAAAATAAATTAAGCACTGAACTATATTTTATGAATTGTCAACTCATAAATATATGGAAACACAACTAATAAAGAGAAATCTGTGTCTCTACCCATTATTGACTATTTTTCAAGTGAAAGAGTCATGTAGAATTGACTATGAGACATTACATAACAAATATATCAGGTCTGAGTCTATTGAAACAGCAGTAAATTACTCACTTTTCAAGGGTATGTTAAGGATTTTGGAACACAAGGACAATATTTCTCAATTTTTTTCCAAGCCCAATCCCATACAAAGAATGACAGCTGGTACTCACATTTCCTTTCCTTTCTCCATACTCTTTAGTCTGTTATCTGTATTTTCATATTCTTAATTTATAAGCTTATGTCTCTATCTGTGTCCAATCCATTCTGAAAGGTGCTATGGAAAGTACAACATAATAAAGCCATCAAAAAAATATGAAATTAAGACATAGAAAAAAAGTCTCGATACAAGTAAACTTAAAGGACAGCCATATAGTGTTAAAGACGGTAAAAGACAATTCACATTCAAAAAGAAGATGAGCACTCCAATGCCCAAAATGAATAGAACTGCATGTGATCAGTACATTTCCTGGAACATAATAGGTGCTCAGTAAATGTCAGAGGATTTTGTTTTTCCTTTGTGCTTTTTCTCAGCCAGAAGTTTTGTGAAAGTCAGAGCTAAACATTAAAAGATAGGTAAGGTTTGAGTAGGCAAAAAGGAATGGAATAGATATTAACACAAGATATTGTTATGGCAAAAGATTTAAAGGTGAGATGACATATTTAGATTCAATAAACTAACCCCCTCAGTTGGAGTAGTGGTGTTGGTAATGGAGAAATTGATATATAGATGAGAGTCCAGTGATCTTTGGTGTTGGCACTTGGAAATTGTCATCTATATATCCATATTGAGTATTCATCAATTTTATACTGGATCTAAAATGAGTGCTTGGAGCTCATCAGGACCTCCAGTCCCCTTCTACTCTTTCCTTGTTTAACAGCCCTATCCTAACTTTACTCCCATAATTGCCCTGCTTAGATTTTGTGATTGAACATTCTGACTTCTTTCTTAACAATGCTCTGGATTCCCCTGCCCCACTGGCAAAACCCCAACACTAGGTAAACTCAACTGTTTACTTTTTCCATGCAACATACCAGGTTTGTTTCAATGTTGCACAATACAGGTGAGAAGTAACAGTTGGGCAATTTGCCATCATAAATCTGTGATCACCCCTCTCAACTGCACTCTCCAAGCTGGCTGTCAAGGAGCTGACCAAAATTCCTTAGGCTTGCTTCCATTTTTCACACCGCTTCAAGTTCTCTCCATCCCCCTTGAGTCTCTGACAGCTACATTTTACCATGCATTTCCATCTAAGAACCTTTCCTCCTACTCCCCTGAGAAAATAGAAGTAATCATAAGAGAACTCCTTAACCTTTGACTTTCAAATCTATCAAATCTACTTTTGTTTTCAACCCTCCTTTTGTTGTTCTCATACTGGAAAAATAGCAGAATCTATCATTTTATATAAAGCCAATCCCTCAACATATACTGTAAATTTCATTCCCGTGCTCTCTGGGACACTGATCTGTAATTAATTCCTCTCTCTCTTACATATCAATCTTCTCTCTTTTTTACTCCTTCTCATCAGTATTTAAACAAACTCAAATCTTGTGACTGGGAAGGAAGGATCTTCCTCTTTCCAATATCCTTTGAATCAAATATCCTACCCTTCTACTTTTCATTGTCAACCTAGTCAAGTCAAGAACTTGACTATACTCATTTTGCTCTCTCACTTGCCATTCCCACTCCTTAATCCACTGTTATCTAGTTTTCTCTGCCATGATTCTACCAGAATTGCTTTCATCAGGATCACCAAAGTCTATGTATAAATAAATTCAGTGGATATTTTCAGTTATTTTAACACTTGCCTTTTCTTCAGCATTTGAAACTGTTGATCACTCTTGAAAATACTCTTTGTGGCTTCTATGGGTATTCACACTAGTAATTTACCACTTACTTTTTCCTTTCTCCCTTGCAGTCTTCTTTACAAGTTTCTCTTCTTATCCTTCTCTTCTTACCCCTTGGAGAGTAAATATTAGCCTTTTTCACTCTTTTCATTTTCTCTGGGCTATCTTATTTATTTCCAAGATTCCAAAATTCTCCCAAATCTTTAATCTCCATCTCTTCTATGAGTTCCCAGTCCATATCTTCAATTCTTTCTTGAGTGTCTCTAAGTGGAGACACATGAGCAACACAGACTCCACATAGGTCCCAAACTAAGGTCATTCCCTTCCTCAACCAAGTGGCTTCGCTTTGGGGGTTTGCTGCCTAAGAAAAGGCTGTCATAATCCAGCCAACCGCTTAAGTCTGGACTCAAGAGTCATGTGTGAGTGTGTAAGTGTGTGTTCCTCACACACACTCAGTCTACCACCAAATCCTACCGAGTCTCATGCTAATTACTGCAACCTTCTTATCATTTCATCTTTTCATCTCAGTGACTGAAACTATTAAAAGTCATGTCATCTTCCTAAGTCATTAGTGTGCCTAGAAGGATCATCTGTGCACAAGTTTAAAGTTCTGGTGTCCTTTTTATAGGAGATTGAAAAAAAATCTAGGAAAGATCTTTTTGTCCTTCATCTCATCTTTTTAATGAGAGCATTGGTTAAGATCACATTCCCAATTTTTGCAAAACAATTTTTTGCAGGTACACATCATTGATGTTTAGTCATGCTGACAGAAATGGAAGGAATGTGTTTTCTTTCTGCAAACATAACATTTCTATATCCTGGGAAAATAGAGGTTACTGCTATTTGGCTGGAGACATCAACTATATATGTGTAACAGGCGGAGATGAAATAACTGAATCAGTGTTACAGGTATCTGTTGGAATTAAGAGCAATAGTGAGAATGTCACAAGGAAATCAGATTTTCATTGCCCTGTTACCTACAAATGAAGAACAGATCACCTATGTAAGGCAAAGGTCACAGGTGGCACTAGACTGGTCTTCCCTGGCCACTTTTCCCCAGTCTTTATAGAAAGATGTCCACACAGGGACTTCAGTTTAAAGCTCTCCAACTGTCCTTTCAGTTACTATGCCTTTGCAGATGATGTCAATCATTTTCTACATTCAGGAAAGATGGGAAATGAAAAAATTAGTGAAACACCAAGGGATATGCACAACTACACTTCTAGTAGAAAATAAGTATTTACTTGTGGGACAGAAAGTCCAATTTTGAGACGAGTTCATATATTTCAATAGTTTTGAATACAATATCATTAAAAAAATGGCCAGTTTAGCCAAAAACCGAAGTGTAATCTACAATGGTTTTTCTCTTTCCTTCGCCTTCCCACACAGCAGCCTTGAAGCTCCCCTCCAATCTAAATTCTAAATCTCTCCAATTTCTCCGATCTCTCTAAATGCCCCCCTAATGCAAGTCACCATCAGCTCTCATTGGGTTGATTGCTGCAGCCTCTAACTGTGACATCCATTTTGACTTCCATTAGAATTTCTTTTCCATACAAATGTCAAATTGATCTTTCTAAAATTAATTCAAATCATATCATTCTTGGGCATAAAAACTTTCAGGTAATTCCCTTTGCCCACAAAGAAAAATATAAATTCACCTCATCCTAAGTGGTCTTTGGTGACCTGGCCCCAGCTTGATTCTAACTCCTTGTCTGATCTCCCTTGCTGCTACTCTTCCCATCCCTCTGTGATACAAGTCTGCTTCCTTGTTGCTCAGCTCCTCCACTTGCTGCTCTCTCTGACTGGAACTTTCTGTTTCCAGATTCTTCATGGCTGACTTCTTGCCATTCAGCTCTCAACCCCACTGCCACAAAGACCTCCTGTATTAACCATCTTCACCCTCGATCACATTGTTCTGTTTTATTTTCTTTGTAATACATTCAAAGACCTGAAATTGTCTCCTTCATTTATTTTTCATATGTTCCTGTTAGAATGTAGTTTCATAAATACATAATTTTTTCCCTATTTTGCTTATTATTGAATTCCCAGTATCTAGACCAGTGATTAGCAGATTTTTTCTGTAAAAGGTCAGTAAATGTTTTAAGTTTGCAGGCCATACAGTATTTGTTACAACTACCCAGCTCAGGCTTGGGAGCAAGAAGGCAGCCATAGACAACAGGTGTGCTCCATTAAAATTTTATTTCTGAACATTGAAATTTGAATTTCATATAATTTTGATGTTTTGTAAAATATTATTCTTCTTTTGATTTTTTTAACCATTTAAAAATGTAAAAACCATTCTTAGCTCATAAGCCATGCAAAAACAGGCAGCTGTCCAAATTTGCCCTGCAGGTCATAGTCTAACAACCCCTAATCTAGAATGACTTATTGCTATACAAAGGAAACTTGCAAAAAAAATTTTAACTGAATGAATGAATGAATGAATGAATGAATAAGGAAATGGAATTTCCTTATAAACTTTCATAAACTTGTCATGAACCAAAAGTTAATATGATTACCCATTCTATTGCTTCAGTCCTCAAGATGGATTTGTTCTATCTACTTGGTTGTTATTTGTTTATGCAAATGCCTGATCGTTAGTCTGAGTCACCAGATCAATGTAAGATATGGAGTTCTTATAATGTAAGAAGAATAGTTAAGACCTTGCCAGTACTTTAGGTGTAAAGGCCAACTAAAATGCATTGGGTTCTATATTCAAGATTAAAACTTACATATTTGACTTTCAAAAACTCAAACACTATGATGAAAAAAATGAATTATTTATTGCTTTTAAAATACATACCTATAAGTCGTGAGTGAAATAAGAAGACTCTTAAAGGTAATTTTAGAAAGATTATTTTTACTTTTTCCTCCAACTCCTTACTTCACATAACTGGGGAGATTTCCTAAGGGAAATAAAATTTGAAGAGTTTTAAGTAAGGACTTCAAAATGGGTCAAGTCATATTTACTCTCATTAGGACTATTTTCCCCATCTATGGCCATGTTTCATGACACTCTTCCCTTTTAATTATACCCACCAACTCCCAAATGTTCAAATAAATGGAAGACATTGGACTTTTGTCCCTACATTAAGATTAGAACAAATATTAAGTTAAAACAATAAAAGGGAAATTACAATAAAGGTAAAATCCTTTCATTTAAAAAGTAAGTTAAAATGACAAAGGATTACCGTAAGATAGTAAATCATTCTCAAAGAATGATTTCCTCTAACAAATCAGATTAAATCACTCATCAGAGGGAAAACACGTAATGTTTTAAAGAAAGTTTTAGCAAAGTCTTCAACAGCTCCTGGCAGCAGAAACTTGGTAGAAAAGTTAGGAATGACAGCATGAGTTCACAGGAGTGCTCAATAGATAGTTGTAAGGAGAGCATTGAGGTCTTGTTAGAAATAACTGCTGAATTGGGGATAGTACCTTACCTTAAAGTAGGCCAGGATTGTCTGCTTCTAGATTGTCACTTGTAAAAGTAATTCACAAAGTAGAGAAATTTTGAGTGATTTCTTGGGCTGTCTCACAAGTAAACACAAGGTTTACTTCATATTTCATAGTCTCGCTCTGATTAATAAAGAAAGTGCACAATATGGGGGACAGGGGGTTATTCTTCTGGAAACTCCAACAGATTTTACTGATATTTATAGCCTTTATAAGAAAGGAAGGGAGGGACGGAGATAGGGAGAGGTGGAGGAAAGAAAGAAGAAAATGTTTCCTTTCAATCACTTTCGGTTTGGAGCTTGATATGAAGCGTTCTCAATTGACAGTCTTTGTCTGGGTGTCCATTTCATTATTTTTCTAAGCTCAGGCTTGAAATGCTGAGAGCATCCCCACGGCTTACTCACCTTTCATTGAGCCTGGAACTTGAGGTATCTGTAAGAAAGCCAAGTTCTGAGTAAACGTGAGACTATTTACAGTTTCAGGTGGGAATCAGGTGCTATTCAAGACTAAACTTGGCAAGTTTTGCCTGGCTTATGCATTTAATGGCTCTTGAATTATGAGGCATTTAGGAGTGAGGGGAGCCCCATTGCTGAAACTGAATTTGACAAGCACCCCATTTAGCTTTGTACATCTCCCACCTAGAACCCAGCCCTCTGGCTTAACACACAGTGGATACTCCAAAAATGTCTGTGTGCCATGTGGAAATAAAACTGACTATAACTTGAGACATACTTCCAGCCTTCTAGAGTTAAAAATTGACAGCCTCACCTGAAGAGCCAAAGCAATCTTGAGCGAGAAAAATTAAGCTGGAGGCATCATACTCCCTGATATTACAAAGCTATAGTAATCAAAACAGTATAGTATTAGCATAAAAACAGACACACAGATCAATGGAACAGAAGAGAGCTCCCAGAAAGAAACTCATGCATATAGAGCCAATTAGTTTATAACAAAAGACCCAAGAATACACAATGAGGAAAGGATAGTCTCTTCAATAAATGGTGCTGGGAAAACTGGACAGCCACATGCAACAGAGTGAAACTGGACCCCTATCTTACACCACACACAAAAATTAACTCAAAATGGATTAAAGACTTGAATGTAAGACCTGAAATCATGAAACTCTAGAAGAAAACATAGGAGGCAATCTCCCTGACATCAGTCTTGGCAATGACTTTTTAAATTTGACACCAAAAGCAAAAGCAGCAAAAGCAAAAAGAAGTAAGTAGGACAACATTGAACTAAAAAGCTTCAACACAGCAAAGAAAGTCATCGACAAAATGAAAAAGGCTACCTACTGAATGGGAGAAAATGATTGGAAATCAAATATCCAATAAGGGGCTAATATCCAAAATATGTGAACTTACAACTCAATCACCAAAAAAAATCTAAAAAATGGGCAGACCATCTGAATAGACATTTTTCCAAAGAAAATATACAGATGGCCAACAGACACATGAAAAGATGCTCAATATCATTGCTCATCAGGTAAATGTAAATCAAAACCAAGATGAGATGTCACCTCACACTTACTAGAATATCTATTATCAAAAAGACAAGAAATAACAAGTGTTGGCAAGAATGCAGCAATTTCACTTCTGGGTTTTTATCCAAAGAAAATGAAAACACTGGGAGACTGGGTGGCTCAATCAGTTAGGCAGCCGCCTTCAGCTCAGGTCATGATCCTAGGGTCCTGGGATTGAGCCCTGAGTCAGGCTTCTTGCTCACTGGAGAGTCTGCTCTTCCCTCTACCTCTTCACCTCCTCCCTGGCTTGTGTTCTCTCTCTTCTCTAGCTCTCTCTCTCTCAAATAAATAAATAAAATCTTTTAGAAAATTAAAACACAATTTAAAAAGGTATATGCGCCCCCATGTTAGCTAAAACATTATTTACAATAGCAATATATGGAAACAACCTATGTGTCCATTGATAGATGAACGAATAAAGAAGATATGAATATTATTCATCCTTTAAAAGGGAATATTATTCATCCATAGTAAAGAATAAAATCTTGCCATCTACAACAACATGGATAGACCTCAAGAGCATTATGCTAGGAGAAAACCGAAGTAAGTCAGACAGAGAAAGACAAGAACCATATGATCCCTCTTGTGTGTAGAATCAAAAATAAAAATAAAACACAAACTCATAGTTACAGAGAACAGATGAGGGTTGTAAGAAGCTAGGAATGGGGTGGGAGAAATGGGCAAATTGTTGTGGCTTTTTAGTTTAAATAAATCGGCAAAAAATTAAAAAATAAAAAGACCCTATCTACAAGAAATAAAGTAATATATTTATGAGGGTATAGAGCATGACAACTATAGTTAATAATACTGTATTGTACATTTGAAAGTTGTTGAGAGAATATATCTTAAAAGTTCCCACCACAAGAAAAAAATTGTCACTACTTACGGTGATGGATGTGATGTGATGGTGTGATGATCATTTATAACACATATAAATGTTGAATCATTATGTTTTTTACCTGAAACTATTATAATATGTATATATGTAATATAATATGTCAATTATACCTCAGTTAAAAAAATTTTTTTGACAGACTCCTCTTCATCCTCTCCTCTTCCAAATGCATCCATTAGGTGGTATTTTTCTCTGCTAGGAGAAACTTCATGAACTCTGTGTACTTGTGTATGTGTGTGTATGTAAGTATGTGTTCCCTTCACTGTACAACCACTGTTGCTGGATACATACTGAGAGCCAGTTAAGATTTTCTGAGATTAAGACCAAAAGACCTATAGTGGTGGACACAGAAGTCAGGTGTGGCCTTGCTCCCCCTAAAATTAAGTATCTCTCCCTTACAATCTGGGGATGTGCTCTCGAGTTCAAGATGTTATGAAAAAGTAGGAAAAATTACTGTACTCATACTGCCTGGCTTTAAAAAAAAAAAAAAAAGTAAGACCTGACCAAACTGAGGTTACCTTTGTATCAACTCTTGGTAGCCTTTAGCCCACTAGTGGAAGCAGAGAGGTCCATGAAGATGTGAAGTCTGGGAGGTCAGTTGGAGGTTCAGAACTTCTTTGAGTCCTTTTAGAGAAAGGCTATCATAGATTTGCGTAGGGAACAACTCCTTGATAACAAAGTGCTTCAGGGCAATCTTAGTCAATTAGAATCTGTTTTTCTAAGATTAGAATTTGACATTTTGATTCTAGTATTATTAAAATTATCTGTAACAACCTGCAAGTTGAATATAGGAAAACACTAAACACTAAACCTAAAACTAAGTCCTTGGGAGAGAAAAGGGAAGGAATCTGGGAAAACAGACCACAGAAAGTAGTTTAACCAACCCCTCAATTTACAAATGAGGAAATTGAATCTAAGACAGTTTAAACAATATAGAAGTTCGCTCAGTAAATTAGCATCTGCGATCAGATTGGTCACAAATGAAAGGAATTTCCACCGAAGGTGATGTGAAGTCTAGCAGAGATATTTCGGGCGGGCAGAAATTCCAATGTTCTTCATAACAAGCTGTGTTTATACACACAGCGTAGTTGTTTTTAGACATACACACAGTATGCAAATATATCTTAAAATTCTCAAGCCAACCTTAAATGCTATCATGCACATAACACAGAGAGGGATAACATTCCCACTCAAGGCATTCCTTAGGTTTGCTAAGGTTATTTGTGCTAAGTAGACAGATTGCCTTAGCAAAAATAAGGCAATTATCTGAAAAATATATAAATTATCTGTACCGTTCAGGAAAAGATTGACCCAAACTATCCTAATACAGTAATTGCCTGTATTTTCCACGTGATTGCCATATATTCTTTGAAATTCTTGGAACTGTCTATGGTGCTATCACATGCACACACACACACACACACACACACACACACACTGAAGCCAGATCTCTCTCTTTGCCTGAGCAAAGAAAAAGAGAAGAAATGCTTGATTCTGTAGTTAACCCATGAAGGGAGCATCTCCGTTTCCATTAGGATCTTCTTGCTTGCTGCTTCCCAGAGTACCTACCTTCCAATGTACCATTCCCTGACACAAGTCAAACTGTACCTCCCATTAAGATGATAGTAAATCCAAAGTTCAGAGAAGGAACAGGAGCAGGAGGTGGAGAGGTAGAGGTATGATGCTATCGAAGGTACTGTAATTAGTGCTATGAACTGAAGCAGCTTCCTGTGTGTAATTATCTGCTCAATGTGGTGTGTTTTGAGAAGTAATTAAGATACTATTTATTATGTAGACTACTAAGTGAAGCTTGTGTGTCTCTCTTGGTCCATTGAATAAAAAGATGTCTCTCTGTTTTCTTCCAAATAAAACTATATTGCAGTTAAACAATCTTGTCTCCCAACAAAGGTTCTGAATCTTGTTCCTCTAATATCTTCCTAAAATATGGTAAACTTACTACAAGGAAGGAAAAACTCAACTATCCCCACATTCTTGAACTTAGTTTGGGCTGTTACATTAATGATTAATCTAACCAGAACTGTTAAGCAGGGGAATGGCATAACTTTTTGATATTTAAACTCTAAATTATTTCTGAGCCTATTTTTCCAACTCAGCTGTATTTGTGGACATCAATGTGTCAACTTAGTGAAGTCATAAGGGCTTCTCTAGGAAAGTGGTGGAGTCACTCTCCATTCACTTCATAGGGGATGGAAAGTATCAGAATCTCCAACAGGGAACCTGTACTTATTACTAGCAGTCACCATTGTGTTGAATAGCTCCTCGGTGTAGATCAGCAGGGTAAATATATAAGAACCCAAAGAGATACACACCTATAAAATATGTCCTCTCCCTCAATTTAATTGAGAAAGCAAGGCATGTCCATTAAAAAAATTAGAACAGTAATAACGCAACACAAGATAACAGAACTCAAAGAAAGTGCCAAAGACCATAAAAGTTCACAAAGCAATAAATCAGAAGGGCTGAAGAGGTGACTGGTTTTGTTGTTGTTGTTGTTGTTGTTGTTGTTTGTTTGTTTTGCTTTGTTTTGTTTTGTTTTGTTTGCCTTGATCAGGGAAGCCCTAAGTAAAATTTCCCCAAATTTTTTTAAACATTTATTCCAGCTTCCACAACATTTGATTCCCATCACTTAAGTGACTCAACTGATCCAGGCCAGATAGGGGTCTATGAGTGACACTGCATTCCAAAGTAGCATAAAGATAGAAAGATAGAAAGAAATTACCCTTGGTTTCTGAATGTCATCTCAAATTTACACAATTATTTTTTAAAGGGTTTCTCTTCAGTCTGCCTTTGGTAAGAAGGCAGCCACCTTGATCTTCTTTTCCCCCACTGTAGCTTTCAGCAGATCCTATAGGGGGTCCTTTCTAGGAATGAGTAACACATGAGCTGATGAGAAAGGGACAGGCAAAGTTAGGTTGGGAGAGACAGATAAGGGGCTACAGGAGGGAGTCCATTCACAGAAATCTCACATGTGAAGAAATGTTATAGATGAGATATTAACCAGAGAGAAGGGAATATAACAAATCCCCCTTGGTTTTTCTAAATATAGAAGGAAAATTCACCTGATAGTTACAAATCCACCTTATTTGTCCTCAATGTTATAGACGAGATATTTACCAAGTTCCCTAGTTAGTCTTGTATAAAAAAAGCAACCATAAAAGCCCTCTGTGCCATCCCATTTGGTTTGCCTCTTGCTCTAGAGACCTTGTTTTTCTTTCCTTTCTGTTCTCACCTTCACTTAATAAACTTTCACTTCACTTCACCCTTTTGTGTTTGTGAGTTTCATTCTTCAACTCCATGAGACAAGCACCCTGCAACCTTGCAACTCTGGGACCCTATCAGGGGCCAGCAGATGAGTATCTGTCTTCCCGTAGGTCCCCAAGAATGGCCAGACTCTGAAGAGTTAAAGTTTCTTCAAAAAGAAACATACAAAAACATCCAACACCAACAGGCCCTCGATGTGGTACTCAGAAACATTTCCCAAACTTTGCTCACACAAGTCCTATCTAGTCCTATCTATATGAAACCATTTGTCTATATGAAAAATTTTAAATATATATTTCAATCAGTTTGTGTTCATAGATTCTTGGATAACTAAAGTTTTCAGTTTTCACCCATATGTGAGGCTAGAGTTTATATTTTCTACCCAGCTGGTCAGTAAATTTGACTTTTGAGGTCTGTCTTAGGTAAAAACTATTCATTAGAAATAGTATCCAGGTGTCACACAATCAGATTAAAGATTAGGACACCGTTAAAAAATATAATTTATACAAAACTATAATAATGAGTTAGTATAATTAAGTCAGAAGACCCATTAGTTGAGATTAAGGAGTAAAGTGGGTTTTAAAAATACTCTGCCTTCCTTCCAGGAATATTGGATAGATCAATCTAAATTACTTGTTTCAGGGATGCGTGGGTGGTTCAGTCAATTGAATGTCCAACTCTTGATTTCAGCTCAGGTCATGATCTCAGGGTCATGAGATCGAGCCCCACATGGGGCTCTGCTCTGGGCATGGAGCCTGCTTACAATTCTCTCTCTCCTCTCCCTCTTCCCCCTCACCCCTCCCCAAGTGTGCATATGCTCTCCCTATCTCTCTCTTAAATAAATGAATAAAATCTTTAAACTATCTGTTTTAAACTATAAATATCTAAACAAATTAAAGTCCTGAAAGTAGGAATTATTGAACGCCAATCCCAGCCCCTACTAGCTAAGTCCTTGAATCTTTTTTCCCTTTTTTTATTTGAAGAACGTAGAAAATGGCACCACACTTGTTCTGACCCCCTTACAATGTTGTTCTGAGAATCAAATTATTAAAAGAACATAAAAGTGTTTCAAAAAAATTTTAAAGCATTTTGAAAATGCTAGAGTTAAGATAAAATATAAGGCAATTAACCATCTAGCTTTAAAATTTCAAAAAAAGAATGAGTGCAGTATCAGTGGGGGAAAAATGTAGCTTAATTATAACAATACCGTTCTCTACCCCAAAGAATTAAAAAGTAAGGATACTGAGTTCTCCACTTAGTAATCATAAAATCTTCACCTACTCAGAGAAGTTAAAAAGGTAAATGCATGCCTGTATTCATGATTGCTACTTGCTTTATAATACAGTCACACTCATATGCTATTTCTTTTCCAATTTCCATATTTCCTTAGGTTCTTCAAAACAAAACGACTTTGGTGCATGAAACTATTTTTAAGAAAGCAAAAGTACCATAAGCATTCCCTTTAGGGTGCTAATCCAAATCATGAGTGAATTCCCTGTATGATGTTAGTCATCTCAGGTTTACCTCCTCATAGAATATATGTACCTATTTTTTCTTCTTTGTTCATAAAATTGCTTTTTCCTGTTTGTTGTTATTCTTGAAATACCAGTGAAATGATAAAGGATGCCATTAACAGTTCTTGAGTGTGAATCATGTGCTAGACACTGGACTGAACCCCCCTTATCATTTCATTTTACAGTAACCACATGTATGTTTCCTTACTGTACAATGAGAAAAATGAGGCCAGAGAAGTTAAGCATCTAGACTAGTGTCACAAAGCCAGAACCAGAATGGTGCAGATCCCAAGAATACAGTGAACCCATGGCATAATTCAGCCCCTCAGTCTCTTAATCTTTTCATCTCATGGCAGGTAAAGTTTTCTTTATTCGGCGAAGGTCCTCAATCTTGATTGCAAGTAGTTGTACCTCTTCGAAGCTTCATCAGCTTGGGTGAGGGGGTCATAGTTCTAGCACTTCCCAAATAGGCACAAAAGTCACTTTTACCATCACAGCTGGTCTGTCCCTGTCCAACAGTGGCGTCTCGCCCCAGAAGTGAGAATCTACTGGACTTCTACTTCTTTCTCCTGAGACCCTTGCTCTGGAGCCTAAGAATACTCTGCAGCCATAGTAGTGTCAAGGTTCTGCTGGAGAGCAAGATCATTTTGAGATATTTGACACTGAACTAGAACTAACACAGACAAACATTATCTTAGGAGGCAGATGCTCTTGCTTTTTCCATATATGCTGTTTGCAAATCCAAGCACTAGTCCTGTATTAAATCCGAAGGATCACTGTATCAAGTGTCACTTTGTAAAGATCTGATAACAGAAAGAACTTATCTGAAGTCCACCCGCCCTCATCCGCTGGGTGGTGGCTACCCCACCCCCACTCCCATCATTGAAAAGATACAGGCGGTGTCCAGTGCTTGCGTGGCTGTTACTACAGCTTCTCTGTGCAGACGAACAAATTTAATCGCAGGACCGGTTAAACCAAAGCTCGGTGTCTAAAAATGGTAACAAATCAAAACAGCAGTTCTTCGAGATGCCCAGTACTCCCCATAGTGAATACGTGGGGAGTATATTCACTAGTGAATATAGAGATACTTTCATAAGCTTTCCCCTTGACTGTTACTCTTAAAGAAATTTTGAGAGCAGAAGACAAAACAAATATGTTCCCTCTTAGTAAATCTTTGTCTAACTTTTAAGCTGAAGAGTTAACAAAATGAAATCCTATAAATCCTACCAAGATTGAAAACTGAATCTATATACTGTTGGTTAAATGGTTTTACACCTGTTTTATTTCCCACTGTAAAGGCCAAATCTTCATGGGTAACCTGTTAAATTAGTTCAGAATGAAAACACAGAAGTTAATGAATGGATGGAAATTATTTTACCGTGAGTGAAGGTGAAGAACAAGCCCTTAGGGAGACCCCAACCAAAATGAACAGAAGTCCCCTGAGACCAGAGGGGCTAATTATGAAGAACAAATCAGAAAAGACAAAAGTAGCATCTACATGGTGAAATGAACATCAGCTGTGGACGACAGCCTTCCAATCTGTTCTGCAATAGACAGCTCCTATTTCCCTTGGTCATCCCTGCCTTAAGCTTGTCAGATAGGTATACCTTGGTGTTACTCGGGCATTAATAAGCGGCATTTCAGCAAGATTTCAACTGCATGAAAATGTAGTTCTTTCACCCTTCAATCCACTTGGGACTAATTTGAGCAATGCAAGGCTTAGTGGCAGGAAGCATGTAAAAATTCCATCCCAAATCTCTGACAGCTTCAGAAACTGATGTGTTTGCTTTAGGATGTCCAAAACAATTCTGGAGCTTCATAACTGAAGACGCTAACTGCAAGACCTTGACATATTTTGGAAAGTGAAGAAGTCAGACTTTTCCTCTTGCCTGCTTCTTCCAGACCAGGGCGGAAAATCTTTCTATCAGACTATCAGATTTTGCCTTGGAGAGATTTATGCAGGCAGCGTGAGACCCACATGTTCCCAAAGCTAAGAGCTTCTGACAATAGGCATGCAGGCCTGTAGCCCTCACATCTGTGGGCCTCAGCCCTTCCTGGCCATCAAGTAAACATGCAGAGGGTAGAGTTGCAAATTCCCATGAGGCGAGGCCACTAGTTAGAGTTTCCAGAGACAGCCAGCAGGTCTCCGCCCCTTCTCTGTGCTGCCATCCTTCAGCCCCAGGGGAAAACGTAAAGGGTTCTGCCTACAAGTCAAACCACACAGATGAATACCAACTGCTCACAGGGCAGTCCAGCCCCAACTGCACAGAGAACAGCTGGTCCCTGAAAGATCAGAACACCGAGAAATTCTCATAATACAGGCCCCAACTACCAAGATGCTCTGTTCTAGAAATTTCTTTGAATTTCCACACGGGGACGGGACGCTGTCTGTGTCCTATTACTGTACCATCCAAGTATCTCCCGCTTTTCAAAAGTCTGTGCTTCACCACGTTGCTTTTATGAAAAACCTACACTAGTACTTGTTGTTGCTAACCAAAAGAAATCCAAAGAGGATTTTCACATTTAAGAAAAAAGATGGAAAGCAGAAACGGCATTAGGGTTTGTTTGGCAGCAGGCTGTTACAGGGGCAGGTGTGCCCCAAGCAATGAGTGTGGCCCCACCAAGCTCCTTACCCAGAAACCATCTCTACATCGGCTGCCAGAGCTTCCAGCTGTGTCTGTGAACATCTAGGCTTTATCCTGACTTATTCTGTTATTCTCAGAGTTATTCCAACTTACTCTGTGCGTCCTTAAGCAAGATGTACCCTAAGCTATCGGAAAAGCCTAGGAGAAGGTATTTTTGGAGGCCGGGGACACTCAAAATTTTTTCACATAAATTCATAGTAATTGCTTCTTCACTTCACTGCATTTCAGCTTATGGAAGATTTCCTAGGAACACTACTTTTGGATAGTGGGGGAAACCCGTAACACTAAGAATGGCTAGCTAATATTCCTTAAACACTTTCTGTAAGTTAGGCACGCTGCAAAGCACTTTTACAAATTGGAATTCATTTAATCTCCAAAAAAAACCTATGTTCGAAGTAGGCTCTATGCCCAGCACCCAGTGTTGAGCCCAATGCAGGGCTCAAACTCACAATTCTGAGATCAAGATCCCAAAATCAAGACCTGAGCTGAGATCAAGAGTCTGACGCTGAACCCACTGGGCCACCCAGGTGCCCCAGGAATTGTTTTTATCTCCGTTTAAGTCAAGAGGAAACTGAGACCCAGCCTGTTCAGCAAGTGCTTGGTACATGATCGTCTTGAGATAAATATTTGCTAATTGAATCTAAAGATGTAAGAAAGCACCCCTCTGGAGGCGCCTGGGTGGCTCAGTGGGCTAAAGCCTTTGGCTCAGGTCATGATCTCAGGGTCCTGGGATCCAGCCCCGCATCGGGCTCTCTGCTCAGCGGGGAGCCTCCTTCTCCCTCTCTCTCTGCCTGCCTTTCTGCCTGCTTATGATCTCTTTCTCTCTCTGTCAAATAAATAAATAAAATCTTAAAAAAAAAAGAAAGAAAGAAAGAAAGAAAGAAAGAAAGAAAGAAAGCAAGCACCCCTCTGTATAAATAATGTAATAAATAGGAGGATGACCTCTAGGATCAGCCCATAAAATCCATTTAACTCCTGTGTATCTTTTTAGTATTAATTTAACACAATGTCCTTTAAACCTAATAACTGTTAAAACATTGTTTTTATAGGGAGATATGTTCCAAATTCCAGCTTGTGGTGCCAGTCAACAGTTTACTCAGTAAGCAGTGACTTTTTGAAACAATATTAGTACTAGGGGAAGGTGCAAAGCTGAGTGAGGCACATCCTCATTTAGGAACTTCTATCCTTACCCCACCCCAGGGAGCAACAGGGTACTTTCTGGAGGGCCTTCCTGGCTGGGGCTGGGCTAACAGAAAAATCCTTCTCGATGTAAGGCCCATTCCTTCTCTACCTCAGATTCTCCTCCATCCTTTCAACAGAACCCTAGGGCCCTCTGAGCTGCTACAGAAATTGAGAGATCCCCATTTCCCAAAAAGTAGTTTTAAACTAAGCTCATGGAAAGAATTTTCTTGGATCTTCATTTTCCTCCAACTTGTAGCACCTGTTACTACTTGTCTGGTGACAAGTGCTAGCAGATGACAAAATGAATTAACGAGAGGTATATTAATATTCACAGAAAAACGGGGGAACGGTCCATTCTGCTTAGCTCAACAACTTGATGCTCTCTTTGCGGGCTTGGGAGTTCACCATTATAATCTTACAGTTCATATAGAGATTTAAGTAGTCATGCTTTCCGCTTGTGAGATGGATTCCAGTTTTTGTGGTGAAATAAAATGGATGCGCAGTCCTTAGTGTTCCTCAATGGCATCCACACCCTCCACCACCAAAATAGGTTTAGAGATTCTAGACTATTCTCTCGATTGAACCCACCCACCCCCAACCACAACCCCGCCTGAATACAACAGCTTTTTCACCCGAGACTGTGAGCTCTCTGAGGGCTGGGGGCCATCTCTTGTTTACTGTTGTATGTCCAGTGGCACCAAGATTTAGGGATTAATAACAATCCTAGTAACTGTATAAACTTCACTGAATTTAAATTAATCCCAGTGTAGGTGAGTGAACGAGGTCTAATCTTGGTTTTCCCTCCTGCACCATTTACCTATAGAGGGCTGCCCCAGATCGCTAGTTTGAAGAGGGCCTGTTTGTGAGCCATTTCTTATTTAATCTTTTTTTTTAAAGATTTTATTTATTTATTTGACAGAGAGACAGAGATCACAAGTAGGCAGAGAGGCAGACAGAGAGAGAGGGGGAAGCAGGGTCCCCGCCGAGCAAGGAGCCCAGCGCAGGGCTCAATCCCAGGACCCTGAGATCATGACCTGAGCCAAAGGCAGAGACTTTAACCCACTGAGCCACCCAGGTGCCCCTTTTTCTTATTTAATCCTAAAAACAACAATAAAATATTAAAACAAAGACCACCGGCTTAAACAATGATTTTCTTTCCAGTGAGGAAAAGATTGCTTGTCAAACCCAAGGATATTTTAACTCAGTTCATTTCTTTTTTTTTTTTTTTTAATATTTTATTTATTCATTTAACAGAGAGAGAACACAAGCAGGCAGAGAGGCAGGCAGAGGCAAAGAGAGGAGCAGGCTCCCTGTGGAGCAAGGAGCCCGATGCGGAGCAAGGAGCCCGATGCGGGACTCGATCCCAAGACGCTGGGATCATGACCTGAGCCAAAGGCAGTTGCCCAACCAATTGAGCCACCCAGGCGTCCCAACTCAGTTCATTTCTTAAGTATTATTTTTTCCAGACATAGACATACTCTCATTAGGTTTACCTTGTAGAGTTAAACTTCAACCATGACCCAACCACCAAAGGTTTCTGAGTAAACCAACATTCTCTGCTGAACATTTAAGTGAAACACAGACAGAAAAGAAAGCAAGCTAGAAGTTCTATTCCAATGAGATAAGTAATTTTCAGTGTATCCTTTCATGGTCACCACAAAAGCAACCTCTATCACTGTCCAGCTGATAGAAATGTGCTGCAAAATCTTTAATCACCAAGAAAGTTTTGATTTATAGCAACTGCCCACTGATTTTAAAAAGTCAATGTTAAGTATTTTGGAAAGATTTTCAGCAAAAATTGGGAGCAGGAGTTTTTCTTTTAATTAAGTCTCTGTCAATCAAAAAGAAGAAGAAGAAGAAGAAGAAGAAGAACTAATAACAAGAATCTTCCAATTCCCTAAAAATTTTGAGCTTTTATTGCAATATGGAAATTTTTTTCTTAAGAAATAAATTATTAAAAAAAAGAAAGAAAGAATGAGATAATTATATTCTTGGCAAAAGATCTGCCAGGAAATTCCTTTTAAATGGCAATTTCTTTGCTAAATTTAAAATGTTATTTGATTTACAAAAGTATGATTTTCAAACTTGGTCAAAATCTATCTGTTGTGTGAATGCACCCAGCTGGTTGACTTCCTGGGCAAGGAAACCCTTTCAAAGGTACATTTGGGGCCAAAGAATAACTTAGATATTGGGAAAATCTGTCTCGGTAACATTTTCTGGAGAAAAAAAAAAGATACTTTTTTATCCCTGTCCTTGAATTTGGCTAATATCTCATTTTTGATAGCTTGTTCCCAAAAGAAGGGAAGGGGGAAGGAGGCGTGTCCCTCCCAAACTGAAACAAACAAGGTATGTGAGATCCCCTGTGTGCCTCCCCTTCCAGGCAACCCTTTTCATGGTTTCCTTAGCCAGGCAGAGCTGACCCGCTACAGCTGACTGCTGGGAGCTTTGGGAGCCACAGATTGTGTTTGTTGATAAGTAAATGCATTATTGCTTATCAAACTTGCAGCTTTTTTCAACGTGCGGAATATTCCCGTATGGCGTGCAAAATTCTGTGTTGGAAATATCCCCCAAACAGCTTTGAACAGGAATTCCCAGGGAGCAGATTCCCTCATTACTGTATCCAATTATCCCTTCAGAGTCTCTCTTTGACATTGTAATTGACTCCTTGATGATGATTGTATTGTTCTATCTCTTGCCAAAACAAATTCAGAGATCCATTGATCTGGTTTAAGACTAACTCCCTGCGTTAAAAAATTAAACTCCGAATGAGGTTTTTCTTCTAACCCGCTGATTCACAAACTTCAGCATGCATCAAATTCACTGGGAAGGACTGTTAAAGCACAGATTGCTGGATTGCACCCCCGGAGTTTCCGAAACTGTCGGTCAGGTTTAGGGTGCAGGAATCTGCATTTCTAACAAGTTCCCAAGTGATGCTGCTGATGCTGATCTGGAAACCATGTTTGGCTATTCTGCTGAGAACATAAACTCACCCCGTGTGCGCAGATAAAGCTGGCCTTCATCCATCAGTCCAGCCATCCTTAGACTCAGAGGAGGAGAAAGAGAACGGACTATTCCCTTTCTGGGAGAGAGCAGAGAATGACGCCTCCGGCCAGTCCAAGTGAAATGGAGGATTTTGGTTGGCCTTATTTGAGCAATTCTGCTCTAAAGTGATATATACCACACAGGCTAGCGTATATGTCTAGTTACTTACTCCCAGCCATCTGGAAAAAAGAGGCTTAGAAAACTCCTTTTAATGGTTTTTATGAAATGTAAAGGGCTGGTTTCCCAAGCACAAGTAACCGAACAAATTTTCTAAATTATATTACTGTAAGTCAATCATAATTTTGTGTTTCAAACATTTGCACATAAATTCAAACTTCTAGACTATAACTAACTTTTACCAGCTTGCTTGTATCTTAAAGCCTAAAAGTTCTAACTAATTTAGGAGACTGCTAACCAAAGAGACAAAGTCTAGTCATCAAATGGCATTTGCATAATAGATCTAAACCCCGGAAGAGGATCATCCAAGAGGCCTCTTCTGATACCAGAAGAAAAGAACATGAGCTCCAAACACTGTTATGCATATAGTTCGTGTATACAAGTGTGCCTTATTATTTATATGCAATCTGATCTGATACCAGATACTCAACTATTTTCCAGGTCTGAAAACATACTCATTTGTCACCATCCAGAGCCAGCGAATCATTTATTAAGCCAATCCTGAGCCAAGCAACATGAATAGAGAGCGCCCTGGCGGCTGTTCCAATCCAGGGCCCTTATCATTTCATTATGCCAGGATTCATGCAAAATTCCCTTCATTGATCTTAATTGGTCAAGATTGCTCCTATTTTAAAATCTTTCCATGACTCCTTAACTTCAGAATATGGCCTCCCCATATATTTCCAGCACCATCTCTTACTACCCACCCAGCCCCTGCCCAAGAAGGCTCATCCCAACAGCCCAGCAACTCTCCCCTTCCTTTGCCCCAGATTAATATTCCTAAAGCAACACCTTTTTTTGGCCATGTCAATAATGACCTTACTGAAAAATCTACAGTGATCCCTCATTGCCTCTGGGGACTAACCTCAAATTCCTCTCTTTCTAATGAAGAGAGAGCTCACTGTTTGACCCGATTAACCTTATCTCAATTGTTAACCTAACCTCCCACCACCCCCCCCACCACACACACACTCACACACACACATGCATGTCTGCTCTTCCTAGACTGAACCTAGAGTGACGGGTACTCCTGTAGGAGAGCCTGACCTGCAGGGTGTAGCTCAATCTGAGCTTCTCTGGCCAAACAATACATGGGGATTTTCCTACCTTTCTGACCTCCTGGGGCAGTTCCACCTAGAGAGTGGTCTGCAGAAGAGAGTAGCAAGTTGTAACCTCTAACGGCTCTGCAGTGAGATAAGTTTAGAAATTAAGAAGAAGCCCTTAGAAATTCTCATCACAATGTGACAAAGAAAATGCATGCCTTTGAATCTAATAATAAAAAACGGAGACTTGAATTTTATATGCCTGGGTGAGTCAGGGATCTCCAGAGAAACAGAGCCAATAGGACATGTAGACACCTGTAGAAAGTGATTTATTATAAGGAACTATTCAGGCACTTATGGAGTTTGGCAAGTCCAAACCTGTGATGTAAGCCGACAGGCTCCAGAGCCAACAGAGCTAATGGTGCAGTTCTAGTTCATAGTAGTTTGCTGGAGAATTCCCTCTTGTTTGGAGAGGCTAATCCTTGTTTCTTCCAGGCCCTCAACTGATTGCATGAGGCCCACCTACATCATGGAGAGCAATCTGTTTTATTGAAAGTTCACCAGATTGAATGTTAATATCATGCAAAAACACCCTCCAACTATATATAATTAAACATCACAATGCCCTTGGGTTTTTTTTTTTCCTAGTAATTAATTTTTATTGGCTTCTATAAAAATATCTGTCAGAGATGGATTGGGAGGTAAGCAACATTCACAAATAGTTAAAGGACAGGTATAGAGCCATGTTGGCACAGTACAGTCTATAAGTCAAAGCTGGCCTGTGCCCTGCGTTTGTTTGACCAGCAAGCTAAGAATGCTTTTTACATTTTTAAAAGGTAGTACAAAATGAAGAGGAAGAGAAAGAAGAGGAAGAAAGAGAAGGTGTAGGAGGAGGAGGAGAAGAAAGAGAAGGAGGAGGAGGAAGAGGAGAAGGAGAATCAGAGACCATACATGGCTTGCAAGCCTAAAGTAGATTCTATGTGGCTTTTACTTTTACAGAAAGTCTGCTGACCCTGTTCCCATGTGGTCTCTCTATACCAACTTAAGTGCTTCGTAATAATGTGAACTATACTATTATTGCATCCTCTATCCTAAATAGACAAGGCAGTTTTGTCAAAACTGAGTGGAGACCAGAAGACAACTTCACACAGAGCAGAGCCTATCCTACACAGAGGTCTTGATAAATGCTGATTTAATGGAACCGGCTCAGTTGTCTTTGGTGCTCTCAGAAGTAAATTTCTCAGAAATTGGTCTCATGCGTAGAGAAAAAAACACCCATTGTTTACTTTTTTTTGCTTAGGAAAAGACAAATTAGCTATGCTTTAGAATTACCAACAACATTCTTTTGATCTCACCAGTTAGTTAATTGAGGGAACCTAAGTGTCTCTTTGTATTTAGTGATCAAGAATACCCACAGACGGGAAGGTTTCTGTGTTGGGCTGGTGGTAAGCAGCCTCTAAGACAGTCCCCAAAGATCCCTCCTGTAGTCAATCCTTGTGCAATCCTCTTCTTGAATATAGACTGAAACTGGTAACCTACTTTTTTTTTTAATTTCAGTAGAGTTAATATACAGTGTTACATTAGCTTCAGGTGTATAATATAGTGAATCAACACCTCCAAACATTGCCCAGTGTTCATCACAAGCACACTGCTTAATACCCATCACCTATTTAACCCATCCCGTCACCAAACTCCCCTCTGGTAACCATCAGTTTGTTCTTTATAGTTAAGAATCTGCTTTTTGGTTTGCCTCTCTCTCCCTTTCTCTCCCTCTCTCTCTTCTTCTTTTGCTCATTTGTTTTCCTTCATGAGTGAAATCATATGGTATTTGTCTTTCTCTGACTGACTTATTTCACTTAGCATCATACTCTGTAGCTCCATCTGTGTTATTGCAAATGGCAAGATTTCATTCCTTTTTATGGATGGCTGAGTAATATTCCGTTACTGGGATACGAGATTAAAATTGGAATGGAATATTCCATTCCAGTAATATTTCATTAAAATCTCACATTTTCTTTACCCATTCGTCAATCAGTGGATATAGGCTGCTTCCATAATTTGGCTATTATAAATAATGCTACAATAAAATAGGGGTGCATGGATCCCTTTGAATTAGTGCTTCTGTAATTTGGGGGTAAATACCCAGTAGTGAGATTACTGGATGGTAGGGTAGTTCTATTTTTAACTTTTTGAGGAAGCTCTGAACTGTTTTTCACAGTGGCTGCACCAGTTTGCATTCCCACCAACAGTGCTCCAGGGTTCCTATTTCTCCATATCCTTGCCAACACTTGTTTCTTGTGTTGTTGATTTTAGCCATTTTGACAGGACTTAGTAACTCACTTCTCATGAACAGAATATAGCAGGAGTCCTAGGTGTCATTTCTGAGATCAGGTTATAAAATGTTTGCCCTCTGTTTTGGAGGCTCTCCCTTCTCTCTTGGAATACTTGCTTAGGGAAGCCAGCTCCTTTTGTAAGGCAGCCCCGTTGAGAGGCTCATGTAAGTGAGCTGGGAAACAAATCCTCCCAGGCCTCTCAATTGTCACAGAAGTAAGCTTGGTGGGAGATCTTCCCCCAGCAGAGCCTTGGGAGGACTGAAGCTCTGGCCAAGCTTTTACCTCTAGCCTTTCAGAGATGCTGAGCCAGAATCCCCCGCTAAGCCACTCCTGGACAGAAATTTTGAGATAATAAATGTTTATAAGCCTCTTCAGTTTTTGAGAGTAATTACTTCTATAATACCAGATTACTAATACAGGGCTATAATTTGTGTTTCAGACTAAAAGATTGTATATTGGCTTCTAGAACACATAAAAACTTAATTTTTGCAGGAACCCACCTAAAATAATAGTGGTGGGCACTAGACTCCTTTTTGATAGATTGATTAGTTAAATGAGGTCACATTTAGTCTCATATCTGAATGTAATAACCACAAAGGAGGGTTGGGTTTTTTAAGGACGGCTTAGATATGACTGGAATTTTCTCTTGGTAACTCTAAAATAATTGTGGAAAAAGATCTTTTCTAAGGCTAACCTAGGGTCAAGAGAAACAACAACTGTTTAAATAAAGGTTGTCTGGCTCCTTACGCTACTGTCTAAAAGATAGCTTAGCAACACAGTCCTCAACTCTGGGGGGAACTAATACCTCCCTGGGGAATAATTTTTCTAAAACTCTACACTGGTGTCACACACACACACACACACCACACACACCACACACATTCTGTCTCATGTAATCTGAGGCCCAAACAAATACTCTCACACCTACCATTAAACCAGGAATCCACAAACAAAAAACACTGTGCCCTCAGCTTCTAGGGCCTGGGCCTGTCCAGGAACCCTCAGTCCATGGGAATCCTTGTCTGTTCACCATCAGTCTCCCAGGTATGAAGCTACTCTCCCTGGCAGGAGACTGAATTCTTGGTTATAGTCACTGAGAAAAGACTGAATCCAGTCCTGGGGCTCACCACAACTTTCACCCAGAAATGTCACTACCAAATAATACTCATGTTTCAAAAGCAAATATTCTTGTTATTGATGCTTTTCCCAGGGAGGGCCAGTTCTGCTGCAGCACTCTCCAGATGCCATCCCTCTGAGTCTTCACAGCCTCCCTTTGGGGGCCTGCTAGGTTGGTCCCCTCCAGAAATGAATCCAGACAACACCGTGCTGGGGCTGGAAGTGAGCTGCGAGAACACGGGCTCTGGATCCACCCAGAGCTGTGGTGAGAATTAATTGATAGGATGTGTTCAGTGCCAACCACCAAGGACCAAACACCAAAAATGTGCTAAGCTGACATTGGTGATGACACCATTCACTTCAGAGAGGCGACCTACCTCCTCCTCCTCTCCCACCTCCTCCTCTTTCCACCTCTTTCTCCTCTTCTCCTCCTCTTCCTCCACTCACTGCCACCTGAGTTCTAGCTTCTTGCTCTTTACTTCCTACGCTCCAGAAAAATGTGTTCTCGTATCCTTTGGCCAAACTCAAGTGATTGAAAGACTATGTTAAGTATATTTTTCCGAAAGACATTGATGCAGTAATTGGGTCTTAATTGGGCATTCTCTCCCAGACATCAGGAGCCATGCATGGATGTGTCCTAGTGTTTTCTGCGGCCTCAGGAGTCAGACTGCCTCAACTCAATGATTTTATTTATTTACTTGACAGAGAGAGAGAGAGATCACAAGTAGGCAGAGAGGCAGGCAGAGAGAGAGAGGAGGAAGCAGGCTCCCTGCCTGGCAGAGAGCCCGATGCGGGGCTCGATCCCAGGACCCTGAGATCATGACCTGAGCCAGAGGCAGAGGCTTACCCCACTGAGCCACCCAGGTGCCCCCAGACTGCCTCAACTCAAATTCCACCTCTTCCACTTAATACTCTGAGACCTGAGGCAAAGAAATTAGCACCTCTACCTTTATGCCGTCCTCATCTATAAAATAAAACCATCCTCCCAGCACTATGGCAGGAATAAGAGAAAATCCGGGTGAGTTAGAGAAGCTCTGTACACTCAAATAGAAGCTTCATGAAGGCAGAGAATGTCAGTGCCTATGACCTGACATAAAGCCCAATACAAAGTAGATCCTCAAATACTTGTTGAATGAATGAATGAGCACAGGGCTATGCCTGTACAGACTATGATGCTTATTAGGTTTTTTTAATACAAAGATATACAAATAAGAAAACAGACTATCTACTTTCCTTTTTAAAAATAAAAAAATTCATACATAAAGTTAGAATGTTCGAGCTATTACCTTCAATTTTAAGTTTATTTTGAAAGTCCAACCTGCAGAACTGACAAAATAAAAAAATAAGAGCCAACCATTCATCCCATTTTTGCCAGACCTTTGCCCCCAAAGAATACCAAGATAGTAAGCTTCTTGTAAATGGTTTATGCACATATTATAAACAACCATTGAGATGTAAAGACAAAGATTGAAGCTCTGATGGAAAATTTCAGAAGTCAGTGAGCACAGAGTAGAATTGGGGAAGAACACAGGATTTGGAAGAAGAATACTGTAGGGTATTCCGTGGCCCCTGAGATCAGACGGTGTTGACTCCTCAGTGCAAGCAAGTGACAAGTTGATCCCCTAGGCATACTTGTTCTTCTTCTTCTTCTTTTTTTTTTTTTCCTGACCAGGAAAGTTACTAGAACCAGGATAGGTTCATTTTATATACCACCCTAACTTCTTAGAGTGCATGATGAGGCCCCTTGCAACACTAGAAGCTCACCATATCGATTGATTAGTAATATCTGCTGTGGACACAAGAAAAATGATATTGCAGATACAACTCTGGAGTCTATTTTCTGAAATGAATAATGAAGTCCTTTGACTCGCTCTGGGATCCTTAGGATACAATTAGAATGCCTCTGTGATTTATTATCCTTCTCTTCATCAAAGAAAACTTGACTCAGTTGCAAGTGAAAGAAATGCATTGCAAAGGGACATAAGAGAAAGAACACAATTTTAGGAGTATGTCTCCATCCTTGGTTCCGATTAACTCCGGACTTATTTCGCAGTGAGCTCACCCCTGTGGTGGTAAAGTTGTCCTCAACAGTTTTAGGCTTATGTCCTACTAACTTAGCAACCAGAAGAAAGGATATCTCTTTCCCAGTTATGCCAGTAAATGATTTAGAGAGGACATATTGGATATCTTGGATCACATACCCATCTCTTGAGCATCACTAGTGCCAGAGAGATGACCCACAGGATGACCAGCTGTGAGACATAGGCCCAGCCCCAATCAGGAAGTGAGATCTGCGTTTTCTGAACAACATGGTCTAGGACAAGTGTGACTCCCCAAAGAGCAATCTGGATGTGGCTAACAGAAGAAAGAAGAGTAGATATTGGGCAGCAAAACAACAAATAAGCACCCCTGGGCCCTTGTGACTAAGCAGGTAAGAAGGGAACAGCAGCGGGGACACATGGATCAGCCCCAGTTTGCATAGATGCTATTGGGTGGGCTGACCCAACCTAGTGAGCAAAAAGTCAGGGCAGTGTAAGGTCAGTAGCACTGGCACCATGGGGTATTTGGAAAAAAGTCAACTTCTTTGTTTTAAAAGAGGAAGTTGCTGCCATTCAAATGCCCAGAAATAGAACACATCTATCTCTGGGTCTACACTGCGCTGTATTTATTAAAGCTTATTATAGATTGAAAGAGAAAAGCAAAGACACACAAATGTCAATCTTATATAGAAAATTCTTATACAGAATCTTATAGAAAAGGAGACACGTTGAAATTGATTTTTAAATAAATAAATGTTGTCAAGTTAAAATACATAAGGACAATCGGTTTTTATTCAAGGTAAATAAACTTATTCAGATCTCCCCGGTAAAGACAACTTTGGACGAGACCAGATATTTACCTCTGTATTGCTTTATTTTTTCTTTACTCCGGCTGTAAATGTCAAATTCCAAATGGCCCAAGACTTCCCATCTTAAAAGAGTCCTTGGGTCAGTCTCAGGTAGAAACTTCTACCACAGACTTTACAGAGGTTGTCAAAAGCAAGAGAAGACCGTAACCTTCATGCTCCCTTGGAATACCACATAGAACACCATAGCAAATGTCTTAGGTGGCATCACCTTTCATGCATCAGTCCTGTAAATTAGAAAAGTGAGCAGGTAGCAATAGAGGGCCTGGATGACAGGATTTAGCTAAGGAATACTGGGACTAGAATTTTTTTAAATTACGATAGTTGACTTCTTCTAATATTTTCTTATTTTTCAGCTTAATCTTGATAGGAGGATGCCTTTGTACCTGAAGAAAACCATTTTGGTTCTCATGGCCGGAGCTGAGGAAGATGACAGTACCCACCAAAACTAACCATAAAATAATTCCACAGAAATTGAATCTTGAGGAGTCAATAAGCCACTCCTCCAAATTCAGAATCAGCCTTCATTTAAGAATCACAGATAGATAGAGAAGAGATACTGTTTTTAAAGTACTCTTGGGGTGCCTGGGTGGCTCAGTCGGTTGAGTGTCTGACTCTTGATCTCCCCTCAGGTCATGACCTCAGGGTCTAGAGTTTGAGCCCCACACTGGGCATAGAGGCTGATTAAAACAAATACTCTTAAATGAAGAGGTAACTCATGATTACCTTTAGTATTCCATTATAGTATTTAAAAACCTTTCTTCTTAGAGAAGAAGAGTTGTTTGATGTTTACATATTTATTAATCCTTTACTTATTCAGACTTCAGACCTAATGTTCAGTAATTCCAACTGTGGAAAGGAAGAGACTTTATTACATAACTATTTGTGCAAAACAAGAAGTTTTGCAATAATTTCAACCCTCTAACTACTCTCCCCTTTCTACTCCTTTCTGTCGTGAATGTTCCCCTGCAGCACAGCAGTCCCTCAGGTAGGAGAGCAGCTGGAACCTTGTCAGCTACAATTCGCCTCTTCAGAAGGTAAATCCAGTGTCACTGTGATGAACGTACAGGGAGTTCTTGGGAGTCCTTTCTAAAGTGTCCTTTGTTTAGTCAATATGTACGAATCACCTTCTTTGTTTTTCCTGTGTAAATAGAATAACGGAGACACAGTGAAATAATGAGAGCAGTGAACTGGGTGTGTGGGTCTGAGATTTAGCAACAGCCTTTGTCACACAAACTAGATACTAACTTAACTTGTAATTTAACCTCCAGCGCGTTCTGAAATCCAATGTACCTTTTCTTGTAACAATGTTGAACCCAAGGCCTTTTTTATTGTTAGCAAATATCACATGACAGATAGAGGCTCTACTTAACGTTTTTTTCAATTTCCATCCCTTGCTTTTCAAACTCATTGTTGATAGCATACTCGCATTGATTATGCGTATTTTTCGACTATCATTCATAAACTGGGTTCTGTTAAGAAGTATACCCTGTGCTAGATATTTAAAACCAAAGATGAATTAACAGCCCAGAGGCTGGAAAGAAAAATAAAGGAAGAAAATGTACCTAGCTCCGCTTGCTGAGATAAATATCAGTTTCTCTTTCCTGGCTACTAAGAAAGCAGCAGGGCCTGGAGGAAAGTAAGGTAGATGGATCCGCAATGACATCTCAGCTCCAACTTTTAAAATGTTGTGTGACCATAAACAAGTCACTTAACCTCTTTGTGCTAGTTTTCCATTGCTGCTGGAACAAGTTACCACAAACTTTGTAACTTAAACAATACAAATCTATTATCTCACAGCTCAGGTCTCTGGTGAAACTCAGGCTAAAATTAAATTGTTGACAGGGCTGTGTTCCTTCTGGAAGCTCTAGAGAAGAATCTGTTTCCTTCTCTTTTCCAGCTTCTAGGGTTGCCTGCATTTTTTTCTTTGTAGTCTCTTCCTTGATTCTAAAGCTAGGAACTTTGCTCTTCATCACATTTCTCTCTAACCCAGCCAGGAAAGGTTTTCTGTATCTAAGGATTCATGTGATCGGATTGGACCCACCCAGATAACCCCTCAAAATTCTCCCTCTCTCAAGGTCCAAACCTGAATTACAGCTGCAAAGTCCCTTTTGCCATATGAGGTAAAATGGGTTCCATGTTCTGGAGATTAGTGTGGACGTCCTTGGGGGCCTTGATTTGGCCTGCCACTCTATCTTAGCTTCAGTTTCTTATTTGTAAAACTTGTAGGTGTTTGTAAGTCTCGTATAAGCCACATAGTTAAGGTCTAAAATCTTGTCCAGAATGAGATCTTCTTGGTAAGTGGTTAAGATTGGGGTGCCTGGGTGGCTCAGTGGGTTAAAGCCTCTGCCTTCAGCTCAGGTCATGATCTCAGGGACCTGGGATCAAGCCCTGCATTGGGCTCTCTGCTCAGCAGGGAGCCTGCTTCCCCTTCTCTCCGTCTACTTGTGATCTCTCTTTCTCTCTGTAAAATAAATAAATAAAATCTTTAAAAAAAATTGGTTAAGATAACAAAGAAAAGGAAATGAAAACAATAAGGATAGACTATTGTCAAATGGGCAAGGAAAACCTAAAATTATTGACATAGGAGAGAAAATATATAAAAGAAAAGCAATCCACAAGCCACTCAGAAAGCAGGAATGTATTGTGAAAACTGAAATTTGATTTTAAGATGCTTTAACTTCATAAGAGATGATGAGAGATTTTAGTTCCCTTGATTTTTTTTTTTTTCTCTGAAACTACAACAAAACATTTAGGAAGACAAATACAAAAAAAAAATCATGCTACGGGAAATGTTTATGGTTTAATAACAAACAAGCAAACGTTCTTTGGGATCTAGTCAAGGAAGAGACTATCTTCGCAGGCATTTGACATAGGCAGGCAAAAAGAGAGAAGAAAAGAAATAATTTTGGTATGATAAAAATGCCCATGTTTCAATCTTTATCTGAAAACTTACACAGTGGATTATTCTAAGAAATACATGACCTTTCATGAAAATGACTTGGAAAAGAACCGAAAAGGTAAAGGAGGGCAGGGAAAGAAGAAATAGACAATTTTCAAATAATCAACAAAAAATATAAAATATCAGAATATAAAATATCTGTTATTATAACTTGTATGAAAGTATATTCCATAGATCTTGATTTCCATCTCTTTTACTCCCATTTCCTCTCCACCCAATATGCCTTATTTGAATCTAAGTTCAATACCAAAGCATTTCAAGGAATTCTTAAAAGCTAAACCACTCACATAATTTAAATGGCTCACCACAATTTATGTATTTAAGGTAAGTGTTACAGGAAGCGATTTCCTGTTTCCTGAAAGGCAAAGTCCCCAAAGAGCTCTGTAAGTAGATCCTTATCACGCCCTCGCATCAACATCAATGTGAAAATTGAAGTCACTTGGGACAGGGATTCAGGAGGAAACAAGCTCAACATTTACCTAAGAATTGTGTCAATTCTTAAACACTGTTCTATACGTTATAAAATATTAAAACAAACTGTGGAGATAACACTAAGCAAAGTTTAAAATAGATAAATGTAAACAATAGCAAATGATGGAGAGTATTGCATTAGCATAGATTGAGTAACATTCGTTGACCTTTCTGAATTTACAATGAAGTGCTATAGAAAGGTGTCCTCAAAATCGGCAGGACCGTGAACATTGCAGTCAAAGGACTTACTGTGACTCTCACGTAGGTCAAATTCACCAACCTGCCTGCTTTAAAACCATAGTACTTGTTTTCCTTCATTTCTGCTAAATTCAGTAGGATGTAAATTTAGGTAGGTGTGTGGAAAAAGCTGAAATGTCATTTGTATGTTTACACATCAAGTTCATGGGTTGGAAACATAGTAGACTTCTTCAAGACAGAAAGCAAGAGTGGGTCTACAGCGAGGAGGTGCTTGCCTCAAGATGGTGGCCTGGTGACTCATATGTCCACCTGCCACCGCACTGGGATACAGAGAGCAGAACAGGATTCCTGGAAAACTGCTAAGAAAAGCACATTCGACCCCAGGGAATAATTTGTGAATTCCAGAAATACAACAATCAAAAGAGCATCCGAAACATGTAGAATAATGGCAAAGTCCCTTCAAGAGCACACTTGAAAATGAGTCACAGTAAGTCCCCTCCTGCTTTAATTTTAAAGAAAATCATGTCACCAAAATGGATTTACTTAATGACTAAACAAATCATGCTATTGGGGGAGACAGAAAGTTTACTTGGCATTTTAGAAAAAATGCAAATCATTGAAAATGATCATAAAAAGGAAAACAAGCCTTATTAAAAATTTTAAGAAATGCACAGGGGTTAAACAACTATCTCTGAGTGGAAGATTCACAATTTTAGGAAAAATTTTCATGTCTGTTAACAACCCCAATAGAGCCCAATTGAACCAATTAAATTCCCATTCATATTTTAAATAATATGGATTCCAGAAGTAAAGCAGTTAAGGAAGTATTCTGTTTCTCAATTAAGCAATAATACAGTTGAAATAACAAAGCAAACCCTGAGACAATCCAGTTATTTCAGTTACTTAAACATCTGAACCCTTCTGGCCACAGACCAGTCTGAGTGATGTCATGGCACCTGGCATCCAGCTGCCTTTGAAACCTGTGCCCAAACGAAGATTCCTTTACCGATTGACTCAAATGCTGGATCCATACCCCCTTTTTTTTAAGATTTTATTTATTTATTTGAGAGAGAAAGAGAGAGAGGACTAGCCAGGGCAGAGGGAGAGGGAGAAGAAGACTCCCCACTGAGCAGGGAGCCTGATGCTTGGCTCGATCCCAAGACCCTGGGATCAAGACCTGAGCCGAAGGCAGATGTTTAAACCACTGAGACACCCAGGTGCCCCTGGACCTGTACACTTTGACAAAGACAAGCCAATAATATGAAGCACCTGAATACAATTGACAGTAAGTGAGTTAGTTGTAAAAACTTTTGTTGTTGTTGTTGCTGACAGATGCTAGATGTAATTGAGTAAAAGGCTCTGAGTCAGCACAATGTCACTGCTATTCAAAAACACACAACTATAAATAAAATCATCAACTAATAAATATTTGTCAGGCATCTGTTAAGCTCTCAAAGACCTTGCCCGTATGGAGTCTAAGTCTCCATAAGATTTGTTTCATACAAATCACCTAAAACAATTTGAACAACAGTGTTAGATAATGCTCAATAAACTGATGCATCCAAGGGATACAGCAACAATTCAGAGAAGGCTGACACTGCAGTGACCTGATGTCTTCAGGGAACATCCACAAACAAGGTGAAACCTGAGGCCTGGGCAGAATTCCCACCGGTAGAATAAGAAAGGCTTTAGAGTCAAGAAGGGAAAAGGGAGGTACAAGTGCGCTAGGTAAGTAAAGAGATGTTGAAGAAGGAGAAAATCAGTCTGAACAAAGTGCTGCCTTGGTGTAAAAGAGCTAGAGGTCAGCTTGAATGCCTTAAGAATTGTCTTTCTCCTCTTCTGGTTCATTCTGTTACAATAGCTGTGAAGTCACACTTCTAAGAACCAAGTTGCCCTCTCTCTCAGAAAACCTCTGTCTTTGAATTGTAACTACCCAGGGACCAAGAAAAATTCTTATGATTTGCCTTTGCTAGAAGAATGGGAACGAACAAACATAATGGAAGATTTGTCTGAACAGAAAGGTGTTTTTTGTTGTTGGTTTTTTTTTTTTTTTAAGATTTTATTTATTTATTTGACAGAGAGAGATCACAAGTAGGCAGAGAGGCAGGCAGAGAGAGAGGGGGAAGCAGGCTCCCTGCTGAACAGAGAGCCCGATGTGGGACTTGATTCCAGGACCCTGAGATCATGACCTGAGCAGAAGGCAGAGGCTTAAGCCACTGAGCCACCCAGGCGCCCCTGTTGTTTGTTTTTTGAGATTTATTATTTATTTATTTATTTATTTATTTATTTATTTATTTGAGAAAGAGAGTGCACACACACATGCACCATCAAGGGAGGGGAAGAGAGAGACAGAGAGAGAATTCCAAGCAGACTCCTTGCTAAGCGCAGAACCCCACACAAGACTGGATCCCACAACCCCAAGCCCATTACCCAAACCGAAACCAAGAGTCATTCCCTCAACCAACTGAGCCACCCAGGTGACCCTAGAAAGGTTTTTTATACTCAAATTTCTTACATGTGATGTAGTGTGACTGAGTAGGAAAATGTTCTAATGCCTAAAGATGCATGCTGGAGTATTTAAGGGTGAAGGGTTATGATGGCTTCAACTTATTTTCAGATCGTTCAACAAAAAAGTGGATGTATACAATCGATATTATCAATAATTATTAACAATTGATGAATATTAGCAATTGGTGAATCTAGGAAAAGAGTACATCAGTGTTTACTGTACTTTTATCTCAACTTTAATGGAGATTTGAAATTCTCAAATTAAAAAGGTGAAGTGTAGTTCTTCTACCTATGAAAGGAGATGAAACACTGCAAGTTTGGGAAGTTATATTGAAAGGATAGAAGGATAAAAGTAAATATATTTCTCTTACACTTTACACAATGAAAATATTTTACATCTTCCTTGGGTTATAGAAATTTTAAGAAGAAATGCAGAATATAGTTCACATAGTAGCTCTCATTATTGAGTTCTTATATACTGTATACTGAGCATTTTAACATAATTACTCTTCTCAGTTGCCCTACAAGATAGCCATTATTACCCCTCTTCTGCAGATGAAGACACAGAGAGGTCAAAGAAGTTAAATAGCCCAAAATCACACAGCTCACTCTGACAGAACCAAAATTCAAACCAAGTTTTCAGTGACTCCCAAGTTCCTGTTCATTCCACATTGTGCCCCTGTCTTGCAGGTTCTAAAAGCATGGCAAAGGCATTATTTGGCTTTTTGGGTTGCATATGCAAAAGATGAATGTCTCCTTCAAATTCATATGTTGAAATCCTAACTCTTAATGGCAGAGTTAGAAGAGGGGGCCTTTAGGAGCTGATTTGATGATGAGGACAGAGCCTCAGAAATGAGATTGATGTCCATTTTTTTAATAAAGATTTATTTATTTCTTAGAGAAAGAGAGAGCACACTGGGGTGTGGGGAGGAAGGACAGAGGGAGATGAAGAGAGAGAATCTCAAGCAGATGCCCCACCAATTTCTGATCCCTATGTGGGGCTTGAACTCAAGATCCTGAGATTTTGACCCTGAGATCGTGATCTGAGCTAAAATCAAGAGTCAGACACTTAAGCAACTGAGCCACCCAGGCGCCCCTTGATTACCCTTATACAAGAGGCTTCAGAGAGCTTCCTTGTTCCCTTCCATCATGTGAGAACACAGTGAGATTTGGAACCGGGAAGTGAGTCCTCAGCACACATGGTATCTGCCAGCGCCTTGATGTTGGATTTCTCAGCCTCCGGAACTGTGAGAAATAAATTTATGTGGCTTAAAAGCAATCCAGTCCGTGGTATTTCTGTTATAGCACATCAAACCCCTGTTTAACCAATGACTATTCTTTCAGCAAAGCTTGACGTAGAAAGTGCCTGGAAAAAGTAAGATTCTTCCGAAGGACCTTTGTCAGTGGAGATTATGAGGCAATTTCAAGAAGACATATGGAAGAGAAAACTTTAAGAGTTATCATGAAGAAAGAGCTATTAAGTTTCCTTTAAAATAATTCTACCATACCTAAAGCTAACAACAGTCTTACAGGATGTACGGTATATAATTTGCTTTCAGCAATTGAAGCAGTAAGTACACTTGATCTAAAAATAATTATACAGCATGATAATTGAATGCAATGAAATAATACTTAGCATGGAAAAGAAGACAAAAGAAAATCAACGATTCAGAGACAGTCTGAGTAACTAGAAGTCAGTATAATAGGGGAAAAAATACCACCGCTAGATAATCTATGTAAGGATTAAATAAAGACTCATGTAGGGGCCCCTGGCTGACCCAGTCAGTGGAGCATTCAACTCTTGATCTCAGGGTTGTGGGTTTGAGCCCCACGTTGGGTGTAGAGATTACTTAAAAAAACAGACACAAAAACAGAAAAACTTAATGAGTTAAAAATAATAACAAAGACTGGTGGCTGGAAGTAATCGAAAAGACAACCTAAAAAGCTGACTCAACTGGCTGGAGAGGCAGACCCCACCTACAAACCCGTGGGACACACTGGCTCAGCTTTAGGGACAAACATACATTTTCCAGTCCTTCTTGACCCTTACACAGCAGAACACAGGAGACCTCGCTGCTCCTTGGAGCTGCCTGTCTTGCAGAGCCGGCTACTTCCGGCTTGCCTCGTGACTCCAAAGCTGACTAAGGATGTTTTACTACAGATAGAAGAATTCCTTCATCCAGCTGACTTCTGTGAGCATCTACTATGTTTTAACTAGTGATAGTATCCAGACCTGCTAGATAACCCGTGGGGCCCAATGCAAAGTGAACTGCAGAAGGGAGGGAGGGCCTTTTGTTCAACAATCATTAAGAATTTCAAAATGACAACAATAGAGCAATAAACCAAGCAGTGTGACCTTCCAAGTGCCGGGCTCTGTGTGACTGCACAAGGGGTATGTCTATGAAGCAGGGCCTCCATAGGTTCTCTCCTCAAAGATCACATAGCTTGCTGGTCACCAGTTTGCATGGTCTCATAAACCCCTAGTCCCAGGGTCCCTCATGTACTACATGCAGATCCACAGCCATGATCCCTGGCCTGGATTTGTGGTAACCCTTAGATTCTACTCCCTGAAATTTCTCAGATGCCTCTGCTTCTCTCTCTCAACACTGCAACCACCCAGTTCCAACCACCATCCTCTCTTCCTGAATGACTACAACAACTTCTCTTTAGTCTCCCCCTCTGATCCATTATCTCTACCTCTGGCCAGAAGAATCTTTAAAGAACTCATTTGATCTCATCACTTCCCCTGCTTAAATTCCTACAAGAGCTCACCACCAGTCTTATGATGAAGTCCAAACTCTAACATAGCTTTCAAGGCCCATGTGACCTACCTCAGATCACTTCCAAGAATATTTCTTGCCCCACTCACCTCTCCCTCCTCCATGTAACAGCCTTACCGTTCATTCACCTTTCATGTCACACGGCAATTTCTTTCCTCTATTTTTTGTTTAGACAGTATCTCCTCTAGAAAGACTTCTTTTTTTTGAAAACCTATTTTGATCCTTTCAGCCCAGTCTTTTTTTTTTTTTTTTAAGATTTTATTTATTTACTTATGAGAGACAGGGAGAGAGAGAGAGAGAGAGGCAGAGGCAGAGGGAGAAGCTTGCTCCCTGATGAGCAGGGAGCCTGATGTGCAGGGACCCTGGTGTGGGACTCCATCCCAGGACTCTGGGATCATGACTTGAGCTGAAGGCAGGCACTTAACCATCTGAGCCACCCAGGTACCCTCTTCCAGCCCATTCTTTATCAGGTAACCCTATTATATGTTCCAATGGTCTTTATCCCAAAGGTTGCACTTGTCTGTTTATTTATCTGCATCACCAGTTTACAATAAGACCCACAAGGTCTTTCTTCATCATCATTGACTTTGAATATATAATCCACCGTCTGATAAATAAGAGGACCTTGAATATTTGTTCACTAAATGAAGATTCATACATCAAAAATCTCCATTTAATGTATAGCTATATTTCTTTAATCTTTGTGAAAATATCACTCACTAGTAAGAAAAAGAGAGAGAGAATAGTAACTTTTCTGAGCTCTTACATCCCCAAACAATTCCACTTATGAACTATTGTACCATTTAAACTCCCTGGCTTTCAGTTGCAGATCTTCTTGGCTTGTCTACCTTGTGGCCTGAACTCAGACAGTGTCCATCATATTAGCAGCTCATGCATATGGTTTTTAACCCAATGATTTGAGTATTTATCTGATGATTCATCACATGCACTCAAACATTTCTTCTTCCTCAGTTAATCATGAATTTTTTTAAGAAATTGGTAGGGTGCTTAAAATTTTTCTTTGGAAAAATCACTCAAAAATAGAGTTTCTTCTTTCATTGTTTAATAAATATTGACTAATTAATAAATTAATTAGTCATTGTTAATGACATAATAACAATGACATTGTTAATAAATATTGACTAAACGCAGACCATATGCCTTTCCCTATGCTGGAAAATAAAGATAAAGTAATGAAAAGATAGACATTCTTTTTGCCAGAAGATAAAAACTTTAAATAAGCATTACTAAAAAAAAAAAAAACTAAACAAACATTATTACCATAGTTTTCAACAGCCAAAGCTCCAATTTTCATAAGGGTGAACCATCGGCTTAGGAGCAATTTTCAGGACAGATTTATAAATATCACAACACTGAAACAACATAGTTATCAGGAGAGAAAACACAGCAACTGAACTTGAAGGCATGGTAGCTGGATTGTCTTCACTGAAGATGATGAAAGAAATCATATAGGCTTGTAATTGACAATTGCTATATGCAGAGTGATTGCAAAATGTCTGGATAAAGAGACTTTAATGTTTATTTTCCCTCACTTTTTTGTAGCCTCCATTTAACCCTCACAGCCACCTGGGGCAACTAGAGCAAACATACCCATAACACCCATTGTAGAGTTTAGGAAATTAAGGTACACAGGAATCAACTGACTTGCTTTTCTTCATTTTATAAATTAATGGCAGAATCAGAATTGGAATCCATATCTCTAGTCCCTTACTCTGGACTTTATGCCAACATAGCAACAAAAATGATTAGGTGAGCTGCGCAGGGCCTGGTTTAAGAATATAGCACAGTGAGGGTGCCTGGGTGGCTCAGTTGGTTAAGCGGCTGCCTTCAGCTCAGGTCATGATCCCAGGGTCCTGGGATTGAGCCCCTCATTGAGCTCCCTGCTCAGTGAAGAGCCTGCTTCTCCCTCTGCCTCTGTCTGCTACTCTGCCAACTTGTGCTATCTCTCTGTCAAATAAATAAATGAAATCTTTAAAAAAATAATAATATAGCACAGTACTCTCAGATACCATTATCCTGGCTCATATATGTCTTTTGCAGAGCTGTAGAAAACATAGCTGGGCAAACGTACCTAGTGTGTTTAGCCACAGTAAGTGATCTCTACCAATCCTTTGTTTGGTTTTATTATAGATTCTAATTACTGCCATTAGAAGATATTCTTTTATTCTGGAAACCATTTTATAAATTTTTATTGAAGTACTTCTGACAGAACATCTGTGATCTCGCTGGGATTATTATTATTCCCAGCTTTATGCATGAATCTTTCACTATAATCACATGTCTAGATTTCTATGTACCAGAGAAGTTTAAAGCCCTCTGTGTTCACTGATGTAGTTACAGAAAATAGCCAAATATATATGATACAGAGGATTATTTTGCTTCCTTCAGAAGCAGAACATGCAGCCAGCATGGCCGCCCCTCCTTCCTTCTGGAGATAATTTCCTTCCTGAAGAGACTGCTGTATGCCAGACAGTGTCGGGACAAATAAATTCAGTGTTGGTCCCGGAAGTGTTCCCAGATGGGTAAGGAAGTTTGACATGAAGCATCTGTGACATGGATTAATCCTTCAACATACATTTCTGTGGGCCTATATATACCTGCTCAGTGCTGAGTTCTGAGGACAAAAAAATGATTGAGACACTGCCCCTACACTCTGGTGGGAAAAAATCTAAAAGCTTTGCAATTAGAATTTACAAGTATCTCTGCTTTTGTGACCTCAACTCCTTTAGTTCCTATAATCATTGTGAGAAATTATCATCCCATTTCATGGATGAGAAACCTAAGGTTCAAAGAAAATAAGTCACTTTCCTGAGATCACAAAAGTGATCACAAAACAGTGGCCAAAGATTCAAACACACATCTTTAGACCCAGAGTCTCTCCATAATTCTCTCCATAATTGTGTAAAGGAGGTTTATTCTAATAATTATGCTTTCATGATATTTTATGTAAACAAATCATTTCAGATGAAAACAGATTATTGATTATTTAGAAGAGTTGTCTTGTGCTAGAAAGACAATGAAAAGCAGAGAAACATTCAGTGCTCAAGTATGTAAAATGCGGGGAGGATGGGAAGTGAGTCAAAGCACAAAGGTAGCCAAAACTTGTTTGTTTAGAGAAAAGGTGAGGCGAATACATTGTTAAAATATTCTCCCTTAATTCACTATCATGTCTTCTGTAGCACTCAATGAGAAACTATAAATTAAAAGAACCAGGCTGAATTTGGATCATTAAATGCTCTCCTTTTAATGTTTCTCTCACAGGAGACCCTTCCTATAAAGACCTCAGCAAGTAGCCTGTCAGGTGGCTCTAGAAATACCAGGGAGAAACAAGCAAACATTTGTTTCTCAAGAATCAAGAGCTTTTCTTACTTATCAATATCCGTTTCCTCTTTCTATATTCAGCCACTGGTATTTATAACAGTTTAAAAAAAATGAATGACTAATGAAAAAGCAGTAAGACATTTTCTAATGCTGTTTTAGGCACATAGAGGTCCAGTACACTTATGGTTTACTACCAGTTTTCTTTTGCCTTTTTCAATATGCACCCTGCTGAGCAGTAAGTAAATTAAGACAAGCCCCTCAATTAGATTGAAGCAAACTAAATTTACTCCCAAGAAAGGAGTTAAATACTATTAAGTAAAATCCGTAGCAGTGAATTTCACATTATTATCTATATCACGCTAGTCTATGTAATTATTTTCATTTGGCCAAGGCATTCAACTATATTTTCAAACAAGGTATGCTCAATACGCTTTGATTAAATATTCATGATTTAAATATCATGGTCTTTCCTGAACAGAGAGGAAATCAGAGTGAAGCAACCTGCTTATTTTCTCCAAGATAGTTTAGAGAAACTAGGGTCACTCGTCCCATCAGGAAAGTGGGCACTGGCTCTCTAAGGAGAGAAGAGCTATATACCAGGATAATATTTTCCCTAGATCTTCATATTCTTCTACCCCAAATTAGAACCAAGAATTGAGTCAGAGACTGACGTCAGCAGCATCCAATCAGAACCAATCCTCTGGGTACCAGTCCATAACAAATTCTAAACTCACTGTCACACTTCTCTTAAATTTGAATGAAGCTTCATCTGATTTTCTATTCTATACCTTTACAACAAGCTTGGATCAGAAGAGGTAACTGGAGACTCTGGAAATGAAATTCTTGCTCATCTTAACCATTATGCCATTCTATATCTCCAACCTGCTCTGTAAAGCTAACACATTTCAATAAAAATATTCATCTGCGCTTTAAAATAATTTCACCCAATATACTTTAGATAAATGCAAAGAACCTTGATCATTTTTGTTAATATTACCTAACAGATCCGCTTAGGATATTATCTGATTCAATGGTTACAAATATTACATCATCTCAGACTAAGAAAAGATCTTTGCATTTATTCAATATTTACTCAACGAACATTTGAGTGACTACTATGTGCCAGGCTTACCTTGAATTTGGCTCCAAGGTTTCGGTTGTGAGTCACTGTCTATCACTCCCAAGGAGCTCATAGCTTAGTGAAGAAGACATATGTGCAAAGACACAGCTCTGATTCAAGGTGGTGGGTACCCCTGAGCCATACCCAAAGTGTGCTGCTCAGAAAAGGTGTACAGACAGATCAGAAAGTGTTTCCTAGAGGAGCTAAGATTTTAAAGATGGGAGAGGAGTTCATGAGGAAAATGATAACCATGTAGAGATCACGGCAGGACCAAAGGTATGGATGTGAAAAAGAGGATGGAATGTTTAGAGACCCCTATCTTCCACTCTCTAGTGTTTTAGCATCTATTATCTAAAACGACAATAAACATGGCTGTAGCTACATGAGGCAAGTATTTCCAACTGCACTGTGTTCTTTGGCTCAAAACACCGGTCCCCATCTGTTTTATTTGTCTAGAGTACACAAAGGACACAAAAGATAAGGTGGGAACTTGTCCGGGTGAGCCCATTAACTACCCAAACAAGGCCTTTGTCCAGATACCTCCCTTCAATATGGTAGAAAAAGGGGTTTGGAACAAAGGTTTAATGAAAGAAAGGAAGAAAGAAAGAAAGAAAGAAAGAAAGAAAGAAAGAAAGAAAGAGAAAGAAAGAAAGAAAGAAAGAAAGAAAGAAAGAAAGAAAGAAAGAAAGAAAGAAAGAAAGAGAAAGAAAGAAAGAAAGAAAGAGGAAGGAAGGAAGGAAGGAAGGAAGGAAGGAAGGAAGGAAGGAGAAAGAAAGAAAAGAAGGAAAATAAAGAAAAAAAGGAAATGATTTGTCAGCAGAAACCACTGTCAACTCTAGTGAAACAATTAATTTTATCTCAATATATTTGGGTCTTTCCTCTATTGTCAATCACAACTCTCAAACACAACTATCTCAGAACTAATAATATATACCTCATTTATTATTGTAGATAATAATATGAAATAGGCTATAAACCAACAAAATGAGTAAATCTTTGTAATCCATTTCTTTTCTTTCTCCTCATTGATCACACACAAGAAGGAAGCAGTTCAAATTGGTTTGCCATTGTTAAAGAAATAATAACATTAGCCTAAAATGTCTACTGAAAACTGCATGTATAAGTCAAAGTACCAGAAAATCAGGCTATCGTTAATTTAGATCCAGCATTTACATGCATAAAAATTGAAATGAATACAGTGTGATTCTTTTTCTACTTTATTTTCTCTTCTCAGACTTGATGTAGAATAGCACAGCATTTGGAAATTAAATCTTAGTTCTGCCACCATGTAAGTCCATAAGCTTGAGCAAGTCACTTCACCTCTCTAAGCAGATTTTGTCATCTGTAAATAGGTTTAATAATAATATTCAACACACAGTTAAATCAGACAAGGCCATGGCCCTAGAGCTCACTGTTAATCTTGTCTCTGAACTGACATTAATTTTTTTAAATCCTTTGTCAAGAACATGCTGGCAATTGTTAATATAAATACATCTATGGGGGTGCTAAAGGAACTCAAAGTCTGGGCATTTACCTCAGCAGAAGAAGGCAAAAGTTAGACAGGTAAAAAAGGGTTGATACAGGTATGAAAACAACCTGTGAAAAGAACTGAATATCTTCCAGTCTGGCCAATTCTGAAAACTTGAGGTCATTCATTAATTACCATCCATCCATCCATTCATTCATTAACTCAACATTCATTACATGATAAGGAATTACTCAACATTCAGTTTATTCAACATATACATATTAAGACATAGTATGTATAAGGCATATAATATCCAGGAGATATTACATGTTCCCAAGGGGCTTCCGGGCTAGTAGGGAAGCTGGGCAATTAAATAAATGAGAAAAAATGATGTAATCCATGCTATGGCCAGGACATGCATATGGTGACTGGGAAGCACAGGGGGAAAAAGGGCACTTAACCCCAGCTGGCTCATCAAGATACTTCCCCAGACCTGACTTTGAAGGAAGTCTAGGGTTGAATCAGATGAATCAGAGGAGGAGAATGAGAAGAGGCTAAGAAGTAAGAGACATATGTGAGAAGGTAGAGAAAGCAAGAAACTCGCAAGAAAATCCAAGTGTGATTTGTAGCAGGGAGTGGTAGGAGTTAACTATGAAGAGATAATGGAGAGCCTGACCAGGAAGCACTCCACCCACCACACCATGGAGGCAGACCCGACTGTGAACTTGGCAGGGAGAGGCTGAAGAATTTAAATTGGGCTCAGTCAAGATTAGATTTGCATTTTGAGAACTCTATTTAGCTGTGAGTGGATCAGGGAAATTGTGAGCCAGTCAATGTATGATGAAGCCATAAACATAGATGGAGGTAATGCCTTTTATAAAATTTTAAAAGGTTGAATCAATAGCACTTTGCAAATAGTTGTATCATGGAATTTAATTATAGAGAGAAGAGAGTCTAAGAAGACTCTAAACTTCTGGCTAAGCCAATTAGGAAAACATTTAGAAAAGTCTTACATTTATTAAATGTTTTCTATATACCAGGCATTGTGCTAGTTGTACGTATCCATGACCTTATTGAATCCTCATAATAACACTGTGATATAGGTATTATTACCTCAACTTCAGATGAAAAATAGAGTCAGAGATTTAATTTTCACAAGAGCACCCAAAGTGGCAGAGAAGTTTTGGAGCCAGGTATGTCCAGTTGCCTTACCCATCACACAAGATTGTACTATCCATACTACCATGGGTGGATGGGTCCTGACACCAAGACAGCAAATTTTGAATGAAGAGCGGGTTTGAGGGGCAACCCACCCAACATGGAAGGATTGAAGAAAGACAAATATCCATGAAGTGAAGAGGTAAACAGACATTGAATGTTAACAAAGGAGCCGGGGGTTGAATGAGTGATCAACAGCATTGACAACTTGTGGACAGACAAGATATTGATTGACAGTGCTTGTAGGATTTGGTGACAAGAATGTTGGAGGCTTGTAATCTTGAAAATAAGAATTTGGGAGAAGTAACAGGGACAAAACTATATGCGACGGTTGGAAAATGACTATGTAGAAAAACTAAATCCAACTTGAAATTTAAGTGCTGAGGGAGTGAAAAAGAATGAATTATTTTCAGGGGGTGAACCTCGTCAGGGAAAGCTGACTGTTGGACTATCCCGGAAAGCATAGATTTATGGTGTCTTAACCCCTCAATAAGGTGTTGATATTAATCTTAAAGGTAATGTGGAAAGGTTGCTGTTTCTATACAACTAAGGAACTCCAAGCATGTCAGACTTAATAAATTTATCCCAAGAACCCATCACCAAATATCAGCCCAAAATTCTTCCTCCTCAACTCTTACATGCTTTATAGTCCATGGAATCCCAGGGAAGAAAAGTGTGATCAAGTTCACATGTGTGTAGAGAATCAAAAAGAAATGCTGATTATAGAAAAAAAGAAATGTATGCATTTGCATGTGTCCATATATCTATATTTATGTTCATAAACACCGGCTTCCTCCCTTAGTTCATGGGTGACAATCCTGCAAAGAAGTATTACTTTAACACTTCAAACCTCCTGAGCTATTTGAATCTCTAAAGCTTCAAGTTTCCTAAACTCTGCCCAATCTAACACCAGGCACACACAAAGAAAATGAGAAAGCTGTGTGACAAATAGTATTGCTTTTGGTTCTTTTATAAACTTCTATGAAGGGACTGCTTTATAACCAAACACTAAAAGGCTTACCTTTTAACCATGAAAATTTCAAATAGGTTTACAAATAAAGATAACCATCTTATCTACTAAGGCCTCTTTGAATTATGAAGGATATAAAATATTCAAATATTTCAAAACATCTTTTTCAGAAACTGAGCTCTAAAAATAGTGTCGGCTTTGTCTTAAAACTGTTATTGGTAATATATCTTGAAATATCTCTAATTTTAATCATTTCTATTTGGTCACTTGAGATTAGTGGCTTTAATCTCAATTTTAACAATTATAACAGAATTTTAAGCTATGTTCACTTAGATTTCACTTTAAGAACATAAAGTAACACTAATTTCTACAGCTTGTTTTATAAGAAATAAATTGTGTAACAAACCACCATAAAGCTGGCAAGAAAAAATTTTAAATTGGTAACATTTGATGTAAAAGGACAAACCCTGATGATAGTTAGGTAAAACAATTCCATTTGTGTGATATTCCTGAGGTTAAATTGTTAAATTTATGAATACTATGAACTCTGCCTTATATATAGTATATGTTTGTATATATGTATGAGTGTCTGTGTGTCTAGTGTATATATATATATACATATATGTATTATGTATATACATGTATACATAATATATATAATATATAATACATGTATATATATTAAATATATATTACACCACACACACATTAACATGGAGTTAGAAACAATGACAGAATAATCAATTCCATACAATATTTTCAGAATATAAATTTCTGATTAATTTATGAAGGACATTTTTAGATGATAGGTAAGATTCATATAAAGATAATAAATAGGAAAGATATTAAGGTTTTCCTAGTTTTTGTCTTTATTTCAATTTTAATACTAAATCATGTTCCTTTTGTCCTCAAATATATTGAGCTAGTTGTTTTGTGGGGGTGTTTTGTTTTGTTTTGTTTTTGCAATCTATTACTTCAACCTGAGCTAGTTTCTTATCCTTTCTTGAACAACTCAAAAATATAACTGAACACTTTCCTACAGGGTACTGGGCATATCCTATGTCCTAGTCCATTCAGGCTGCTATAACCAAATACAAGAGACTGGGTGGCTTAAACAACAAACATTTATTTCTGAGAGTTCTTCAGGCTGGGACGTTCAAGGTCAAGGCTCCAGAAGATCTGATGTCTGGTGAGAGCGCACTTTGACTTGCAGATTGCTGTCTTCACATATGTACCCTCCTGTGACAGAGAGCAGAGAGAGGAAGCAAGCTCTCTTCTTACACAGGGCACTAATTTCCATTCAGGAGGGCTCAGCTCTCATGACCTAATTACCTCCCAAAGCCCCCCCTCACCAACGCCATTCTATTGAAGATTAGGATGTCAACATATTAATTTACAGGAATACAAACATTTAGTTTATAATACCCTATATTAATTTTACTTTATTTTAAACAACTTTTAAAAGTGGCCTAAAGCCCCTAAAGGCCCAGCATCATGTAGATTTGCCAGACTTACTCAGTGAATCTCATTGAAACCTGTCACCTCAGAAAGATTGCCAGGAAAGCTGAAAAGATACCATTCTTCATTTTGTCACCTTTGTGTCCTCTTGTGCCTGTTGGTTCCTCCAGGGAGAGAAGATTCTGAGAGCATGGTAGAAGCTGCAAGAATTCCTCTGCAGGAGGTCACGTTGTACTGTGAGAAGTCACTAACTCTGCTGTTGCCTGAGTCAACACAGGTGATAGGCTCATTGGACCCTGTGCTGACACCCTTTTAGTTTCTCATGAGCATGAAAGCCCCAGGAGAGACTGAGATTCAGGATACTTCCAAGCTAAATGGTGTGCCACCTAGCTTTCTTTGCAATGGCATCCCAGCCCCATGTCTGGACAGCTCCTTTATACTCACTCCCCCAGGGCAATGGGGATGGGACAGAGACACCCCTCCCCCATACTACATTCCCAGGGGGTGATTGCAGCAGTAGCCCCAAGGCAGTGACTAGGGTTCCATGGAAAAAAGGCTTTCTTAGTCTCATAAACACAATTTTTAAAAAATGCCTTAACTCTGTATTCTTCCCAATTTTTGAGAATTTTCTATTAATTTATCTTATTTTGTTTTTGAAAAAGAATGGAGAAAGTGGATTCTAATATTTATAAATATTTGTCCCCAGAAACCTAATGGGGATTTTAAAGATAGCTGTTAAAGATTTAATGATGCCCATGAGGAAGGGACCAGAAGTGACCTGACACTAGAAAAGGAGTGTCTTCAAATTTCTGCTTCTAGCTCGTCACTTTCTAAGCATCTAGAAGATGTAACAGTTATAGCCATAATAATGTGGAAAAAGGAAAAGAGTTCATTTGGGTCATAGACTAATCAGCTCAGTTTCCAAGTGAGGCAGTGTATTACCACCATGTTTTTCAAATATTCATTGGTTCTTTGTACCTAAGGAATAGTTTTTCTGGTTTCCAACAAGCCCAAAATGAGTAGTCATGGGCTTTTCTATTTTCCTATTTGGCACACTTTTTAAAGTACAAGTCTTCCCCAGGGCCTGACAGTCTACCTTTGACTTTTCTTTGGCATTAATAGCCACATTGCAAGAGGTTTGGTTTCCCTCACCCTTTTAATAAATTTATTTCCAACTTCACCTTTACTTCATCATTTTACCCACCTCTGGCTATCTGTGCTACTAGACCACACCCTAATCTAGCTATAGAATGTTATCTGGAAGATACACTGTTATTAACAGATTCGTAATCTAATTACTCCAGTTTGCGTATTATGATTACTCAGAGTCTGGTAAGAAGTGTCTAGAACACATTACAAAGTACCAAGAGACAAGATCTCTCCCCTAAGTAGTTTAAGATCTAGGTACCTAGGTCAGACAAGAACCGGGGTGGCTAACAAGCAAAGTAGAGTTGCAGAAGATTTAACAGATTAATATTAGAATGTTATGAAAAAGAGACTCCTAGATGTGTAAATTACAGCTACCTTTTCTATGAGTGATATAAAAACAAAGCATGAAGACTATATGAAAAATACTCCCCAAAGCCAACACAAGGGCAAAAGCTTAGAAATGAAATAGATCAAGTTGAATTTCAGATTGCGCAGAGGCTGTGAACAAAATCACTGAACTCAGTTTAGAAAAAAAGTGAGTTAAAGAAGCATGTCATGTAACAGAACTTTTTTTGTGGGGAAAATTTTGGCATGCTTAACATGGAGGCTTAGATCAATTTCAATGTAAAAGTTTAGAAGTTGAAAACTGACAGCTCAAATAGATTTAAAACTGCTTTTATCTCATTGTAGCATAATATAATTTTAGATGACTTTTAATTGTCCGGATTTTGTAGACTGTGACAAGTATCTACTGTGGCAAATAAACAGGGAAACGTTAATGAAATAAAAATCACCATAAAATTTTTATGATTATATCCTGTCAATAGTATAGAATTCCTTGGCAATTAAAAGACACTTCCTCATTAGGATTCTTCTTAAAAACTATTTTAGAATTGTTTTACATTAGATAGAACATATTTTACTTTAGATATTCAGCTGTTTTTTTTCTCTTTTTGTTTTATAGATGAGACTTGCAGTCTTTGGCACTTGGTCTCTTTCTTTTTAATTTCAATTATCCTACACTGAAGTTGGCAGAAAGACCAAGCGCGTGGCTTATAAACACAGATAAAGTGCTATAGAGTCAACAACACACTATGAGAACACCCAGCAATTTACTGCTAAATCCAGGGTTAGCAGGTGAAAGCTGGTATGGGCTCCATGTGAGGCTCTCCCACAGAGTTGCTTAGCTCTGCGTGTTCAAGGGGGCCGAAGGGGTGTGGGTCAGGTGGGATTCTGATCCTCCCCTGGGCTGGGAAAATTATGCATTAGTCCTCCGCCTCTCCCCAGCACAAAGAGTCTGAATCGAGCTGTTATTGGATTTGTCATAGGGAAGATTTTCTCTGTTTGCCTTTGGCAATGAGGGCTGCAGCACTCCGGCTGCTCTGTCTGTGATTTCCCAAAGGAGAAAGTCACCTTTTTCTAGCCTTTTCTCTGTGGAGTGAGGCATGAGTCTCCTCTGGATGCCACAGAGAGCTGTCAAGGACAGAGAGAGTGGCTGTCCTCTTGGTGCCTCAGTAACCAGAGGCTCAGATTGTTACACCTACAGGAGAGCTGAACACTTACCTAGTATCAAAGATCATCAGACATAAAGGAGATCTGAAAGATGGCTGTTATGGGGCTAACTAATTTACCCTCACCCCTCTCCCGATATTCATGTTTAAGTCCTAACCCCCAGTACCTTGGGATGTGACCTTGTATAGAGAGAAGGTCTTCATAGGGGTAATTGAGTTAGAGTGAGGTCACTGAAGTGAGCCCTAACCCAGTAGGACTGGGATCCTTATAAAGAGGGAAAGTTTGAGCCCAGAGACAGGCACAGAGGACATGAAGACACACAGGGAGAAGACAGCCATCTACGAGCCACAGAGAGAGGCCTGGAATGCACCCTTCCCTTGTAGCCCTTAGAGCGAACCAACCCCACTGACACCTTGATTTCAGACTTGCAGCTTCCAAAACTGTGAGGAAATAACTTTCCATTATTTAAGGGGCCCAGTCTGTGGTACATTGTCACAGCAGCACTAGCAAACTAATTCAACCACTACATGAAAGATCACCTAATAGAACTCTTTGGAGTCCAGCTGAAGAAGTGGAGGCAGTCTGTTGGCATTCCTGATGCCTGATTCATGTGCCTTCACCTGCCCAAGTGAGTAACTCCACTATCAGGAGGCCATTAATGGTCACTTCTAATGGAACAGCAGAGGTCAGACTGAGGGACCCACATTCACTCAGCAACTCTGCACCATGGTGGAGGTTGAGTGTGGCAGATCCGAGGTTCATCAGCAAGATGGATCCTCTGGGCTCTCAGCACTTCATTCACCATCACATGGTGAGGCACCAGTAGTCGAGGCCCTTTGGTGTGAATCCCAGTATGTCAGAACTATGGGGGAGGCTTTAAAAATCAATGCATGTATGGTTGATTTTCACACTCTTATTTCAGACACATCGACTCTAGAGCCAAGGACCAAGATTGGATTAGCATATTGTAAGCAATCTTGTTTCATCCTTTCCCACTTTGTGTGGGAAGCTGTAGAGGTATTAGCTGTTTCAAGAATCTTGAGAATAAATAGTCCAAGAGGAAAGCTGACCGATGCTGTCCAAATCTCCCAACTAACAAGTCTCTATTAGGTGCGTAGCTAAGAGGTCTAGAAGAAGTCAAGCACCCAACACAATCCCAAGGCTGCTTTGTGTGTCTGCTGCTTTGCCACAGGCTGTATGTAGATTTTTCCCTCTAATTCATTAGGAAGAAATTTCTTGGGAGTGACATATTTTAACTGGGAAGCAAGAGAAGTTTTCATGTGACTACCATCCACCTCTTTCTAGAAAAGAAACCTTTAGTTGGGATTTGAATTCAGGCTGTAAACAAATTCGGGGTTAGAATTCAGGGAGCTCATGAAATCAGATAAGGAAAAAAGTCACATTTTTATTTTCCCTAACTTCTAACTAACATTCAGCATTTCCTTCTATTTTGCATGGAAATAAACCAGTCATATTAGCAATACCAATAATAGAAACAGAAATCATTAATAGAATCCTAAATATATCAATTGTTAAAGACATCAGATTTCATTTATGCTTATCACTGCTTTGAAAGTTTGATAATTATTACAACTACCGCTAAGCACTATATTTTTATGTATCCATGTAAAAAGGCATATATGACATTTTTTCTTTGATGACTGCATTTCAATATAATTTATTTTCTTGGTAATCCTATTTTTTATTTAAATTTAAAAAATTTAATTTTTAAAATTTTTAAATTAAATTCAATTATTTAATTAAATATTTATTTATTTAAATTAATTAGATTTATTTTTTTAATTTTTTAAATTTAAATTCATTAATTTAATGAATTTTTTAAATTTAAATTCAATTAACCAACATATGGTACATCATTAGTTTCTGATGTAGTGTTCAATGATTCATTAGTTGCATATAACACCCAGTACTCATCACATCACGTGCATTCCTTAACATCCATCACCCAGCTACCCCATTCCCCCATCCCCCTCCCTTCCAGCAATTGTCAGTTTGTTTCCCAGAATCAAGAGTCTGTCATGGTTTGTGTCCCTCTCTGATTTCTTTCCATTCAGTTTTTCCTACCTTCCCCTATAATCCTCTGGGCTATTTCTTATATTCCACATATGCGTGAAACCATATGTTAATTGTCTTTCTCTGATTGACTTATTTCACATAGCATAATACCTTCCTGGTCCATCCATTTCGATGTAAATGGTAGGTATTTATTCATTTATAAGCATTATTCTAAAAAAGGCTCCATAAGCTTACCAGACTCCCAGTGGGGTGCATAGAACACAAAAGGTTAGGAGTCCCCACTGTGCCAGCCAGGACAGTCACTAGGGAAAATCCTGGCTGCTGGGAACCATGGTTTGTTCCAGCACAACATTTACGATCAAAAAAAGAATAGAGAGATTACAATCCCCTACTGAATGATAGAAAGCTGATTTTAAAAACATAGATGAAAGAAAAAAAGATAGATGACTACAGTCTATTCCCAGAGAGTTAATTTCAGGTGGTCTTGAGTGGAGTTTGCTTGTTTATTAAAGAAATTTCGAAGCAGGCAGTCTGAAGCCCATATTTTGAAAAACACTGATGTCTATGTTCTGCTAGCCTAACTATTTGAGGTTAACATTTACTATCTATCTTGCATTGATTCTTTCTTTTCCATCCCTGGCGTCTAAATCCATAATTAAATAACATAACATAAATAACATAACATAAAACATAACATAACATAAAGAACATAACCCCCCCACCCCCACTCTCCTCCCCTCCACACACGCATCACTTTTTTACTTTACTTTAGACAACAAAAATCATTTTTAAAGACTTTACAAGTAACACAGTTTAGAAGAGCATTTATGCTTCAGCACTCTTTAAAGGTAGAGGCAAACGATGCCCTAAAAAAAGGGTAATTTAGAAAATCGTATACAGGTTTGGGGAACTAAAAAGGATTTGTATGTTCCTTGAGCATCATGTACTTTGCTGATGTGAAGGATGAAGGAAACAAAAGCTATATTTGCAGGCTTGTTCAGCTCCTGAAAGGTTTGCTTTTGGAAATATCTTTACCTTTCTTGAGTTACATGATTCATCCTGTGTCCACATTGACAGCGGACCGCCATTTTGTCAAGAAGTTGCTACAGTTTGCAGAGCAACAACTGACATCTCTCCTAGAGAGGAGCACAGCCCTTAAGTGAAGCGGCTGTGGTTAGCTTCCTTTTAAACTCTACTTCAAGAGTTCTGAGTAAACAGACTCATTACAATGGTGACTAGAGGGCCAGTGTTTGCCCTAGGGTGTGAACAAGCATTGTTTTCTCAAACCTACTGAAGAACCCTGAAGGCCTCCTCTCTCAGCAGCTACTATAGTGGGAAGCCTCAGACATTACAAAAGAAGCTTTAAAAACAAAAGATTTTCATAATGTATATCCTTTCACCTTGATCTGCTTTTAGTTGTATGTCATTATATCTGGGACAAAAATTCAGACAGTTGTTAAGAAATTTAAATTGTAAAAATTTCTCCCCACTTACCTTATTGGTAGCTGTATTACAGAACTCGTTGGAGCCTACCTCATATTATAGTTAATATATATTATTCTTTCTCCCTGGATTGAAAGCCACTGGAAGACAGGAACATTTCAGGGCCAGCTTGGCTCAGACCTTACATGATACACCTGTTGATGCTACAGACTTCCTCAGCCAGTACTTGGGAGGAGTGACGGAGGATCTCACTTGGGCTCCGTCCTTCTGGCTGGGTGTCTTGACTTACCAGGAAGAACGGAGCCTGGCTTGAAGTCCTGGTTCTACCACTTACCAACTATAGGACGTAACACTCGGCTGGTAAGTGACTTCAATTTCCCGGGCTGTATAGAGGAGATAGTAATAGCATCTTCCTCTCAGATTTGTTGCAAGAATTCGAGGGGATGATGTATGTTAAGCACTTGGAACAGCATCTGGAAGTGCTGCGGAATTGTTAGCTATTATTATTCTCAACCAAAAACTTGGACAACACATAAAAATTATGCTACTGTGAATTCTTGAAACAAGGATGTCTCAGATAATGGTTGTCAATGGCAATCGACAATTTGAGTCACAGAACCACTTGACAGGGCAGCTCTTAGCCAGAACCACTCAGAATTGTCCAAAGAACTTCCTCAACATTCTAATAAGCCAGGGTTCTCGTGAGGCTATGAGAAACCCTCACCTTCTGAACACTGACGACTTTGTGGTAATGCCCCTGGAGCAGTGTTTCTGGGAAATGGTGCTGAGGGAACCTGGGATCTAGAAGGCTCCTGGGGACCACAGGGCACTTGGCTGCAGCTGATGGGAGTCTCTTAAGACCGATTAATGATTTGCTGCTCATTTACAGAAGAATCCATTTCAGTGTTTTTAACTGATTTTTTTATATTACACAGATTTATTTTATTTTCAGATTCATATTATGAGCAAGAGTTAAGTCACAAGATTCTTCTGTAAAAAAATAATTTTAAAACGTTCTGTTCAGTGTATATTTAAAAATGGTTAAAATGGCAAATATTATGTCATGTATAACCTACCACAATTTTTAAAAATGAATAACAGAGCATACCAAAACCCAAATATACTTTAAATGGATACCTTGTATGGAATTATACCTCCATTAAGCTGTTTTTAAACATCACTATTCAAAATAGGGGAAACTTTCCCATCTTTTCTGTAGAAAGGAGCCCCAACAACTGTCTTTGTTCTTTAGATAGAGCTCATAACTGACTTTCTTTATGCATGTTTTTGGTCAAGAGCCAGAGCCAAGCTTTTGGTCACTTGGGATTCAGGGGTTTTCCTTAGAAAATACTGACTTAGGTTCCCCAAGAAAAATAATAAGAAAAAGGGAAAAGGGAAACGAAAAATAAATATATTTGTAAAAGGTGTTTGTTTTCTGTCTAGCTCAGTGATCCTACCTTTCTCTTTAAGAAATAGTGAAGCAACCTGATTTTGCCATTATTGTTCTCCAATATCCTTTTCCCCTCAATCTTGCTTTCTCTTCCAAAATAATAAGGTCCTTCCTTGGGATGCCGTTGGGGAGGACAGAGCATTTGCATCATCTCCCCACTCCAGCTGCCCTTTCCTCAGTAGGATTGGTTCTCATTGTCTATTTTCAACAAAGTCACGCTAAGATGTAAGGGGTTAATAGAGCTACGGTGCATTAATGTTCCTAGAGATGGTTCTATTTGCAAAGTTTAGCTCGTTAAGAAGGATGAATCTCTGGGGGCTGTATATATCCAAGCTCATGCTGGTCCAATGGGCTTTTCCATCCATCTCAAATGCAACCACAGTACATTGTGTTTGTGCCTGAGGCCGTCCCCATCTATCCTTTTGCATGAAGTGACAATCCTCCCTTCTGACCGGATGCCAATGAGATGAACGGTGTAGTCTGTTTTGTCTTCAAACCCGGCCTGCTTGGCCTGAAGATGGTCATTTAGAAAATCCCTTTCACTGAAGGAACACGAAGTCATCTGCAAAGCATGTGTCCATGCCCTTCACTGTTTACAAAGCAGGGATAGGAGATTATAAGTCTTTAAAATTCATTCCACTCAGAAAAACACATTCTTGTATTTTAAAAGAGATTTGTCTACAGGTCAAATTTTAGACAAATTTTAAATTTGTCTAAAAGAGGTTTGTCGACTGGCCAACTAATGGCAAAGAAAGCTAGAGATGGAAACAGCTCCATTACTTGAGCCCTCAAATCACTACCTGGGCTTTAATCTCCTTATCTGCCATGAAAGGGATTATATGACTCTCTCGAGGTCCCTCCTAGGTCTAGGTTGCAATTTTACTGCAGGGAAAGTCTCATCAGTATAGTGACAAATTAGCCAACCTACAGGTGACTCAGGGTCATTCTACTTTTTTATCCGGGCTGTTGTGATCAGCCATTCCTCTCCTGAGTACAATATTAGATAAACAAGTGCACAGGTTAGAATCTATGATCAACATAGAAAAATATCCAACGAATGACTCAAATGTGCAGAGCGTAGTAATGTCATTGTACTGGGGCACATTCAGAATGTCTGTGTGGAAGCCATGACTGTCTGGTGGTTAGCTGAGAATGAGAATTATGGCCGGCTCTTCTTCCCCCAGCTGACCCCAGTGGCCCCTTAGGCGTCCTCCACTTGCATCGGAACAGGATCTGCATGTTCTGTTTCAGCTTGAGAAAGTGTAGATTTTTGGAATCAGCCCAGCCTTGTTCTCTTTTAGGTCAGGAACCCTAATTGAAACAGCCCAGCTTTCCCCCACTCATCACCGCATTTACTCATATTCATCTTTTGAGCTTTTCCACTGGTGTCTCCAACTCAACCTGTCTTTCTTAGGCTCCCCTCTGGCCCCTGCACAGCTCCCACTGCACCCTGTGCCTCCCTGTTTCTCCACTTACCACTTTTACCCTCATTTTATGGAGGAGGAAAAGGAAGCACAGAGCCAGTCTGGTGATAAAGACTCGAAACAGGAGTAGATATTTATTTATTTGGGGTTTTTTTTTAAGATTTTACTTATTTATTTGTTATAGAGAGAAGGTGAGAGAGAGGCAGGCAGAGGGAGAAGCAGGCTCCCCGCTGAGCAAGAATCCTGACTCAGAACTCCATCTGAGGACCCTGGGATCAGTGTCTGAGCCTAAGGCAGACGCTTAACCAGTTGAGCCCCCCAGATGCCCAAGGAGTGGAGACTTAGAAGTGGAAGCAAGACTAAAGAGACTGTGAACAGCAGGAACTCCTTAAGGAAGCTGACCCAGGGTTGCAAGAAAGAGGAAGGAAACTTTATTCTTGCCTTTTCTCCAGAATCAAGACCCACTCTGCCCAAGGATCTGAAACTCAGGATCCTTGTAAAGCTTCAGTCCGTCAGTTTACAAATCATGGACAGACTATCTTTTACGCTGCACAACCCATGTTAAAATGAGGATTAGGAAATTTGCTAATTCCACATTTTTTTGCATCATTCAGGGCTCTGAGGTGCTGCTTTGGGCTCACGTATCCTAGAAGAGAGACCCACATGCAGCTCAGTTCTTTGCCTCCTGCTGTCAATATTCCCAGAGATTTGAAGAGCTTAGCAGCCCCTGGGTGATGTCTGCCCAAACAAACTCCCATAGAATGTAGATTTGTAAAGGAAAAACAACAAGGATATTAACCTGTATATGAAACCAAACTGTACCTGATCCTTGGTCCTTCAGTATTAAATTAGCATGCATAACTTTTCTTTATGAAATCATGGGGATAGTTCAAAGTGAAAAATAAATTAGCTTTTTCCTGTCATATCACCTTTGAATACGGACTTTGCTACTTGCAAATTGTGTAATCTATGCTAGTTACTTAAACTTTCTGAGCCTCGGTTTTCTTATACCTACACTGCAAATAATAGCAGTTTCTGTTCCCCGGTTGGGGAAATTAATGAGTAAATACCTATAAACTGTATAGGGCAGTGCCTAGTCTGTAGCAACAATCAAATATTGCTAGTGTTAAATCACTTCTTAAATGTACATTTATTTAGTATCCTAGTATCTTCCAAAGACAGTGCTACTTAAGCCCTAGGAATACATAAATTCTTTTCTTATTAAACCCCCTACCTTGTTTAAAATCTTTTTTCAGCTGTATTACAAAGTAAATAATGCTGTCAGATAACAGGAATTAGAAGTACATAAGATAAATAAGACTAAAGGAGGGGGAAGAGGGGCCAACGTGAAGGCAGGAAAACTCCTTTGCTGAAGGGTCACATACTTGCTTAGGGTGGGCCACCTTTCTGCCTCTGGACTTCCCTGCCCCAGACAGGAAGCTACAAAGTTGAACAAGAGAAGATTTCCGACTTCAGGGAGCTCTGAGTCCAGTTGAGGAAACAGATGTGTAAACAAACAATTACAGTGCAATGTGATGAATGCAAAAATGGAAGTTCTCTGGCAGGTTTTGCAGAGGAAGTGATATTTAAGCCTGGTTTGAAAGGCTGGAAAGGGTTGTAGAGAATAACCAGGAAAGGGAACAGCACAGATCAAGGCTTGGAGCCTTGAAGAGCCTTGGAAAATGTGGTCATGTTTGCTAGAGTTTCATCAGAGAAGTTGTAGAAAGCATACAGGTGTGCAATAAACTTTTTTTTTTCCAGTGAAATAATGATAGGGTTCATGATTAGTGTTCCGTGGCAGCAAGGACAATAAACATAGCTTCAAAGAAATACGAATAAACTTAAGAAATCAGACAGAAGGCCAAGAAAGAAAAAAAAAGGCAACTAAAACTCCACCTCTGTTACTATTTGTCCATTACAATCTGGATTTCCTCGGGAGCCTTTTGGGAAGGGAGAGAATTCCATGCTCAGATATAGATATTGAGTAATTCACGGTCACCTAAAAATAGCATCTGAAACAGTCAACTAGCAAAATCTTGAAACTGTTTCGGGTCATCAGAAATTATAAAATCCCATGCTCTATTTTAATTAAAAAGAAGTATAAGCTTTTTTTTTTTTTTTTTCCAAAAAAAGCTGGATAGTGGTAAATTTGGGACGAGACCAGTGTTTCCTACTTTCATTTTGAATATTTTCCTATTTGACCACAGGGACTGTCCCAATTCAGTGGCAGCATTTTGAGATCTGATACACTGTATTTCTTCAAAAATGAGGGAGTGACACAGGGCAGAAAACAGGAGAGAGTAGTTTAAAATCAGAGAAACTGATTTGAATTCCAACGATCAAAAATATCTGCTACACTATGTGAGAGGCTGTTATTAAGTATGTGATCAACTCTACAGAGGGGTTGTATATTTGAACATAGAGGAAACTTTGTCTGCATTACAATTATTTTTTCAGAATTCTTCCAGCTTGACATAAATATATCCTCATATCTACAGGTACCCGGTTTGAAGATAACTTATTTTCAATAAAGAACAAATGACTGAAACTTGATAGAAGTTTTATTTGCATATCACACTGTTATTGCCCCTATTGGCTAACTTGTCTTTCCAGAAATCCTTTATCTTCTCGGCGGATGGATGATCTTTTCGCAGTGAATCCCAGCATCACATTGTGGGCTGTTTCCATCTGCCTCGCAATCAAGTGGCTCATCATCTCTGAGCATATGCTTAAGAGCCCTGAGACAGCTCCAGATTCAAAGAAACTCTTTGTTGAAATTTTTTAGTAAAGCAAAGATAAATAACTACTCCCCTCATTGTACTCTTTTAGCAGATCTGTTTACATATCTTGGACTGTATTGTTTTGTTTTAAAAGGGATCACCTGTTTCTTTTTAAAGGCATCCTGGATTTTCCTGGTGTGAATGCTTTGCACGTACTCGTTCTGGTGGTGTGGCCAGTGATCTAGATTCTACAAGACACGTCTTGCCAGGTCCAGACCCTGCTTCCCAGAGAAACTTCTCAGTGGCTCTGGAGCCCTTCCTATCCTGGTGGCTGGCTCCATAATTCCAGGGTGGGGATCACTGTGTCCAATGCGTTACTGCCAGTGCCAACGCCATGTGTCTGACTGGAGGAACCCTCCGTGAAACTCTGGCGAACAAATGAAAACATAAATGGTCAGCACCAGGGCGACACAGGTAATATGGGAGGTGTATCTTTAGCAATTCCCAACCTCCTTCTCAATCTTCTGGGGTGTTTCCATACCCTTCTTTTGCTTCCTCAAAATGCCTGTAGCTTACCTAAGTCATTCAGGAGGCTTTTATGATAAGGAGATAAAGCTCAGTTTCCAATCCAGTTTCTATCCACAGAACAAATGGCTCAGCCTCCCTGAATCTCAGCGGTCTCATGCGTAAATTGGGTTCATACATGATTTCCCTTTACAATGAACAGGTTTCGTTTATCATCTGTGCTATTAAGAACTTTTGAAACAAACAAAAGTAAAGTACAGTTTGGTGACATGACATGTATAAAGCAGCTGGTAGAGAATAGGCCCCTAATGTTTGCTCCCCTTTCCTGAGCAGTTTGATTACCTAATTAACAAGACTGATATATTTCACGACATTTGTCGTATAAAGATGTCTACAGCTTCATGACTTCCTGGTTGATCCGGTGCGTGAGAAATAAGCTCACGGGCATCCCCTCCCATTCTGCCTTCTCTGGCGTGAGAGGTGGGTGTTGAGGAAACCACGGGCTCCCCAGCATGTGGTAAGGCACTGGAGTAGAGCTGACCTCGGGCAAAACAGCACAGCACGGAGGGGATGTTTGCTTCGTCCTTTCACTTCCCTCTCTGAATACCTTCTCACATCTGGGTTTTTCCTCACCACTTCCCTCCATCCACTTTTCTAGATTCTGTATTTTAGCATTCCCCTCTCAAACTCATCATTACAAGCTTGTTTGTTTTTAAGGCTAACAATTCCATTGTAATAAATATCCTCTATGCAAAAAAAAAAAAAATTCTTGTCCACAAATACTTTTTTATAGCTAATGATTATAGTTACAGAGCTTCAAGACGCATTGTCCTTCAGGAGGATATATCCTCATACACTTCAGGAATGTACAGATAGCTTTTATTTATCATGGATAATCATGCTGGTCTCTCCCCGCTGGGATGGTAATCAGGAAGCTGTGCTTTGCTATGCCCCAGGGCCAGGAATCTTACTGATTCTTCCATGGCATTCTGATTTCCATTAAACAACAAGGCCACCAATCTTTCACAGAATACAGAGGTACATAAACGCACAAGTGAGCATGCACACATGAACACACATGCATACAAATGTACACACACACACACACACACATTAATCCCAAAGTAAGACTTCCTCCTTTCTCTAGTTTGAATGATATATTCCCCAAAGTAGAAAAGTAGAAAAGGGAATGTATTGCTCCCATTTGGTTGTTTTTTAGTGACCTTCAATTAGATCATACCTTTGACTCACAACATAGTATCCAAACTTTAGAGATGTAAATTTTTTTATACACAATCCTATCCAGGTCCAAGAAGGGTTGATGCAATTTCTAAATGTAGAAGAATTGGCCCCAAATCAGTGGACCATCTAAATTTAAATGCCATCTAAGATGGCAGCCAGTAGCCATATGTTGCCACTGACCCTTTGTCTGAGTTAAAATGCAATATAAGACACACACTCCAAGTATTAAATGCATAGTGGCTTTTGAAGATACGACCTGAAAAAGAATATGTAAAGTTATAATTTTATTTCAATTACATGTCAAAATGATAATATTTAGGATATGTCAGGTAAAATTATATTATTATAGTGACTTCTGGCTGTTTCTTTTTCCTTCTTAATGCATATGTGGCTTGTACGTGTAGGTCGCATTATATATGTATTGGACAACACTAGCCTAGATGTTAATTCAGTTATGAAAAAGGAATGTTTTATTGTTCTAGACTATATGGGACTAGCTGAGCAGAGATCTCCAGCAGCCGTGTAACACCTGACATATCATGTATTCACTGACTCATTTGTTTGTTATCTCTCTCTCTTCTGCCCCTAGAAAATAAAGTTCATATAAATAAAAGTTTATGGGTTGTAAACCCACATTGCATAAAATAACTGAAAATTCAAAATCCATCTGCCTTCCTCCATCATTAGTTATGCTTTGTAGGAAGGCCTTTTTGGCTGTGGCTCCTTGAGAACTGTGGGTTTTGAGCACAGGGATGTGTGCCTTGAGGTAGCTGCATGAACAGTGCCATGTGGGGGTCTGACTACTGTTCCTTTTTGGAAGAACTACCACCTCTCACAGAGTGTCTGGGAAATTTGGGAACCTACTTTGGAGATTGGGATGTGGCTTTGATTTATGGCTTCCCTACTGTCTCCTTCCTTTCCTTCTTCCTTCCTGGTGCTTAAATCAAAAACCACCAAGTTATTCTTGACTCTTTTTCTCTCACTATGTACTTCTAATTCATCGCTAAATGCTGTTGGATCTTTCTTCAAAATATTCCAAACTCTGTCCCTTCTTTCCACTCTGCCACCGCCACCTTGGCCCAAGGCATCCGCTTCTACGTCAACAGAAATCAGATCATGGTGCTCCTCTCTTTAAACCACCCAAGGTCTCCATTGCAGTAAAAGTAAAAGCCCAAGTTCCTACAGTGACTTAAAGGCTTATCTTGCTCCCATCCCCCAAATTCTCAACCTCAGTCACAAATCCTCTTCCCCTGGCTCACTCTAATTAAGCTTTACAGGTCTCCAAGTTGTTCCTCATACTCGGCACACTCTTGCCTCAGGGCCTTTGCACTTCCTGTTCCTGTTGCTTGGTATGCTCTCCGTCCAAATCTTTGCATGGTTTGTTTCTTCACTTCCTTCTAGTGTCTGTTTGAATGCCCTATCTTCTCCTTCTCCTTCTCCTCCTTCTTCATCTTCTCCTCCTCCTCCTTCCCCTCCCTCTCCCTCCTCCTCCTCCTCCTCCTTCTTTTTGCCCTATCTCTTTACCCACCTATATAAAATACTATTCTTCTCTTCTTATCTAATTACTTTTTCTCCATCAATCTTATCAATGACATATATATATGTCTATATATAGAGACATATATATCTACTTGTTCATTTGTTTATCATCTCTTACAGTTAGAACTTTAGCTCCAAGACAGTGAGGATTTTGCTTTGTTCGTTGTTGTATCTCCAGTGCCTTACGTCTTAGGTGCTCAATAGATACTTGTTGAAAGAACTCATGAAAAATAAATATTTCAAAGCTTTGTAAATAAGTCCTAAATTTCAAATTTCCAACATTCATACCTGCATTAGCTAAGTACACTAGAAGTTTCCCCAGAAGTGTGGAGAACAACTCATTCCTTTTAACGTTCTCCCCTCTATTGATGATCTGACAGATTATCTCACAGAGAAACAATACTTATGATGGTGTTTCAGGTTACTATATTCATATATATATATGAATGTTAATTGTACTGTTAAAGTTACATTTATATGTTGGATCTCTGTGGGTTAGTTAGAAAATATAACACAGCTTGAACTTTCCAGCCTTAACTCATCTTGTTATCTGAACCTGGAGTACCCCTTCCATGGGTTGGAATCCTATCCATTCTTTAAGGAAACATGTATCGTCCCACATTCTCCATGAAATCTTTTCTGACGCTCCAACAAACAGTGCATTTTCTGTGTTGTGAAGCCCAAGATAGTTTTTCAAATACATGTTGACTATGGGACTTAACCTTGTTTCGCCCTGAAATAGAAGTATAAGGCATGGGCCTATTCTTCTCTACCTCTATCTTTTGCAGTTAGCTTATAAACATCTCAAGAAGCTCCTCTCATATTCATCCTTACTCCCTGCATTTACTACCATAATTCTTTGACCATACAGGCTCTCAGTTATATTTGTTGTATAGAAGTTAGGTATAACAATATTTCCAGAGGAAAAAAAAAATCTTCATCAGTTTTTTAAACCCCTTCGAAGCAAACCTGTAAAGCAGAAATCATTTCTAAGTTAGAATTTGCACCATATAACCTAGCTGTGTTTGGTGTTTAAGTTGATCCTGTCAATTTAAAGTTCCCACTGGAAATAAGCACTTTCTTCATCTTTACTCTCAGCATCTCTTTTGAGGGCTTAGCACCTCCAGCCATAGAGCCCCTTTAACCAGTTTATTTGTTTCTTTCTCTCAGAAGATGTGTTTAGTGAGACTCTGCCATATACCACACAGCCTCACACAGTGTCTAGGGCCAAACTAAGAAGTGTGCTTCAACATGGAGGAGCGTTTTCAAATTGCCTTCCTTCCTTACCCATCCCCACCCTAACCAGTACAATAAAGTAGAATTGTTTTAATTCTAAGGGGGAAAAAATAGCTCTAGAGAAGAACCTACTTCTTTATTTTTGTTATTTGGAAGAAGTTGGGGAGGGGGAAGTAACTGTCATCCCATCAAGGTCTTCATTTGTTAAAATCATTGTGCAGATAGAAAATTTAAGGATTTTGTAAAGTACCTTCCTAGAATTGCTTTTGCTTAAGAGAAAGTAAAAATGATTCCCAGCCACCTCTCATTGTCTTACCCATCATTCAGGCTTTCTAATTTCATCTCATCCCCACCTTGAAATGAAACAAGCTTCTATGAATGACATGTCCCTGGCCTAACAAGAAAAAAACTTTTATAGACAGGATTTTAAAATTTGTTCTCTCATTGGATAAATGCTAGAAGAGTACACTGAGGTCTTTCAGCTTAGCTGGAATCAATTTATAGGGCAAGTAATGAATCTAATTGTTATGCTGGCTTCCATGTCAGCAAAATAACAGATGTACAGTATAATAGAGAAGAAAAAAGTTGCTTTGGGATTGTTAGAGCAGGTGCTACATAAAAAAAAAAAAAATGCACATGGAACTTTCTCAAGTGCATTTGGAAACAGTTGGAAATGAGCCAGGAGGAACGTTCTCCTTCAATCCCTTGGACATCCAGTTGTGGGCTGGGATGAAGCCCCTGAACAGCTGAGTCAGGAGGACACTGACACCTTGTCACTTCTTCAAGCTCTTTATTCCTCCCTCAAACTCCAACAAAAGAACCAGAGATTACCCTCCCCCAACTAGACACACATACACACACAGAAGTCCAGCTGCCAGATATGGCTCTCAGAGAACAGTAGACAGCGTTGAGGCCGGGCAAGTTACCATGGTTCTTTGGCTATTATTACGTCCAGCACCTCAGGGAATGGAAATAAATGTGCACATGTTCTAAAAAGCCCTTTGGAAAAGATCAGTGGGGCTGCATGGGGGACACAATGGCAGGCTTTGTCACAGAGAAAGGATTTAGTCTGGCAGGCAGCAGCGGTCCTGCTGGACACAGGGTTTGTGCAAGTACAGTGTGGGAAAGCCACGTTCAGGTTTACAGAACATCCTCATTAGGAAAAGTAGGGCATTTCGCATAATTAAGAGTCATCCTGAAGACATCAGGTAAGAGCCCACTGCTTTTAATTAATTGCTTCCATGATCCCAGGACTTTGGAAGGGGTGCCACTCATAGAGGTTTAGAGTTACTCCAGAAACCCTAATCATTCAGATAGGGGCAGAACAGAGAGTATGTGAAAGTTTGATAAAAGCAAAAGAGGAGAGAGAAAAGGAAAAGTATGGGAGAATGAGAAAGAACTGAAAATTGTGAACAGTCATCCATCTATAATTTGCTGAAATAATCCTGTTCTCTTTTTATGTTCTGTGCCTCAACATCTTCACATTCAAAGTACAACTCCCCACTGACCTGCATCTTGCCTTGGTATATAAGTTATTTAGGGAAAAATTTCTCGGAGTCAAGGTTAACAGAAAACAGCTGGAAAATAAACCAGAGAGCCATATGTCATAGATTTCTCTAAGTAGATCATTTTTTTAACTCTATTTTGAAAAATCAGCACATCCAGAACAGAGTGAACCAAGGACTTTTACATGGTCTCCATGCTCATGGAAATAAGTACGGTGAAGACTCTATAATTGTATTAGTAAGCAAAGAGGAAGGGACTGCACAACACAATCAATCTGACCTAAAATATTTTTCCCTCGATTGTAAAACCCCAACCTAAATTATCTAAGTGATTCTTACCATACTGCTTTCCTTGTGCATAATTTGCATCTCCAGAGAGAAATGGCTACATTTTATTATTTTTTTAAGATTTTATTTATTTATTTTGAGAGATGAGGAAAGGGCATGAGAGAGAGAGAGAGCACAAGCAAGTGGGGGTAGGACAGAAGGAGAAGCAGACTCTCTGCAGAGCAGGGATCCCAAAGGGGGACTCCATCCCAGCACCCCAGGATCATGACCTGAGCTGAAGGCAGACACTTAAGGGACTGAGTCACCCAGGTGCCTGAGAAAAGGCTACATTTTAAACAATACTTTTACTTAGATTTCATAAACTGTAAAGTACATTATATGAAGTAGTACTTGCACATGAAAGAGAATTTGATTATACTATAGGTTAGAAAGGAAAAATATCATTGATTCACTGTCTAAATTCAAAAAAAAAATTTAAGTTGTATATTTCTTCCGATTCTTCTCCCGCTGTTTTGTATTGTAAAAAATTGTATTCGGGGCACCTGGGTGGCTCAGTGGGTTAAAGCTTCTGCCTTTGGCTCAGGTCATGATCTCAGGGTCCTGGGATTGAGCCCCACATCAGGCTCTCTGCTCAGTGGGGAGCCTGCTTCCCCCTCTCTCTCTGCCTGTCTCTCTGCCTACTTGTGATCTCTGTCTCTCTGTCAAATAAATAAATAAAATCTTTTAAAAAAATTGTATTCTATTTTTCTCAGGAGAGCAAGTATCTCCCCATGACGGTGTTTTGGACATTCCATGCAAGATGCCTGAAAATTATACCTCCCTCTTTTTGGAAGCCACAGAGTTTTCACCAAGCTCATACCTCTTTGTGTGTGTGTGGGAAGGCATGTACATGTGTGTGCGTGTGCACGTGCATGTTGGGGAGTTGTGGGGTGTGTGTGCGTGCGTGGGGGCATGGGGGCGCACGTGCGTGCATGCGTGTGTGTGTGTGTGTGTGTGTGTGTGTGTGTGTGTGTGTGTGTGCAGCCAGGCTCTGTGACGTGTGGCCCTGCCACCCTAGGCTGGTTCAGGACCAGGGTTGACAATGTACTCTACACAGACACTCTGTTCTATTCAGACTTGCTGAATCTGGCAGATTTTGTCACAGGTTACAGAGAGTGAGAGCTGGGGGTTGCTGGAGTGATGAGGAAACCCAGAGAAAACTGCAAAGAAGGCAATAAAGCAGGAATCATGAGGCAGTCAAGATCATGAGAGAAAGTGTGGCTCACTGACCGACACTGAGCTGAGTTACTTGAACATGAAACCACTCTCAGAGCCAATAGTTACCGTCAACAAATGATTGAGTCAGTAGAGAAACGTTAAATCCTCTGTAAGAACGGTTAACACGGAAATCACCTTGCTATGCAACAGGCATTGTTCTCTGTTCTCTGCATCTAACCTTATCAACCCCAAGGTGTGGGTTCTCTTATCATCCTCATCTTAAAAATGGGAAAACAGAGGAGCAAAGCTGTTAAGTGACTTGCCAAAGATTCGAACCCAGGTGGGCTGGTTCCATGGCTGAGATATTGGTTTGTTTGGTTTTTTTAATAAGAAATATATATTTGGGGGTGCCTGGGTGGCTCAGTCGTTGAGCATCTGTCTTTGGCTCTGGTCGTGATCCTGGGGTCCTGGGATCGAGCCCCGCATCGGGCTCCCTGCTGGGCCGGAGGCCTGTTTCTCCCTCTCTAACTCCTCCTGCTTGTTTTCCCTCTCTCGCTGTGTCTCTCTCTGTCAAATAAAAAAAATTTTTTAAATATATATATATGTATATATATTTGGTTTTCACACTGGTTCTGGCACAGGGCTCTGAAACCCCTTGGAATTTCCTAAGTGATAAGAATGATAAAGGTGCCTTGATATTCATACAAACCTCTTACAATCACACCTGGGTTTATGTTAATGAAGTAATCTATATGTATACATACATATATATGTACATAAATGGATGTGCATGTGTGTATATATATGTATATACTGACTATATACATATATCTATATACACATATAATCAGTACTGTCTATGCTAGTGTTCACATAGTCCATAACCATTCCAGAGAGATAGATAATAAGTGGTTGCCAGGGATGGGGAGATGGGGAAGAATGAGGAGTGACTACTAATAGGTATAGGATTTCCTTCTGGGTGAAGAAAATGTTTGAAATTAATAGCTATTAATGATTGTGCAATTCTGTAAATAGACTAAAATCCACTAAATTGTACACTATAAAAGATGTGACTTCGTGTATCTAAATTATATCTGAATAAATTATTATTTTAAAAAGTCATGCTATGCAACTGTATGTCTGATAAACAACATTCCCTATCTCTGTGAATGGTAAGTCATATTGGAGAAAGGAGAACATCTTGAGAGGTCATCTACCTGCCTTCAGGCAATCAACTGCTCAATTTCTGGCAGAATTCTACAATCCTATCAACTTTTAGAATACTGTCAAACAAGATATATCTCTTATCCTAGTCACTCTTTAGTGAAATGGTCACAATGAATTGGTCACCTCATAATTTGTGTAAAAGGAAGAAAATAATTCTGCTCAAGTTAACCCCCCTAAAAAAATTCTCTCTAGATTTACCACATATATATATATATATATATATATATATATATATATTATATATGTATAATATATATATATTAGCCCCTCCATGTAGGACTACAAGCTATGAGCTCTAAAGTTGACTTAAACAGTTTATTTCCAAAGAAGAGAAGGCAAATATTAACTAATGGTTCATTTCGTAACCTCCCATGTGCTCTTCATCGGATGGAAGGACAGAGCTGGAATTACAGGAGAAATTTAAAAGCATAATATCCAGAGAACTGGTCAAAGGGTTTCTTAGTGCAACCTTGTTTCAGACACCAGAAACACATCACAGGCCTTTTAGTCATGTCACCTTTTAGTGGGCAGTATGACACCCACTCACTTGTTACAGGATTCAGCTATTACTCGCACAGAATTTTCTATCATATGTTTATGTTCAAACAACAAAAGAGGGCACCTGGGTGGCTCCATCAGTTAAGTGGCTGCCTTCACTCAGGTCATGATCCCAGGGTCGTGAGATCGAGTCCTGCATCAGGTTCCTTACTCATCAGGGAGTCTGCTTCTCCCTCTCCAGCTCCCCCACTACTTGTCCTCTCTCTGTCTCTCCTGTCAAATAAATAAAATCTTTTTTTAAGATTTTATTGATTTATTTGACAGGAGAGACAGAGATCACAAGTAGGCAAAGAGGCAGGCAGAGAGAGAGGGGGAATCAGGCTCCCTGCTGAGCAGAGAGCCCGATGTGGGACTCGATCCCAGGACCCTGAGATCATGACCTGAGCAGAAGGCAGAGACTTTAAGCCACTGAGCCACCCAGGTTCCCCTAAATAAATAAAAATCTTAAAACACACACACACACACACACACACACACACACAACAAAAGAATATCAAAGGAGGGGCACCGAGGTGGCTCAGTTGGTTAAGCATCCAATTCTTGGTTTTAGTCCAGGTCATGATCTCAGAGTTGTGGGATGGAGCCCCAAGTTAAGCTTCGCACTCAATGGGGAGTCTGCTTGCGATTTTCTCTCTCTTCCCTGCCCCCCTTCCCATCCCCCTCTCTCCTCTCTCTCTCTCTCTGGAATAAATAAATAAATTTTTAAAAAAACAATATCAAAGGAAATTTTTTTCAAAAGAAAAATCACCTAAAATTTCACCACCAAGCTAATCTCGTTTTTTTGTTCTATTGTGGTTTTTCTCAATACACATATTTTGCATGGTTGTAATCACTATGAACACGTCCTTTCATATGTCTTCTTTCTCTTTTGCTTAGCAAAATATCATTTCTGTTTTGCCATGATTCCATAATTGCCTCAATTTTTTATTGTATCAAAGCACCATGCATTACTAAACCCATTCCCTAATACTGAATACTTAGGTTATTTGCTAACAATTGATTGCTGCTGCACTATGAACAATACAGCGAGGAACAGCCTAGTTCATGGATTTTTTTTTCCATTGAATTATTTGTTTTAGAATGAATTTCCAGGATTGGAATGACTGGGTCAAAGGGAAAGAACATTTTTATAGTAATTCCCATATATCACCATTGTTACCCTAAACAGTTATACCTACTCAACACGCCTAGCAGCTCATGAGAATCTTGTAGTTTTGCACCATCTTTTCTTAGATGAAGTTCACGTTCTGAATTCTATTTTTGTGATTAAATATGACCAAAGTAATATGATTTAGCATAATGGACCCTTGCTATGATATTTTGTCTTACAGCAAGATTAAAGAATTCTCTCTAATCATAAACAAATGTCCTGGGAAGTTCACTATAAACAAGATTTTAGATTAAGGATTGACCAGTCAAGAATGAGGTATTTTATAAGACTGTTCTTGGGAATTTTTTAGAAATAAAGACTAAGAGGGACGTCCAGCTGACTCAGTTGGAAGAGCATGCGATTCTTGATCTCGGGGTTGTGAGTTCGAGCCCCATATTGGGTTAGAGATTACTTAAAAATTAATTAATTAGTTTATAAAAAAGAAATAAAGACTTCTGCTAAGTTCAAAGAAATGGGAAGGCAAGACTCAGAACCCTAGACAACACAGCATTTTTTTTAGTTATGCAATCATTCAACACACATTTAGTGAGAATTTACTATTTCCTTTGATTGTTAAAGGCAAATAAGTCCCCCCAGTGAGGCATTTAAAAGCTGGAGGGAATCCTGGGGAGGATGCAAAGAACTGCAAGGGACACAGGAAAGATATGACTGAGGCTGCTGTTGTCTCCTCACTGTAACATTTGTACCAGATTGAACCTGCCCACCTCTCCAATTACAATAGAATTCCCAAATTTTAGCTGGACATAGGGCCAGTCAGAATAGACCAGTCATTTCCCAGCCTTCCCTGTAGATGAGGTGGGACCCTGTGACTAGTTCATAGCCAGTGATATATAAGAGAAATGTTTAGTGGCAACTTCAACAAAATTTATTATAAAACAGCTAATCCGCATATTTCACCCGTCCTTTCCTCCAACCTCCATTTTGCTACCTAGAATCAGTTGTGAAGGCTGGCACTCTGGCCAACATCTTAGACTTTGAGCAAGGGACCCCTAGTCAGAGCAGTAAGCTGGAAGAAACTGTGTCTACAAGACTTTTTGTAACATACTCATTATAACAGAATGAATGGACTACCTCCAGTATTCTTTCACACAAAGGACAACAACTGCAACAATGACCTCTTTTAAGTCATTGCTAATTGGGGTTCTTTAGTCACATACACTCAACCTCCAGTCATAGAGAGAGGCTTCTATAAACTAGGTACTGAAGTCTGATAAAGAGTATGCCAGATGAAGAATGTGGACAAAATATTCCAGGTATATATAGCCATAAATGGAACAAAGAAGGAGATCCAAAGGAGCAAAACACTTACTTGGCAAGAAATAGCATGAGATTTAATAAGACCCAGAAAGATTTGCCTTATTTTATAGAATATGTACTTTAACACCAGATCTTCAGGGATCTTGGTATTCTGTATCAGTAGGTATATTAATTACCTCTTGCTAAATAATAAAATTACCCCAAACTTAGAAGCTTAAACCGTAGTAAATATTTGTTTTCTTATTTAGTTTGTGAGGGTCAAATATCTGGCTTATTTGGGCTCAGAATCTCTCAAAGTTTGCAGTTAAAACATGATGAGCCTTTAGTCATCTGAAGGCTTGTGGGCTCAAAGTTCACTTCCAGAATGGCCCATTCACATGCCTGACTGTTGGCAGATAGCCTCATTTACTCACCATAAGGACCTCTTCCATAAGACTACTTGAGTGAGTGATCCTAGGGAACAAGGTGAAGCCATAATATCTCTTGTGACTTAGCCTCAGAAATCATTACTTTTTCAATATCCTATTGTTTACACTATATGTTATTATTTCTATAGTTCTATTTCATAAGAGAAGGGAATACAAGGGTAAGAATACATGGAGATGAGAATTACAGGGGGCCATCTTCCCTTAGTATACTTAAAAAATAAGAACAGCCAGGAAAGACCAGTAGTTGGTTAAGGATGAGTGTCTTTCTTCTGAGCATGAAAGTATCTTTCTGTAGAATTACAGTTATAAAATCAAGTGAACTAGAATGAACTTTGTAAAATTTTAGTGCTACGGTCTGCTTACCTGAAATTGACTTTCCTTCTCCTCTGTGGGACTCTCAATCCCAGTAAGCTCCATTCAGGATGAAGTTCCCTGAAGGACCATTTAGTAACTACAACAAAAAATGCCTGTTATCCTACCCATGTATTTTTTTATTAAAAGCATCTCTCTAAATGTCTTAGGTGTACAAATCTTTTTTAACCAACCAGATTGCATTTCCTTTCAAGGTAGATAGAATTTAGTTCAGTTCTTTTCAACATCTGTTATGCACCAACTTTTTGTAAGGAATCACAGTCCCCTCAATAAGTTAAGAGTCCAAAGTGGGAGTCATACAATGTAAATAATATTCAGCAGAATGGCCCAACTACAAGAATGCAAAACTGCACTGGATCCCAAGTGGTCTTTGTCATTCTTCCAAGCCTGCACACAGGACTGGGCACCTAGGTTTCAAAAATCACTAGTCGCAGGTTTTAATCGATCAGTTGTTGAGTGGTTAAAACTTAAGGATTTTCAGGGCACCTGGGTGGCTCAGTTGGTTAAGCAACTGCCTTCAGCTCAGGTCATGATCCCAGAGTCCTGGGATCAAGTCCCACATCCGGCTCCCAGCTCCACGGGGAGTCTACTTCTCCCTCTGACCTTCTCCCCTCTCATGCTCTCTCTCACTGTCTCTATCTCAAATAAATAAATAAAATCTTTAAAAAAAAAAAAAACTTAAGGATTTTCAGGGTTGGTTGGTGTGTTTGTTCCTCAAACAAAAGCTTAAAGTTGTTAAATTAATTAAACAAGGAGGCATTTAGACTAAGGAGGTTCCTATGCCTTAGCAGCCAAGGTAAGCAAACCAGAACTGTAGGCTGTAACTGCTTGAGGGTTAAGAAATCAAAACCTAAGGAAAACCAGTCACAAATCCCAAAGTAGCTTTCCCAGCTAAAGCAACAGCTTAACCAAATAACTTCCTTGCTTTGCTTCCCTCTCTCTATAAAATTCATACTCCTAGCTCCTGTTAGTAGAATACTCCTAACCACTTCTGGTTTAAAGCTGCCCAATTTAAATCAATGTGTGCTCGAATAAACTCTAAAAATTTTAAATATGCCTGAGTTTATCTTCTAGCAAAGTAAAACCCTGCTAGTGTTCTGTGAGATGCGAATGGGTGTTCTACAGGACAAAGCAAAACAAACCTCAGCATTAGCGATATTTCCTCTCAAATTACTCTAGAACATGTATGAGAGGAATATCAACCACAAGTGTAGCTATCTTTATTTTTGTGTGTGTGTTAATTTTCCTTTAAAAGCAGTGTGGCAAGAGTGTCAAGTAGTCACTGGCGGGATGATAGAACACAGCCCACGGGGATCTGAGGTCCGCCATTGATCGACAGGCGACAGCCGCTGGTGCCACATTCCACCTTCTATTACTATCACTAGTCTACAGTCGTATCTCATTTTGTAATTTCATCTGTATTTGTAATATTTTTCAACATCAATTGGATATTTGTATATAAATCAAATGTTGATAGTTTCTAATTACAATTAACTTTTTCTTCATTTTATGATTTCCGTTAGTCCAGTTCTAGTTCTCATGAGCTCCGGTTGCTATTCTACCACTATAGTCTTTGTTTAAAAGTATTGTATTGACAAATGAATTTGGGAAATTTAGACCCAAACATGCAAGAACATTTGTACTTAGAGAATCCAACAAGTTTGGGTTCTAATCCAAACTCCATCACTCACCGCTTGGTAAAGCGAGATAACCTAATTAACAATAACCAGCTATACTTGTCATTCATCATATCCTAGGCACTCACAGGAGCAGAGATAGAATGCAGAGCTCGACCGTTAGGTAATTTCATTCCAGAGGCAGCATTCCTTTCTTCTGACAACAAACTGGAACAACTGTTTTCCAGAATCATAGAACTCCAGATCAGAAAGGATGATGGAGTTCTTAAAGAAGGGGACTTAAAGTTCCTCCATTTAGTTCCTGAATATCAGATAGTGTATTATGTTACATACTCAAGCAGCAGTGATAAAGTTATGAATTTAGGTGAGATTATATCACTGTTCCCAATATTCACTTCCTTTTCGTATGAAAGGATTAATGAATTTCACCCACTGCTGTATAACATGCCTCCTACAAAAGAGGTACATATCTCTACCCTATTGACATTGGTCTTGGTCATGTGCTTTGTTTGGCCATTGGCATGTGAGGGAGCACTGCATGTGCCATGGGCAAACAGAAGCTTTCACAGTCTTCATGTGGTTTTGCCAACTCCCTATTCTTTTCCCTCTGCCAAGTGTCCTAGAGGGGACATCTCCTGGAGGGGACAGCTCTTCCAGCATGGAACAAAAAGGATACTTGAAGTAGACATGCATCTGATCCATCTTTTCACATATTAAGAATATAAAAATCAGACTCCGTTTATTCTTTGTTGTTGAAAGTCACAGAGATTATATAGTTATCCATTACTAGACCAAAGCTGGATAACCTAGAACACAAAACCAAAAAGGATAAGTGATTTGATCAGGTCTGTACAATGAAGTAGCTCTTTTAACCTCCAGCCCAAAACCACAGCAGTATTCTCTCAGTCCAGTGGTTTCTCAACATTTCTTAAATGACAAACGTAACTATCTACATGGCACATTTTACTGAGATATTTAGAACATCCCCAGAAGCAATTTACTGGATGGCTACAGCTTTGTTCAATTAATTTTCCCCTATATGCTGAGGGCAACTGACAGGCTACTAATAGCCCATGAAACTTTCACTCATTGTAGTCATTATTGACCATAATGACCAGGAGCCATCCCTCCTGATGTGAACTAAGTGGCATAGAGAGGGGGATTGAGTGGGGTTTGTCCTTTTTCATCTGTTCTTGTTGGCCTGGTCATCTTCAAGTGCCTGTTATCTGGGCTGAGATAGAGGATTCTAGCAACAGTTCCATCGTAGTCTTATCTTAGCAACATATGGGCTCTTTCACACTTGGTTTCCACACTTGATTTTATTTGCCTTTAAAAGTGATGGCAAATTCTGTCAACACTTTACACCTGTTTTGTTTCCTCTGTCCAGCAGTTTCAAGAAGCTCATTCTACTATGGGGCTACTTCATGTCACTGCTTCACTTAGTCCTGTAGGCACTTCCAGCCAGAAGTACCATCAAAATTCATGTCTTCAATAAATTTGAAGTTAAAATATAATAAATTTGAAGGTAAACTAATAAATTGAAGTTAAAACTAGAACCTTCCATCTATGGATTATGCTATTCTTTGGACCCTTATATTCCATTTAAACTATATGACATAGATTTTCTATACCCAACTCAGTATCTGTTCTGTATTTACTTTTAGGTAATTCTTGATCTTGCCATCATATTAGACTCTTAAAATTTGAATGTGGAACTCAAACCAAATAGTTTATTACCTAGTCCTATGGACCTTTAAAGGCATTCAGTATATGCTGAATTATACTAATGATGATTAATTGGGCTTGCTTCACATGCAGTTATTCCTCTTTGGTAATTCAAGATTGGAATCTTGAGTTTGGGAAAGTAGGAAGATATACAGATAATATAAAGTGAAAGATATTTTTGGTTGAGTAATCATTGTAGACTACCAGTCTGAACCATTCATTTCATAGATACAGTTTTTATTTCAAACTATAAAAGATTTTATTTTAGTTTTCCTGATTATGTTGAAA